>BMAU01018525.1:0-732441 GCA_019973935.1 Trichonephila clavipes
AGTGTTGTATCGAGCTCCAAGCGTTAGAATAAATCTAATTGTTTGTTTAATTGAACTGTGTACTTCTTCAACCCGCACAAGTTTGGTGGAGGCGCGGGGTACAATTACGTCAAACGTGGATAATAGTGACAACCTTCGCAGGAGCCTCCGGTTAAGAGGATTATCCCCCGAATTCGACTGTTAAAAGAAAATAGTAGGAAGAGGGACAAAAATGCCGACCGAGCAAGAAGCCAAGCCCGCTGTAGTAACACCTTCGTTACAGCAATGGAGGAGCCCATCGACCTTCCGAGGAGCGCCTGGGGAAGACCCTCTCAAATGGCTTAAAGAGTACGATCGAGTAGCCAACTTTAACAAGGGATGACATGATGTGCCTGGCTAACGTTTATTTTTTCTTGACGGAACTGCGAGACAGTGGTATGTCAACAACGAAGACGCCTTAGATTCCTGGGAAGCGTTTAAAAATGGACTAAGTGGACTTTTCGGTGACCGTCAAAAATATACCAGAAGGGCAGAAGAACAACCAAAATGCCGAGCCCAGCGTTCAGGCGAGAGTACACAGTCCTACATACAAAGTGTATTAGGACTTTGCCAAGAGGTAAATCCTCTGATGAAAGAAGACGAAAAAAGTGTCACACCTAATGAAAGGTGTTGCTGAGGATATTTATCAGGCCCTGTTGACGAGAGAAATCAACGACACAGCAAGTTTTATCAAATGGTGCAACTATATCGAAGATATGAAGCAGAAGAGAGTTGGTCGACCGAGATTTGAAAGGCTTCCAAACGTCGTACCGGTTGCATCCCCGACGGATGAGACTGATTTGGTCTCTCTTATTCGCACAATCGTACGAGAAGAAGTCCATCGACTAGTTAACCAGACGCAAGAATCTTTGACCCGATCCCCAATCCTTAGAAGAGATCGTTCAAGACGAAGTTGAAAGGGTTTTGGCCCCAGTGTCAACAAAACCTACAGAAACTAGACCACGACCAACATACGCCGCTGTAACCAGGAAATACAGAGCTCCTGTTCAGAAATTCCCACCTGAACCAAGAAAAACAGATGTGTGGAGAACGGCTGACAACAGACCTGTTTGTTTCCACTGCGGACGTCCTGGACATGTAATGCGCTACTGCCGAGAGAGAAAGGCTGTCTTTGACAACTCTCGAAACCGCCGACGGAACTTCGACGACGTTGGCACTGAAGAAGAAATACGCCGACCAAACTCTTCTCGCCGTTTTACGCCAAGTCCCACGAGAGGCCGATCCCCAATACGTCGTTACAGATCCCCGTCGCCATATCGCCGATCCAGTCAGTCGCCAGGCCGTAGGAGCGAGGAAAACTAAGGAGAGCGACCTTCCAAGGAGGTGAGGCCGCGTGTACTGAAATCCTCCGTCGACCGCCAAGATGACTGGTAACCAACTAGACGTAATAATAGATAAGAAGCCGATACGTGCTCTAGTAGATTCTGGGGCATCGTTTTCTGTCATATCCGATAAGTATCGCCGATTTTTAAAGAAAGTTCTGTTTGCTGATGCCAAGAGCGTTATGCTGAAAGTTGCGGATGGAAATTTTGTTCGGCCGATAGGAAATGTGTTTTACGTGTCCGTATAAACAATCGAGAACTGCCTTTGAATTTATTGTTTTATCACATTGTAGCCATGACGTCATCCTAGGATGGGACTTTTTAGAGGCGTCTCAAGCCGTTATAGACTGTGGACAAAATGAACTTGTTCTAGAAGACATCTGTCGAGACTCCACAGCGCCTGACGCCTGGAATTTGTATGCCACCAGGGACTATACACTTAAGCCGCATTCTTTAACTAGAATAACAGTATCAGGATATCAAACCCGAGGAGACATAAATGTAGTTCTAGACGGCAGCAAACATTTGCTCTTCGAGAAAATATTGCTACACCGTCCATGGTATCCACATATCGTAACGGAAAAAGTGATGTCTGGGTTACCAACCTGCAGTTCCGAAACCAAATCATCCCTAGAGGAATGTGCATAGCCAAGCTGAACCACTAAATGAAGGGCATCTATGTGTTATTTCCGACACATCGGGTTGCTTGGATGACCAGCAAGAAACTTCGGAGTCACAGATGAATTGTTCGTTAATGATGTCACCCGAGTTAAGTGACGAACAGAGAAACAAGCTATCCGAACTACTCCGAAATTTTCTGGGCTTTTCACGAAGACCGACAAGTCGACAGCCGCGAAGACGAATGTGAAACACAGGATTTTTACTGGTGATCATGCTCCAATCAACCAACGAGCCTACAGAGTCTCGCCGACTGAAAGACGCATCATTCATGAAGAGGTTCAGAAAATGCTTGATGAAGGTATCGTCCAACCCTCTGAAAGTCCTTGGTCATCACCCATTGTGCTCGTAAGAAAAAAAGACGGTAGTTGGCGTTTTTGCGTCGATTATCGCAAGCTGAATAGCGTCACGAAAAAGACGTTTATCCTCTGCCTCGTATTGACGATACGCTCGACTGTCTGAAAGGTGCCATGTTCTTTTTTCTTCCATGGATCTCCGATCTGGTTATTGGCAAATAGAAATAGACGAAGCGGATCGTGAAAAGACGGCATTTATTACCCCGAAGGCTTATACGAGTTTAAAGTCATGCCGTTTGGTCTCTGTAATGCACCTGCGACCTTCGAGAGAATGATGGACAATTTGCTACGCCATTTTAAATGGACTATGTGTCTTTGTTACCTAGATGACATAATAGTGTTCTCAGAAACTTTTGAAGACCATCTTATACGATTAAGACTTGTTCTAAAATGTCTTCAGGAAGCTGGTCTTAAATTAAATTCAAAGAAGTGTCTTTTTGCTGCCCAAGAAGTAAAGATTCTGGGCCATCTTGTATCTAGTAATGGCGTTCGTCCCGATCCCGACAAAATAAAAGCCGTAAGAAATTTTCCCACTCCAAAGAATATACATGACATACGAAGTTTTCTTGGCCTTTGTTCATACTTTAGAAGATTTATTAAAGGTTTCGTTATCTCGCCGAACCTTGCAGTCGTTGCTGAAAAGTGGCGTGGAGTTTCATTGGGGTCCTGAAGAGGTGGAAGCATTTAACAGTCTTAAGAAAGCACTTACTTCGGATCCAGTATTGGGGATGTACGACGAAAGAGCTTCTACAGAAATCCATACTGATGCAAGCGGGTACGGTATCGGAGCTGTCCTAGTACAAATTCAGAATAATGTCGAGAAAGTTATAGCATACGCTTCTAGAACTCTGACAAAAGCCGAAAAGAATTATTCCACCACAGAAAGGGAATGTCTTGCCATCGTATGGGCTACCAACAAATTTCGGCCGTACATATTCGGAAAACACTTTACTGTTGTAACTGACCATCATTCCTTGTGCTGGCTCATGAATTTAAAGGATCCTTCAGGAAGGCTTGCCAGATGGGCCTCCGACTTCAAGAGCATGATTTTGACGTAAAATATAAAACCGGTAAGAAGCATAGTGACGCCGACGCTCTTTCGAGAAATCCAGTGGAAGAGGAAACGGAAACATCAGACAAATTTTTAGCAGTCACGACGAGTATGAACCTTGCGATGGAACAGAAAAAGGATCAAGACCTTGCGAAATTAAAACTTTTGAGCAACTCATCCAAAAACGAAGAATTCAGATTTATCGACGGTATCCTTTGCAGGAAGAATTTTGATCCAGATGGAAAGTTGTGGTTGCCAGTCATTCCTAAACATCTACGAGCAGACATACTAAGGCACTTTCATGACGCCCCCACCGCAGGACACCTTGGTTTCGCGAAAACTTATGACAGGATACGCAAGAGATTTTACTGGCCGGGAATGTACCGAAATGTCGTTCGGTATGTCATGCATTGTCGGGAGTGCCAAAGGAGAAAGTCCGTTCCTCAACGACCACCTGGACGTTTAGTTCCCATCCCTCCAGCTATAGCTCCTTTCCATCGCATTGGAATTGATCTCCTTGGGAGATTTCCAAAGTCTGCTCATGGAAACAAATGGATAATAGTCTGCACGGATTACTCAACACGATATGCAATAACAAAAGCCTTGCCGACAGCCGAAGTCGACGAAATAGCGAAGTTCTTACTTGAAGAAATTGTCCTCAGGCATGGAGCTCCTCGAGTAATTATCACAGATCGTGGAGCCGTCTTTCGATCCAGACTTGTTTCCTCTCTCGTCGACTTGTGTAACATTGATCATCGTTTCACAACGGCGTATCATCCCCAAACAAATGGACTGACGGAGCGCTTCAATAAGACCTGGCCGACATGTTGTCAATGTATGTGGATGTAGAGCAGAAAATTGGGATGAAATTCTACCATTTGTAACCTTCGCTTATAATACCGCTAAACAAGAGACCACAGGTTTTACGCCGTTCTATTTACTTCATGGTCGAAGCGGAAACGACACTAGATACAATGCTACCATTCTGTCCTAACGATTTTGATGACAATAACATCACCAAGATAGCAGCCAGAGCCGAAGAATCACGACAGCTAGCCCGAGTGCACACTCTGAGAGCTCAAGACAAAGATCGTCGACGTTACGATTCCAAACACCAAATGGTATCTTACGCCCCGGAGATCTCGTATGGGTTTATACTCCAGTGAGAAAAGTCGGTCTCTCCGAAAACTCTTAAGAAGGTATTTCGGACCGTATCAGGTGCTACGCCGTTTATCAGCCGTGACTTACGAAGTACAAGATTTTGATCCTGCTTCACGAAAAAGAAAAACTAAGAGAAGTTGTCCATGTACTGCGTATGAAACCGTACCATGATCCCGCCGAGCAAATCGAAACCGAGGATATTCCTCCCAAAGAATCATACAAAGGACCCATCACTCGTTCCAGAATAAAGACCCTTGAACAAAATGACAGCGGGGCGCTGTCTTCTTTTCGAGGGGAGCAATGCCACACGCATAATTTGCTACAAGTCCCGATAGCCGAGTTGGCAGAGCGTTGGACTGAACTTCCCTCAGGTCTCGGGTTCGAATCCCGGCCCCGGCAGATTTATCCAAAGACTGGAATTTTGTTTCCGTTTTTAATGTATTGTTTCTCTAGGTTCTAGATGAATCCCAGATCATTCTTTAGAGTGCATACTGGTTATTTCTCGAATATTCCTGAAGTGTATAAAGCAGAGTTCATCGCCAGTTGGGCATGTTCTCAGTCCAGTGTTGTATCGAGCTCCCAGCGTTAGAATAAATTTAATTGAACTTTGTTTCCAGACTTAATTGAACTGTACTGACGGTACTTCTTTCGAACCATATTTCGTGTATTTTATTCGGATAATATTTTAGACCTCTGGCGATGTAATGCATTCTGACGGTACAAAAGTTTTCACGTGAGCAAAAAAAAAAAAATTAAAAAAAAAAAAATAAATAAAAAAAATTTATAATTTTCAAATTAAAATTAACCAGTTAAAACTACGTTGAAAAAATGTCAACGATTATATAATTTTTAGACCCGATGTACTGACGGTACTTTTGTATCAAATTAATTAACCAGCTCTAACGGATTATATTTATGTGTATTTATGTATTTATTCCGATGAGTGTATTTTAAAAAACATTCGATCGAAACATCACCCAAAATGTACAACGTGTAATGCATTCTTGTTTATTAATGAGAAGAAAAACAGCTTCTTTGAATATCATAAAGTTCACGCATTAATAAAAAAGTAAAAAAAAATAAATAAAAAATTTATAATTTTCAAAAATAATTTTTTGTGCTGTAAAAATATTAGTGTTTTTTGGTTATTTAACATTTGTAAGAGTTAAAACTGCGTTGAAAAATGTCATACGGTCTTTTTTCATTATGATAATATTTTAGACCTCCGTGTACTGACGGTACTTTTAAGTATCAAATTAATTAACCAGCTCTAACGGATTATATTTCCGAAGTTGTTTATTTTATTTATGTATATCCCTTAATTTTTAACGTGTAGTGACTAAAAAAATATTGCATGAAAAAATTGCAGTAAATCATAATGCAATAGATAAATGTAAGCACTAAACCTCCAAATTAACGCCAGTTGATTTGAAGAAGTCACTGACCCATTGATGAGGAGTCTTTCTTTGTGCTCCTTACACCACTGAAACTGCCGCCGACGGCCAACTTTCAAAGGGGGATGTGGCACTCAGAACGGCGGGCAAATAGGCCACCTTTGTGTAGGCGTCTGGCCACAGTAAAACGCGTCACCCTGTTGCTGTGCAGCAGGGTATCAAACTCCAAAGACTAACTTGGCTCAAACAAGCAGGTTTAACTTAAATGGCCGCAAAAAAATCAATGTTCATAGAAACGTAGGTTTATTTCGAATAATACATTATACAAAATATATATAAAAAGAACAAAAAAATTAATGTTTACGTCCTGACACTTGACATCTCTTCTCTGCTACTATCTTTCTAATTTTGGGAGAAGTTTTTAATTTTATAATTTATTATTGTGTGTGCAGATTTATTGACGGTCTTCAAAAACATTCGTTGCGGACCGTGAGTTTGACACCCCTGCTTTGTACACAGGTGAGCAATAGCGCCTGCTGACTGGTATCGGTTCTTTTCATCTGCAGGTCAATATACCGGTGATTCACTGAAGTTGTTTTCCCAGAGCGGCAATCATAAACTTTTTTAACAGCTGTACCTATTACTTGAAAGACTTTCCAAGTGCTCGAAACGACACTTTTGTTGATTCGAATAACACTTAAGTTGAACTGGTCAAACTACGCCCTCCCTCTAGCTCTCCGATCATTCTGCCATGCTTGAAGTCGTCCAGTGATTTCTTCTGGACAGATTTCACGAAAGAACTCACTTGTAGCGAATGTCTTTGATTGGGTCTCCTCTCTTTCTTTTATTGAAGTCTTGAGCTTCGCTCGCCGACCGTACATGTTTTGCGTACACTCAGTCACCTATGACGTTTTATTCCAGACATTTGCATACGCATTACCGTTCTACTCAGTTACGAGTTCATTGCATTAACCCTTTTCCTTTCAATTTCATGGATATGAGCTTAAAATTTACATTGTTGCGTAAGTTTTACACACCAGTGTGTAAATAACTTACCTAGAAATAATTTTTAAAATTTGTGCCTTATAGACTAGAAAATATTTTTAATGAAGTTAAACGTGATTTTTTACTTCAGTCTTAGTTCAGGAATATTATGATAAGAATAGATTTATGTGTGGAGTTTGAAAAGAAAGGTATTCAGCTGTAGTAATTTAAATAGGAAAAAGTAATTGAAGAAGAGTCGTAAGGTTTCGGTATCCATCGAAACCGAACAGTTGATAAGATATTAAACGTAGACACGAATTTCTACTGTCTAAAGACTGTTATCTGTCTACCATCTGATAAAATAATCAAGAATAGGTTTGTGGCTTGAAATATAATGATTCAAGGTTAATGATAATAGTCTGAGTGACGTTACGGGAAGTTTAGCTTAACCATCAAGAATCTATTTTTTTGGTGGAAAATTTAATAAGAATTTCAAAATTATCATAAACAGGTTCTTAAAATTCACAATCTTTATAAATTAAAGTTTAACTAAAGCATAAGTTATAAAGTTTTTATGTGCAGACATTTTTCTACGTATGCTACAGTTGTTTCATAACGTTAAAAATAGTTTCTTCGTTTCTTTCATTTATCTTAATAACACTTTCTGTATTCTATAAGAATATCTTTTTATAACCGCCTCTCTACTATTTTTTCCTATTTTGAAAGTATTTTATTAAGGGAAAAACCTTGACTTAGTGATGGTGTAGTTTTACAATACAATAAAAATGATATTTTTCTCGCTCTTTCCCCTCCTACCGCTAAAATCTCGAAATAAATTTCTTTTTTTATTAATCAGTTTGGCTGAGTCTCACGCTGAATGTTTAACTAGCGTGCACATCAATCAATGAAAAAAATATAATATACATCTAAATATATGAAAGGATAAATAATAAAAGCAAAATACAAAAATCATAATCCCTTAACACATTTGCCCGTGTCTGACACGGGCGAAAGTTACCGGCAAATTTGTCCGTGTTTCACACGAGCGATCTATTATGTCGCGTTATTTTATTTCTAATATCCGTCTGAGATGCGTTCTAGTAAAAATAAGTATAGGCTAGATTATAATAAAACTTATTTAAAGATAAGGAGAAAAAACAAGGTACTATTGAAGGATTTGTAATTTTGGACTTTGTGTCTTACCGTTCTTTATGGTACATCAGGGGTCGGCAACCTTTTAGTTGTGGTGTGCTTTGGGGGTGAGGTCCGCCCCCCCTTATGTCCGCCACTGGTGCTTGACAATGTTGAATTAAAAAAATACCTTATTCAAATATAGAATAAGGTATAAAAAGCTGATTTCTCTCTCTCTCTCTCTCTCTTTGTAGGATTTTAAGAATAAGATATCTTAATAACATATGTACCATTATTACATGAATATCAATAGCAAGAAAATTCGAAAATCTAGTTTTTCTATCAAATATAGAAGCTGTTACATCTGGTGAATCATCAAATCAGATAAATACAACATATTTTTTGTCTTTTAGAAAATATTTATTACTAGACGATACGACCATTTAAAAACACGAAAAAACAAAGGATTTAAACTTAGGTTATATTATTAGGGCAACCGACCATTCAATTACAGATTTCAACTGTACAAAACGGTAGTTCACCTGCCACTGAACTTTTACACATAAAAAAAAATATTTCGCGTTACAGAGCATCCATCTTTATTTAGCTTTCCGATCTAAATACTTGTTTTGCTTTCGTACATTTGATGTATCGTTTTTCTCTTGACCCGTGTAAAAAAGGGGTTTTTTTGTCATTTGTGCAGCTAGCAAGTAAAAACATGTAATGCTCTTGTAAACATGTAATGCCGAGTGCCCTTTCCTGCCTCATTAGATATCCAGAAGGATATTTGCCAAAGAGGCTACAACGATGTGCTTCGTAACCTACGGGACACAAACAAAGGTAATTGATTTCACAACTCTGCTAAATTTATCCACTGGTTTTTACTGTAAATTGATATATAACTAGAGCGTAACTTGTGTAGTTTGAGAAATAATATTTTTCTTGTCAAGTAATTCATGAACTATTCACAGCTAATATATATTTTTAAAAAATTTAATTATAAAGTAGTCATCTACTGGAGACAATTCGAGGATTCAGTGCTGAAGACAATCCAATGAACAACTCAATAGCACATTCTAAATAAATATATTGTCTTAAAAACAGCTGCAGATTATTTGCAATATTATTTTTCTTTATATTTTAATTTTAAGCTTGTTCCCTTCTATGTCCCTCGGTTCTTCAAGTCCTCGTATTTTTGATGGTTTGATACTTATTTACTTTCGATACCTATGTATCCCACAGTCGAATAATTTCGCTAGGCGGAAAACATTTCCTATTCAAAAAATGTCTCCAAATGCTGTTATCGTTATTATTACTGTGTTCAAACATGCGCGGGAACGGTTTACACTATTGGTTGTATAACGCGCCATTTGGCGACGTCTTTTAATTTAATGAAATTAGTCTACGGTATAATATGTAAGGACCTTGTTTTCTCCCCTTACATTAAGACCGATATAAGTTCTTATTTTAGTACCATCGTTATAGGTTATTTTTGTAATAATTTATGTAATATCAGAATATTTTGTGTATGGAAATGGTATCTTTGTAAATACAGTCTCTCGGTTATCTATCTATCTAACGAAATTGATAAATCCCGGCAAAAAAATTCGTATTGTGGCAAATTCTCAACATTCAATATTCTTTTTTATAGTTCCAAGGAAAAGTTCTAGGAGAGGGGGGTACCAGCTCAGGTGTCATCCACGTCACTTGACCATGGTTCAAAATTACGTGGTCCGTCGCCAAAAGCTCTCGTGTAGCTGAATAGTGCGACGTTAATATTTGTGAAGATCCCCTTGGATCTCACTTTGAGAACGAGAATAATTTTGAGTCAAAGAAGAGCCAGTAGCCATTTTTATAAATAACTTTCTTTATTTGGTTATCTTTTCCAAATATAATCAAAGACTTTTAATAACAAATAAATCAAAATAGCTTTATGAGGTTTAAAAGGGACTTTCCTTTATATTAACTTAAATATTTAATGATCCAATTAATTAACAATTAGAATATCGATCACGCAGAGATTACCGCAATAAGAGATCCCAGAATTATATTCAATAATGTTCCTACTGAATATTTAACTTTAATCTCACTCCTAATATAAAACTTTAATGAGACTTTAATTATAAATCAATATTTACCACACTGAATCTCAGCTCTTCCTGAGCCTAATTTATCCACCTAGAAATCTTCAATAATAAATCTCTAACTTCACTATTATAACTTCCTGCTTCAATCTCTCTCTCCTACTGCCTCTCCCTTTACTGTTCCGTTTAACTTAAATACTTTATCTAATTTGCATAATAAGGAATCCCTGTCCTCTTTTTGGAGTTGATTGGAAATAGGTAGGGAATTAAATTTCCCTAAAAAAGACGTCTCAGAAGGTTAGTGATAAAGTTCCGTATAGATTTATCACATATTCACCACTCACTCATCCAAGGAAAAGTTCGCTAAATAGAGATTCGTAAAAGGAAGGTCCGGCTGTATTTACATAAGCCTTTCATGAGGCCGTTTTTGCAGCTCTAAACCCTGTAGAGTGAGTTCGGTTCCCTGGATAAATAAATAATGGAAATATAGGAGGTGGTGCAAGTTTAATATTTTACCTGACCTAATCTAATGTAATCTAAACCATAACCAATAGCTGTACGGCTTATCAATTTTTGATGGTCTTAGCTCATATTTAGTATCACCTAGAATCAGATCACGTGTGAATAGGGTACTTTTCAGTTTCAAGGGGGGTAAAAATTCAAAAAAAAAAATTAGCCAAATTCCTGTAAAAATTTATTAAGAGAACAGGGACATCGTATACTTCGAAATCGATTTTCAATTTTAGTTCTAAAAATAGTGCCTTATTTTTCTGAATCTAAAAATGTATAATACTTATATGTTTGTTGATAAAATAGCCCTAAAATATGAAAAATAAAAATGTAAACAAATGACCACGCCCTTTTTGACGCACCCTTTTGAACTTTAAATATGTAGTTTCCCCTGTGTTTGATCTATATAAACGTTCTATATAGTGAACAAAATATCTTTTAGTATGTAATGTCTAATTTTTTAAAAAATAAATTTATACGTGCAAAAAAAATTAAGATTTCATAATTTTAAGGTTTTATGATTATTTTAAAAAAATTACGCAATTAATTCGTTAAAAAACTGGTTCATTATGTTTGATATGTTGCTATATATATGTGTGTAATTTTTTTTTGTATATTAAAAGAATATTTTTATAAGAAATACATGAAAATGTGTATTACAAGATCTCGAAAATTACGTTCATATTAACTAAAACAAAGGGAAAAAAACACATATGAACTTAAAATTACTTTTGTAACTCTAGAAAATGATTAAGGATTATTATTAGTCATATAAAAATAGGCAAGCAAATACTAATCAAGTGTATAATATGTGAAAATGTTGGGTTTTTTTAGTTTTTCACTTTTTCTCAAAAGCATATCTTTTTGCATTTAGGTACATTTTTTAAAAAAACTATTGCACTATATGATTCCAGATTTTTTTATACTTCTATACAAGATGCCTATTCATATAGTGAACCTATTTTTTTCTATTAAGATAGTGCCTAATTTTTTAAAAATAGTTTTATGCATAAAAAAAGCAGAAAAATAAAAAAATTTCAAATTTCAAAGTTTCATAATTTTTTTAAAGAAACTATACTAACATTTTACTAAAAAAATGGGTTCACTATATTTTATGTATTGTTTTATATATGTGTAAAAATATTTTGCATAAAAAAAGGATATTTTTTTAAAAAATGGTACCTAAACACAAGTATATATTACGAGTTCTCAAAAATTATGTATTACTTTAATTAAGTAGTACAAAAAAACTTTTGGAGTAAAAAGTTATTTTTGTAGTTCTACAGAATATTTAAATTATCTTTATTAAGAACGTAAAAAATCTAAGCTCTATTGGAAATTGCAAATGATATATGTCTCATAAACAAAGGGTCTTAATTTTGGCATTTTACTCTTTCGAGCATGTCCCGGTTCGTTTAACTGAGATAAACCTACCACACAATATTTTGATCCGAAACGGAAAATAACCTTTTGTACTTTTCCGTTTCGGAACCGTAATATTTTTTGCTAAAAACAATGATTTAAGGTGACTGCCTACCTTCGGATCCATTTTTTTATAGAAACAAATTGAGTGTTTTTAGGAAGAAAAAAAATGTTAATACACATAAAATTTTTAAAGTAAAATTGGTTGTTTTCAAGAAAATTTTACCAAATTTTTGCTAAAACGTGTAACACTGTATAAAAATTTTTAATACAATTATCATGATTTTCTTTATACACAACATACAAAGTACAGTACTCTTCAAAATGAGCCAAAATCTAAGAGAAATATTAAAATACAAAAGGCAATTATACATAATAGTATGAAAATTGTGATATTTTTAAAGTTTTTTCTTCATAAAAACTACCGTAAATGAAAAAACATTTAACCTACAGCAAAACTTATGATCCACTTTATGAAAAGTAGTATAATAAACACATTCCCACAAAATTTCAAAACATTATCTGGTTTGGTTCTTGAGATATCATGTATCTGGTGAAGAGTTTGTTTCAAAAACATAATTTTGAGAAAAACGCATTTAAAGTTTTATCTTACCGCCCTTTTGCATAGAGAGTGTGATGTTTTTTAAAATCACTATAACTTTATTTCTATTTCGCGTAAAGGAAAGAGAAACTGTTTTGGAAAGAAAATTGTTCAAACTATAGGATTTTGAAATTAAAAAAATTCCTTATGTAGACGAAAAACGACATTTTCAAGGAAGGCAGTCA
This sequence comes from Trichonephila clavipes, assembly GCA_019973935.1. Taxonomy (NCBI): domain Eukaryota; kingdom Metazoa; phylum Arthropoda; class Arachnida; order Araneae; family Nephilidae; genus Trichonephila; species Trichonephila clavipes. Next base: position 12,919 of record BMAU01018525.1, read on the forward strand.
CCTTAAGGCTAGATTTTCGCATGTATTGTATTTTAAAATCTCTAAAAATCAATTTGGGCTTTTCATGTATGCTACTGACATAAAGAGTATTAGGAAAATAACTTACAGAGAACTGATTAAATGCTTGCATTAATCTGTGATTGAGATTGTGGAAAACGATCGTTGCTATTTGGTCCAATATAACTTCTCACGCAATCTACAATTATCACAGAGGTTCCCAAACATTTTTACCTCATAGACCCTTTGCCATGTTTTTTGGTACAGATCCCTGCTTATATATACCTAATATTGAATTTTTACAAATTTATAAAATTAACTTAAATGTCTTTTTGATAGCTAGTATAGAACTACTTACTTTGAAGGAATTAAATATCTCACTCTATTGAAAAATAGTGTTTAAGACTTAAGAAGCACATGCTAATTAGATTAAAATTTAATTCTTACATAAAGTAACTGAACAACAAACAAAGGCTTTTAAATGGAAGGATGAATCTGGGGCTTCAATAACAAATTTCCAACATTTGGTATCAATCTTTTCAGGTTTAGCCCTACATCTTCTCAGTTAGTAATGACCAGTTTTTTTTTCTCTTTTCTTATTTTGTTTTAAAGATTGGCACTCCCTACTAGGAAAATCAATTAAAAACTTTCTCACGATATTCCATACGGTCTTGTTTTTGTAAAGCCTAAATTGCTCTTGTATCCGTTTCAAAACTTTACTTTATGATCTTCGTTAATGCCTATTCTAATTAGTTTCTATTGTATAATATGAAATTTTTCTTTCAGTGTGACCATATGAATTGATTGGGACTATGGTACAACAAACCATAGTTAAAGCATTCTCAAACCTAGTTTCAAAATCTGAATAAAGGGCATTTAATGCGACCGTAGATTAAAATGTCCTGAAGGATTGGCTGTGGCTAATTGAGAGAATTCACGATCTCCAATGTTACACTGCTTCAGCTTATTTCTCGAAAGAAACGCTGAAATATTTCTTGTTTTAATAAAAATAATGCTGTCATCTTATAAGTGCAAATTAACCTCATTAAATTTAGTAAATAAACATGTTAAATAGGAAAAATTTGATTTCCTTTTGATTAAATTTTCTTTTAAAATTAACGTAAAGATCTGATTTAATGAGAGCCACTATCACATAGGCCCCCCTTTACGCCTCGTGAACTTCCAAATTATTTTTTCGCTTACATGGACCCCTTGCAAGTCGCCATAGACCCCTGGGGTTCCATATAGACCACTTTGGGAATCACTGAATTACCGTATTAAAAAGTCGACACAAATGAAATTGGATACGCATCAGTTCAAATTTTCTATTGCAAAACCACATCTATATAGTAGTTAATTTCTCTTGAGAGGCGTAGCAGTTTGATACAGTTTAACATGTGTTCTAACTTTTAAATTTAACTTTTCACTTTGAGATAATGAATGTTTAAATTATTATTAGCATGAATTTCTTTAAATATGTAAAGAAAAATCTTACATTTTAAAAAAAATTGTTTTTATTTCGTCATTATTGATTTTAATCTAGGCGCGACTAATACCAAAAACCTAAATGCAATATACATGAATGATTATTGTGTCCAGCTTTATGGTTTACAATATTCATATTTAATTATGGGTTAAATTCCATTAAAGATCTTTAGAGCGGGTTAGTGAGGTTGTAACACAGGGGATGGCAACATTTTAGCTGTGACGTGCCAAAACAATCTACCAAAAGGATTTAGCATGTCACACAGTAGGACAGATAAGAAATGATTCGATTCCCGTGATAATGCATGCAGAATAAGAGAATAGAGATCAATAATATAAATTTACAGCTTTATTATACATTAATTTCGCATTATTTAAAGATATTTATTATCATAAAAATAAACAGCATAAAATGTATCTATTTCTTTAACAAAAATAAAATTGTACATACATTATTTTTAAGCATATTTATTAAAATAAGAAATACGGCATTAAATATAAATATTCCCCTTCAATATTGTTAAATGAAAAAAATGTTTTAATGTGAACCTTGTCTCTGCAACGCTCTACCTCATATCGCAATATCAGGGGCTATGACTTTCAATTTGGCACGATTCTGAACATTCAGTTCTTAAACAGCTCCTTTGTGAACTCACAAAATACTTTTCATATGAGAAAAGATTTGTTCACATGATCCAAGAACATGTAGAACCAAAAACAGATAGTAAAGTACATGCAATTTTCTCTCTTCAAACAATTAAATCTCTCCATCAATGGCATTCATGAATTTACAAAATAGCTGACTATTTATGTTTAGAAAAATCTTACAGAATTTTTCGTAATTCCATAAATGTCCATAATTTTGAAAACATTTGTCAAAATATCAATTTCCATCCATTCAAAAATTGAGAAATTTGTTAAGTAGTGTAAACTGCCACTGAGATTTGTGCCGCGTGCCAAATGTGGCATGCGCGCCATAGGTTGCCGACCCTTGTAGTTCGTCATACCAAACTGAACTTTTATCCATTCTTATGTTTATGACATGTTTATCCATTCTTATGACAATTTTTTAAAATTTGGTTTTAATATTTTGAAATTAAAAACAAACATGTAATCAAATCGTTAACACTTTGTTTGTATAATAATTTATTTTATAACTTGTACCCTCTCCCCTACTCCGTAGTCATCCCCTGATAACCGCAATTGAAAAAAAAACTTACACTATACCTATAAATTTATTTTCTGTCCAAAAAGAAAATACTCCATCCTTTTTTACCAGTTTTTAAGAAAAAATTCACGCTTTAAGGGGTTATATATAAAAGGTTTTCTTCCTTTATGTAAGAGTCCATAAATTTAATGAACTGGGATAGAATTGTTATGTTGGGAATATTTTTTCTGAGAAATAATTTGCTGTTTAATTTAAGATTCGAATATGTTATGGAAAAAAAAGTTAAGTGATAAATAAGAGATTTTGTTTCAGACATAAGTTTGTTATCATTACACTCACACACATATAAAATAGAAATGGGATATAAAATTTCATTTCTACTCGGGACCTTGACACATGGGGTTTCGAACTGAATTAATAATGATAAGAAAATATTTGAACTTTTTGTTCGTGCACAATGCGCCTGAAAAAAGAAAGCACTCAAAATAATTGTTAATGTTGTGATAATCCCCCTGGATTCCACCCTGGACACCAAGATTGATTTGAGGAAAAGAACGACCAGGCGACATTTTTACAATAACAAATTATATTTATTCACTTGAACCAATTATCAACCGTCTAATTACAAAGATTAATCAATATGTCTACGTCAATGTGAATGACCCTTACTATTAAATTAAATCACGAAATATGATACTAATCAACTATTAAACTCTATATCGAACATGATTAAGAGGATCGAGAGATACACGCAATTTGAATTACTAGCATTCATTAAATTCCCACTAACTTTATATTATATATTTAATCTTATGATCCGATAATCTAGATTTAAATATCACCTTCCGCTTACTACCTCACTTTCCAGTTGTAGATCACTGCCTAATGATCAGCGAGACGCTAATCGCACAATCAACTTGAATCTTCTTAGGACTCCGTCAACCTATCTCTTGGCGTAATAGCCTACTGTTAACTTACAACACTCTCCTTAAATACTTTGACTAATTTGCATATACCAGTTTCATCTTTTAGAGCTGGTTGAAAATATACGCGAATTTACAGTCCTCAAAGACGCCTAAGAGTATTAGTGATAAAGTGCAGTACAGATCCGTCACAATGTTCAATTTTTCTTTAAAATCCAAATAATCCCAAACCCACATATATGAATATTTTTATATTCTACAATTTAATATATAATTTAAAAATATTTGGTGTTTTTAAGTGAATTTTGAATTCAGAAGAGCCTTTGTTTCAGTTTAGAGAAAAAAGAAGAAACAATTCATTTTAAGCATATAGAAAAAGTGTACTGAAGAAACTTCAATTCTATTGAGTTCTCGACATCTAAAAATATGTAATGTAACTGAAAAGTAACCCGATTCGAATAGCTTTTGTTTCTAATTACATAGGATGAACCAAAAGTCTTGCCGTGATTATAAAAAAAAATTCATTACAAAATAACCGTTTAATATAACAATGTAACTTTTGAATCACTGGATAGGTCAGTTTTAGTAGTTTATTGTGTAATCGATGATGGATGTGTTTTTTCAAGAGGGACGGAGGAACATTTGTAAGGACGACATTACTTTCGACCGAAATGGCGTCTATTTAAGACAAAGCCCCCAATGTGTGCTTTGGTTTCACGAAACGAATTCGCCTATAAATGTTCAGCGTTAACCTCGACTCTGTCATGGACGTCCTGATGGATTGTTGTTCTGATGCAAAATCAAAAAAAGCGATGGTATGAAATGTTGAAGAAATAGGTGGCGTAACAGAAGACACGATAAAAAAACACTTGACGGGAGCTAGAATATCGCTTAGTCATTCTTCCAGATACCAAAGGCACACACTTTGCAATTTACTGAGGTAAATGGTCTTATAAAATAATACTATAGTTCACATAATAGTATTTACAATATATATCTCTCAAAGCAAATATGTCCAATTATAAAAGTTTCAGCAGTGGTGTAACAGAGAATATTAGCCCCCCTGTAAAAGCGGGTTTTGGGCCCCAAGCCTAAATACGTACTTAGCATCAGTCAAGCTTTGGGCCCCTAGAGTCCCTGAACCCACCCCCCATAAGGCGGGGGAGTACGTTACGCCACTGATTTCAGAACAATAAATATTTGTAATCAGGGCAAGACTTTGGGTTCGTCCTATATATAAAGAAATCACGATAGCCTAGTGTTTATGGTCTCGATCACGTGACTGAAGTGTCACTGGATTGAGCCTAGTTGCCACTGAAAACCCGTGTATAGAGGGGGCCGATTCAAGTTGAATCTGTTGAGGCTCAATGTCCTCGCGTTGGTGGGGTGTAGTAGTACCAAGAGAGGGACTGCCACCTCAGGGGTCGTAATCGTCACTTGACCGAGGTTCAAAATTAGGAGGCCCATCGCCAATAGCTGTCGTGTTGCTTTATAGTAAGGTGACCAACCATCCTCCTTTTATAGGTTCTGTCCTTCCTCGAAAAGTATCCTCCTACTTGTCCATCTTTTCGATATTTTAAAACTGATCTGTTAATCTCTGTTCAGAGATGAACCAAACATGTTCCCAATATGTCGAAGAATGGTCTGAAACAAATATCACAGGAAATAACAGTTTTCAATGGTGTATTTTAACTTCATCGCAAGTAAATTGGGCAGATATAGAAAACTGTGTTGAGTTTTTATCGAAAGAAATGCCTAATATTAAAATAGATGATAATTGTGTCTGTTTGAATAAATTAGAAGACTGAATGTATATTTAAATTCTAATAATTTGGAACAATTGGTAAATCAGGTGTATAAAAGTGATAAAATATGGGTGTAAATACTTGACCATTTCAAAAATGAACACTTTCGATATGATAATTTAGTTATTCGTGTTGAACTTACGTTGTGCTAACCTGGAACTAATGCAGAAATTGAAAGCGTTTTTTCAGGTGGTAATGATTTTTGGACAAGTTGTGACGGGGCTTTCATCGCGATTTCATCTAACTCTCCACTTGGGTTCTTTGGGGCCAGAATGGCAATTCTTTCCAACCAACTCAAGAAGAAGAACGTGGTCATGTAAATTAGGAATCATATATATATTGAAAGTTAGCATTAGCGGGGGTCTATGTCTATGTGCAGAAATGATTGCTAAGTGGGAAGTGAAGTCGCTAAGTAGAGAGGTAGCTGTAAAGTGATTTGAGATAAAGTTTAGAAGAATCTTAAGTCCGGGAATTAGCCTAGCCGTGCCAATACATACGAACCAAAAGTGGGTCCGAGACCAAAAAGAACATAGTGATAAAGCCGCAACAGAAGTGATAAGGACCGTAGCTGTTTACCTAGGGTATAGCAATAAGCGAATTTATGTAGGCTACAAGGAAAGTGCGTACATTAGTGAGATAGGAATTAATCTATAAAGTTAGATTCAGTGGTCAGTTGTGCGATTATTTGATAATATGTGTTGCGTCTCCTCATTCTGGATTCTCATTCTTAGTTTAAACACAATACACACCAATAATAATCTAAGATCTTAATAAACAGATTTTAGTATGAATGATTTGAGTGGTTCTTCGTTCTTCCCCACAGAAACAGGTCGCATAGATAGTGTAGAACGTGTGTCCCTACGGGCGGGGGCTCCACAAAGTGAGAAATCACGATTGAATGATGATACTTTAGCTGCAGCACTTACTGTGAAACTCAATATAAAGGATATTTTTAGCTCCGAAATTTCTGATGTATTAGAAAATAATATATATTGACAAAAAAAAATTCAATGGGGAGAATACTCGTTTAAGTAAATAATTAAAAGGAATGCAAGCGTAATTAGTGTATTTTTATTTGAATGAAAAAATTTTTCAATGTTTTGTAACTTTTTCTTAAATTTTTCGCACGTGTCCTCCTTTTTATTGTAAAAAAAAACTGGTCACCTTATTTATAGAGCCAATATATAATAAAACTCTCACTCACTCACTCACCCTATATATAATTATCAGAAGGTAAGATTTTCATTGATTTGTTTTAGAAAATTTTGGGGGATCCTTGGTCCCATTAAAAAGGAAAAAAAGTTTTATAGATTCTTTAAAATTGATTTTTCTGGGTAAAAAATAACTCATATTGCATCCCTTCATACGCAGTTTGAGCGGAATAAATAAATATTAAATTTGAGTACAGGAATATTTTACGCAAATTTTTCTTTTTTTAATTCAACTTGAAGTGCTTAAAGAGAATTTTATACATTTCGAATGAATTTCATGCACGTGCAACATCATTTCCTGCCACAATCATTATATAAAAGCATTCAACTCGAGGAAAATTTTAAATAATCTTTTTTTGATACAATGAAAATAGCCTATTTATAACAGTACAAAAACGAGGTTAAGATTCCGACAGGAATTTGCAAAATAATTATTTACAATCAATAAAATGTTACAAACACAACTGTTTAAAATAAAAAAAATATCTAAGATAGGAAGGTAATTTTTTTTAACAATTAAATAACACTATTACTAACATCTATTACTTTCACTTCAACTTTTTTAGCGAAACACAAGCCAAGGTAAGAAATGCAATTAAAATTCTATCCCGCTTTTTTTTTCAAGGTTGAAACATGTTTCTTGTCTATCAGATCTAGAAATAAACCCAAAAACAAAAACAGCAACACAATTCACATGGAGAATTCCGAATTTCAAATTTATAAAATAAGATATAAATAGATCTTCTTATGACTATATGGATTTCCAAGGTTGAATGAAAAAAATTCTATCTAATAAAAAATGAGCGTTTTACTCTTTATAAGTTAAACACTTGTGGTCATTTCAATAACTTACAAATGTAAGTTGGGATGAAATGTTGCTATCAGAATATTACATCACGTAAAATACGAATGATCTTACAACTCGATAATATTTCACATCTTTGACTCGCTCTCTCTATATAAATTTTTTTAATTCATTATAAATAAAAATGAGGGTTTTAACTTTTTTTGAAAAAATAATTTTAAAGTGTATGAATTTTTTGACAAATGAGACGAGGATCAAAATATTTTATTTCAGCAGTTGTCTCTGTATTAAAATGATTTACTACTACAGTTACATAGTAGAGCATGATTTAATTTTTATTGATGCCGCAGTGGATTAACACGTGGGACAGTGGCAAGGAACCTAGTAATTTTGAATGATCTAGTGCAGTGCTTCACAACCTTTTTATCGCTGCTGACCGGTCAACGTTTGATAATTTTACTGTGGCCCGCGGAGGGTGGGACACGTTTTCGATTGTTTCGGTTTAACAATTTTAATTTAGTTACATTTAAATATACCTTCAGAATAAAATATAGTTCCACCAAAAATGAATAAAATTGATTTAACGAGGAATATAAAGTGAGATTTCAGTGGAAAGTTGCGCAAATCCGAGAGAAATGCACCACTTTAAATAAAATGGCAATAGTTTAATGTTCTTTGGGCGGCCCGGCACTATTTGATCCGCGGACCGGTACCGGTCCGTGAACCGGGGGTTGCGGATCACTGAACTAGCGAACATAAGCACGGACTATGAGGCACGGTCAAGTTTCAAGGACAGCACTTGAAGTGTGTGAAGCATTACTCTTCAAACTTCCCCACTACACAACGTGAGGGGTCTCGAAAGATTTGACGTGTTTTAGCCCGTCTAAATGACGGATCTTCATTGGCTTCAGGATTTGACAGAAATAATTTTCGATATCCAAGAGCACGTGACTATGTGGCTAACGTAGTTCACCCGCTTTGTTTCTAAGTGCGTGTGATGTTAATAAATACACAATTTGTGTACGAGATGTGTTTTTGGTGAAATAAGTATTCAAACCAAAGGCTCAATTGGAAAATTGGTGGCTACGAATCTTGCTGCTATGAATACTCGACTTCGAAGCTGATGATATGATAAATTCAGTATTTCCCTGAGGACTATGATTATCGGCAATCTGATAAATCAGAGCTTATGATTTTTGTATTAAATCGAGTTTCAAATCAAGTAAGCCGAGGTAACCTAGTGGTCATAGTCTCCGAATCGTAGCCAACGTGTCATGAGCTCGAATTCTAGTGTCACTAAAAACTCGCCGTATACCGGTTGATTCAAAATTAGTGTTGCTAATTTTAGAAGTATATAACTATTTATGGTGAATTTCAATCGCTTTTCTACCGGTTTTATTTTAAAAATGAAACATTTAAATTACTAATTTAACCATTTTAATAAGTCAGAGTAAGTTATGGTTCCGAAATTAGATCTTCAAACCCGAAGCTTTTAAAAGGTGGTTGTTCAAATTTTGCTATAAGTAAAGCATTTAAAAATCAGAAGGAACATTTTTCTAATGTATTACTATCTAAACTTCGAAGAGAAATAAAATTAGGCTTGCAATCAAAAGCTCCAAGAAAAACGTGATCGAAAGGAAGTTCTTACTGAAAAAAAAGACGCTGAAAAGACTTATCACTGTAGAAAATCTGCCTCGAAGAACTTTGAAAAAGAAACTATATGTATTGGAATCGACAATTTGTTGTCGGGTAAGGAAAATTGAATACAAAAAAGTGAATCAACGAGTCTGTCATCAAGAGTTTGCAGACCCTAGAAAAACAAAGAAAACGCTCTTTGTATTTAATGTTACGTAAAGGTAGATACAAAACATATGGATAATTTAGGATGAAGCTCTGTTTGATCTGTTATTCACAACTGGCGAAATGAAGATGGAACATACTTCACGCGAAAAGCGTTGCAAAGGCGCAGTAGTTTTGCAAAAGTCAAGTTAGCAATCAGGTGTTATTGTATGAAGGGGAATGTCCTCTCAAGGCTTAGCGAAACCCTTTTTTGTAGAACCAAAGGCTAAAATTAATGCTGCATACTACATCAAAAAGAGTTTTGAAGCACATGATCAAAGAAAATAAACGTCTTTACCTTCGAGGAAAGTTGTTTTTTTTCACTAGGTCATACTGAAAAATCAACTATAAAATGGCTGAGAGGTAAAAAAATAAAATTTTTTCCTTCCTTCCAAATAAAATAGCTACCATCCCCCCCCGACTGTGCTCCTTGTTTGGCACTTATATTTTATACCGTCTACCAATTTCGTCTAATCAAAAGACGTTGTCAAATGCCGCATTAGGTAGCCAATAATGGAGAACATTTTCCGTGCATAAATAGACACGATAATAATGATTACAGCATTTAATTTGACGAAATTGGTCGTCGTTATAGTACATAAGTACCATCGTTTTTTATTAGGATATTGTAAATGGAGAGGTTCCAAAGGTTTTACTATAACCTAGTTATTTCTTTTAGATTTACTTACATAAAATTAAATTTTTATCATTTTTAACTAGGATAATTTCTTAGCCACATACAACATTTTCAAATAAAAATGGGGGATAACATAATTAGGACCTACAGCTTTACTTTTCAGGTACTGCTTTCACGAAGTACCGGCGACTGCACTTCTTAATGATTCTGATGAAATATACAACAAGGTGGACCATGGTTATATGGAGAAAAAAAAATATTATTGATCAAAACTTACATATGCGCAAAAAATGTTCCGTGGTATGGAGACCAGAAAAAATACCTACGAAAAATTAAAAAAATAATTTAAAAATTTAATATTGCCACAAAGGCGTTACAATTTTGGACATAAAAAAAGACATAACTTTGGTTAGATGATTTTAGAATCTAAAAAAAATTACTTTTTTTTCAATATAAATAACCTAAAGTGATGATAATTGGATAAGTGAGTGCTGAGTAGTGTGAATAATACAATATACATTGCAAAACATCCTTTATAATTCCGGCTCTTTCTCCTCGCACCGTCGAGTCAGTCCGGTTCGAGCTTTTTCCATCTTCGGCTTTATCGTGCATGGTAATTTCGACAGTACATTAAAATTCAGTACTAAAGAATTTGTTGAATGTACCTGTCACACGCGTGTGCGTTATTTCCTTGTAACTATTTAGTGGGGGTCCCGTCATTGTTGTAAATGTTAAAAAGTACTGAAATTCCTGTTTTTCGTTAACAAATTTAGTTTAATTTTTCAATTCCTACTATTATAGTTCATTCTTTCCCTTTATACATATATACATATATCTTGTTCAAATTTTCAATCGTTAGTAAAATACTTTATATTCATCCATTGAAGTTCAAATACAATTTTTTAAATTTGTAATGGATGACATTTGATGTTAATACAGTTTTTTTATTTATTAATTCATTAATTAAATTAAAAAAATGAATAAATATTAACAAACAAAAATAATAGTCCAACAGTATATGTAGAAAGGAAAATCGTTCGTTGTGTTCCTGTAGCGCAATGTATAACGCGTTGGACTTCTAATCCGAAGGTCGTGGGTTTGAATCTCATCTGGGATGGTCTAATGTCTGAGAATGTGATTTCTTTTTTACTATACTATTTTATTAGAATAATTAAATTTAATTTATGAATAAATAGGAACAAACAAAAAAATTAGTCCATCACCATATATAGAAAGGAAAATGGAAAATTGCAATGAAAATGACTTTTTATTTTGTAACTTTTAATATTGTGATTCTGTCATATGTATATACATATTTATATTAATTGCAACTATTTAATAAAAAGTAACTGAAATAAATTTTTCTTTGTTGATCTAAGTAGGAGAACTGACTTAATTTTTCTTTTTTATATTACTTGTTTACCATAAGAAAAATCAAATACTTAAATTTCCTTCCTCTTGAGGCATTACTTAATATAAATGTTAATTTTTTATTTTATTTTCCCCTTCATCTATATACCAGAGAACATCCTTTCCGCATAAGTAGGTTGGAAATCCTGAAAAATTTCGATCCACACCCTAATGGATTATATATCACTTTTCTCATAGGTGTTCTAATAATTTCTTTTAACATATATGTTATTTAATTTTTAGAAAAAAATTGTAGTATTTAAAGAAATTTGAGTTAAAGTTTTTAAGTTGTTATTATTAGAGGAAGTATTTCTTGATCAATTTTAAATACGCGTGTTAAAAAATACGTACACTCACTGGCCAATGAATTAGAAACCCAAGATCAATATCTTATTGGATCGCCATTTAAACGAATGACTGCTCTGAGATTCGTTTGGGCATCGAGTCTACATTATTCCGGAGAGCATTTACGTCCAGAGAATATCAAGCACTAGCTATGCAAATTTTTAGGTCTTGTAAATTAGAAGGAAAAGGAGAGTGCTGCTGGATAATTCTTTTTACCATATCCCACACATTTTCTATGGGGTTAAGATCCAGGCTGTGCGGCCATAAGGGAAGGCGTTGGAAGTCAGACTGATGTTCAGCTAACCAATTTTGAACACTTCTAGCACGATGTACAGGCGCATTCTCGTCTATGAAGTTTCCGTCGCCATTAGGGTAAAAATGCAACATTGCAGGGTGCACTTGAACTGCCAGTATTTCTGAGTATCTAATAGCTGTTTGTTTGCCCTCGAGAAACACCAGATGACCACTTCCATGCCAGCAGAATATACTGGATATCATGCTACTTCCACCATATCTGTGGCGAGAGGAGAGGGGTGTACGAAAACGAAAATTCAAGAACGGCAAAGATGCGTCTCCAATCCAATGTTTATTATGGGGGACGTTTGGTCCCACTGATTACGAAGAAAAAGCGACCCTCTCTCCTACACAACAATAAGTGGACTGCCTCTAGCGAGGATTTTCCAGTAACCTTTTTGGCATCTTGGAGATCTCAACAAAGCCGAGCTCGCCAACAATATCCTTACTCAAGGCGAATAAGGCCAGATGGATTCATGGCCTCGTCATATTCGACGTCTTCCATCAGAACAAAATAAGGTGTAGCGTGATTCATCCGACAACATTACCCATTTTCAATTCTCAGATGTCCAGTGTCTTCTTTTACGACACCACTGCGAATGAATTTTTGTATTTCGGTAGAAACGAGTGGTTTTCTCACAGATACCTAGTGGCCGTGGTAGCCGAGTGGTATATAGGCATCGGATCGTGGCTGGCTTTGTCACGAGTTCGAGCCCAGTACCACTAAAGACCCGCCGTGTAGGGCAGCGATGCACGCGAAATCTGTCGAGAGCTGAAACGTCCTCCCGTTGGTGTGGTGTGGTAGTTAGGAGAGGGGGTGCCAGCTCAGGTGTCGTACACGTCACTTGACCATGGTTCAAAATTACGTGGTCCGTCGCCAAAAGCCCTCGTGTAGCTGAACAGTGCGACGTTAATCTTCACTCACTCACTCATTCTCACAGACACCTATGCATTTCTATTTTTTGCAATTCTATGAGCATAATTCGAACTGAAATCTGTTGGGATTTGTTTGACTATTCGTGTCAGTTGAAGCACAGTAGAGTCCCTGTTCTGTCATATAACTCTCAAGAGACGCCGCCGATCCCGCTCATGGAAAACTGTGCTTCAACCGCAGTTACCTCTTTTCGAGAAGGGTAGGTTTTAATTCCAACTTTTGAAAGCCTGTGACATGGCAGCTTTTGAGAAGCTAGCGAGATTTGCTGTCTTCGAAATTGAGGTCCCTGCTAAGCGGGCACCAACAATAAGCTCTTTTTAAAATGGTGAAAGATCTTCATTTTTCCCCATTTTATTTCATTCGTTGTGAAAAACACTCTTACACCTTACCTATATTAACATCCTAATCACATATAACCCCCATTATAAAAATAATTCGCATACTTCATCACTTGCACGCATTCAAACGTAAATCTAGAATGTTTCTCATTCATTGGCCAGTGTGTGTATAGTATACACACACACATCAATTCGTTAGTAGTCTTATAATTTCTTAACTCAGCGTTTATGTAGATGCATACCACTGTATACTGTAAATGTCAAACACAACTTTTCCATTTAGATATAAGGAAATAAGACAGGTTGCGATAGAGAACAAGTTTTTGCTTGTATATATATGCTCCTTATTTTGTATTACCAAAATAGACGACATTGACGCGAGGTTAGAGAGAGAGAGAAACAACATTTTCAAATAAAAATTCAATTTCTTTTCGAAATTATAAATTAAAAACACTCTAGTAATGTACTTTGATAGTTACATTAATTTATAAGAATTATAAGCAAAAAATTTGACAAAATAGAAAATGTTAAGACCTCGATTAGTTCAAATTAGCAATCGAAACACGAAACATTTAAATATACCCAGGGAAAAAAATAAATGAAAAAGTTTCGTATAAATTATTGCGCACATTATAGTGTCTAGTCAAAAACAAAAATCGAAAAAATGAGACTAATAATTTTACTTCTGTTTGACCTAATGAGTTTTTTTGAAAATGAAGGAAAAAAAAATCACAAATTAATATATGTTGAATTATCTTTATGCTAGAAGATAAATCAAATATGTAGAAGAGGGAAATGCATGCTTTTCTATATTTCATTTAGCAAATGTATTTTATTTTTGGCATATATTATTAGCATAGCATATAAATTGTGTTTAAATCATAAAATTAAAGAAATAGTTTTAAAGAACTGGATTGACTTCACAGCTGTTACAGTGGTTGCGTAGTCTGATCTTCTTGTTCAATGGACTCAAATTTTTCTTTTGGGTTACATAAGAATAATAATTTAATAAGAATTTTGTTTATATAAGAATTTAATTTTCATTATAGTTAAAAAAACCGCTCGCACGTGCACGGGATAACATGAAATACATTCCCCGTTTTACTATACGAATCGTACATTCTTTACACGGCTTTTGGTGTAACGTTCCACAGAATGAACTTTTCTCGGAAATATAGAGCCTCGGTAGCCTGGTGCTCAAAGTCCGAACTCGTGGCTAGCGTGCCTGTATCACTGAAGACCCGCCGTATAGAGGAGGCCGATGCACGTTAAATATGTCGAGCCTCAAACGTCCACCCATTGATGTAGTGTGGAAGTTAGGAGAGGAGGTTATGACAGTTCAGGTGTCATCCTCGTGACTTGACCATGGTTCAAAATTACGATGATCGTCGCCCATAGACCTCATGCAGCTTTGTAGCGAGACGTTAATATAACTCTCAATCATTCACTCAATGGAAATCAATATACGTTGTGTATCGTATAAAGGGCGATGAATTTCACGATATCCAAAAGCCGTGTAAGATGAAATAAACAGCGTTACTTAATTCGAAAAACCTTGTAAAAAGTTACGAAAGTTATTACTCTATGAGTTTTTATATACGTATGTGTATTTATATTTAACACATTTTAATATTTGCTCATCTTTCATACCCGAGATGAACTAGGAATGAATACATGTTGCATAAAGGATAACACTTTTAAATTTAAAATAGAAATTAATATTAATTATTCATTAATCCCTAGTTGATAAGGAGTTCATTTGTTTTCGTCAAAATGTATTGAAATCGCTTTCTTCACACACACACACACACACAAAAAACTTACCACATCCGTTCTACATAGATCCAACGAAGACTTACATCCAGTAATGACATTTTGAGAAGATAAACTACTTTTCGAAATTTTTTGTGGCATCGACTTTTTTATATGGGAATATATTATCCCTTTAATTGTGATCTTTATAGTTTTACAAGTTCTTTACTAAATTGTTAATATGCAGCTAAGCAAATCTCCGGATCTCTTTGGAACTTTAGGGAGCTTTCTACGTTTGAATTAACGTTTGAAAATTGAAACTGGAGGTTAATTGATGAATTTTGATATTAACTTTACAAAACTTTTAACTTTTATTCAATTGATTTTGATGTGATTTTTATGAACACTTTGCAGCTATACTCGATTTATCTGTTGACAACAGACCTCGTAATCTTAAACCTCGGTCAAATGAATTGATTTTTCATTAACGTCGTACTCTAAGGCTATTGGTGAAATGCCCAAAGGAACCGAGATCACCCGAAAGGGCTTGGAACTACAAACCAGTTCCTCGGAAAACCACCTCCCTCGCATTCAGCCTTAAGAGGATGGTGGATCATTAAAACTAATTTCTTAAACTGTTAGCTTAATTAGCTGAAAATGGAATCAATACAGTAAATGATTGTTATATTTCACAATTTAATTGTATTTTTTTCAAAAAAAAAAACTATTATCAGCTGATTTTTTAAAAAAATTAAATTTTTTAAAACTATTTTTAAAAATGCTCCTTGCGCATTAGTTTTTAAGATATAAACATAATTTTTGTTTTATATATTTATGAACTACAGCAAAATATTTCTGTGCACGGATTTTATATCCAGTACAAAATTTGATGAAAAGATAAATTTTCTATACTATATGAAATTTTTCGCCAATTGTCACACATTCAAGGTATTCCAAACAGCACAAAATATGATCCGTTAAATTTTAAAGAAAACTAATGCACAAATTTGTGAATATATTATTGTATCCTCTTTTATAAGTTGTGAAAATTTCAAAGAGATATGACGTAATTTAAAACGCAAGGAGAATTTTACGTAACGATGAAAAGGGGAAGTTTGAGAGCTAAGAAAAGTGTATTTTAAACATTTATTTGATTAAAATTAAAAATAATTCAGTAATTATTAATCAAAATGACAAAAGTCTTTGACATAATTATTCTATGAAATATAAGGAATAGTATTAGTATAAAAAAAATCAAAATCGCAATTTTGACCGAAATCTGGCATTGTGAAGGTCCACCATCCCCTTAATTTAATAAAATTCTTATATTTCACATTTTTTTAACAGAAGTACACACAGGTAAATTTACATAACTTGCAGGTATTTATATAAGTTCGAACATACAGTTCAAAACAACAGACAACTGGAATTACTTATTTTTAAAATATTACATTGTAATAAAAAATATACAAAGCCAAAAAAACATACAGGGTATATATATAAGAGAAATAAAAAAAATAATAACCTTCAGACAAAGGCATCGCTAGTACAAAATCAAAGAAAAGAAAAGATTACCTAAAAAGACTGATAACACGTCTGCTTAAATGATCTCTCTCACTTTCTGTGTTAATACTTTTCAATTTTAATTAAATAAATCGATGTCGGAAAGAAGATGATTCACTTTTAGACACTTTTCTTTTGGTGGCTTAGGGTTATTGGTGACGTATCTCGCAATTTTGAGCATCGATCAAGTAATGAGAACGATGCTTGAGTTTGAAAGCCATACTTTAAACTTAAGCTGCCCGCGCCCGGCAGAATTGATGGATCTTCAGTGGCGCCAGGATTCGAACCCTAGACAAGACAACACCGATGAAATGTTCGCGACTACAGTAGTCACTCGGCTACCGCGATCTTTAAATTTAAAATAGGAAGTGAATTATATATATATATATATATATATATATATATATATATATATATATATATATATATATATGTCTATATAAGATATATTTTAAAATTAAAGAGACATTATACAATCAGCATTGTGTTTTCATTGTAAAACACTTTTATATTGTAAACATTTAAATATAGGATTCGCGTAAACACCTTGAAAAATAAATTATAATTCCTCAAGCTCTGTTTATTGCATCATAAAGAATTTTACAGTCAATTTTATTACACTACTATATAAGAGATATAAAATTATAAGTTATATTGATTTTATATAAAATGTATGCTTCATGCAATAGCTTAGATACTTTGTGGATATGCATTTTACTTCTGATTGAGTTAGATAAAAATATTAATTTTGATAAACTTTTAATACATTTTTAAGTTTGAATTATTGTTTTGGATTTCGCTTACCTTTCAACACTTTATTCCTTTTCAAACATATTGGATTCTATGTTTTGCTTATTCTTGTCTGTTTTTTTGGGGGGGGACTTACCTTTTTTTAACAAAACTTCATAAAAAGTTCTAAAAGTTTTCTGTTTCTCAATTTACTTATGAACATTTCTATTGATTTTTATGCTCTGTTTGAACATTTATAAATCGAAGAGATTACACAAGTTTATTGTTATAACTTTCTAAATATATTTTATACCCTACTTTTTGACAATTTAAATATATAAATAAATAAGAAACTTATAAGATTAAAAAATGATTTCAAATATTTTTAAGGATAAGAACTATCAAATTCATGCTGAAATTCTTCTTAAAAATAATTATCAAAAACAGTTAGAAAACGACACTCCCGTATAACATTCTCTCTCCACCAAAATAAAGCTCTCGTGTGTTTTCCCGTTTCTTTCGTGATAAATCTGGGTACGATAAAGTAAACACTTGCTCCAAAGTATGAAAAAATATGAAACCAGTCAATATAAAGACTCACATAGACTTTTCTTAAGTAATTTCTTTATTGCAATCAGTGAAGAATTTTCTTGACCTATGAGCTTTTTGTGAATGACCGGTTAATTTAACTCAAAGCACCTGTCAAAACGTGTTTGCCAGGCCTCAAGTTTTTTTTTTTGCTCATTTCTACTAAGTTGTGCAGTGGCTATACTAGCAGGGGAAAATTGTTATATTCCCTTCGTTTTGGGCTCATAGAATGTGGAGTGCTTATTAGGGACTAGATAGCATTGAAAGGAGCAGTCTATACGTGTCTGCATCTTTTTCTATCAAAGAAAGTAGCCAATTTTTGAATGATAAAAATACAAAAAGCATTTTTTTGTCAACTGAAAATGTTTAAATGCATTTCTCCTATCTAGAAGAAAGGGGAAGTATATTAGTAAAATATTTTTATCATTATGTTGTAAGCAGCAGTTGGACACCAAACACATCTTGGGTTAAAGAGTTTATTATGACATTTTAATATTAAAATTACAAACATTAAGGAACATTAACATTTAGAGCTATAATAAAGACACAATTACGGTACGATGTTCATGGTCCGACATCAACCCTTCGATTGACGGTTTCCGAAATTGTCCGCTAGAAGTCTCCATGCATGAGTTTGTTTACAGAAATCTAACTTAGTGGTAAGTAAATCAATGCCATAAAATCGTCCAAATAATATACCGAAGGACCCCCATTTACCGGTTACCTATTTAACGAATTTGTCTTCCCCCTGATTAAAATGAAGCAAACCCCCTATTTAACGAATAATAAACCCTGAATTAATGGATTATTTGAACAGCGGAAAATTCTTTTTTATTCATTTGGATTAGAAAAAACTGAATTTCTTTTTTAAATGTCGACATAGCTACAATTATTAAACAACGAGCACAAATTGAAAAGATTACTACAAAATGCGGTGAAAAATAGTCAAAAATAAGAGTCATTAAAAACCACCCTCTTTCTCTATTTTTGAATCTGATTTATAGGAATGGTTCAACACAGTGAGTGACTGTTAACGTCGCACTGCTCAGCTACACGAAGGCTTTTGGTGACGGACCTCGTCATTTTGAACCCAGGTCAAGTGACGAGGACGACACCTGAGCTGGCACCCTCCTCTCCTAATTACCACACCACACCAATGGGAGGACGTTTGAGCTCTCGACAGTTTAAACGTGCATCTCTCCCCTACACGGTGGGTCTTTAGTGGTACTGGGCTTGAACTCTGGACAAGGCAGCCACAATCCGATATCTTGACCACTAGGCTACCACGGTCCTCTGGAATGGTTCAACACAGTTTGTGCCAAGAAAATAGTCTCGTTAGCGAAACTCTTTTATCAGAGAAAGCTCTTCAACTTTCCGAAAAGCATAACATGAAAGACTTTTCTGTATCCATCGGTTGGACTGACCGTTTTAAGAAAAGATACGATGCAAGATTGTCAACCATCAATTAGTCAGTATTTTAGAATTTCCAACTAACTGTT
Source organism: Trichonephila clavipes (assembly GCA_019973935.1). Taxonomy (NCBI): domain Eukaryota; kingdom Metazoa; phylum Arthropoda; class Arachnida; order Araneae; family Nephilidae; genus Trichonephila; species Trichonephila clavipes. The sequence goes on from BMAU01018525.1 coordinate 32,241, forward strand.
GCGTACGACACTGGCGCTCAAATTGAAGAGAGTACTTATTTTGTCGAATTTCATGCAAAGATTTGAAGGAAATGCAAGAATACTGCTTCGAAACCAAAATGCATCTCTTGTGTGTCGAATACGTAAGCGTGTGTGGGCAGAGCAAGCCGAGCAACAGGATTTATGCGTGCGCGTGGGACCCGTTCGCTAGCAAATATGATCTCGTTCAGTTTAAATTGAATCTGCATTGAATTATTAAAATATGCTTTATCTATGCTTATCGAATGCTTATGCAAGGACAAACCAATGAAGAATCCACTCCAGTTGATTGGATGGTTAGAAAGATAAGAAGGGTTTTATATTGTTACGTTGATCCGGGTTCGAGGATTGTATTCAAAACAGTCCCAAAGAAAAATAACAGTTCTTTAAGAGCGATGCGAATTTATTATCGGAAGTCCAATTCTTTAAATGCAGAATTCCACAGAAATATTCATAGAGTAAATCTCAGGAGGTCTTCACACCTCCAACCGCAATCAAACACAATTATCAGTGTTTAAAATACACGTACGTAAAAGATTATTTACAAGCACAGCTGAGCTAATCGGTAATCAAAACAATGCTCGTTAATCGCTGGTTGAATCAGGACTGACTCGTAGCGGCTAGCACTGCTCTATTTATAGACTCGGCGGAATTTTCCAGAAAAATCCGCACGTGTCACAGAGCGTGAAATTAGTGGAGAAACCCACTAATTTGTAGAATAATCCAGAGGGTCACAAACTCGCCAATGACGACAAAGTAGTAGCCAAAGCCACCAAATTGGTGGCCAACTTGGTCGTTAAATTTGATGCCAACTTGGCTCTATCGCCAAGATTTCGCCAAGTTCTCATTGAATCACCACTATAGCGTAAAGAACGGCATTGCTTATGAACATTACAATTTTAGCATAAAATAAATATACATAGAGTAATATAAATGCATTACACATCCAAATACAAATTATTTACACTATTTACACAAAATTCGTAACAATATATTGAAAAGAAGAGATTCAAAAATTAAAAGGACACGATTTTCTGGTGATAATAATGACAAAGCTAATAATGACCACAGTATGTTTAATTGAAATCTTTAAGAAAAGTGCGAGAATAGCATAGATTGAACATTAATTAACGTCACATTATAAAACAACACATTAGCAACGGACCTCGTATTTTTGAGCTATGGTAAAGTGATGAGGACGAGACCTGAGTGGGCACTTCAATATCTAAACTACCACACCATGAACTTGGAGCGAGAGAGAGATGACAGATTTAACGTGCATCAACTTCTCTACACTGTTAGTCTAGTTGCGCCAGGAATCGCGCCAATGAATCGACAGAAATTACTTCGACAAAGAGATTTCTACCATGATCCCTTGGTTACATTGGCTCCATTATAATAACTGAGTTTTTTATGAGCAAGCGTAGAAATTTAGGAATATTAGAGACACAACAATTGAAGTGTGTTGCTTACATAACTTCATTGTAGTTAAACTTTCAAGATAGTCTATAATGGCGAATAAAACTATTTTTCCAGTACTGCTAAAGAAATTTTGGCTTTCTCTTTTTTAAGTTGCAATTTTGAGTTGTGATCAATACGGGGATGACATCAATATTGATAACCCATTCCTCTAACTTCCGAGCCCCGACGATTTTAATGTGAATTAGTTTCATTAATCCAAATACGCAACACCTACCATGGTTTGCCGGTAACATGAATCAGTTCCATTGCGAGAATAGTAGTAGGTTAGAATTAATTTTAATTTACGTTGCTCTAAGAAGCAATCCGAGGAGTATTGATGAGTACATTGTAGTTTTGAGCCATGAGCAAGTGACCAGGACGACATCTAAGCTGGCATCCACCTCTACTAACTTCCCCACCATGCGAACGGGATGCGTTAAACCTTGGCAGATGTAATACACATTTGTCCCTCTATATAGTAGATCTTCAGGGGCACGGGGACTCAAATCCACGACTTGATAACGCCGGCCATGAGTTCGTGACCATGACCTCTCGACTACGCGGCCACAGAATAGTAACGGAACTAATAATAAAAATAGCGATATAAAGGGAAGTAGAGACTGTGCTTCCTCTAAAGATTCTTTCTGTAGAATAATGAGGGACTGCTGTATATATTAAAGGGAACTGAAAGCTTAAAATCTTCCAAGTGGTGGAATGAGTGAGTGAGTGAATATTAACGTCGCACTGTTTAGCGACACGAGGGCTTTTGGCGACGGGCCACGTAATTTTGAACCATAGTCAAGTGACGTGGATGACACCTGAGCCGGCACCCCTCTCCTAACTACCACACCACACCAACGGGAGGACGTTTGAGCTCTTGACAAATTTAACGGCTTCGCTGCCCTACACGGCGAGTTTTTAGTGGTACTGGGTTCGAACTCGTTGATAAAGCCTGCCACGATCCGATACTTTGACCACTCGGCTACCGCGGCCACCTTCCAAGTGGTGGTTGATTGATTGATCGAATATAATGTCACGCTGTTCAGCTACATTAGTGCTTTTGGCGACGGACCACGTAATTTTGAACCATGGTCAAGTGACGTGGATGACACCTGAGCTGGCACCCTCCTCTCCTAACTACCACACCAACGGGAAGACGTTTCAGCTCTCGACAGATTTAACGTGCATCGCTGCCCTACACGGCGGGTCTTTAGTGGTTCTGGGCTCGAAATCGTGACAAAGCCAGCCACGATCCGATACCTATACCACTTGGCGTGGCGGAGTGTAAAAGTTAGAAGAAAAGGATACACTAGACAGTTTCACCATGGTATAGAATTGCGAAATCCGTTGTCAATAATAATGGTATAGCTTTAAGGCAGGCCTGGCTAACATGTCACTTTGATGATGTATAACGATATTGCGGGCCCTATTTGAAACATACATTTTCTTAAAATAAATAAATACAGATGCAAAATGAATAAAACTTTATTATTATACAACGATTATGTATAATTAATACTCTAATCTTAATTAATAACATATTTGTTTATTTTTCTTTCACTTAATTTTTGTAAATCTATATTTATGTCCGACATTGCATGTTTTAGCTGTTTTCTAAATTGGCATCAGCAAACAACCTGTGATGAATACTTTGTAAATTTTATCTTCGGAAAAAAAAAATGTTTCACTAAGATATGTTTATTCAAAAACACTTACAAGTCGATATGCAAAATATCTTAAGTTGGAATATGTGTGTCTTCTATGTGTAATATTGCCCCGGTAGCCTGGTGGTTATGGTCATGAACTCATGGGCGGTGTGTCATGAGTTCGAGTCCTAGAGCCACTGAAGACCCACCGACTCTAGAGGGGACTGATGTCATTAAATCTGTCGAGCTCAAAGTTCTCCCGTCGGCGTGGTGTGGTTTTGGAGAGAGGAGTGCTAGCTCAGGTGTCGTCCTTGTCACTTGACCGAGGCTTAAAATTACGAGGTCCGTTGCCAGTATCTTTCGCATTATTTTATAGTGTGATGTTAATATAACTAGCACACACTCCCATATGTAATATAAATACTGCAAAAATATAAATTTTTCATGAGGACTCAAAAATCTGTTTCATTTCAATGTAATTCAATTAGACTCAATTTGCGGATTTTCAGAAACGCTGCTCACGTCAATGGGAAAGTGGCATGAAAATATTTCAAGTTTTTTATCACATTTTGCTAATTCTAAGATAAGACTATCAGATGCATTATAAGTTCCTATATTTCATTACCAGATTTCGATAAATTCTTCAGTTGACCTTTTGGTATGTATTTTATAAAGGAAAATGTTGAGCGTTATTTCTAAGTTCGTACTCGAGTTACAATTTTTTATTAAATACTTTGATGTAATCACAAGCATTGATTATTAAATATGTTGTCCTTGCAAACTTTTATATTTACCTGATTTTCTGTTATATATCTACGAAAAAGGTTTAAGTCTAACCACCAATATATGGTCTGGTAATCTAACGAAACCGATTCTTTCAGAAGCATTTGGCGTTCATGGATATCAAATACTGAACCGGAGTTCGCAGTCCCACTTACACACACATAGTATAAATATAGCTTAACAAATTTTTATTTAATTGATATTTTTTGTATATATACGTATGTATATTTTGTATGTATATTTGTACGTATGTATATTTGAATATATATTTTTTGTATATATATGTACCTACACACACCGGAAAGGCACAATAGGAAGTATCCTCTTGTCTGCACCCCCCTCCATCACCCTTCATTTGTTTTCCGATTAATTATAATCCTATGTATATAATACGTAAAATTTAATTATTTGTTATTAATTATTAATTTTACTAATTAATGCTAATTATTTAATCAATAATTTTTTTTTACTGTTTTTTGTTCCAGAAAATACATAAAATCAAAGGAAAATGTTTGGTGCCGTATTTGGGTATCTCTGGTCCCCTCTCCTCCTTGAAATATTCCTATGTGCGCAACTGACGCACACTCAAGTAGAATCAAAAGTTTCTTTCAATAAAAAAATAAAATCGCCCAACAGGCCGAAGAATTAAGTGTGGCGAACCGCATACGGCCCGAGGGCCATGGGTTGCTAAGGCCAGTTTTAAGGTGACATTAATTCAGTGGCCATGATCGCAGACTGGTAGCCGCTGTTACGCAATTAGGCTAATGGTCTTTTTTATTTTTATGCAGTTTTTTAATCTAATTAATATAAATAAATTAAAAGTAAAAAAAAATTATAAAAAGCTTTTATTTAAATGCTCTAAAAAGAATAAAATAAACTTTTCTTTTAAAAACTTTTTTGCTATCAACTTATAACGTCATTACACAATTTACGATATAAAGCTTGTCGCGAGATTTACGTACACGTATATTTACTTGTTTAAAAATTTTAAAAAATAAAATCAATCAGATGAAGCTATTTAATTTGCTTTTTTTTAATCTACGCAGGTAAATCTCGCGACAAGCTTTTATATCATAAATTGTGCAATGACGTTATAAGTTGATAGCAAAAAAATTTTTAAAAGAAAAGTTTATCTTATTCTTTTTTTAGAGCATTTAAATAAAAGCTTGTTTTTAAAAAGTTTTTTTTTACTTTAATTTATTTTTAACTTTTTAGTTAGTGTTGGGCAGGTTTCTCAGTCTATTCATCTCATTCAACGCATCATTGCTGCAAGGTCGTTTGCCGGTTAATTTTGAACAGGCTAGTTCAGGGGTACTCAATCTTTTTTCCCGCCGGGCCACGTACATATGATAAATATTTCACTCCAGCCACTACAAGAGGATAATGGGAGACTGGGATAAACGCACTGTAGGACCAAAACAACATTGGACAAAGCAAAATTAATCAAAATATATTAAAACTCATTTTTTTTGCTTTTACTATAATACTATATTAAAAAAGAAAAACACAATTTTTTAAAAATCCGTACTTTTAAACCAATTTTTTAAATATTTGTGCAGAATTTGGATAATTCTATTCATCAATCGAAAAAAAAAATTTCTTACGATTATCTTTAAAAATTACGAAGTTTTTAAATATTTTAATAAAAATTTGAGTATTTTTTGAATAATCGTAGAAAAAAGCTTTTCTGTATTTTATTTTTAAATAACTGTTTATATATAAAGAGAAAAGCCTGAACTTTTTTAGTGCAGAATATTGATTCATTAAAACGAAAAAAAAAAATTCATACGGAACGATTAATGAAATGCATTTTAGAAAAAATCGTAAAAAATAGAAGATATTATTTTTTTTTTAAAAAAAATTACACCGTATAGTAACGAATCAAATGATCTTTTTGATTATGTAATTAGTTTTTGTCTCAGTTTGATAGAAAGAATAAGACGGGTTTTTAAAAATGGTCGGAACTTCTTCAAACTCTCAATCTGTGATAAGATGCTAGGCAGAATAAAAAGTTAAAAGGGGTAAAGAGTTTTTAATTAAATTTTTTTTTAACTGATTGAGATATCGGACTATAATTGATAAAAACAAGCATTGTCATCGAAACTTAACGTCTATACAAAATTTAAGCTCAATCGTTTGAAGGCATCAGCTTCAAAATTGCGTTGCAAGATTCCACCCGAACATTTTACATTGCAAGTTAAATAAAAGCTTGTAAAAACACATAAAAGAAAGTGGAAATTTAAATTTGATCAAGAGAAATAATTATCGAAGGAAAATTAAAATGATTTAAAGTAAATTTAAAAACTGTGAGCTCCCGGGAATCAAATCCGAAGCAATTCACTTGAAGTCAGCTTCTCTATCTACTAGGCTACGAGGGCTCGTAGAAAGGGGTAAAGTAAGTTTGAAACATGGGTAATTTTTAATTAATATATTTTTAACTAATTGCGATATTGGAATGTAAATGGTCAAAACATGCATTGTCATACAAACTAAAGGTGTATACAAAAACTCAACTCAATCGGTTGAAGACATCAGCTTCAAAACTGAGTTGCAAGATTCCACTCGAACATTTTACATTGCACCTTAAATAAAAGCTTGTAATGAATTGTATCGCCACATGAAAGTTAGTTTTTAAATGCGTTTTGATTATGTAAATCCCCTTACATTTAAGACAGAATGACGTAGGAATTATTGACTAACTTTGTAAATTCTACAAATAAATGTGCTTCAATTATCTGTAAATTTCTTGTTTTGAGAACTAAGGAAAAGTTGAAAGGAGGAAGAAAAAGACAGAAAATCATTCCTTTTAAAACATTTTTGAATATTTCATATTTTTTCTTCTAGTGTGTTGTACACATTTAAATAAATATTTAGGCAGCGTATCACTACAATGTCTAAAATCTAGTCCAGAAAACACTCTGGTACGTTTCTCTACATTACAACTATTAGATTTAACTGCATGTTATAAATACTTTCTTATATTATTACAATTCCTTTTAAAATATAATATAATTAACAAAACATATTATATTTTAATCTGAATTAATATAACTTAATACAGTGGCTTATATATATATATATATATATATATATATATATATATATATATATATATATATATATATAAACAATTGAGAGTACACCTTACTTTTACTTGATAACTTTAAATTTCAATGTAAATTACACATTACCAATAAGTGCAAGCATGTTTATATTTTTACGCAAAACGGATGATTTATTTTAAAGTAAAAATAAAGAACAATCAACGAAAACCTTCTAAACTGAAAAGTTTCAGAAAGATTTTAAATAAACATATACAGATTTTTGCCTCAAAATGTTGAGAATACACTTATGAATATGCTTAACTACCACTAAATATTTTCTACTTGATTGCTGTGTTTTAATCCAATTTTGTGTCATCTTATCTTAAACCGTTTCAACGATTATTTTTGTATGATTAAGTTTGTTAGATGTGAACTTAAGGTATCCGACTACACGTTCGGAGAAGTGAGTTTTCAAAAGCCTACAAATGAATATTTTTTTCAATATTTAGTGTCCCACTTAGATTAGGATACAAGTATAAAATTGTTTTAAGAATATTATATAACAATAAAATTATTTAAATGCGATATTTTGGCTAAAAATGAACATAGAATTATTTATTTTCAAAACATTCTCTTTTAATGAAAAATGCTTCTATAACAATAATATTTTGCCTTTTGATAGCTAAGACTTCTCCAGAGAGCATGAACTAAGATTATTGAAAAATTAAAACTTTTTTCAGAGTTATTACCAATTGAAATAATAATCAATGTTGTTTTCCTAAAATGTTTTCATTTTGACGTATTAAAATATGAATATATAAATCTACTTCTAAGTTATATATTTCAAAACTCCTAGTTCAGGCTCTGTACAGAGGTCTGAGCTAGATATATATGAGCAAAATATTATTATTAAAGAAACATTTTTCATAAAAGGAGAATGTTTTGAAAATAAATAATTCTATGCTCATTTTTTGACAAAATATCGCGTTTAAATCATTTTTTACTGTAATAAACAATTTTATTCGTGTATTTTAATCTAAGTGACACTAAATATTAAAAAAATTATTCGTTTGTACGCATTTGCAAAATCATGATTCCGAACGTAGTCGGATACCTTAAAGCCAAACTTTTAACTGAAAAATGGCTCCTCGTAGAGAAACCAGTATTTTGATGTAAGGAAATTCGTGTTAAGATTATTTTAAAAAAAGGAAAATCGTGTCGTGAAATAGCTGAAAATGTTGACAGAAGCCACACTTGTGTTAAGAGAATCATTATAAAGGTTTAAAATGACGGATTGATAGTAAATAGATGCGGAAGAGGAAGGAAAGGTATTCTGAGTGATGTCGCAAAAAGGAAAATTTTGAAAGAATTCAAGATTGATTCTAAAGTAAGTGCAATCAAACATGCTACGGAAGCTTTTCAAACCATATGCAGAAGTGTAAGTGCCGTAACTGTGCAAAATGTAATTAGACAAGATGGATATAAAAGTCGAGTTGTTATAAATAAATCGTTCATCAGCTTGAAAAATCAGAAAAAGCGTTTGGAGTTTGCAAAAACTAATCAATTAAAGACCAATAACTTTTGGAAGAAAGTTATGTTTAGTACCGAAAGTAATTCAACATTTTTAGCAATGACAGATGTCGCACCGTATGGAGAAAGCCCAATACCGCTTTGGATATAAGAAATTAAAATCCTGTAGTTAATTTTCAGAGGATGGCCCATCATGGTTTGGGGGTTGTATGGGGTAACTTTTACAGATGAGATTATAAACTATATTGTTTACTTGGATATACTTCGAAACAATCTAAAGGAAAGTGCGAAAAATTTGGGTTTAGATTGAAATTTCATTTTTCACAGGAGAGCAAGGACCCCCAAAACATGGCACGTAATGTCAAAATGTGTGTGGTATCTTTATATTGTGCAGTTACACACATCACCACAGCCCCGACATCAGTATCATTGAAAATTTGCGGCCCACACTCGAAACAGCGTCCAAAAACACAACATTAGAATCGAAACCCATTTGAAACAAGGTTTGCAAGAAGAATGGGGGAAAATATCTTCAGATACCACCAGGGCCGATCCTAGCAAGTGTGCACAAACCGAGAGCGGCAAAAACAAGGGACAGCTGCATAGAGTTCTATCAATCAAGCAAAATTTTGTACAAATTTTAAAAATAAAACTTATAATAGGTCGAATAAATACGCTGAATTTTAAATAGTTATTGAAAAATCAAGATAAGTCTCGATTTCCCGAAAACATTGCATAGTTTGAGAAACAGAATGTAGTGCACAGCGTGTTGTTTCCCACATATTGTCCATTAATGTCTTCATTTTACGTACATCCTTCATTTCATTGCTAAGTCCATGGCAGAGCTGGCTATACCACAATAGAAAATTTTTTTTTTACTTTTCTGCGACACTGGCAACGCATTGTGGATTGATACTTAACAAAGTTTGTCTCAAAATTGATTTTTGCGAAAGCTACTTTACGAAAATATCTAATATGGTAATATATTACCTAAGACATAGGAGTGTTTAAATTCAATATGCATTTGGGGAAATTAAAAGTTTTCAATTTAATAATAGCCTTACAATTTAGAAAAACAAAATAGAGGAAAGACGTGATTTTTTACAACACTCATTAACAGTGTCCATTTTCCTTTTTAGTAAAAATGTTATACTTCCATTAAAAAGTAGTTTCTTGTAATTATGTTTGGTACAAAATATTTGAGAAAACATCTTGTAGCTCATTTTGATTAAATAATTTTCATTACAAAGCCTGTTTGAATAACACTTCAATATTCTCATAGTATTATTAACGCTATCATAGTTTACTGAAGTCATAAATCTTATTTTATGCTGTAGGTACTTTAGGTCATATTAAAAAAAATTGCGGGTTTTATATATGCGTTTTTTTAAAAAAATTCTAAAATGTAACAAGTGCTATACAATCAAATAAGCGAATCAAAAGATTCACAATATAACACTAAAATCAATAATATAAGAAAACATGTTAAAAGCTAATCATGATATACGCGTTGTTTAACGCGAAAACCCTTAAAGCTAAATATCGAATAACACAAAAATAATACAACAGACCCGACAAACTACTATGTATTTTCATGCATCTCCCTCCCTCTTATCTTAACACGAAAATTTTTCTCTTTTGGAAATGAACAAAATACGGAAAACACCAGAGATTTCAGAGGGGTGTGAAATAAAAGAGAGTTGGTTTCGCATTAGTTTTCTGTATTATTGGGCTGTCCTACTGTATCATCGGAAGAATTCGTAGCAGTTCATGATGATAATGTGTGTACAGGAGTTTGTCCAAAGCTAAAAAAATATCATTGATACAGATTCCGACGGTAAAAATGAAATGAACAATGCGTCTCCTGTTCCCAAGTCATCCGAAATGAGGAATATCATGAAAAAAGTATGAACAGTTATTCAGACGCACATTCCATTAGTGAAAGAAAGAACAAAATGGATGACATCAAACAATTTGAAGACAACTTGATAATAAAAATACAATGCAAAGAAAAAATCAGATTATTTTCTAAAAACTCTATTAAATTTTGTATTACAAAAAGCTTGAAAATTTTGTATTAAATTTCATTAAGGTCTTGTGAATGTTCCCCCCCCCCATTGATTTTTATTAAATACATGCATATATACATATCTATGCAAATAAAATGTACTTTAATAAGCTTAGTTTTGATGAATATGTTTTTTTTGCAATATCCTTTATCACGAAATTCTTTTAACACGAAAAAATATTTCTCAGTCTCCTCAGTTTCGTGTTAAACGATTTTAACGGTTAAACGACTTTTTGTTAACTGTACATAGATCAACCCGCTTATATGTACACCCCATCTCCTAGTTTAAGAGTAATTTCACGTGATCGTATCCATTTAGCCCAGTGCTTCTCAAACTTTCAACATTTGCAACCCAATATTTAATCATAATTTTCATCGCTCCCCCCCATTCCCACCATTCAATAACAATGTATTGAATTCAATAATACTATACTTTGACGTTAAAGCTACAATGCGACTTAAACCTCTTAAGGGCCACTGGCGTTAATAAACGTCTCGCTCAGCCAAAGCGTTAACTGTCTCAAATGTATATATACGTCTTTCCCAAGTACGATCGTTTCTGTGCACTGCTATCCAAAATTATACCAAAGGCTTTGGAATGCAATAAAAGGACCTTGGCAGTGTTTGCGAAGGATTTACTTATTTCAGAGGATTTGCTTATTTATTCTTTCTCTCCCCCCCCCCAATGCATCCCATCCGCATGCCTACTTGGAAAACGGTGGCACTGGGGAGCAAATCGCGTAGCCTTTAATCGGCAGTTAAGGGATTAATTATAAACAGTACAAATTATTAAGAAAAGTGTTAATTTTTGTACATAATTTTATATAAGCCCATTATTAAACTCTTGTTCGTAACTTAGTAATATTAAATTAATTGTAAAATACACATTGTGTAGTACTGATAATTTATAAGTGTATTACATCAGTGTAATTGTGTATTTTAGTTATTTTGTCAGAATGTATTTTGTTTGTTAACTTTCAGTAAATTAATATTTTTTAGGAATAATCCTTTGTCTTTTTTCAACTTTTCAATAGGTACGCGTCCTCCTCGTAGAATTATCATGCCCCCTAGAGGGACGCACCTCACTGAGAAATGCTGGACTTATAGCATTGATTTGCGCAATATGTGTCATTTCAACCCTTTTTTTATGTTTAGTAACAAGGAGGTATGTGTGTGTTTTTACACAAATGTGGAAGTCTAGGTCCATTGAAGCTGCCCACAGTCACATTTCATATTCTGCGTTAGTTTGTTTTTGTTGCCACATACGTCGAGATAAATGATTGTAACATAAATACGGTGCTTAAAAGGGCATTGAAATGTTTATAACTGTGTGTGAAACTTCTATGTATTCTGCAAATTTCACAGCCTAAAATTTAGAAGCTGTTCCTGTTTAAATGTAAGTTTTAACGTCGAATCCGTTGATATGTCGATAAGTTGTTCACTCCCCTTCATTGGCAAGCCTTCTGATTTATGCATTCTATCTTAGTTTTCTCCTCTGAGAAATATTAATTTACAGGTGTTAAATTATTATTTGCAGGCGAAATATTGCACTAGGGAGTATAAAATAATTTTGTTTAACCCTGGATCATAAACAACAGAATACTTATAATCTAGGTAGTACATATAAAAATGTTTTAATATTTTTATTATATTATATAATAAAAATAGCAGGGAATTACTGAAAAAAAGAGGCTGTCCGACACCGAATTTATGTTTTACATTTCCTCATGGAACTTAGGACCCTCTTTGGAAAACACGATTTTAGGAACTCTAGTGATTGTAGAAACTCCATGGAGAACATAGTAACGGCGTGGCACATAGGGCACTCGGAGGCTTGACACATAGCACACGATAGACTAGAAAGAGGGTGCTGCCATGAACTGTTTTGGCATAGAGCGGGAAGGAGAGGAGAAGGTGGTCTCGAACGTGAAAATGGAGGACGATGTCTGTAGTTCCTTATGCGAGTTATAATTGTAAATAGAACTGCAGATATAAAGTGATATGCTTTGAAGAAAATAATAAAAACGGTAAACCCGGTTAACACTTGAGTGTTGATTAATTCAACTACAAGACCATCTTACAAAATGAAGCTATTTTGCTTACATATTTACTTTTCCTTTTCGAATTTTTGAAAATTGAAGCAGAGGTCATTGGCGTTGTGAGAAAGTGTGGGGGACAAAAAGGAGATATGGGAAAGCAACTACCAATGTTTTAAGAAACAAAGGAAACAAATGCGTTTTTGGATCTATTTTTAATGGAATTAAATGATACGTGCATTTTACACACTACAGATCTTGTAAACAAATGCCTACGTCGGCCACTGATGATTAAACATTCGCATACATCAGCGCATTTTCCCCACGATCACTTACATAAACAATATACATTTACTTCTAGTTAAAAAAAATCCGTGAAAAGGTTTGCCTGTTGTGGCTATCTTTTGTTAGAAACAGTTGAGCGGTTAGGAATTCTTAGTCACAACAAACATTTCTCTGACAACAAAAATAGTCACGATTCAACGTTGCGAAGTTATCGCACCGTCGAATCATGACTATTTTGCACAGGCAATAATTCTACTAAATTTTGTCTTAAAAATAATAAATAACAGTAAATGATAATTTGTTTTTCAAAAAAGTTTGCCGTAAGTGGGCCCTTATCTGAAACAAAGCTTTTTAATACAAAACACAAGTAACATAAAAAAAATTTAAGTCAATTCCTACTTCGATCAACAAAGAAAAATTTTATTTTAGTTACTTTTTATTAAATAGTTAAAATGAATATAAATATGTACATACATATGACAGAGGAACTACATTAAGTGGTAATTAGTTTTTATTAATTATCATTAAAGTATCGTAATGTCATCCAAAACTGTCATGTATATGAAATTTCGGTTCACTCGAATGCTTTAAAACGTGACAAAAAAAATCTTTTACAGTTTTGACCCAAGTCGCTAAAAAGGAAGCCAACGTGACTGTATCTGTAATTCTTTAAATAATTAGTTTCAGTCAATTAATTTTAATTAATTATAATTAAATTATTGTATTGTCACCCAAAACAATCGTGTATAGAAAATTTCAGCTCAAATGAGTGCTTTAAAATGTATTTAATTGACACGATTGAAAATTTGAACAAGATAAATATATAAATATATAGAGAGAGTGAACTAATAGTAGGAATTGAAAACAAACTAGAAAATTCTATTTAACTCCTTAGTTCAGTGTTTCTCAAATTTTCCATATTTGTGAATCAATAGTCAATCCTAATTTTCCTCTCTACAATAACAATGGTTTTAATTCAAGAATAGTATGCTTGGATGCTAAAGCTACAATACGACTTGAACCTCTTGCCACTGGTGTATATAAACGTCTCACTCCATCCAAACGTTAATTTCCATGGGCATTATTTCCGAAGTACGATATTTTCTTTGCACTGTTATCCATACAATTATTCCAAAGGCTTTGGAATGTAATAAAAGGACCTTGGTAGTGTTTGTGAAGGATTTACTTTGATTTCAGGTAATTTGCTTTGGCATTCCTTTTCTTTCCACCCCCAATACGTGGAAAAAGGTGGCATTGGGGAGCGAATCACGTAACTTTTAATCGACATTTAAGGGATTAATTATAAACCATACACACCACACAAATTATTAAGAAAAGAGTTCATTTTTATATGTAATATTATATATGACAAGGTCATTAGGTCACGTATAATTATTAAGCTTGCTCTTAACTTACTATTGCAAATTAATTATAAAATATGTACGCGCAGTCTTGATACATTTATAAGTGTATTATATTAGTGTAAATGTGTATTTAATTTTTTTTATGTTAAAATGTATTTAATTTGTTTACTCTCAGTAAATTGAAATTTTCTTTAAATAATCTTTTGTTTTCAACTTTTCAATATGCTCACGCCCTCCTCGTAGAGTTATTATGCCCCACTAGGGTATGCTCTGCACAGTTTGAGAAACACTGACTTAGCCCTTTTCCGTGTTTATTATTTCCTCTATATTAGCATATTAAAAAAATAATTTCTGATGAAAAATTACTTTCTTGGTTTCATTATTTTTACCTTTACTTGTATATTAAAAATAAAGTGACTTTTATCAAATTATGAAAAATCACTTTAAATTAACGTAGAGGAGAGAAGAAACATTTTTTTTGTGAATTTTAAATGGAACTTTTTTATTGTATATAAGGATTTTTAATCTAAATATCGCACAAACGTACTCTTAATATTACGAGCTATAATCCATTTCAATATTTGCAAGCAAATATAAAGTCATTAACACGAGATAAATTTTTTACTACATCAGCCCCTATGTTACATTGATAAAAGAAAAAAAAACCCTCTCTTTATATTGTATGTTCGTGTTGTATGCGGCTCATACATTAAATTTCGTCGTTAATGACGCTGCCAATTCCATTGGTGAAATTTCTGGGGTTTTTTATTACATGGTTCAAGAGGTATATAATTACTTTTCTGCGTCCATATTTACCAAAAAATACGTGAAAAGTCTAACTTAAAACCGTTAAAAAAAATAAGGAGAGTGAAGGTCGTATCAATGATATTACATCTCTTAAACAATACCTAAACTTTTTTTTACAGCTTCAAATGCCTTAATTGAAGATACCATCAGATTGTGATTGATTGATTGATTGAATATTAACGTCGCACTGTTCAGCTACACGAGGGCTTTCGGCGACGGACCACGTAATTTTGAACCATGGTCAAGTGACGTGGACGACACCTGAGCTGGCACCCCCTCTCCTAACTACCACACCACACCAACGGGAGGACGTTTCAGCTCTCGACAGATTTAGCGTGCATCGCTGCCCTACACGGCGGGTCTTTAGTGGTACTGGGCTCGAACCCGTGACAAAGCAAGCCACAGTCCGATACCTATACCACTCGGCTACCGCGGCCGAAGATACCATCAAAGAGACAGGAAAAAAAATTGAAATATTTAAATTTGTGTTCAGTTTTAATTCGGTATGATTTATTATCAAGAATTGATATATTGAGTAAATTGTTTCAAAATCCTACATTAAACATCGTGGGATGCATTGAAGGCTCAAATAATCTTAGAAAATATTTAGCTTCCCAAAATTCTGATGATAAATTTAAGATATCTGTCGATTCACAGTAACAACACTTGCTAGAGATTTAGGTATTGATCCGGATTTTCTCATCTCGAAGCTCAGAAAAAAAGGTCTACTTATTTGTTTATAAGGACAGTGATAAGTCAGCTTCAAATTCCTACCAGAAATTCGCTAACTCTTCAGCTAATGGAGGATTTACCTTATTATCTGAGAGCTATTCGATATCCTGCCCTCTGTATGAGTTTCACAACAATTCTGATGATGATCTTATGAAAGCCTGAAATGGACTTGAATATTAAGTTACAAGTACAGGAGAAAGGAAGTATTGTGAAAGATATAAACGACATAAAACCCTTTAATGAAATGACTTCATTCAAAGATATTTTTCCATTGAAAAACTGCCAATTGAGGTATTAGAAATTATATATAGTCAAAAATGATCTCCAAATTTTCCTCAAGGAATAAGAAATTTTTAACCTTACCTGTTTCTCTAGCTTCAAGGGAAAGAAGTTTCAGTAGATGAACAATTATTAAAAATTACCCGAGAAATAATATGACACAAGAAAGGCTTTCAGATTTAGCCATCATCTCTATTGAATACGAAATCTCAGAATTATATTTTTTGAGTAAATACACTTATTTTGTATTTCTAATTATAAAATGTTTATTTTTATTTCGAAGGTCGTATTTTTGTTCGTATATTGTTTAATTAAAGTATTTTGTCGCTATTATGATATATTAGCTGGCCAAAAGAATAAGGGGCTTCTGCACTTAGAATTGTATTTACATTTTTTATTAATGTTTTACTTAAATACAGGTAGATGAGTTAATAGCGTCAACGTTAAGCACTAGTCAAACTATGAAACATTCTCTAGAGGGGTGACACATTAGGTCTTTGCATTAGTAGGATCGGTGTTGGATACCCCCAAAAGCTAATTGAATAGGTACCACAACGTTAAGAGGTAATTATAAAAGTCAAAGAACATGCAACTAAATATTGACATTTTTTTGTATACGAGATATTACATATTTCATTGGTGTATTCTCGATTTTTTGAGGCAAAAACCTGCAAATGTCTATTTAAAATGCTGTTGAAACTTTGGAAACTTATCTTTTTGAAAGTTTTCCGTTGATTGTTCTTTATTTTTACTTTAAATTAAACCATTTCTTATGTGTAAAAATGTAAACATGTCTTCATTTATCGTATGTGTTACACTGAAAGTTGAATTCATGAAGTGAAAGTAAGCTCAATTGTATATAAGCCTCTGAATACTTATAACTTTTCAGTGTGGTTTCCAACATGGAATCGTACAACCATCACACAACATTGACATATATTTTAATAATAATATTATTTAATTAATTAATAATTTGTTTATATTGTACTGTGAGTTTCTTAAACCTATGTGTGTCATTTAAATTGCTTATTACTACCTAAGTATACACATATCTGTCCAGAAATTATAATCGCAAACTCGTGGCCAACATTTCCGAATAGTGTGGGTTCTATTCCTGATACCCTTGAAGACACACCTTGCACAGGGGATGATGTACGTTAAATCTCTTGAAGCTCCAAGTCCTCACTTTGGCTTGATGTGGAACTTTTGAGAGGGATGTATCAGGTCAGATTTCAAGGTTCAAAACCACGAGGACCGTTACGAAATAATACTTTTCTGTAGCATAAAATATGGCGCTAATAGAAATCAAATCAATCACATTTTAATTTTTATCGTTTGCTTATGTTTCCAGTTCAAAACATTTAATTCGGAAAGTCAGCACACACCAATATTTGGACGGATAAGTAAAATAAGTGATATATTTCGAAAATGAATTGAATATTGAATAGAAAAACATGAACAGGCGATAAATAAATAACAAGTAATATAATTTTTTTTGGAACGTCAATTCCTACTTCGTTAGAAAAACGTACTGGCGCCATCTGTTTCAGCTGGTTGTAACTACGACAAAAACCACGCAGAATAAATTTAAAATTAAAAAATAAAATTGAATTAATGATTTAATATCAGAAAAAACTGTACTAACATCAAGTGTCATCCACTACAGGTATAAAATAATTTATTCGAACTTGAAGGGAGGAATAGAAAGTATGTTATTAACGATTGAAAATTTGAACAAGATATAAATATATATATATATAGGGAGAGAGAGTGAGCAAATTGTAGGAATTGGAAAAAAAAGCATGAGGCTTGGTCAATGGTCTTGTATCGGCGTTCACCACAGATGGAACAAATCTATAAAATTTGTAAAAAAAAAATAACTTTTTAAATTTATGGCTCACTTTGTATTAGTTTCTTAACATTTCTTCCTCATAGTGCACGCTTAATTTAATACAATGTTTCAATTTTTGAAAAAAATGTTTATTTAATAATTTCTTCAATAACGCGTCAATTTTCATGCATAGCACAAAAAATAACTAATTTTCTGTGAGGAAAGCTCTATACATAAATTGAATCAGTATTTTTGTGTGAGGAATAATAAGTTATACTGTGTAAATAATTTACACATGTATACATTTTTAAAATCACCCATTGATTTTATTAATCTTCTACGTAGAAAAAACCGATAAAATCAATAAAAAAAAAATCGGGAAACAAATTCTTGTATGATATAAATGCAACGAAAAGTTTACAAGAGTAATACAATTTTTAGGAATTTCGATATTTGAAGGAATTCTATTCACCAATTTTTTTTTTTTTTTTTTTTTTGTCTCAAAACGCAACTTTTAAGATTTGTGATACGTATATATATATATAATAATTCCCTCTAGCATCCTTTTAAGTAACTCTTTTAATAATATTGAAATAATCTTTTAATTATTTAGTTCGAAACTAACACCCTGAATTTAATCGTAATCGACTAATAATATTACATCAGAAATCCCTGTCATGCCCATTCTATCCAATCAGGACTACGATTACGTAATCATCACGTGCTTGCACTGTTGGTATAAAACAAAACATCTTGTGTATAATCCCGCTCGATATATATCGAACCGATTTTGGAGAACCGTATCTGACTCGGACTGTAGAGGTTGACTGGTCGCCGCTCTAGACAGTGGCCCGCAAGAGATCTCCCTCTACCGAATTGGATGCGTCATCTATACGCCCCAATTCAGCATACCACGTACACATACCGCTCTCAACTCACTAGTATCTGGCTACAGCACTTTTCAGTGCTATCTGGGTAGACAGTTATTTAGTACCTACTCCCATTATTGCTCACTTGGATTCACGACACGGATGTGGCACTGGACAACCACACCGATATGGATTTTACCCCACAATCTCCTCTTTCATCCGCATCGAACGGTACTGCTCCCACACCATGTGAGGAGCTCACCACGATGAAAATTTACTTAAGACGTCTTCAAATTATTTGCAGTGAAAAGGAAAGGACTGTCTCCCTCCTGAGACAAGATAAAGGACATCATGAAAGTGATACGCTGTATCAACTGGCGTGGAACGAATACCAGGACGTACAAAGCTCTTTACAGCAAGCGGTGAGTGACTTTGACTCTCTCCCCCCCTGTACCAACCCAGGCTGCTCGCATCATGTCTCGCCTAAGTCTACCCCTAAAAATACACCCCCACCTTCTCCCACTAGGAGAAACACTCAGCTAAAACGAAAAGATGATGACGATTTGAATTTCCCCGACTAGAAAAACTGCACGTAAAGCTATCTTGCAGGATTCTCAAGAGATTGGAATTGAAAATCAATTCTCCCTTCTCCCCAATGTCATAATTAAACAAGTCTCAGGTCAACTGGCTTCGTCCGCCGCGAAAAACTCTGAATCGACTACCACAGCCAATCAGAATAACCGCAGCAACGCACTCCCACCCCCTCTCATGCTTAAAACCGACGAAAACTATCGTGTCCAGGTAGACACTATCAAAAGATCTACCCGCATTTAAGACTTAAAACCACAGGAGAGTATATTAAATTATATTCAAATACGACAGAGCAAAACAGAATCGTTAGACAAACTCTTATTGAACTAGGATACCGATTTTATGTAATTACCCCTAAAAATGAACGCCCGATTAAAGTCGTAATTAAGGGATTCCCCAAAAAAGCTAACCCAGAAGAAATTAAAAAGGACCTGGAAAAAGAAGGATTCGAACCCGATAGGGTCACTCAGCTAGTTGGTCGCAGGACCAAACAATTATTACCTATTTTTCAAGTAACTCTTCCCCGCACCATAGAAAACCTAAAAATTTTCGATCTTAAAACTCTTGCACACCTTAACATTACGTCGACGGATACAACGGCAGAGGAGTCACGCAGTGCTTCTCCTGCAACAACTTTCACCATAACGCAGACAATTGCTACCTCAAACCTCGCTGTCTTAAATGCGGCGAAGAGCACCTTACTAAAGATTGCCCCATAAAGCAGAGATTGGAAACAAAATTCTGCATTAACTGTCAGGTGTACGGCCACATGGCCAACTGGTACGGCTGCCCCTGTTTTCCTAAGCTCCCTAAGGGCACTGCTAAAGTAAACCGCAATAGCTATACAAACTTGTATAACAGTTTAATTAGACCCAACCTTTCATACGCACAAGCAACAACAGGGAAACCAGCAACTACGAACAAAAAACCACAACAGATGGCGCCATGAAGACCTGAGACTTCTCGCCAAACTGAGACCGTTATTCAAACCCCATCCATCCAAAATCATAATGTAAACCCACAAATTAGCACTACTCAAAATACCAATCTAAACCTAAATGCTCCAATCACTAATAATAACAGTGATATCAAAGCACTTCTCTCAACTACAGTGCAATGTCTAATACAACTACTTAACGCTATGAATACTACTCCAGCAATAGCAAATAATTTCGATACTGTTAATTCCGCACAAGCGGATGCAAATCAGATGTACGGCCTAATAGAGGCATCTTGTAACGTTGATAATGATCAGTAAGTCCCCCATCGGTCTCAGTTTGTGTTCATGGAACGCAAACGGCTTACTTGGTAAAATAACAGAACTTAAAATTTTTATAGAAAAGCACTCCCCAGACCTAATCTTAATTCAAGAAACACATTTGAGACCATCACACAACATAAACATAGCTAATTACATATGTTACAGAAACGACAGACCGACATCAAACGAAAACTACAGGGCCTTCGGTGGAACTCTAATTCTCATTAAAAACTCTATTAAACACTACTCACTTCCTACTCCATCCATGCAAACTATCGAAGCAACCATTGTCATACTAACTCCCATAGATCACGATCCCATCTCGATTGTCAGTATTTATATACCGCCGAGATCGGACGAATACACCTTCACAATTGATATCGAAAACCTCATTCAAACCAGCAGTAACTGTGTTTTATTTGGCGACTTCAATGCCCCACATACTGCCTGGAATTGTAATACTAACTCTTCTAGAGGAGTTCGCCTCCTTGACTATGCTAATATGACTAATTTATACATCGCCTACCCCGACTCTCCTACGAGGTTCGGGATTAACTCAGCTAACACCTTAGATATCGCTGTTATAAGAAATTTCTACTACCCATATACCATTAACTCCCTTCCTGATCTATCATCCGATCACAACCCAGTTCTTCTTAATTTCACTCTTAAACTTAAAAAAGAAACTCCTAATCCCAGAGCTGTACATACAAACTGGCCGCTCTTCTCTAAGCACCTTAACACTAAGCTTTCTCTAATTAATTATCATCCAAATTCTATCAAAACTAGCACAGATATCGACCAAAAAATTTCAGAGTTCACTGAAACGGTCCGCGCCGCCCATAGCCACGCCTCCCGACCAATAGAAACTCTCCGCAAAAGCTACACTCCGCCGCATATTCACAAGCTTATTAAGCAGAAAAACCAATACAGAAATTTATATCACAGAACACTCGATCCACACTACAAAACACTTTACAATAGAGCACAAAAAAATGTCAAAAATGAACTTCGTAAATATAGTAATGAAAATTGGTCAGCCAGACTAAAAGCACTTGACACACAAGACAATAGTCTATGGGCGGTACAAAAATTCCTCAAAAATAAGCGTTCTGACATTCCACCGTTAAACTGTTCCTCCGGCACAGCTGTTACAGATACACAAAAAGCGAATATCCTGGCCGAATCTATTCTTGATAATTTCACCGAAAATCCTAGACCTAACAATGATTTTGATAACGACGATGAGCTAATTAATAATACGGTTAACACCTTCCTCTCCCTTCCTACTTCCACTACTACTGAAACTGCCTATCCCTCTGAGATTATTAGCTATATTAAGAAATCTAACTCTAAAAAAGCGCCAGGTAAAGACGGCATTAGTAATCGAATGACTAAAAATTTCTCCCTCAAAGCTATTCTCATTCTAACTATTCTAATTAATAAGATCTTAACACTCAATTACTTTCCTAAAGCTTGAAAGAAGCCATTATTTTTCCTATCCTTAAGCCAGGTAAAAACAAAAATATTCCTTCTAGTTATCGACCAATTTCCTTACTTTCCACCTTAAGTAAAATCACAGAATCTATTATCCTGACCAGACTCAAAGAATTTCTCTATACTAACAATATTATCAACCCTCCCAATCAGTATGGTTTTACTAATAAACTCTCTACCCTACACCCACTTTTGAATCTAACGGAAGCAATCACAGAGGGCTTTCAAAGTAAAAAGAGCACCGGCGCAGTATTTCTGGATATCCAGAAAGCCTTCGACCGTGTGTGGCTTACTGGTCTTACTTATAAACTTATAAATTATAATATTCCTCCTCCGCTCGTATTTCTACTTCACTCGTACAACTCTAATCGCTCTTATCAGGTTCGTGTCAAGGAAACCTTTTCTACAACTAAATTTATTAACTGTGGAGTAGCACAGGGCAGTCTGCTTGGACCCCTGCTGTTTAATCTTTACATTAACGACATACCAGAATACTCTCTCACTAAACTAAACATGTATGCAGACGATACAGCTGTGCACACTACATTTAAGAGAATCACATCAGTCACTTTTGCTCTAAACAAACACCTTAAATTGCTAGAAAATTACTACGACCGGTGGAAAATCAGCATTAATGTTGAAAAATCCGCCGCCGTATTATTCACTAAAAAACGTAAAATTCCACCACCACCTAAAATGTACAACACCACAATCCCATGGTCTCAAAGTACTAAATACCTTGGTATTACTTTTGATAAAAATCTCACTTGGAAAACACACATTCAAAACACGCGGAAAAAATTCCGGAAATTAATGTTTAAACTTTTTCCCCTAATTGGCCGGAATTCGGATTTATCTAGAAATAATAAAGTGCTTTTATTCACAGCCGTTATGCGTCCCATCTTATCTTATGGGTGCCCAGTGTGGGGATACGCCGCTAAAACTAATATCAATATCTTAGATACTTTACAAAATTCCACAATCCGAATGATCGTTAAAGCCCCAAGGTACATGAGAAACGACGACATTCGGAAAGCTCTTAAAATCAAAAGTTTTAAATTCTATATCCAGAAAATAGCTAAAAAGTTCTTTAATTCTCTGCAATTCACTAATAATAGCAATATGATTAACTTAAATACCTATACTCCTCATGAATCTACCAAAAGACCGAGAAGAATACTTCTCGACTCCTACAATCCGCCATAATTTTAATAGCTAGTGCATTTTTTGCACAACTAATGCAAAATTTTTAATTCTATTTTTTATCTTTATTTTTCATCTTAAATTTTGTCGTATCCCCACCATCCGAAAATAAGATCGATCGCGAGCGACAGCGAGCGGGCGCTTCTGCTCAGAATGAATGGCAAAGAGGGACGGAGGCCAACATGAGAAAGAAGCCCAAAACTGGGGAGGGGCGGGGCAACAAGAGGAGGCAAAGCCAACCAGGACGCGACGTGGGCGGAGCCAAACACGAAACTGGGAGAAACGGTCAGAACGACAAACGACACGGACGAGAGCGGACGGAAGCAGGAGCTGCAAAAGAAGGGAACAAGGAATCGGAACAAAACAAGATTAGTATGGTTCACAGTTCATGAGTGCATGAGAAATAGACTAAAATTGCAAGAGGAGGGGGAAGGCGAGAGCTGGCTACGGGGGTTTAAGCGGTTGAGACCACTTTGTCGAATTGTAAGCAAATTTGTGTTTGCTATTGGGGATAGTGAAAATTGTTTGTGCCTGAATTAGTGGATTTGGATGATTCTCGATAGTCCTAAAGACGTTACGTGAGAGTTTTGTGATGTAATCCCCAATAGGGTCTATCTTTAAATCGTGATGTAAAACACTGTTTCTGATGTACCAAGGCGCATTTGTCATGATACGAAGAATCTTATTCTGCATAGTTTGGACTTTTTGATAGTGGTAGGGGCCGCCGCTCCCCAAACGGGGGCGGCGTACGTTAGCACTGGGCGGAGAACTTGCTTATAAAGCAAGACCTTGTTTTTAAGTGAAAGCGGTGACCTTCTTCCAATCAGCGAAATGCTGAGATGGATTTTGGTCCAGAACTTATCACAAATATATTTGGTGTGTTGCCTGTATGTTAGAGAACTATCTAAGAAGAGGCCCAGGTAACGTACCACGTTAACCCACTCGATATCTTCGTCGAATAAGGATAAAGTTTTAGGAATTATATTGCGCCTGTGTTTTCTAAAAACAATTGCTTGTGTTTTGTCGACATTTATCGCTATACGCCAGTCTGTCAACCAAGATTCAAGAGTGTGAAGGTATCGTTGGAGTGTACATTGAGTGTATTTAAGGTTCGCTCCTTGGGCGAGGACCGCAGCGTCGTCTGCAAATAAACAGATACTGACACTGGGATGATGGGGAAAATCATAAGTGTAAATATTGTATAGGTAGGGCGAGAGACAAGACCCCTGAGGACATCCTGCCTCTGGAAAGCCCTTGTTCGAAAAGTCAAAATTAATTTTGACTCTGAATGACCTGTTTTCGAGAAAATTGTGTATAATTTTAACTAGGTACTCAGGGAAGTTTAATTTAATCATTTTATAGATGAGCCCATCATGCCACATCTTATCAAATGCTCGTTTGACATCGAGAAAGACCCCTACAGTGAAAAACTTATAAGTGTACCCTTCATTAATTATGTTTGTGACTCTAATCAGTTGGTGAGTGGTAGAGTGATTGTTTCTGAATCCACACTGCTCCGGAGGGATACAATTGATTGTATCACAGTGCTGTTTGATTCTATTAAGAATTATCTTCTCATAAATTTTAGCCGTGGCACATAGTAAACTTATAGGACGATAATTTTGAGCAAGCTTATGATTTTGGTTAGGTTTAGGTAACATGATCACATTAGCCGATTTCCAGAGTGAAGGAAAAAATCTATGCTTAAGGCAGGTGTTGATTATTTTAGTGAGGTGTGTAATAGCATTAAGTGGCAATAGCTTTAAGGCATAATTTGGAATATTATCTGGGCCGGAAGCTTTTTGTTTTGTAATTTATTGATAATTTTAGAGATTTCAGCTGGACTGGTGAGCGGTGGTACTTGCATACTGGAGTTAGCAAGGAAATCTGAAGTTTCAGACTCTACTAACTCTATGATTTGGTCGTTGTAAGGCTCCGCATTTTCTTGAAACGTAGCCTCGAGATTGTTTTTAAATTCTTCGGCTTTTTCGTCGTCCGAATAAAGGATGCCGTTCCTGCCAGCCAGCGGGGGATAATAGTCGGCTTTTTAACAAGCTTCCGTTGGAGGTTGTAAAGGGAGTTATCTTCGGGATGTAAATTAGTCAACAAATTTTGCCAAGAATTGTTCCTATGCTCACTAATTTGAGTTTTAATTTGCCTCTGCAGGGAGTTAACTTCTCTCTTAAGGAGAGGGTTCCTGGTGAGCTGCCATTGCTTACGAAAACGGTTTTTAATTTTAATTAACTCCCTGATGCGGTGTGGAAGTCTTAGGTGTGGGGTACTAATAACTTTAGTGACAGTGGTAGCGGAGATAGCACTAGTGATCATGCCAGTGAAGTTGTTAATTGCATTATCAATATTGTTAGTATCAATGATAGGGTTACCAGGAATAGAGTTAAAAACTATTTCTTGAAATTTAATCCAATTAGTAGACTTGAGGGTACGGAGATTTTTAGGTAAGGAATTATTAAGAGCTAGATCAATTAAAACAGGGTTATGATCGCTACTTAAGTCGTTAACAGAGTTAATATCTTCCAAGATTAGATTTTTAGCAAAAGCAATATCAAGAATAGAGCATGTGCCACGGGCTGCATAGTATGTGGGAGCAGTGGGTGCCATGATTTCCAGGGCATGGGTGCTCGCCCAGTTGTAAAGAGTGTTTCCATGAGTGTTTGGGCGCCCTGGGTTCCAACATGGGTGGTGAGCATTAAAATCACCAAAAAGCATGACCTTGGGACTGGCGTTGAGAATAGCATCAAGCTCCGACGTGTTAATATGATTCCTCGGAGGCTTGTAAATGCACGACAACGTGAGGTGAGTGTTGTTTCCTAGCTCGATCCTAACAGTAGTGTTTTCAAATGTGCTTGTATTGAAAGAGACAACGTGATGCCTGAGTGAGTTTCTGACAAAAATGGCCGTACCACCTCCCCGGTGGGATAAACGGTCACTGCGGTGACAAATATAATTGGGAAGCTTGAAGGAATCAGCGGGACCCAGATGAGTTTCCTGTATACCTATAATATCTGGGTCTTCGTCACACAAAAATTCCTCAATTCTCTAACTTGTACTTGACGCTATTGGCGTTCCAGCTCAGAACACGAAGAGAAGAATTATTGGGGTTAGAGGTATTAAATATTGTCGCCTAGTTTGTTCATGATTTTCTGGAACATAGTTCCGAACTGGCTCATCATCGTAGACATCTGCTCCATAAGTACCTTGGTTTCAGAAAGCGATTCGCTACTGTTTTTGCTTGAACTTTCTTGATTTTTTTCATTTTTATTTTCATTTTCAGTTTTTTTTTTTTTTTTCCTCAAAAGCTTTCGCTCGCTCATGCCAAACATTTTTGGTAGGGGGCTTGCTGGGCTTAAGGTTTTTGGGTTTTTTCACACCCTGAAAAGTTCGCCGGGTGGGGACCACCACAATTAGCGCACTTTGCCGGGGCATCGGGTTTTTTTGTGCAGTCTCTCGTCAAATGACTTTGACTGCATTTCAAGCATTTTGGCTCCCTGTTACAGAAGCGCGAATGATGGTAGAAAAGCTGGCACCTGTAACATTGGGCTGGCATGGAATTTTTATCAAGGGGTTCTACTTTGATTTTATAGTACCCCATGGATGTAACTTGAAAAATTGCTTGGTTAGCTGGGCATTTCCTCGAGACTACCAAAAACAAAGGCATGTTCTTGTTCTGTTTGCGGTTTCTCATGACCGAAACGTGCTCTGGGGTGATGTTATGAGTACCCAGTTCTTGGATGATCTCATCAACATCAAAATCACTGGGTAGGCCCCGGATGACAGTTTTGAGCTGCTTTTCGCCCGCCATTTCGTAGGTATGGGATTTTAATTTCTTAACAGAAATAAAATTTTGAATTTTCCTATGGGCATTTGCATCTTCGGGGAAAACTTTAAGCTTTCCGCCGACGATCTTGCCCATAACTTTTTGCCTACGACTTCACTAATTTCTAAGAGCAATCCAGGGGTGTTATATTGCTCATCAATAACAATTGGCGGGGTACGTTTTTTGGCTGGGTGTCCTTTGTGGACGAGGAAGTATGCCCACCAGCGTCAACCGCTAACGGAGACTCATCTGGACTTTCCTGTTCATTATCAATCATGTCTATATTACAGGGGTCCTCTACAGGTGCCTGGGGGATGCTATCTTCTTCCTCAGTGCCCGGAGCAGTGTCTACAACATTGTCCTCATTGAGGTCCTTAACATCTACTTCTAAATGGGCAATCGCAGAGAAGGAGTTGCTCAAGGCAATAACTTCCTCGCTCGGCTTTGCTTTCTTGGCTTTGCCTTTATTAGGCGACTTAGAAGTGCGCTTGCACTTGACTGGGGTAGTGAATTCATTGCTGACATCAATTTCACTACTCGATCTACTAGGCGTCGGGGGTTGCTTGGCAACCATTGCCTTGATCGCTTCTTGGTGCTCTTTAACGAGTAAGGTATTTGTTTTCCTGGCGCCTTTAATACAAAGCCAGGAAACATTATTTATTATTTTAAGTTCCTCTAACCCTAGAGCAGACTCATTATTATTACAAGATTTAAAAATTAACTCCTCTAGCATTTCGCAAAAGTCGTTACAATCTTGTGAAGTATGTAGTTCATTTAACCTAGCAAGGGCTGTTGGTACATTAAAAGCACTCAAAGAACTAAATGAAACCACACTAACCTGTGATCCAGTAGCTGCAGAGGCGTTTTCCTTGTCCATAGCGAGAAATCCAAAATTGCGTAGTAATCCAAGTGAGTAATCCAGGGAGCACGTGCGCACACGACGAAAAATCCAAGTCCCGAAAAAAGGGAAATGGATTAAAAAATAATGCTAAATAGCATAATTGCGGGAAACCGCAAAAGCCTACAACATAGAATCAACACGAATTTCCGAAAAATATCTAAAATTCGAAGCGATGAAAAAGATTCCACTAACACGCGGAGAGCCGAAAAATTATGCGTATTTAACAGCAACTGCTTTTATCTTTCGACGATCTGTCTGATTTGCTTGAGATTTTCGTCTGAGACTAGAGACTCCAATCCCCACCATCCGGGCTTGCCCCTCCCCTTTAGTCTTAATTTTCTCTTTGAGAGACTTGAGCAGCCTATGAGAGTCGATTTCATCTCCCGCCACGCACCAATAAGAGAGCTTCCTTTCAGCTCTCCGCCATGAACTCAGAAATCCGCACGACCCAGGAAATTACTCCAACGATTGGCTCGACCAATCAGCTGCTTCCTACATGCTAGCAGGATACAGCCCACAGCCGTTCCTCTTATATTAGTCGGATATGGGATGGAGGCTCGCTTCGCGAGCCATATGCCCAGATATTGTCACCGTAGTCACCGTAGTATAATCCCGCTCTCTTCTTCTTTGCCGTCATCATGTAAGAATGTAAATAGCTGCTCTCTGTGTCTTTGTGTTGTGTCCTCCAAGATGTTGCTGTTACTTGTCTCCCGACCGCTTTGCTTAATAATCGTCGCAAGTTAGTCTCGTCAACGTGAAAATGTACCGTAATTTTGTCCTAAGCTTTTGATATGTGTGTGTGCGTCACAATAAAGAAGATGTATGTTCACTGAAGATGTATTAATGAAACTCTGCTAACACTCGACAAAATACTAAACTCGCCCAATATTTTACATATATATATATATATATATATATATACATACATATATATACACATATATATATATATACATACATATACATATATATACACATATATATACATATATATATATACACATATATATATACATATATACATATATATATATATGTATACACATATATATATATACATATATATTTCTATATTCAGAAATATTGTTATTAATTATATACAACGCAAGAAATTTCTAGTGTCAGAAAAATCAGAAATAATAAAAAAACTATAAACATTTTACTAAATATTGCTTAAATCAGAATTACCCGATTAATTTTATTAATAGTTATATGAATAAAGCTATTCGAAATAGTAAGGATTAAAAATGCTTAGATAATTAGTAGTTCATTACTATAAATTTACATATTTCCTAGTTATAGTTACCTCCATATTCTAATATTAGATAAAATTACATATTATTATTTAATTCATATATACTCTAGTGTAATTAAAGTTTTGGTATATATATTAATTTGTAACTCTCTTTTTAATTTTTATTTCTATTATTTTTATACTTTTGTTAAGTGCTACATTTCAGCCATTCGCAAGCCTTGAATCTGCATTAGGGTCAAGAATCTGGCAATAATTTATTTATTGCACTCAGATTTAGCGCGGCTCTGCATTTTTAAGTGCAATTTTTAGGTAAGTTACTTCTATCTTGTAATGGATTTAGACATTCCTATCCATTACTTTCAAAAGGCTTTTGCTCAATATTATTTACATAGAGAGGGAAGGTTGGCTGGCCAAAAAAACATGTTCAACCCCACTTTTATATAAATTATTTTATATATTAGCTGTCCTAAGTCAGCAATGTTTATAATACTGCAGCATCCATTTTATAATTTTTAATCTCGGTTGCTCATGTGTCCTTCATTGTGTGATTTTCTTACTATCTATGTGTTTTTTGAATGTGATTGATGGATGTTTATCTCTTGTTTGTAGAGCAGTGTTTCTCAAACTGCGGGGCGCGAGCATATCGAAAATAAAAGATTAAAAAATTATTTACTGGAATGAAGTAAAACAAAATACTTTCTGACATAATAAAAAAATACACATTTACACTGATATAATTTATATATATCATCTGCGATATTACGTCATCAAAAATAAAAGCTTCTACTTCAAAACCTCATTAGCTATCTTTGATACTATAACCAAATGAAACACATTTTATTTGATTTGCTGTAATCTCATGATGAGAGATTTTTTCATTACGTTTTCTTTTCAAACCATAAATTCTACTCTTTCAGAGAAAAAACAAAACCCAGACCCATAATCAAAAAAAAATTCTAGGAAGATAAAAAAAATTATCACTGTGTTATATTATTGAAATATTGTACATCAGCTGTAGGCGGCAGAATGTATTTGCTGCGGTTTGACCTTCGAACTTACTTGTATGGTTAGTTACGTTCCTGCTCTTATGTATTATTTTTTCATTTAGGGAAGCTGTAAATAAACTATTTCTGCTGCACTTTTTTCCTTGTAAAATATTTTAATGATTTTTGGAAAAGCACAGAGTCATAATGAAAAACGTTTTACATAATTTTTTTAGAACATCCGTATTGTAATAAATACACTTTTAATCCGGGAGCGGTCACGCCGAGCATAGAGTGCACGAAATCGGTAATTCTGGCAAAACTGTTTAATATCAATGTTTTTTACGAATGGCCCTGACACTATCCTCCTGTTTGACAGTCTTAATGTGAACTAAAATATATTTGTCACATATCTCCCTCTTTTTTGGGAGTGACAAACGTTTCTTTACAATCTTAAGGTACTTGTTTTGATTGAGTTCCCGGTGTGATAACTTTTTTTCCGAAATATTTTCTGTGTCCCTGAAAGTAGGTGAGTATATTTTCTCTTAATTAAATTATTCATTGGAATTACGATTTTTATTGTGTACTATAAAAATAATTATAAAAAAAAGGATTGGGGTGACTCAATAACCCCGCTCGACCGTTATTATCGAGTGCGCGCCTGCTCCATGGTTAAAACATGTTGAAGTTGTTTTGCTTTAAATATTAAAAATAATACAATTATTCTTCATCGGAATTTTATATTATTTTTCATTATTCAACATCAATTATAAATGCTAATTCTGTGTGGATTAAAATTACAGTTCGCTTAAAACTAATTATAATTTGAGCCATCATTTTAAAAAAAATCATTTTACATTTTTGTAAACATTGTCGCGCACTTGGCTTTACTCTCCTTACAATTCAGTGATTATATCAATAATGTTTTATTTTCTTATAAATGAACTCGTGCAAAGAGAGGGTACTGCAGTCAGTATACTTTTTACGTATCAGTGCTGCACAGAGTATTTTATAACTAATTAATTAATAGTAAATTAAGAACAATTTAATTAGTATTAGCGACTTCCATGGGCTTGTCTTACAGAGCAAAGTTTTTCAAAGGAATGATTATGATTAGAAATTGATCCTCTGAGTTCTTTTTCTATATTTAGCTGATATCTATATTTTGTCTTCTAAGCAGCCACCGCATTTCGCAATATGTTCCAATTTAAAAATTAGAGAAAGGAATAATAACTAAATATTTATCCTATTACTTATTTTTTTTTGCTTAAAAGTAACATATACAAAATTTAATACTTATGTCATGAATTTGTACGGTTTATAATAAAGATTGTCGCTTTAGCGTCAAAGTGCATTATTATTGCATTCAGTACATTATTAATGTATAAGGGGGGGGGGCATAAAAATTGTGATTGAAAAGGGGGGTTGCCAGTATTAAAAGTTTGAGAAGCACTGTTTTAGAGAATTATAATTTATATGTGTACAAAAATTAATTCTCAGAATATCTAAAGTTTTATACCTGAGATTCAATTGTTATATTTTTGAAACTTTTCAATACAAACAAAAACTTTAAACAAATCTTGCACAAGTAAATAAGATTACTCATATTATTAAAAATCTTGAAATTTCCGTTGTAGCAATATCGTATGAGAAACATATCCTGTTTATATTTCCGATTGTTTTTTTTCTTCATCACTAAATTTGATCCTTTCACCCTCTAAGCATACATAATTCAGATGGAGCTCGTATTTCTCCCTGAACATTCATTACCAATTTGTTTTCCCACCCCGAAACAGGCCTTGGTCAAACCCCCTACCCCCAATTGTATCACCGGCAACCTTACTTAAACTTAATTACGTAAGCATCTGACGTCATGAAAACGCCGAACAGTAATCAGTATCGGCTGCGACTGAGAATGAATCACGTGATTATGGCGCAAGATGAACATAAAAGACGCCAAATTCAAAACCGAGTTGCTTTTCTACCACCGAAGCGTTTCTCTCTCTTCCACATCTTGATCCCAAGTGTCATTCTAACAGTTGATTGCATTTTTCTTCTTCTGTACAGAACGGTTTCCCTTTCCACAGTCAACAGGTTGTCGTACTGTAAGCTTTATTTTGGTTTTCTCTAAATTGTAAGCATCGCAAGAGAGATTATAAATACTGTTAAATCGTACAAAATACAAATTAAACGTTTAATTATATTATGATATGTATTGCGCTGAAAATGTTTTGCTTAATAGTTTCACTGTGTGAGAAAAGTGTTATCAAAAAATAAGAATAGATAACCGATTACAAATTACTTGAACACGAATAGGTCTTCAACCTATTTATTTTTGTTCTATGTGATAAAGAGTGATATTATTGTTTTAGTGATTGAGATTTAACTAAGCTTAAATCGTGTGAGACACTTTTTTTTGTTATTTTTGTGTAATTGGAAAATTTTATTTTGAGATAACGTGAATTGTAACGGTAGGGGGAAAGTGTTACCCACAAATAAAACAGTAAAAGATAACATAAATGATAGTAAACGTGCGTCTTTTTACCACCATTTGTGTTTTATTTAAATACTTCTTTTGAGTACAAAAATATTTGATTTCCAATCACTTAACTTGTCAAATGAATATCCATTAGTTTGTCAAGTATTATGAAAAATGACTTACACTAACAAGGTACTAAATATAAGGATGCAAAATACCAAAAAAAAAACACCCTACACTTCATATTATTGTACCAACTATAATTGTGTGATTATCAACTTGTCATTGATTGTCTAAAGTTATTTGATTATAATAATATTGTTTGATAATATCAATTCAATATAAAGAGAAGTCATTGATTGTCTAAAAACTGATTTTGATAAAATTGTATGATAATATCAATTCGTCATAAAGAGAAGTGGAAAAATGCTAATAGTATAAAAAAATTTTTCTTAATTTTCTTTCTTTCTTTTCTGTTCATTGAATTATGAATATAGTTTTTGAAATTTTTCAACTTTTACCGTGTATCCTGCATATACATGGATGAATTTATTTTTTTATAAAATACTACGAATAGCTAAGACATTAGATGCTTTAGTTACATTTATCTTTGATCTAATTACCAATATATTGCCTTAAAATTTCTAAATAAATGAAATGTGGTATAATTTAAAAAAATTATGCTGTTTTGACGTTTCAGTTAATTATTATTTATTGATATTTGTATTTTTTATAGTTACCTGAAGATTATTCTCTTATCCTTATTAAGATATTTTATATTCAGTGAATTATTCGAAAAGTTTTGGCAATATATCACCTCTTGTGTACAAGATGAAAATGTGTGTTTTATTAATATGAATAAAAAAAAATATCATGTATAAAAATAATACTATTTTAAAACAGTGAATTTCAAATTTTAAAGAAAAAAAATTGTAAAAAAAATTTAATGCAAAACTTTTTGCGTAATTTTCAATTCTTACTATTAGTTCACACTCTACCTATATATATATATGTGTATATACATCTTGTTCAAATTTTCAATCGTTAGTAAAATACTTTTTTATTCATTCACTCAAGTTCAAATACATTTTTTAAAACTTGTAGTGGGTGACACTTGATGTTAATACAGTTTTTTAGAATATTAATTCATTAATTAAATTAAAAAATTAATAAATAGTAACAAAAAATAACAGAAAGGAAAATCATTCATTGCGTCCCTGTAGCGCGTTGGACTTCCATTGAAAAAGTCGTGGGTTTGAATCCTTCCTAGGATGGCCTAATTTCTGAGAATGTGATTTTATTTACTATACTATTTTATTGGAATAATTATATTTAGTAATTGAGAGAGAGAGAGAGAGAATAAATAGAATCAAACAAAAATAATAGTCTAACACTCTATATAAAAAGGAAAATGGAAAATCGCTTTCTACTCTGGCATTTAATATTGCGATTCTGTCATATGTATATACATATTTGTATTAATTGCAATTATTTAATAAAAAGTAACTAAAATAAAATTTTTCTTTGTTGACCTAAGTAGGAATTGACTTTAATTTTATTTTTAGTACTTGTTATCATGCGTAACAGATTAATTACATATGCTTTCACACAATATTTCCTGATTTACATTTTTTTTTGCACTTTTTATAAGATATTTAATTAATATTGGAGAAGAAGCATTCAAAATATTTTTTCTTTTCATTCCGATACTTATTTCCTCAATATATTAACACATGTGATTAGTTTTTTCCTTTTTTCGTTTCTTTAGCAGTGAAAATGATGAATGATTATTTAATACATATTATAATGTAGTCAACATTGTAGATGAAATATTTATCGATAAATAATTATAGTACGAAAACTTCCATTTATTTAGTAACTTTTGTATTTTCGTTTGTATTTCATTTCTTTCTTTCTTAATTAGCGTAACATTTTGAAGATACACTAGTGCAGGGCTGTCCAACCCAAATGACCTTGCGGGGTACTTAAGAAAAACATTATAATCTCGCGGGCCGCACATAAAATTATGTACCTTTATATCAGATTAGGAAACAAAAAAAGCATTTATTGGTGTGAAAATTTAATACAGAATGAATTATTAGTATTGTTTTCATTACTTTTTATGTATACAGACATAGATAATATATTAATGTTTATATAATATAATAATGCAATGATCAAATAATGTTTAAAATATTACAGCGTGTTGCCATTTTCCTGAAAATTAAGGTGTTCCTTTTGAAAAAATTGATCTTTCGTTATTCATTGTTAAAATTTGATTGTGCTGTCATTCGCAAACGATTAAGTATGCATTGTCCTTTATCTTAACCATCCTGAATATTTTTTTTAACTTTAAAAAGCATCTCTGACTGCCTTTTGCTTTTTTTTTTTGGGTACTCCAAACAGAAAAGGAGGAGGAGAAATGAAAGTCGCACACACAGAGAATCATGTACCATGTAAAGGATATGCATAATGCAATTCGGAATTTATTAAAAAAGTAATTTATTATAGTAAAATCAAATGTAACTGTTTGATAAAATAAAAATCTATTTTAATCTAAAGGACATTTCTATTATCAAAAAGAATTTATTTTAAAACAAGAGCAGGTAAAGAAAAAATACATTGTAGATTTGTATATATATATATAAAGGGTGTTTTTTTAGAGGTATAGAACTTTAAATTGCAATAAAACAACGATTGACATGAATTTTTTTTATTCGAAAGATAATCTTGTGGCATTACATTTTAAATATGATTTCTGGCATATGACTGCCACGGCTGGCTCGGATGTAGTCCAATCTGGACGTCCAATTTTCGATGACTTTTTCCGACATTTGTGGCCGTATATCGGCAATAACACGACGAATGTTGTCTTCTAAATGGTCAAGCGTTTGTGGCTTATTCGCATAGACCAATGACTTTACATAGCTCCACAGAAAATAGTCTAGCGGTGTTAAATCACAAGATCTTGGAGGCCAATTCACAGGTCCAAAACGTGAAATTTGGCGGTCACCAAACGTGTCTTTCAATAAATCGATTGTGGCACGAGCTGTGTGACATGTTGCGCCGTCTTGTTGGAACCACAGCTCCTGGACATCATGATTGTTCAATTCAGGAATGAAAAAGTTAGTAATCATGGCTCTATACCGATCACCATTGACTGTAACGTTGTGGCCTTCATCGTTTTTGAAGAAGGATTCCGCCCCATAAAACGCCCCAAACAGTCAGTTTTTCTGGATGTAACGGTGTTTCGACATACACTTGTGGATTAGCTTCACTCCAAATGCGGCAGTTTTGTTTGTTGACGTAGCCATTCAACCAGAAGTGCGCTTCATCGCTAAACAAAATTCGCTTATGAAAATCGGGAACAACGGCAATCTCGTTTTGGGCCCATTCGACGAATCTACGCCTTGCTTGATGATCGTTTTGATGAATTGCCAAAACAAACTGAGAATAAATCACTTGACAGCTGTTAAATCGGTCGCCATCTTGGAAAGTAATGCCAACTTAAACTTCTATACCTGGAAAAAAACACTCTGTATATGTCAGGTTTGAAAAGTTTAGCTTCAAAATTAAGTAATAAATGAAAATAAAGCGAACTCTTTACCATCGCGTAAGGATTTGTGGGTAAATAAGCCTATTTAAAGGTGGAGAGAGCGCTGACGAAGGAGAACCAAAACCCTTCCCCCCATTCATCTTAAAATTAAGAAAAATATCAGAGACCAACTTAAATCCATTTATCAAAAATTCCCAGATATCACTAACAAATGGCCAGGAGAATTTATTAAATTAATCACACTAATGACATAGAAGAGTATCACGCTCTTACAAATTTTCTTGAAGAAGACAAAGATTTTGAATTTTTCTCACTTAAACCAAAGCCAATAAAACCGATCAAAATAGTCATTAAAGGACTGCCCATTTTTACCAAAACTCACGAGATACAATCCGACCTAGAAGAAAAAGGATTCACAATTGAAAATGTTTCCCAATTAATTTCTAAGAAAACTAAGACCGCTCTCCCATTTTTTTCAAGTCACCCTCCCCCGCGCAACCCCAATAATAAAAAAATCTTCGATCTCAAAACTGTCGGCTACATGCAAGTTAAAATTGAAGGTGATAACCTTCAATTAATTCATTAGAGGAATTACCCAATGTTTTAACTGCAACAATTTCTTTCACACGGCAGAAAACTGCCACCTCAAGCTAAGATGTCTAAAGTGTGGAAAAGAACACCCCACTCGTCAATGCCTGAGAAAGGAGTGACAGGAAAACCCCTTCTGTATAAATTGCCAAGAATATGGTCATTCGGCCTGCTACACCTGTAATGATCCCTGAGGACCTCACTTTGAGAACTAGAATAATTATGAGATATAAAAGAACTAGTAGCCATTTTTATAAATAACTTTCTTTATTTGGTTAATTTTTCCAAATAGAATCAAATAAACTTATTAACATTAATTTTAATATTATGAGGTTTTAAAGATAATATCCCTCAAATTAACTCATTTAATTAATGATCTAATCAATTAATTTATTAAATAACGATCACGCAGAAATTACCACGATAAGAGATCCCAGAATTATATTTAATAATGTTCTTATTGAACATTTAACTTTAATCCGACTCTTAAAACTTTAATGAGACTTTAAATACAATTTTATATTTACCACTCGGAATCTCAATTCTTCATGAGATAAATTTATCTTCAACTACAATATTTCAATTCAAAATCACTATAACTCTATGTTTCAATATCTATCTCCTACTGCTCTAACTTTACTATTTCGTTTGACTTAAGGTATCCGACTACCCTAAAACCATGATTTTTTTCAAAAATTGGCAAATTTTTTTATGATTTTATTTTATAGACCATTTTATTAACTTAATAACAATACCAAGTACTTTATTTCCCTCCACTAGAACAAAAACTACAAGCATTTTAGTAAAAGCAAATGCCGTAACTTTACACAAGATGTCAAACTTTAAAATGCGTTTTACTCAAAATGTGTTTTTTTCGAAAAACTCAAACGGGGACCACGATTGCTCAAAAAGTTTTGAAAATAATTAGCTGAAATTTTTTGCTTATGTTCTGCATAACAGTAGAAGTGTTTTGATGTTCAGATTTATCAATCACTGTTTTATTTCAAAATTTGCAGTTCTTTATGTGAATATAGTCAATGTTTTTTTAAGCAATTTCGTATAATGACTTAGATAAAATGCTCTAGTTTTTGTAAAAATTAAAATATCTCTTATCGTGAAGGTCACTTCAAACAGGAATAACAAAGTAATACATCAAAATTGAAAAATTGAGAATTTGTTCATAAAATCTTTGTACAGAGCGGGCCCCGTTTATGTAATTTTTTTGTACATTTTTACTAGTTTTTTCCCATTTTAATAATAATAATTTTTTTTCTTTTACCAATTTTAGGATTTTTCTTAAAATATACTAAATAAATATAAAAATTTCAAAAAGATCTCCATATCTCCTTTTTTTTTTAAAAAAGTTGTCGCAAGCAGTCGGATACCTTAAATACTGAATCTAATCTACATAACAAGTAATCCTGTCCGCTCTTTGGAGTTGATTGGAAATAGGTAGGGAATTAAATTTCCCTAAAAGGTCGGTTCAGAAGGTTAGTGATAAAGTTCCGTATAGATTCGTCACAACCCCCTCCAAAAAGAAAACGGGATTTATTCGAAGGACTCAAATGTCCTGAAAATAAATTACGTAAATCCTAACTTTGTCTTACAGTACCGACGATATTAATTTCTAACTGTATATTATTGAAACATCTTCCGTAATGAAAAAGGATAAAATTTCGATTTAGAATTAATTGACAAACCTCATAATATTTTACATATTTAAATTAATCCCTGCACTCTATCCATTCGGCAAGGGGGCGTGGGAAAAACCACCCTAGTGGTGGCAAAAAACCAGCCCCATAGAGTATGACTTATATATTATACAAAAAAATACAATACAATCTTCTGTGGCACTGGAACATCGAAGACTTCAGGGTCAGCTACCCTGAAAGATTGATATCCATTTGAGAAGTAGGTAAAAGTAGACATGAAGTTATACATTTGTTACATGAATGTCATACAATAAATATCTGGTTCCTTCGTCTTCTCATTCGAAAAACTTTATGCGCTAGTTAGTGTTAATGGTTAATCCTATCTAACTTCGCCGCGCAATAAGGCACCAGATGTGAAACAAAACATACATAGAAACATACATAGCATATAATAATAATCATTTTGTAATAAACAAATAACACAAACAACCAAATGAATTGTCGCATCTTAGCGAAGTCATACATCGAAGTAAACAAATGCAAAATTTACAGATGTTTTCTCCAAAATACAAAAAGTAACACAAAAGTCGTTTTTTTCTGTTATAGAAAAAAACACACACAATGCAGTGTCCACTTTTTGTCAGTCTTCTTAATTTTAGAGTCCGCCCGTGACTTGCTTTAATTGCAAAAATTCTTCCTTTGTTCGTACCGCGAAGATAATGAAACAATACAACCTGGATTTTGTCTGTTAAATCCTATGCACTGGATCTCCATTCATCGCTTCCATACTGAGGCTTCTTCTGCGGAATATGCTGCCAGGTATGCCGTTGATTTCGATGTTGTTGAGGTCCTCATGGATTCTGTCTTTTTCTTGTATACGGCTCCGTAGATAGTATGGGCAAGGTCTTCTTGTATTGGTTTGATTCGACCGGACTGTTTTCTCCGCTTGTTCGTTGTGTCTTCTCGTTGTCGCTCTGGTCTGACGGGTCTGGTTATCACGTCCACTAACTTCCATTCGGGATCCACTTGTAGTCGTAGCAGTTCTGCGATCAGGCAACTTTGATGGACCTGCAATGGACTGTACTCCTGGTGAAGAGGTATTAGGTCTCTTAAATTTGTAAGTTTTGGACGAGATCGAGGAAGGGATCGACCTCTTGATTCCCTGCCTTTGCTCAGGAGCGTGTCTTTTCCGGTCCTGATGATCAGATCCTTGTCGGGATCTTTTCTTACATATCTTGGATCTTTTTATAGCTGGGTCCTTCGACGCAGTACTATTAATTTTACGTTTATTTCTGGGGATCTTCCGTGTGGTGTTACTCTGCCGTGATCTACACCCCTCACTTTCCTGACTAGAGGTTTTCCTATGCTCTTTAAACTGTCTTTGATGTGATCTATTTGACCCATGACTAACTTCTTGTTCGTCATATAGAGTTTCTATCGGACTATCCGAACTAATCGTGTCTGACTGACGAGGTCGGTACACTCGAACCTGATCAATATTAACAGTTATATTTCTTCCGTTTTTTCAAATAACTAAATTATTTCCTTTTATTTCTAAAACCTTATAGGGACCTTCAAACTTAGGCATAAATTTTCCCACCTGTTTCCTACCCGCAGCACTTAAGAAATGTGTTTGAAGTAAAACCAAATCGTTCACTTTGATGTGAACATCCCTCCTTCTGAGATTGTAATGTTTTTCCCAAGACTTATGCTGTTTTTGCATATTTCGTCTTGCCTCATCGAATAATCTTTCGATGTTATTACCAACATATTTCGCATCCTCCGTAACATTTATGAGCTTGCTAAACGGAGTTATGATTTTCCTTCCTAAAAACAACTCAGCCGGAGTTTTATTTGTCGTCTCATTTACTGCCGTGCGCAATGCGAAAGCGAACTCGTGTAGAAATTGGTCCCAGTTTTCATGATTTTCTTCAACAAAAGAAGCTATCATTTGA
The DNA here is from genome assembly GCA_019973935.1 of Trichonephila clavipes. Lineage (NCBI taxonomy): Eukaryota > Metazoa > Arthropoda > Arachnida > Araneae > Nephilidae > Trichonephila > Trichonephila clavipes. The sequence goes on from BMAU01018525.1 coordinate 72,750, forward strand.
ACTAAATTTCTATTCACTCTCTCCGTGAGATTAGACTGTGGTCTGTACGTTACCGTTTTCATATGTTTGATGTCCAACCTGTGACTGAGATGTTCAAACACGTCAGAAATAAATTGGGGGCCGTTATCACTTATCAAAGAAATCGGAGCTCCGTAACGCGCTATATAGTTATTAAAAAGGCATTAGCTATTGTCTGGGCTGAAGCTTTACGAAGAGGAATCAGCTCACACCACTTAGTGAAGTGGTCAGTTATAACTAATATGAATTTATATCTCTCGGGTCGGGATGCGGGGTAGGGGCCTACTAAGTCTAGCGTTACAATTTCATTTAGATATTTCGAAACTATAGGCATTAAACGACCAGCTGGTAGCGCGTTTTTATAATTAAACTTTTGACACCGGTCACAGGTTGAAACATATTCAAATATATATTTTCTCATAAATGGAAAATAGCACGTGTCACGAAGTTTAAGATATGTCTTCCTCTTTCCGAGATGTCCTGCTAATGGCAGATCATGAAATTCTTTCATTATATCTTTTCGAAGAGAACCTGGAATATAAACTCTTAGTTCTCCCAGATTAGAAAAATACTTCGCGTAAAAGAGGAGACCATTTATTAACTTGAAGTCCTGGGACCAACTCTCGCATATCGTCGCATTAACAGAACCGTCATCAGGGTTTTCTAAGTATCGATAAATATGTCCTAATTCAGGATCTTCCCTTTGTTCCTTAATGAATTGTTCACGGGAATTTATTGCGAGGGCTCTAAGAGCTGCGCACGAAATTTGCGACCCCTCGACACTGTCTACTGGATTTCTTGATAAAAGATCTGCGACCACGTTTTGAACACCAGGTCTGTGTTCCCATTCTATGTTAAATTCTGACAATTTCAATGCCCATCGGATCATCCTACTTGATAAATTCTTACCATTGGTTAACTTCGTTAACGCTGCGTGATCTGTAATCACTTTTACAGGTAGGGGTCCAAAATAAGTTTTAAACTTATTTAGAGCCCAAATTACCGCCAAACATTCTCTTTCGGTAACCGTATAATTACGTTCTGCTTTATTAAGGGTTCGAGACGCGAAAGCAATAGGTTTTTGATTTTTGCTGAAGCACAGCACCAATTCCGACCCCACTTGCATCAGTGAATAAATTGAACTGTTCAGAAAAATTTGGTAATTGCAAAATTGGTGCCTCCGTTAGTGTGCGTTTGATCTGATCAAAAGAATCCTGTGCTTCTCCCGACCAGTTAAACTTCGCCCCCTTTTTCTTTAATTGGTACAATGGTTCGCATATATCTGCGTATCGCGGAATAAATTTTGGTACCAACCCGTCATCCCTAAAAATTTTGACACTTCTCGATTATTTTTGGGAGGTTTCATTTCCGTAATTGCTCGAATTTTCTTATTGTCAGTTTCGATTCCTTCTTTACTAATGATCAGGCCTAAATATTTGAGTTTGTCACGAGCGAAGTGACATTTTTCTTTATTTAATGTTAGCCCTGCGTCTCGTAATAAGGTAAAAACTTGAGTTAAATGATCTAGATGGTCTTTAAACGATGGTGATGTAATAATAACATCATCCATATAAACGGACACGAAACGCCCAATAACAGGTTGGAGGATTGTATCGATAGCCCTTTGGAAATTAGGCGCCGCCCCAGAAAGACCAAAAGGCATGCGTAGGAATGCAAAAGTGCCATTGCGAGTGATAAACGCTGTTTTTTCTATGTCCTTTGGACTAATCGCCAACTGAAAATAGCCACTTCTGAGATCTAGAGTGGACATAACGTTGGTGTGAGGGATATTGGTGAGTAAGTCATCAATAACCGGTAATGGATATCGAGGATATTTGGTAATTGCATTTAGTTTCCGATAATCGATCGCGAAACGATACGCCTCGGGAGAATCTGGAGGAAGGTCATTGTTCTTTCGAGTTAATACGACTGGAGATGCATAGGGCGAATTAATAGGACAAATTGTACCATCCCGTAACATCTTATCTATGTGATAATCAATGATGCCTTGTTTGACCCTGTCGTACTTGTATGGTCTCGACACTACCGGTCCTTTATCTCCAGTATCTATCTCATGATATACAACATGCGTTAATCCCGGTTGATCGGAAAATAACCCTTTAAAATTATTAAATAAGGCTTTTAATTGTCTCTGTTGCTCGTCATTAAGTTTCGATTCTGTGAGATCAATATCAACGAGTTTCTCCTCTTTAGGCGTTTGTTTGATCAGATGATCGGGAATGATTAAGGATTTCTGATCAAAATCTAATGTTAATCGCGACGCCTTCATAAAATCAATCCCTAAGATGCACTGATACTGCATGTTATCAAGTATATGGAATTCCCAGGGTTTCTGAAATTCCCTGATTCTAATTTGTAATTCGACTCTACCCAAATGATTGCATGGGGCTCCTTGTGCTGTCACGACTCTGTCTTTCGTCTTTTGACGAGGTCGGTATGAAAAATAATTGCGGTATACCTCCTCCGAAATAAAAGATTTCTCCGCTCCCGTGTCCCATAGTGCGGTAATAAAGGTTTCATTTAATAGAATAGGGACATACGGTAATTCGACTGGGGTCATTCTTATAGAGGATACTCTGATAGGCCGATGATCCCAAACTGGAGGATTTTCCGTACTCCGCGATCGATTACCTCCATATTCACATCGATCGCTTAAAAGTTTAAATTTCTACTTCGTTCATTTTGACCTCGAAATGAACTATTTCTCGACCCGCTTTGTCGACCGCCTTGACTGTGGAATGTTTGATCCGATTGTCCACCTTGGCGTCTACCCTCGAATCTGCGATTATTTGTGAAACCTTGGTTTTCGAACCGATTAAATTCCCTTTGTGGTCGGCTATTATTGGCGTATCTCTCATTATTTCTGTTTTCCCTCCAATTTTCCTGTCTATGCCTGGTATTAAAACGATTGTTTTCATGAGGGTCTGAACTTCTAAATCCCTCACTCGAACCTCTGATTTGTCTATGCATAAAACGTTCTTCGTATTTATCAACGATTTGTAGGAGATTGGCAGTATTTCGTGGATGTCTAACTTCGACATAATCCAAAATTTGAGGTTCTAATCGACTAATGACGTGATCTATTAATTTTTCCTCCGACATTTCTAGTTTAAGGACTTTATGAATTTTCAACAATTCATAAATAAAGTCCGAAGGTTGTTGATCTCGTCTTTGTGATGAGGAATAAAATCGCGTTTCTAGTTCCGACCTATTTCTGACCACGGGAAATTGTTCCGACAATGCCTGTTTTAAGTGCGCGTAGTCTGTTGTCTTATCTTCAATGACTCTATAACCTAGAACTTCGAACCAGTCGAGTGCCCGTCCTTTGAGATGACCTTTCAAGTAAGCACATGCCAGTTGTGCAGGTATCTCATAATACGCGAGATTATGATCAATATTCTCCAAAAAATCATCTATGTTCTCAATCCCCGAAAAATATTGTTCCGGAATGATTCTAAAACTGGATCCGACTCTATTCTCGGGATTTATACGTTGGGCGCCATTGTAATGATCCCTGAGGACCTCACTTTGAGAACTAGAATAATTATGAGATATAAAAGAACTAGTAGCCATTTTTATAAATAACTTTCTTTATTTGGTTAATTTTTCCAAATAGAATCAAATAAACTTATTAACATTAATTTTAATATTATGAGGTTTTAAAGATAATATCCCTCAAATTAACTCATTTAATTAATGATCTAATCAATTAATTTATTAAATAACGATCACGCAGAAATTACCACGATAAGAGATCCCAGAATTATATTTAATAATGTTCTTATTGAACATTTAACTTTAATCCGACTCTTAAAACTTTAATGAGACTTTAAATACAATTTTATATTTACCACTCGGAATCTCAATTCTTCATGAGATAAATTTATCTTCAACTACAATATTTCAATTCAAAATCACTATAACTCTATGTTTCAATATCTATCTCCTACTGCTCTAACTTTACTATTTCGTTTGACTTAAATACTGAATCTAATCTACATAACAAGTAATCCTGTCCGCTCTTTGGAGTTGATTGGAAATAGGTAGGGAATTAAATTTCCCTAAAAAGGTCGGTTCAGAAGGTTAGTGATAAAGTTCCGTATAGATTCGTCACACACCAAATGCCCCAAGCCAAAAAAGGGCACGCCCCTTACCGCGAATAAAACTTTCGAAAGCAACGTTCGTAAGGAAGGTGTCTCTTTCGCTAACAATGTTAGCGGAACCGCACCCCAGTCCACAAGTTAACTGAAAAAACTAATGAAAATTCAAATAATAAAGTTGCCCATGGAATCCAAGCCATAGAAAATGAAAATTCAGACCTAGCTCAAGTGATTGAACTGGTCAGCATGATTTCTAACATCATAAAAAGATCACCTGAAATTTTACAATTACTTCCCAAATTAAAAAACTCCGAAGATGATAAAGCTAAGGCTTTACTTCTTTTCGAAGCTATGTTAGATAAATTTTAAACTCCTTTTTCCGTAATTTCTCTTTCTACGAAATTTATTATATTTTCATTTTATTTCCTATTTTACCATCAATTGTTAAACTTTAACATCAATAGCTACTCTTTAAAAATTTTCCCAAGTACAATTTTCGAAGCTCAATCCCATCATCCAATCAAAGCCAGTCATGAGAGGTCATGCGCCTGCTATCCCATTGGTTCCTGCCATCGATTTCCTCGCCCACCATCACCAGCCAAGGAGCAAAACCAAGCCAATTCTAACACAAGATAGAGGACCGAGGGATTGACGTATCCCAGTTCCTTATAAAATGTAACCATCTGATGAAGGAGAACGCATACTCGAAAAGATTCAGCTGGTGACTCCTCGCCGAAGTGCTGATAATTGTTCTACTCGGTTGCGCGCTAAAGGGCCACCATGTTGGATTTTATGTGATTGAAGAAAAATAAAGAAGTATTTTAGAGATGATGTCCACCTCATTTTACCAGCAGGCATGGGGCCTGATATATATATATATATATATATAAATTTCTCCTCAAATTTCAAAAAGAAAAAACTAAAAACCTGATGTTTCAAAACTTTAAAAAAAAAGTTGGTGGGCCACATGCGGGCCGCGTGTTGGACACCCCTGCACTAGTGTGTAAGGTGGTCAAGTGGTCACTAAGGGGCTGGAGTGGTATGTGTCGAACTGCAGTTTCGAGTCCTGGAGCAAATAATGACTAATATATGCAGTCATTGATGCATTCTAAATTTGTCCAGAATCAAAGTCCGCACGTTGACGGGTTGTGGAAGTTGTCACGACCTGAAGCTCATGGGTGTGGGAGGGTTCGAGGATGAAGCAGACAGGATCTCAGAGTGACTAATTTTATTAAACCTTTAACACTTAACGAAATTCACTTTTATAACTTAACTTTAGGAGTAATAAAAATCTTAACCCTGAATCAGATGATTAAATTATCGAAATTACTTACTTTGATTAAGGTATCCGACTGGGTTCGGCGACAATTTTTTAAAATGTGACTTAAGTAATTATTTAATTGTTACTTTTAAGCAAGTATGTTGCAAAACTATAAAAATACAGAATAAAGAATTTTAAAAATTTATTTTTAAAAATATTGAGAAATTTGAACCACAAAATATTACAAAAAATTGCTCTTTTGCTAACATGTGTAGAAAAATATATATTACAAAACCAACTAAAATTTTTCCAGGAATACAACATTTTAATGTTTAACTATGCTGTGTACTAAGAAAACTCAAGTTTTACAATAAAATTTTGAAAAACAGGTAATCAATATGAAAAGGTGAAAATCAACCGAAAAATTGCTCTTCTGGTCTCGATTTAGGCTTACTACCTCAAACAAAAAAAAAGGCGTAATTTTTTCTAATTGTCTCAGAGTTAAAAGTAAAATATTCTCAAGAAGTTTATTAAACAGGCTACAAAAGTAGATTCAAAAATAAATTTGGATTTTTTTGATGAAAATGATGATTTTAAACCAGTCGGACACCGTAAAGCTCCTTGAATGATTCTTCTTGAAGTCTGATAGTATGGTTAGCTCCAAGTTTGGTTACTTAATCACTTCCTGACGAATTCTTCACCAAATATAATCATATTAAAATTCATAGGTAAACAAGCGTATTTATCTATCTGGCTATCTACGTGTATCTATCTTCTCACGAACCGCACCAAGCAGAAACTCGCCAACGGTACCAAAAGATCGGGGATCATCCGAGAAATCCGTTTTGACCATTTATATTCCGAAAGTGAAATTAGTTAAAAGATATTAATTAAAAACCTTAAAACGTATAATTATTTCCCTCCTGTTTTACGCCGAGTGGCTCTCTCTTCGGAATAATATTAGCAAAGTTCCAATTTTTCGATATTTTTTTTTATACCCGAAGATTTTAAAACACGATCTAATTTTTTTATGAGACTCAGACAAAAAATGGTTATAGAATCGAAGAGATCGTTTATTTCGCCACGATACGGTATAGTTTATTTTACAAAATAATGATATTTTCTATTTTTTACGATTTTTTCTAAAATGAGTCAAAATTGATACGTTTTTATGAAAATGATTTCTAAATCGTTCCGTTTGCATTTTCTTTCACGTTAATGAAATGATATTGTACTTTAAAAAAGTTCCTGCTTTTCTCTTTTAGAATCAGTCATTTAAAAATAAATGTCAAAACTTTTTTTTTACGATTTTTCAGAAAAAAAAATACTCAAAATTTTATTTAAATATACTTAATAACTTCTTCATTTACAAAAATAATCTCACGAAACTTTTTTGTCCGTGTCTAGAACGATATTATCCGTAATTTGTACAAAGATTGAAAAAATTACTTAAGAATTACGGGTTTTTTTTTAAAAAAAATTGTGTTTTTCGTTTTTTTCCTTTTTACCGAGAGATGCCTAAGCATTAGTTTTGTTACATTTTTTGTTTAAAAATTACCGTTGTTTGAAATCGATATATGAAGTTTGAAGGTATTAACTTAAAAAAGAAATCCGAAAAAAAATTAAAACTTTAACAAACAACGCAAATTTTACAATGGCCAAGGGTTTGGCGGCAAACCCCCTTGAAACCCGGCATTTTGAAAAAGAGTATTAGAAGGGCTGATTTTGTGAAGTAAAGGGAAAATTTATAAAAATAAAGAACGCTCGTGCAACGCCGGGCCATGCAGCTAGTATAATCTTAAGATGCGCGATCACCTGTTGCTGTCTACTAACTCTTAGAATTCAGCTTAACGAGATCAACACTTATCCATTATATCGCATACTAAACGACTGGCTCTTATGACAGTTGCTACAATTGTATAAAATCAAGTCCTTTCTACGGAAAGTGGTTTTTAAAATGAAGTCACAGTTAAAAAATATTTTCCCCTAGATGATTAGTAAAAGACCCGAATAGAACCCGTTACAGGGTGGCATCACCTCAAGTGACATCATCTTTGTCACTTGAGATTGAATCAGAACTACGAGGTCCATTGCCAATAGCCCATGTATTGCTTCGAAATGTAACGTTTATGAAGAAAATCAAAGAATCTCTGTAATCACTGTAAGGCAACTTATGGCGGCTTAACCTACGTATTTCTCTTAAGGGTCATTGAAATTTTCTATTTAAATTAAATTAATGAGATATTTTGCCCCATTTCTGACTTACAAGATCTTCGAATTGCGGTTGCATTATGGATAGTTACATTTACGGTTAATATCTTTTTGTGGGATTTGGAGCAACAAAGGCTATTATCCCATGCATTATGGCTTTCACGAGTTGTTACTGAAATGTTTCCATGTGATATTTTCTAAAATCTTGATTCAGCGTCTACCAGCTAATTTTTTGTAGTTAATATGTTTATCATCTTACTGTAGAAACAATTATTTTACATACAAGTTTTTGAATATTTTTAAAAAAATATTCATCAACTTTGCATGTTGGTTATTACGAAATATAAAATTTTACAAGATATACAAGACGAACCTCTTGATTTTGAACTACAGATGAGAAAGGCACTTGAGTTTGGATTTTTATTGGGATAAATATTTAAGAAAGTAATACATTTCATCTATAATATCATTATTCAAAGCCAAAACAAATATCTTTAACCTCATCCGCTAAGCCATACTTAAATACCAATGCAATTGTCAATTATTTTGAGAAATTGTTGAAACTGATGTTTCTATTTCTCTTTAACACATTGGATCAGCAAATAATTGTGCATTAGTATCTGTAGATTAAAACTTGTAAGCTAATGACTTATCAAAAACGGTTTAAAATTACCCACAAACTTAAATTAAGTATGCAACACATTTTCTACTTATGACCTCTTATTTCTTATATTTCCCTAATGATTGGTTTTACTTTTTCCTTCAGCATTTATATTTTGCTAGTGTTTTCGGATTACTAATTATTTTCACGTTTATGCTTTATGCTTGAATATTTAAATTTTATTTTTCATGTGTTAATTTTTTTGCTCTTGGTTGTTTTTTTTTCAAAACAAACAAACAAAAAAAACTCCAAAAACAAATTGCGACCTTTAGATTTTATTTATTTATTTTTATTTTATAATTTTTTTATATTCATTATTATTTTCACAGATTTTTACAACATTTTAGATTCTGTTTTATTTATTTGATTATTTATTTTTTTGTTTGTGATTTGATTTTGCTAAGTTTTTTGCTGATGCTTATTTCTCATTTGTAACTCTAAGCATAATGCTTTACCAATGACTGAGATATATTTTGATTAAAAGTCATTACATTTAGTCATTAAGTTTTCATTTTTCTGATTTATTTATTTTATTTTTAAATAAACAGAGTGAAGGAATGGGTATTTTACCCTCTTAGTCATTAATCTATTACTTTGAAACGACAGGAATGAGCCAAACGCTCAACTGCTTAATTTCTCGAAAGTGTAAGCTCCCAATCAGACACAAGGTTTTGCTCTATAAATTATTTCTCCGACCAATTTTGTTATATGCATCTCCCATCTGGAATTTTGCTGCAGTAACTCACTTGAAAAAACTGCACGTTTTTCAAAATAAACACCTTCGAAAAATTACTAATGCTACCTGATTTGTCAGAAACGAAATCTTGCACAAAGATCTCAAAATTGATCCAATTCTTGATTTCATTACAAATCAGTCCAAAAAGTTTTTTGACAGATTACCTCAAATTCCTAACCAATCTATCCGAGTCATCCCTGCCTATGATAACTCGGTCCCAAGCTCTGCAAAAAAAACCCAGAGCTGCTCTTCACCACATATATCAACATTTTCCAGTCCTTAAAAGACTTCGCAGATCCTGAATATAGTCTTTGGTAACTCTTTTCAATTAAAAAAAATTCTCTAATTTTAACTTTTGTCATTTTGTGTGTGTGCAAGATTTCATCTCCATTAAATTACTTCGACTTAAACCCACATTCTTTTGAATCGGTCTTGCGTGGTAGTTTAATTCCATGTCAATTATTCTCCTTTTCCACATCTTTTGTGGATCATCTTTTATTTTACTCATTTTCCAGCAGATGGCATCACATTATGGACACTTTCTGTGTCAACGCCTTCTATTTTCGTTCGCTGTTCAGCGACACTCCCGTCATCACGTCATCCCCTTTATTTTAACATCATGTACCACGAGCACCACGTCATTAATTGCTTTTATTCTCCATTTCATCTTTTTTTATCCTCCAAATTCCGTGTCTACTTTCTGATTTCGTTCCGTTAAGGACGAATTAGAGAAAAGCACAGATTTCTACCACCTCCCTCCGAGATGATGCCTCATAAAATATGTTCCATACTTACCAATTGAATTATTTCTCGCTCTCTCACTGGTAGTATGTCCTCAGCTACTGGTAAAAAGCTTTCTTTTAGAGTGGCTCTGAGCTGTTGTTAATTATTTTGATAGTATCTTTTAAATTTTATGGAACTTTCAATTAATTATTCTCTTTTTTCTTATTAATTATGATGAGAGGGTAATACTGTTTTTTGGTAAGGTACCTCGTATTTTGAAGCCGTGGTCCGTGGGCGTATGACTTTGAAAAAGGTTCGGTGTCCATGGTAACCGAATGGTCATGGTCGCGAACTTATGAGTTCGGGTCTTGATGCAGATTAAGACCCGCATATAAAAAGATATTAATGCATTAAATCTGGGGTGGTTAAATGTTCTCACGCTTGTGTGGTGGGTAAGTTTGGCAAAGGAGACATAGGCTTAAGCGTTGTACTAAGGTGACCATTTTTTTACAATGAAAAAGAGGACGAAAATTTTAAGAAAAAAATTACAACTTAAATATATGAAACGTTTTATTAATTCAAACAAAAATACGCTAATTACGCTTACATTCTTTTTAATTGTCATCTTAAACGAGTATTTTTCCCATTGAACGATTTTTTTGTCAACATATTATTTTTTAATCAATCGGAAAGTTCGGACAAAAAATATCCTTCAAACTGAATTTTACGGTAAGCACTGTAGCTAAAAATTAACATTCAATATTGTGATTTCTCACTAGTCACTTCACAAAAATCATTACCAACTGAAAAAAAAAACTCTTTCAACTGCTGCATTAGTTCCAAGGCAGCACAACATAAATTCACAAAGAATAACTAAATTTTTATGTGGAATGTGTTCATTTTTGAAATGGTTAAGTATTTCCACCCCTCTTTTATCAATTTCAGCATGTTGATGTGTTCCATTTGTTTCAATTTATTATAATTTAAATGTACATTCAGTCTTCCAATTTCATCAAGCAAACCATTGTCAACTATTTTAATATCAGGCATTTCTTTTGATAAAAAATCAATAGTTTTCGATATCTGCCCAATTTACTTGCGATGAAGTGAAAAAACACCATTGAAAAAAGTTAGTTCCTGTGATATTTGTTTCAGACAATTCTTCGACATTTTAGAAACATGTTTGGTTCATCTCTGAAAATAGAGATTAACAGATCAATTTTAAAATATTGAAAAGGGGACAAAAAGGAGGACACTTTTTGAGGAAGGACAATACCTATAAAAGGAGGACTGTCGTCCCTAAAAAGGAGGACTGTCGTCCCTAAAAAGGAGGACGTTTGGTCACCTTAGTTGTACCCGTTACTACGGATCGGGGTTCTTTAAAAATAACGAGGCCCTCGCCAGTAAAAAAAAACAATAGAGAAATTGGTGCGCTTATTTTCGAAATAAGCACACAAAATCGCATCAAAAAATCACCATAAACTTCTTTTATATTTTTCAAAAACTTCAATTTTGCAGGCCTGTGTTACAGATAAATAAGTATCAAGACATGAAAATATAAGTAAAGTAATTTACTTTTATACTAAAAACTTGAACGTAATGCGTGCAAGTTTTAAGTAAAAGACGCATTGATTTTTGACCCTACGTGAGTACAGAAGTTATCTATGAATATATTTTATAATAAATGTTTTAAATATACATAATAAATGCATAATACTTTTCAATGCATATCGTTTATTTTTCAATGATGGTAGTGAATTAACATGCTACGAATGTTAAGCTGTGAATAAGTAATATGAGTTTAATTTAATAAATCAAAGCATGTAGCTAAAGTTTGACGAAACCTGTCGTCCTGATTAATTTAAGGTACTTATTTTCAAAAGAAAAATAATGGAGTTCTATTGAAACATTTCAGCCTCTTAAATTAAAAGGGCATTTAAAATCTACGTAAAATACACGGAAATAGTAAAAATTAATCACAATTGATATAAATGCTGAGCAATGGCTTAAAAAAATAAATGATTAAATTTAATTTTAGAAACACTCCACACTTCTAGAATAAATTTTCAATTGTGCTTAACAACACACATATTAATAAACGCATTTTGTTATGAACTAACAATGAAAACTATATTGATTAATTAAAAAAAATAAACAGTTTTCAATACAATCTGTCTTCTCGATCTATATTTTTAATGCAAACTAAATATAACAAGTAGTATAAAAACATTTTTAAGTCAATTCCCACTTAGGACAGCAAAGAAAAAATTTTATTTTAGTTACTTTTTATTTAGTAGTTATAAGTAATATAAATCTAATATATATTATAAATGTGAAAGTTTGTGAGTATCTTTGTGGGTCTTTCCCGCAAAAACAACTGAATGGATTATAACGAAACTTTACAGTAATATAGCTTTCAAATCAGAATAACACATATGCTAAAATTTATAAAGATATTGTGAGAAGTTTTCAAAATATAACAACAATTGTCAAGAAAGTAGGAACAAATTCTGCCATTTGCAAAAAAGCCCGTGACAGCATTCATATATCTTTTTTATCCCTTCTGTTTTGTCTAGGCCGTACCTCAGTGCGCTTTCGCTTTTAATCGATTCTGTTCATCTCAGTGTCGTCACTGTTTTTATTTCATAATAAAACTAGATTTCGAAGGGAGAGGTGGTGGCAAGATTTTAACATAAAATAAATACAACAGAAAGTAATATTAATGTATTACACTTCCTGATATAAATTATTTGCACTATTTTAAGCGTCCATTACACAAAATTTGTAACTATGACAGTGGAAAGAAAACTATGAAATTAAAATAAAATATCAAAATGTTTTTATCATTTTGTTTTTTTTTTTTTGAAAGTTTTTTTTTCCAGTACATGTAAATATATATCTACGCTTCCCCATACTGTTATATATATATATATATATATATGTGTGTGTTTTTTTTAAAAGTATTTCCATTAATTCATTACTAAATTAATTATTTGTTAATTAAAAAGTACATTGTCTATTATTTTGTATAAAAATACATTTCAGATACATTTGTAAGCTAACTAAAGAATCGTTTTTCTTTTTATTGCTTCACATTAATAATTTTTTAACTAATGCAATATTGTTTTTTAAAAGTCATAGATTGAAATTTGAAGCTATGTTTTATCTGTGAGGGGGAGGGGAAGAGGAAACAGTAATTTTACACTAAAAAACCGTGTTATTCCGGGCTAGAGGGAGGGGAAAAAACCTGTCTTAAATCGAAAATATGTGGAACACACAAATTTCGAAAAAGGGAAATTTAATGAAATAATTTTAGAAATCACTCACGTTGCGCGCGTACAAACACACACATAATTTTTGGCGTCAGGAGGGAAAGAGAAAGCCCGTGCAAAGCCGGGCCATGCAGCTAGTATGTATATACATATGACAGAATCAGAAGTGACAAAATAGAAAGCAATTTTCCTTGCAATTTCCTTTCTATATAGGGTGTTGGACTATTTTTTTACTATTTATTCATTAATTAAATTTAATTATTCTAATAAAATTGTGTAGCAAAAATGAAATCCCATTCTCAGATATTAGGCCATTCTAGGTGGGATTCGAAACTACGCCCTTTGGATTAGAAATCCAACGTGCTATCCAGTGTGCTACAGGAACACAACGAACGATTTTCCTTTCTATGTATACTGTTGGACTACTAGTTTTGTTTGTTACTATTTATTCATTGTTTAATTCAATTAAGGAATTAATATTTGAAAAACTGTACTAATACCAAGTGTCATCCACTACACGTTTTAAAAAATGTATTTGAACTTGAATGGATGAATAGAAAGTATTTTGTTAACTATTGAAAATTTGAACAAGATATATATATATATATATATATATATATAGGGAGAGATGAACTAATAGTAGGAATTTAATAAATGTAGGTTATATATGAGATGTGTTTTTAAGTGGATTTGTTAAAGGGAACTCAAAATTGGAGGAGCAAAACATTAGTAATTTATGTCTCAAGTTGCACTTATATTTCTTATCATATGAAGTATATAAAAAAACTTTGCCTGAGTACATAAAAAACACTGTAACAGATATTTTGCGAATTCAAAACATCTAAATGTGAATAAACATATTAGTACAACTTGATGCAGTGGCGTTCCAGTAACTTTCATGTTGCTTTAGCAATTTTTAGACATTAAAATAAACACTTATTCACTGCAGTGCTTAAACTAATCTTTGGAACATGCAGAAATGAAAAAAAAACGCATTTTTAGCATTATTTAACGTTTTTAACTATATTAGTACAGAAAAGTAATGCTTTAGATAGCAGAAGAAACCAGATATTTTTATTTATAAAATATATGTTACGTCATTTTAATTATGATATTTCAGTATCATAACACAGATGGTTGAATCGCAAGGTTTTTGCAAATTATATTAAATATTTTATTGCCATTTAAATTGCCCTTTTCAAATTTTACTTTAAAAATTCTATTTTTACTTCTACTTACAACTATTTTAAAATTAACTCTATTACTACTTATTTACTTACCATTTAATTTTTAAAATTTTTCAATAAAAATTAATTCTTAAAGCCTTATATTCCTTATCTTTTCATTTTATGATTCCTGGTTATTTGAAAAATATTGATGGCAGCTAAAAGAAGTAGTATAGGTTCTATCATTAGTCATTTACTTATTAAGACGCTTTTATAAGTTTCACTTGTATGTAATGGAATCTTTGAACTCGATTTTTACCCACTTGAAAAGATCAGGTTAATTCGAAGTTTTGTACACTTGTCAAGGACCAATGACAATACAATAATTTCCTAATTTGGTTTCATTGTCCTGATCAGGATCATCACACATAAATAAGGATTTTAAGGATTTCGAGATTTGGCGACTAATTCCATCTGCTATTTCCAGATTTGGCGACTAAAAGATTAAGAAGTAACCCTAAAATCGCGAATAGGCTTGTGGTTAATACAAATAAGACAAAAAAATTCTTTATGTGTAAAAGGGTAGGGTAAGTGCGTAGTTTTTCTGAAAATAGAAATAAAAAAAAAGACTCGTGCATGTGAATAAAAATAATCTATGTCCTTACTGCTAAATATTTTTTTTATTTTTATAAAAAATATTTTTACTTTTAGAAGTAAAGAAGTGGTGATACGAATTAACATTATAGCAATACGTTTAAAAGGTGATAATACGATTGACATTTAATATTTCTTCTTAACATACTTTTATTTGTTTGACCTGTATCTATAGAGATCGAATCTTTGAACAATACGGGACTCATCCGAGGCCCCGTAAACGGAGAGAGAATAAATACCCTTCAGACCCATTAATTAATATCTATTGAAGAGCAAGACTGATTCCAGCAGGCGCATAATTCTGGCTCCAAATATCAAACTCAAGGATAAGAGTTCAACAAAGAATAAATGATGGTTTTAAAAACCAAAAAAATATGCTTTTATTATAGATCAAACTAAAAAATGAAAAAAAAAATTTAGTTTAAAAAAATCTAAAAAACACGCTTTTATAGTGAATCGAAATAAAAAGTAAAAAAATAATTCTTAATATAAGAATAAAATGATTAACGAGAAAATTAATGTCATTGGGATAAAAGCGTGGGGTTCTTTGTACTACATTTTTACACTAACTCAGCATTTCGGAATAGAACTAGTAAGAAATTATAACAATTAATGTGGAGCATTCCAGGCTTTTATCCCAATGACATTAATTTTCTCGTTAATAATTTTATTCTTATATTAAGAATTATTTTTTTTACTTTTTAATTCGATTCACACACACTATAAAAGTGTATTTTTTAGGGGGGGTTTTATTGTGAAAAATTTTTGGCGTTAATGTTTTCTTAAAGTAATTTTTCTTTAATTTGGCGTAGTTTTGAGAAAAGCTTGCATGCTCTTTTACTGCAGTGGCCAGATGTGTAGGGGCTGAAATCATATCTTTCCGGACTCTAATTCAAGAACAAGCGCTTACAGTTCGGTCAGAACTAGCATGACAATAAGTGTTTGCCTATTTTTTATTCTCTATCTCCCTGACTCTTTATATATTTAGTAGTGACGGTAGTTTTGCGAAGTGGAGTTGTTACATCCTAAAGTGCTAAGTTGGCTGGATGGAAAAAGCCTGAGTCAAAAGGACAGTCCTCGCGGATATTCATTGCTACGAATTTAACAATACGAATTATATTATAACGATTGATATTCTTATAATTTGATTTATGTTATTTGAATAAAATTAATATCCAAATTGCGTAGTTTTCTAAAAATTGATTAATCACATTCAATTTAAGTAATCATTGTTATTAAATAGGAAAAAGTCTCAATAAAATCACATTTTTAGTTGGTTTTTAACGATATTTACCTAAAGCATGTTACGTGGGAAGAGTAAAGCTCTTTCATTTGAGATTGGTTACTATGCTTTGCCAATCAATTTCAAATAACTTCTGTTTTATTCTTTGTATGCATTATCTAAGGAAATTCAAATGTATTATTATGAACTGATAATAAACGCGGCTTAAATGAAATTAAAGTACATGCCACACAAAATAAATAAAGGGTGTTTTTTTAGAGGTATAGAACTTTAAATTGCAATAAAACAACGATGTATAATTCGATTGACATGAATTTTTTTTATTCGAAAGATAATCTTGAGGCATTACATTTTAAATATCATTTCTGGCATAGGACTGCCACGGCTGGCTCGGATGTAGTCCAATCTGGACGTCCAATTTTCGATGACTTTTTCCAACATTTGTGGCCGTATATCGGCAATAACACGGCGAATGTTGTCTTCTAAATGGTCAAGCGTTTGTGGCTTATCCGCATAGACCAATGACTTTACATAGCTCTACAGAAAATAGTCTAGCGGTGTTAAATCACAAGATCTTGGAGGCCAATTCACAGGTCCAAAACGTGAAATTTGGCGGTCACCAAACGTGTCTTTCAATAAATCGATTGTGGCACGAGCTGTGTGACATGTTGCGCCGTCTTGTTGAAACCACAGCTCCTGGACATCATGATTGTTCAATTCAGGAATAAAAAAGTTAGTAATCATGGCTCTATATCGATCACCATTGACTGTAACGTTGTGGCCTTCATCGTTTTTGAAGAAGTACGGACCAATGATTCCACCAGCCCATAAAACGCACCAAACAGTCAGTTTTTCTGGATGTAACGGTGTTTCGACATGCGATGATGTCGTAGCCATTCAACCAGAAGTGCGCTTCATCGCTAAACAAAATTCGCTTATGAAAATCGGGATCAACGGCAATCTCGTTTTGGGCCCATTCGACGAATCTACGCCTTGCTTGATGATCGTTTTGATGAATTGCCAAACCAAACTGAGAATAAATCACTTGACAGCTGTTAAATCGGTCGCCATTTTGGAAAGTAACGCCAACTTAAACTTCTATACCTGGAAAAAAAACACTCTTTAATAGAGTCCAGAAAACTCGGCACTCGATAGTCCGGCAGTCCGGATAACTCGGTCACACCCTTGCAGGTCAAATAAACCCTACTCACTGTCAGAGTTAATGAAAAAATGGCGGGAAGTGTTAATGTTGAGAACACCGTTCAAACTCCTAAAATATCCTATAGGGAGGGATTTAAGGCCATTGAAACCAGTTCTTTGAGCACTAAGGTGCATCGGTAATAGATTTACTGTTCTTTCGTTGTCTTCGTGAAGTAGTAGAGTCCTGGAAGAGACAACAAGACATTACGCACTTTGTCAAGAAAAGTAGCTAGTTTTTGCAATGGGGGAGCCATTTAATTTTCATTATAGACAGTTCTATGCCTTTATAAAGTGTTTTTCTGAGGTGTGTTTGATCAAGTGAATTACTATGTCCTATGTATTTATTAATTTTCCTTTTCATGTAGTAAATGCTCTATACTTTCGTAAAATACGTACTTTCCCGTTATTTAAGGGGATTTTGACAGTTTATTTTCTGTTGTATTCTCACGCAAAAAATACGTACAAGTGTGGTACAATATTTTCTGGGGAAACACTCATTTTTTTTAATTCTATTCTCAATAACCTAGCATTTCCACAAACTCGATTCCCCTTCGTTACACATTAAGCCAAGTTTTCGGGATTCTGCTGTATTATTAGAATCTTTAGTTTATAAGAGTTGGATTGAGGAAACCCCACCACGTGCTTATTACTTCTGATAAAAAATATTCGGGTAGAATAAATCTTCCTATTATGTTCCATGTTATACTTTTAATTCTTATCCAGGATATTTTTGAGCCCTGAGACGCTACATACGAAATAAAAATCGTCTAAAATCTTGATTAAATATTGTTAAATATCATATATTCTTAATCTTAATTAAAGTTTACGAAGATAATTGTTTTATCTCTTTAATATGACTAGTAATCAAGAGAATTATGTTGACTGAAACTATGTTACCTCTTTTAGATAAAAAGAAGCACTAAAAAAAATTCTAAGCATTTATTGAGATCAGTGTATTGTCTTGCATTTTTTGTAATAAATCTCGCCAGATAGTGTAAAGAGCGATACATTAAAAAAAAACCCTGAATAATCATTATTTCGTAATATATTTATCAACCGTGTGAGTTACATTTTTTTTTTTGAGAAATACAAAATATTTTTTGAAAGTGAATTTATTTTTATGATTCCAATTGAAAAGGGATTTTAATTGCTATTTATTTTGACCTCAAGTTAATCTATCAAAATAAAAGTGATCACATCGTAGGAAGTACTCGTAAAATCGATTCTAAAAATAGAACGTTAAATGAAATAATAAATTGAATTGGTATTTCAAACTCTATCCCGTAAAAATTTTAGCATTTCATTTGATAAAAAAAGGAGGCAAGAAGTACTCATTTAATTTAGACAAAAAATAATTACTTATTTTATTAATTTGATTAGCTTTGTTTTTAGGTTCCTTCACTAGAATGGAATTTATATAAAACTTCATTCAATGCTAAAATTTCAGAAGCAATTACAAAGTTCAGTAAAAATTTGCTTAAAGATCTAAAACATTTAACAAACTTTGCTGTAGAAAAATAGATTAAATTTTTTTTTTAGTTTTTGCATTTTTTGTGATTCAGTTTTTCAATTCAGGTACAAAAACACGTTTTAATTCAAACCTAATAAACACACACGTGATTTTCTTTTTCTACATTAGTAGTCTTTAACGACCTTTAAAACACATTTTGAATTTAGATATAAGAGAGAGCTGATATTTTTTAAAATTGGCAACTTCATACATTTTTTTCAAATGATAAAACTTTTCGAGTTTTATCTAACAAGCAATCATGCATAATGATCCTATTGCTTTCACTTCATATACCTTTCGATAAATTGTATATTTGTTAGGATAAAATAAATAAATGGAACAAGGGCAAGAAATATGAGATTTATTTATTTATAAATAATATGTATATCTGTATTAAAAAAATGTACGGACAATTCTTCTTATTTTTTGTATAGATAGGTTTTCTGGATGTAAACGCTAATTCAAAATTATTGGATAAACTTTTAATATTTGAGTCACATGATCTCTATTCATTATTAGGATATTGTTATATCTATGATAATGCAATAAAAAGTAATAAACTGTTTACAGAGTCACTCCAAGCAGCATTTTCACTACCTCCGTTATAAGTAACTAAAACTAAAGGAAAAGTTCCTAAGAAATTGACTATTGTGTGCACAACCGTTAAATTTTGTATACATTTTTTTTGTATTGTTCTTATTTTAACGAGAGTATTTTTAAAAATTGTGACTTATTTTAAAATACCATCAGTGGAATAAAATGCAAACACTTTCAAAATGGTAAATATTTAAAATAAATCTCAGAAACATTTTGTCTATTCTTAAAAGGATACCTAATTATATTAAAAATTAAATTTTCAACTAAAATATCAAAATTCATTTGACGATTTTGTTAAAATGCATGAAAAAATCGTAGCTCTCTAAAATGAACATTTATTTTTAAGGCTACGACTGTTCAAAAATAAATTACAATCATTTACTGCTTAACATTACAAACATTTTAAAAAAAACTATAAGAATTTTGGAAACTGTTAATAAAAAAAATTTACGATGGTTGATAAGAAATAAATGAAAAACTTATATATTTCATATATTTTTTATACTCTATGAATTATATAAAGAGTGGTTTTTTTCCAGGTATAGAAGTTTAAATTGGCATTACTTTCAAAGATGGCGACCGATTTAACAGCTGTCAAGTGATTTATTCTCAGTTTGGTTTGGCAATTCATCAAACGATCATCAAGCAAGGCGTAGATTCGTCGAATGGGCCCAAAACGAGATTGCAGTTGTCCCGATTTTCATAAGCGAATTTTATTTAGCGATGAAGCGCACTTCTGGTTGAATGGCAACGTCAACAAACAAAACTGCCGCATTTGGAGTGAAGCTAATCCTCAAGTGTATGTCGAAACACCGTTACATCCAGAAAAACTGACTGTTTGGGGCGTTTTATGGGGCGGAATCCTTCTTCAAAAACGATGAAGGCCACAACGTTACAGTCAATGGTGATCGGTATAGAGCCATGATTACTAACTTTTTCATTCCTGAATTGAACAATCATGATGTCCAGGAGCTGTGGTTCCAACAAGACGGCGCAACATGTCACACAGCTCGTGCCACAATCGATTTATTGAAAGACACGTTTGGTGACCGCCAAATTTCACGTTTTGGACCTGTGAATTGGCCTCCAAGATCTTGTGATTTAACACCGCTAGACTATTTTCTGTAGAGCTATGTAAAGTCATTGGTCTATGCGGATAAGCCACAAACACTTGACCATTTGGAAGACACCATTCGCCGTGTTATTGCCGATATACGGCCACAAATGTTGGAAAAAGTCATCGAAAATTGGACGTCCAGATTGGACTACATCCGAGCCAGCCGTGGCAGTCCTATGCCAGAAATCATATTTAAAATGTAATGCCGCAAGATTATCTTTCGAATAAAAAAAATTCATGTCAATCGAATAATACATCGTTTTTTTATTGCAATTTAAAGTTCTATACCTCTAAAAAACACCCTCTCTCTCTCTCTCTCTCTATATATATATATATACATATATATTATATATATATTATATATATATATGTATATATATATTATATATATTATATATATATATATATATATATATATATATATATATATATATATATATATATATATATATATATATATAAAGTTTCATATTGCATTAGAAGAGCTAAATAAAGTAAAAAAATACGTTAATAGCAATATATTTTTGGTAGAGTATTATAATAAAGCATATAACCCTATTTTATTTCAAGAAAATTGTGCCCTTTTCAATTTATAAATCAGTATAACTAAACATTATTTTACTAAAATGTGCATACTTTATGGATTCTTTTGTATAATTTTACAATTTAATAAAAGTCTAATCTAAAGCATCTCCAATCCCACGTTGAAAATTGTTAGGTCCTATGAAACATTAGAAAACCTGATAAATTAAATAGCTGATCCTTATTTTATGATCATACCGGATACCGTTGAATAAAAACATTTCTGATTGGATTTTAATCACAAAATTTTTATCTGTTTATAGTTATCACTAAATTTGTTTTATCATCTGCCATTTTTTACTTTTTTCGAAGAGCTACGCAGGCCTAACTTTAAAAAAATGATGCAATCACAGATGTATATTTAGAATTTTAAAATCTATGTAAACAACACCTTTATTATTGACTTGGTTTAAATGTAAATGATACAAAAAATGATAACTGAACTTTTGGTTCTAAAAATGCTCTATAAAAATAAGCATCTCAAATGAAATTCATGATACTGAACAGCAAATAAGATAAAATCTGATAAAAAAGGTTCTATATCCTATTTAATCTATGGACCTTTAATGTAACTGATAAATTTTTCAGTGATAATAACTGAAACTATTCTTACTCATTTAGATTTAGTAAATTAGCTTAGTCAGCCCTGATCAACAACAGTAAGGTAGGCTTCTTTCTGTACGAATTGTTCTTAACATTTATTGTATTTTTGGTAAAATTTCACTGTAGCTTTAAACATTCAACTTAAGTTTTATTTTTTCCTATCCATTCCATTAAAAAATTTAAGAGGTCATTAAATTTTACTGTATTGTTTCAAAAATTTCTTCTGTTATGTTCAAATTCGAGAAAAAAAAAAATATAGAATATAATGTGCAACGAGATTATATACTTGGAGTATTTTGAATTTTTTAACATTAAATATCTGTGAGTGATTTTTTTAATTGATTCATTTAAGAAGAGTACTATTTTTAAATTTTTGTTGTACTTCGAATTAAAACATTTGAATAATCATTGGATTCAAGCGCCTTATTATAATTAACGATCATGTTAGAATACACACCTCAAAAAATTTAAGATTTACTTAAGATATCCGACTATACGTTCGGAACCGCGATTTTGCAAAAGCGCATAAATGGATAATTTTCATGATATTTAGTGTCACTTAGATTAGAATACATGTATAAATTTGTTTTAAGGACACATTTTGGCAAAATAAATTATTTAAATACAATATTTTGGCAAAAAATTAACTTAGAATAATCTTTTTTCAAAATGTTCTCCTTTTGTGAAAAATGCTTCTATTATTTCAAAGTTTTGCCTGTATATAGCTCACACCTCTTTACAGAGGCTCAACTATAATTTTTGAAAAATTCACATTATTTTCAGAGTTACATCCCATTGAAATAATTATCGACGCTTTTTTCTTAAAATTTCTCCCCTCTGCTGTCGTAAAACATGGATAAACCCACTTCTAAGTTATATATTGCAAAAATTCTAGTTGAGCTTCTGTAGAGAGGTCTGAGATATATACAGGCAAAACATTATTTTAAAAGAAGTATTTTTCACAAAAGGAGAACATTTTGAAAAAAGATTATTCTAAGCTAATTTTTTGCCAAAATATTGTATTTAAATAAAAAAATTTTGTCAAAATGTCCTTAAAACAATTTTATACATGTATTCTAATCTAAGTGACACTAAATATCATGAAAATTATCCATTTATGCGCTTTTGCAAAATCACGGTTCCGAACGTAGTCGGATACCTTAAGTGTAAGAGAATATGATTTATGGTACACATTAAACACTCACTATCTGGCGCCCATTAAATCAAAAGCTGCTTTGTCCGGACAACTATCTTAAACAATTTATAATTAATAAATGCATGCGCTTTTTACTATATGTAGCTATGTGCTTTGAATTCTTTTTGATAAGTTAGTATGTTTAGTCTAGAATTTCATTAACCCAGACAACCTAGAGTTCCAGTTGGTTCAAATTAATGAAATTCTAAAAATAGTGCGTAAACTCTGCGCAGCCAGATTTTGTTGGGAGTGCATATAAAATGAAGAACCCCAAGAACTGTACCTGTAGCATCCATAGTTAACGAGTAAAATAAGAAAAACAAAGTATGACGTCACAGCCGTATTGGGCACAATAACAGCTGTATTTTCAAATATTCATAAGGGCAGATGTTTTCAAAGTGTCCCCCGCACATATCGAAGCAGGCTTGAGTATGCCGTGGAATGGATGAGTGTACACGTCGCAGCAGTGCGGTATCCACCAAAGTACAAGCAGTGTACAGACGAGCAATTAAGTCCACTTGTCTTGTCTAAAAGTCCCCATGCACCATTTCCTTGAAGTGGCCCCATAGGTAAAAAACCCCCAACAGTGTGAGATCCGTTGATCATGGTGGTTATAGAACTGGACCTCTTTTATGTACTCCCAACGAGAAAACTGGCTGTGCAAAGTTTGGGTGCTATTTAGGAAACACCCTGTATTTCGGTGAAGACTGTTTATTAAATGACAACATCAAAAAATTATAATATAAAAATTCCATAACAACTTTTTTTAATATTATATATATATATATATATATATATATATATATATATATATATATATATATATATATATATATATATATATATATATATATATATATATATATATATATAAATTCCAGTTCATATAATAAATAAAATCAAATTTAAAAAAGTTTTAAAAAGTATAAAATTTTGTGATTTAAATTCTCTTTATTCTCTTAAATTCTTAGAAATTGTGAAATATCAAAAATTTGTGAATGTTTATTTGAAAAAAAAATTCATTCACTTTATAGAAAGTTTGCAAATTTACTAAAATGCAAAATATCAGCACTATAAGTAAAGTAGATTTTGAGAAAAATGTACCGGAATAAAAAAAAAAAAAAAAAATTGCATTTTGAGAAATTTGGAAATAAGAGATATTTTTTTGCCTGTGATTTGCAAACTAATATTTTAATACAATATAAAACCATACCATAATTAATTGGTTTATTCTGCATCACTTTTCAGTTTTTAATTTGTAAATTTTAAATTCTAGGTTATTTTAGTCTTTTTAATTCTTCTCTATTTCATCAACATATGTTATGATTGAGATTTACAGCACATCTTTCATATAAAATACTAAAGTTTTATATCTGTAGTTTTTTAAATTTTTACTTTCCTTTGAACATCCCGATTATAAGACATTACAGAATTCTCTGCACATATTTCAAGTATTGTTTTAAAAATACGGAAGGGCAATGTCTAAAAGCTAGTTTGAAGTCTTGTTTAAATCGGCACAAAAAATTAAAAATTATAACAAATCGGTAATCAAATTATATCGGTTTTTAAAAATTATAACAAAAAAAGCTCTGCTTTTGTATTGACACATCTAAATATTTATTTATTTTAAAATAAAAACAATAATTATATATAAATATAGAGAATTATTAATTATTTAAATGTTAACAATAAACAGCTAGAAATAACTAGACGTCTATATTTTAAGTTGTGTAATTAATTTAAGATAATCCTCAAGATTACCTTTGTACTATATCTACTTGATTAATAATTCAAGAACTACTCTGAACATTTATAAATGCAAAGTTAGGCACATGATTAACATTTTAAATAATAAAAAATTATTTTAAAATTTTGTAACTATAAATTAAAATTGTCTTTAATTTTCGCTCAAAAATGTAGAATTCTCAAAAAGTTTGAATATATAATATTGTAAAAATACATTCATCGAATAGTAAAAATTAGTATTTTATAATACGTATTAACACAAAACAGATTTTGAAGAAAGTATACCAGAATCATAGTTACATCACATTCGCTTACAATTTAAAAAAAAATCATTTTATAGCGTTCTACTTATCGAATTCTCATAATCTACCCATGCAGGAAAACGCCCGTTATTTTTTAAAGATAAAATTTTTAAAAAATGCAAAATTTGAAGCATTTTAACTTTTTAGTTACTTTAACTATTGGACATAATATTTTTTTGGTGAAGGAGGAGGGTAAACACATATTTCCTTTCCAATGGTTAAAAACGGCCTTCATCTTCGCTCTCCAGGGGTGAGGTGGTCCCTTACTTCTGGAATTCCTCTCAAGGTTTGGCTTCCAGGTGGAGTGCAAATGTTTTTTGTTTTATGACTATGGGCTGTTGGTGTGATGCCAGATGAAAGGATTCTGCAATATTTTAAGAGTGTACGTATGGATATGAAAGGTGTAATTAAGTTTGCATATATAAAAGCCAATCTATCAGCTGCGAGACGGGAAAACGTTGCATGGCCCATAGTAAATTTTTTAGCGATCACAATTAACCGTATCATACCCAGAGAGATATTGGTTTGACAACGAAGATATATTTAAAAAAAATTCAGCACTTCGTTGAATTGAAAAATTGAATTATACATATCCACATTAATGAGACTATTTCCACAAGTCTAATTTCTCACATAAATTATTGTATCTGGAAAGTATGAATAATATATTCCAAAACTGTTACATTATGAGCTTAAAATTTTGTTGATCTGTAAGTTTTCTTTTTTAAGATGCTTATACTTTTTTGAAAGATTTCATATTAGTTTTGATTTTCTAAGGAATCATTGTCTGTGTCAATTTGAAAGTATAAAAAATGTACTTAATTCAATTGATATAATAATGTAATTTTTAAGGTTAAAAAAATTGAGTGGAATTTTTTATTGTAATGTTTTAGAAATAATTTCAAACTTTATTTATTTGTATTCCCAGCATTGCGCAGATTCAAATTTGTTTTTGTTTTTTTATTCTCTGTTACGACGGAATTTCAAATTATGTTTATAGACTTGGGCAAATTTCCAAATATTTTAAATCCTGCTCCAGCACAGAAATAAAAAACGAAAGACATTTTCTTCATTGTTTTACGGTCAAATCCACTTCTCATTCCTGAATACAATTATGAGTGTTTTGATTCTCTCGCAGAGAGAAATTATTTTTTCCCCGCGTAGATTTCCCGCGTTTATGGGTGCATTCTTAGTTGAATTTCAACTTAAAATTTTTTTTCCTTAAATCAAATTTTTAGCCTTTCTTTCCTCAAGACTTTTTAACTATATGACACATGCATACGTATATACATGTGTGTATATATATATTTACTCACCCGCTTCGCATTCATGATGAAGTATGAACACATAATGCTATAAAAACTATTGTTGTCTAAGTCCTAGTAATAAGCGTTAAAAAGGATTCTAATAACTCACACCTCTTGATTTCTAAACTTGAAGTATAATTTTCTTTTACGCACCCCCTCCTCCAAAGTGGATTTCAGCAGTTTTTAGTGGATCTCTGTTCAACAAAATAAACATGCATACTAAATTTCGTTACTGTAGATCTAGTAGTTCAAAAATGGGATTTTTTTTATTAATACACCACAGTAATTCCTCGCTCCACCTTAGGAGTCAATTTTCGCAAAATCCTTTCTTAGCGAATCTCTACTTCATGAAAGGAACATGCCTACCGAATTTTTCAAGTCTGGGAGTCTAGTAGTTAAAAAACAGGAATATTTTTTGTAATGCCCTTAAGCCCTCACAATGCCATTGGGTGTCAATTTTCACAAAATCCGTTCTTAGCGAATCTCTACTCCATGAAAAGAACATGCCTACAGAATTTCAAGTCTGAGAGTCTAATAGTTAAAAAAAAGAAATATTTTTTTGTAATGCCCTTAAGCTCTCACAATGCCCTTTGGTTGTCAATTTTCACAAAATCCGTTCTTAGCGGATCTCTACTCCAGGAAAGGAACATGCCTACCGAATTTCAAACCTGAGAGTCTAATAATTCAAAAAAAGGAATATTTTTTGTAATGCCCTTGAGCCCTCACAATGCCCTTTGGGTGTCAATTTGCACAAAATCCATTCTTAGCGGATCTCTGCTCCATGAAAGGAATATGTCTACCAAATTCAAAGTTTGGTGACCTGATAGCTCGGAGATAACGTGATGAGTGAATGAGCCGTTTTTCTCCTTTACATATATAGATATATGTAATCAATAATCATATACTAAATTGTGATACATGTAAAAAACCAAAGTAAAAATTGACGTATAACTAGACAGTATATGTCAAAAACAAGATAGCATCAGTAGCAGTGGCGTAACGGGCATCCCGCAAACCCCACATTGCAAGGGGGCAGGATTCTAGAGGGTCCAAGGCGTGACTGATGTCATCTACGTATCCTCACTAAGATCCGGCTTGGGGCCCAAAATCTGACTTTGCAGGGGGCCCTAATTGTCTCCGTTACGCCACTGCTCAGTAATGAAACAGCAAATTCCTTATCTTGGGAACTAAGATTACAGAGTAAAACATAAACAAGGCTAGCCAACTTCTTTTGCAATTTACCTATACTACTGGGCTGTAAGGAAAAAAATAACAGTAAGAGAATAAGCTCTTCCATCTATACCAAGGAAAGTAATCCCAACATTAGAGGAAAATAATACTAAATTACAGATGTTAGATACCAATTAAAAATACCAAGGATATATATATATATATATATGAATGAAATAATTTGGTTTGATTTAAGGCATTTTCAAGGTTGAAATATAAATTTTTTTGGGGGGTGGAATCAATTAATTTCATTGTGGTAGTTGTTTAATAGATTGATGAAGAAACATGCTCCTACTTTAAAATCACATTTATTGACGATCACCAACAAAAAGGGACGACACGAACAACAAACACTCCCATAAGAAAAATAAAGGAAAAAAGCATTCTTTTATCGCTTCAGAAATCTCGTCTATTTATAGTTATGGTCAACCGGAAGCTATTAAAATCATATGATTTCCGGTAAAGGCTTTTCTCATTGGTTCATATACGCAAGTGATGCAAGATTGCATCATTCTGATTTAAAAACTCTAACCTTTTAGTTTTTTAAGAGATAAAGTCGTGGTTAGTTTCCCTTAGAAGGGTAAAATAAAAATTATATGTAATTGAAGTCTTGGAGGGTTCCAGACCATTATGGGTTAAAGTCCCTCGAGATAAAATTTAAGGGCATTACCTCGTATATATATATCTTAATTCTTTTCTCGATTAGAGTGTGATGCCTTTTTATTCTTTTCTTTAACGGAATTCAAAATAATTTCATTTTTTTAAAAGTAATAGCTGAAAATGTTTTTGTTTAAAAAAGCAAACTAGTTTGAATTTGTTTTCGAATAGAGTTTCTGATGTCTTTTCATTCTTTTCTTGAACGGAATTCAAAATAATTTCATTTTTTAAAGTAATAGCTGAAAATGGTTTTTTAAAAAGCAAGCCAGTTTTAATTTGTTTTCGAATAGAGTTTCTGATGCCTTTTTATTCTTTTCTTGAAAAAAATTCAAAATAATTTCATTTTTTTAAAGTAATAGCTGAAAATGTTTTTGTTTAAGAAAGCAAACTAGTTTTAATTTGTTTTCTTATAGAGTTTCTGATGCCTTTTTATTCTTTTCTTGAAAAAAATTCAAAATAATTTCATTTTTTTTAAAGTAATAGCTGAAAATGTTTTTGTTTAAGAAAGCAAACTAGTTTTAATTTGTTTTCTTATAGAGTTTCTGATGCCTTTTTATTCTTTTCTTGAACGGAATTCAAAATAATTTCGTTTTTTAAAGTAATTGCAGAAAATGCTTTTGGTTAAAAAAAGCAAGCTAGTTTTACTTTGTTTTAGAGAAAATTTTTTTCTACTCATGCACAAAATCTCAATAATACTAAATTCAACAGTTTTATTTAAAAAAATGATGCATTCATAAAAATTCGACATTTACAGCTTGATCCTTCCAAACTTTTTAATACCAAGCATCTAATATTTAGGCTTATAAGTTACAGATAATGAAGACACAATAACTGGTATCATAAATCAACAAAGAAAAGTAAAAATAAACCTTTCCGGTCAATTCCGAATATCACCTGCGGGAGGAAGAAAAAGTGAGTTGTCAGCCCAAACGATTCCCGAACGTGTTTGATAAGAACATGTCAGAAAGGAAAAACCACGCATTTCCTGACGACTTCTTTGATCACGAGCTCTAAGGAACGTGATATATCAGTTATCGAATTACCCACGGGCATTGCAGCTCTCGACAGTGAAACTTTCACCTGCCTCTTCTTTTCTTTGTTTTTTGACTCTTTCACATTTTAGAGAATGTTTCATTCTTTCAAACAGTTATCAGGTTTTATGGATGATGGCTCAAATTACTGTTACTTCCTCTGTTCTTCTTTAATTAAAAATCAGAAGTACAAGGTCATTGTAAGGGATTAACCCTGAAGAGTGACCCAGTCAACCCATTTGCTTCGTGGGTCAATTTAGGGTCAATATATATATTTTTTGCAATGGTAATCAACTCTCTCAAATTAGGTTTCCATTGGTAACCTTATTTGTATATTTATCAGTGGTTTTATGTCCAGATATATTTAATATTAAATGACCGTGTAAAGTCTGATATGTAAAATATAACGTGTATGCTTGCTTAGAATTCGAGATGCTTGACAATGAGGGGTATTTGAATAACTATAAATGTCTTTTTCAAATTTTATGCTTGTGCCATGATAAAAAAATCTCACCTGTATTTTCTACTCATTCACAAAACAAATTTGGCTTCAAAAGAGAAATTTGGTTTTATTCGAGGAAATAGTTTCAAAGAGCTCAAAAATTGGGGAAATATTGTCTATTTTTTCATTATTTGCTTCGAATTTTGAAGAATAACCAAAAATTTTATATTTTGCTTCCCTAATGTATATCTTATCAAATTGCATTATGAATAATGTTTCTTTTCTTTATTTTGCTTTTCTCGACAAAGTAAAGAATGATTTGGATGGGTGTCGGAAACAAGGACCACCCTAGTAGTTATGGTTAAATATTACTCGCGCTTTCATTATTACTTATTATCTGTATGTTTGATTTTCTAATTTTGGGTGAGTGAGAGTTATAGTAACATTACACTATAAAGCTGCATGAGGGCTATTGCGTTGGACCTTATCATTTTGAACTCTGGTCAAGTGACGAGGAATACACCTGAACTGACATTAACCCCTCCTGACTTCCAAACCATGCCAACAGGAGGATGTTTGAGCCTCGGCAGATTCAACGTGAAAGGGCCAGCTCTACAGCGGAACTAGTTTCAAACCCATAACACGCCAGTGACGAGTCCGAGACCTTGATTACTAGGTCACCACTGTCACCTTCTAATTCCAGAAGACTAAGCTAGAGAATGATTAATATTAATAATATCAATAGTTATATGTGATCTCAATAACAAATTCAAATTTCTTCCACGTGCACGATTTAAATATTATATTTCAAAAAAGAGTGTACCAAACACCACAAAATCAACTGACTATGGCGCTATAATGCAAGAGACATTTTTTTTTCTAAAAAAATATTTTAGAAAGATTTTTATTATTTTCCCTCGGAGATATTGGACTTAAATAGTGTGATGTACCTCCCCTTGGAAGTACACCCCTCGAAGTATCAGCGTGAGCTAGAGATGTAGGATTAACGTAAGAACTAGAATCAAACATTATCTTAATATGACTTTATTAAGATATTCAACTTAAACTTTTTGAACAAATATAATCTTATTAATGGATGAGAGAATCTGCTATGACGCAATACGCAACACACAATAGAATTCAGACCTATTTCAATAATTGGACCGCCTAATCTTCAAATATAATAATAATAATAAGTAATCAATCCTACCTTATATTATTCTGTAATAAACTTGTCTTTATCTATAGTGGTAAGTAGCTTTACTTTTAACTTCTAATCGATCACCAATATGTTTATCCACAACACGTAGAACTTGAATCTTTGAACAGGGAACTTCAATAATCATCCAATACCACAACGCACGTTAATTGTCGAACATTCCTTTACACTACCATTACATTGCCATCATTGCCCTCATTGCCTTTATTGCCATCATTACCGTCATTGCCATCATTGCCATTACGCTTACTCTAATATCCTATATTATTTGCATCTCTTCACTTCTCGTTTCTTGGATTTGGTTGGAAAAGAGTTGCCATTAATTCCGGCCCAAAGAACCCAAAGGACTTGTCTCCAACCTCCGGTCCGTGGATCAAATACTACTGGTCCGCACAAGAGAAACATTAAATTATTTCCATTTTATTTACTGCGGCATATTTTTCTTGGGTTTGGGCTACTTTTTATGAATATCACTTTATATTCCTTCTTAAATCACTTTATACTCATTTTTGGTGTAGCTATATTTTATTCTGAAGGCACGTTTAAATACAATTAAAAAATTATTAAAACAAAACAATCTACAATATAAACAATCAACGTCCTCTCCCTCAGCGGGCCGCGGTAAAATTATCCAACGTTGACCGGTTCGCGGCGATAAAAAGGTTGGGGAACATTGATTTAAAGTATTTTATTAATTACGTTAATTTTTAATGCTTTGTTGTTGGTGATTTAAATCTTGAAATTTAATCTTATAACGAAATACTGTTTGAAAATCAATATTTTTGATTTTGCTGATGTATCGCCTTAGTAAAATTTTGGAATATGTTTCATTAATATGGTAGCTTAATTGTATGGTCAAGCAATGTATAATTTTATTTTTAATATGCATACCGTTTGACGTTAATTACAAATTTTTTCTTCAGAACTGATTTGGTAGTAGAAACACTAGTAATATCATTAAGCTGAAAACGTTCTTAATTGTTCCACAAATTTCCCAAGATCAGTCATATTTATTCATTATTCTGTCTTTAATATGCTAGGTTGATGTTTTCTTTTTAACCTTTCATTAATAAAACACATCGGCTATTAAATAAGTCTAAGCATCAATTAAGACGTCTTTAAAAATGAAAAATACCACAACAGAGTATTCTTCTCTGTTTAAATGTCGTTATTTTCCACAAATAGAATAGCATGATCAGGCGATACTTTCTGACTTTATTTATTTTCTTTCGCTTAGTGTTGTGCTTTTTCTTAAAGGATAGTTTATTCGGCATAAAACGTGTCCAGCTTATCTCTTGCATGTTTACCTACAAATTATCGGCTTGAGTAAAATGATAAAGATAAAAAAAGATTCAGAGTAATTTAAAAAGAAAAGAATAATATAACAAAAACCTTTGAATAGAAAAAGAGGAAACAAGAAATAACTTTTACTGAAGAAAGAGTGATAGATAACAAGTAAGAAATCTTGTTTGAACATAATTTTATTCAGTGAAATCAAATACAATCTTGACAATTGGCAATATTATCTATCAAAGAGGTGAAGAAACTATAAAAAAGTTTCGACCACGCAAGGTCATTTTTGCATACGCATAACGAAAAGGCGGTTTATTAGAGCAGTGGAACAAACTATCAGATAATACTTCCGTTGAGTCGCACAAATGGTGATACGATTACTGGCGCTTTACGCTGCAAGGTTTACTAGAATTTGGCGATGAGAGAATAAAAGAGAAAATTGCTTACTGACGTTTCAGTTTATAAATATTAAAAGTACAAATGCCATCTTCCGAGAGTAGTATGACTTGTTTTCTCCTCAACGAAGCGAAGGTAAGGGGAAAAAAATTCAATTTTCATTTTCTTAAAAACATTACTTTTAGACGAACTATTCAATTGAATCAGAAGCAAATTCCTCTAAATTTAAACAATTTATAACAGCAAGAAAATGTTTATTTTTATCATGGTTTATTTTGCCTTGAATGAAATCACAACAGTCATTGTATGGTTCATGACGATTAACTATTAATATTACAGTTAAATCTCTAAAGCCGTTAATGTGCAGATTACTCAATTAATCTGAAGATTAACTGATTGCTCCATTGAAGTGCGAAATCAAGAGTTTTCCACATTTAACTAGGTAAACTTCACACATGCGGTTTCCGTTTCGTTAAAGTTTAAGTTTGTTACTCTCATTTTTTTATAGAAATTTTGCTTGAAAACTTGATTCATCCCAGAATAATTTACCCTAAGCATTTAGAAATAGAGTGGAGAAGACAGTAAATATATTCGATAAAAGATTTCTTGAATTAATTTATAATAAATTTAATTACGACACGACCAGTATCTTCTGGAAACAAATTAAACGCTAAAAGTTTCAATGTTACAAAGTATAGATACACGCACCGATACAGCAGTTGCAACAATGATAAAAGAAATTATAGCTCGCATGACTGGCTATGACCTTACGCAATTGATCTCCGAATCCTATAATAAATGAAGAGTAAACTCTTTGATTCTTTGTATTATAGTTTTTCAATTGATTAATGATTGATTCTATGAACTAATTTGTTGTTTTCTTGATTGTATTAACGTGATTCTTTAGATATCAAAAAAATAAATAACATTATATCAATTTCCTTAATCGCAATAATAATTTAAACCATTTGATTTTTTTTTGTACTGTAATTTTTCAATTGATTGATTATATCATCTAATGTGTTGATTGTATTAACTTAATTCTTTAGATATGAAAAATTAAACATCATTTAATTTTAAGTATACAGAAACGTTGCTGTTGTTCCACCAAAAATCTTATTTTCACTTTAAAAACTGCCTAGTAGGTAATGCGCAAATTATCTAGGTAATTTGAGAAATGAAACAGTTTTCCGCTCTTTAATGGATTCTCCTAGTTAATGTGCTGATTACCTAGCTAATCTGTAGAATAACTGATCTCTGCACTTAAGTGGTAAAATTAATACCCCCTTCCCTAGAAAAAAAACCCATCCGCTGAAAACTGAATGAATAATGCGTATATCTTGCTGAACATTCCAAAGGCACAGGCTTACATTGGTAGAGGAATGGTTAAAATTATTAATTCAGAGACAGATCGTGGACAACATTAAAAGCAACAAAAAAAGATGTTCTTAAAGACATTCCATTAAGAAATAAATTACAGGTATGTAGGTGTCATTAAATGCAGTTAAATTATCCCCAGAAAATAAGCGAAGGACAAGCATGCATTTTAAAACGACCTTCAAAAAATAACTGGATTATACGCATAAAAATGACCTATTATTGATTTCAATGAGGTTATTTGCAGGCAACTAAGGGAGAAAGGGGTTCGTTTCTTTTAAGATCTTTAGCATGATTTATATATATGAGAATTTATAATTTATTATAAATTTCCAAAAAATTCATATATTGATTACGAATCAAGAATTTTCAAGGAGAAATTAAAGCTGCCTAGATTGAAATTTAACCTCTTCAAGCCCTTGTTCACATATGTGGATGTTTAGTTTTTGGTAAGTATAGTTACTGTCAATAATAAATAGAACAAAATTTGATAACAATTTATTCTCTACAGAATCCCTCAATAAGAAAAGTAAACATTTTATGGTTTTGCTGCTCTGGTAATGGTTATTTCCGATGTACAGTTAGAGATAGGAAAAAAACGTGAAGTAACTTTTCGGCAGTCAGTATTGTTGGATTATTTGAAAAAATCGTTAATATTTCAGAAAAATAATATCGCATACATTAAATATATTAAGTTTTATTAATTTGTAGAAAGGTAAAGAAATTTCCTAAGGGTTTTTTTTATAAGAAATTACACCAAACGTACACATATGTGTACAACTACAGTTCGAGATGATGTTTTAGTTAAATATAATCGTAAGTATATAATTTAGTATTTCATGTAAGCGTATAACGAAATCTATAAATTAGGATTTTATGTGCCCAGGTTGCGATGAAAATGGAAAAGAAAAATTTAACTAAGATCCAAATTATTACAGAAAGGAAAAATAGCGAAAATTCAGAATATTGAAGATTTTAAAATATTATCTGATACGGAAAGTGAAAGTGATTTATACAGACCATTTCGAATTGCGGAAGAATGTTCGGATTCTGATGAAAGTGTTCAATATCGTCGTCCAAAAAGTTCTGTATGTGAACCACCACGTAAAATATTCAATAGGTGGACCTAAGTTTATTCTGAAATCAGACTGGGTGGTGTAGGTCATTACCCTAAAAAAAGGAACTGAAAAATCCTCCAAGTTGTCATAATAAAAATTGTATAAGACGAACTCGTTACATTTGTGAAAAATGTGAAGAACCTATATGCCCAGAATGTATGAAATTATTTCACTCATTAACTACCATTAACGTTCAGTGGCCACAAATGTGGACGTTATTTTCTTTTGGGAAATTTTATTGTTTTCTCCATTTTTTTTTCATTCTTTCCTCTTGTCTTTTGATTTTCTATTAATATAATATGAATAAAACGTAAAAGAAAAAAAATAAATCATTTTTTTCTCTCTCGCCATAAAAAAATCGTCCCTGAAGAGGTTAAGAGTCCCTTTCTTAGGGTTTTTCTTAGGTAATTTATTTATGAAAAGCAGAGACTTAAATATTCAAAAAGTCAATATCGTTCAAGGTTTGCGGTTATCTCGTAGGATATTATTACCCTGCAAGTGTGTACCTCCAATAATTACATCCTAGCCCAGGGGTTCTTAAACTTTTCGCGGTGGCGACACCATACGCATTGCGTAAAGTTCTATATATGTTTTATTTGTTGTATGTTATTGTTTTGCAGTAATAAACATCCGTAATAAGTTTTTATTCTGAATAGTACGATATAGAAATTTTAATTAATAAATTGAAAAAAAAACGTTATATAATGTAATTGCAAGGTAAAAGGTTATTAACAATGGTATATGTAAGATTTAAGTATCAATATGGGAAGGATGTACTTGATTATTTTTAAACTCCTGTTTGTGAAAATTGCAACACCATGAAGGAAGCATCATAGTTGAATGAAATTTAATACACAGTTGAGTGGTAATGGTACAAATAAATGATTACATTTTAAGAGATAGAAATTATTAAAAGAGATAGAAATTAGTATTTTTTGTGTGGCCACCACGCGCCGCAATAAGAGCTGCTACACGACGCGGCATGGAGTTAAACAAATTTTGAATATCTGCCTGCGGAAGAGTATTCCATATTGTTTGTATGCGCAACCAAAATTCGTCTATCGAAACAACAGGACGTAGATCACGAGCGAGACGCCCCCCAACGATATCCCACACATGTTCAATCGGTGAAATATCCGGCGAATACGCAGGCCAAGGAAGAAGCTGTACCTGCTGCGAATCAAGATAGGATTTGACAGTCTTGGCGATATGTGTACGGGCATTATCCTGCTGGAATACAGCCCCTGGCAATCCTTGCAGGAAAGGAATATCTTGGGGCTGTAAAACTTCGTTTATGTATCGGGTACTGTTCAAATTGCCCACAATTCGTAGCAATTGTGATCGTCCATGATATGCTATGGCACCCCAGACCATAACTCCGGGTGTTCATCTACTGTGGCGTTCGATAATGCACTCCGGAATGTGCCGTTCACCGGCATAGCACCTGACACGAATTCGGCCATCATGGTGCCACAAATTGAAGCGGGATTCGTCAGAAAAGACGACCTGCTGCCAATCAGCACGCCAGCTCCTATGCACATTGGCTCATTGTAGCCGCAGGTGGCGATGGTTTTGCGTGAGAGGAATCCTGCATAAAGGAATCCTTGCGCGCAGCCCACGCTGCAGCAGACGTCTCCGAATTGATGAAGCACACAATGAAACACCTGTAGCTGTTGACCACTGTGCTGCCAATTGTCTTGAAGAAGCTGTGTGGTCCGTCTGAGCCATTCGCACCAGGCGTCTGTCATCGGGAGCTGACGTCACATTTCGGGGTCCACTCCCGGATTTTCGAGCTGTCCGACCCTCGTCCGTCCACTGCTTCGAAACACGCATGATTGTGCTGATGTTACGCTGCACACGAGCGGCTACTGCACGATAAAACAATCCAGCTTCACGAAGGCCGACGATTTTGCCTCGTTCAAACTCCGAAATTTGCTCAAATTTCGCTCCCTTTCGTCGACAAGGCATAGTAAAGATTCAGTTAACGTTTACACTAGCATATAACCACCGATAATCATACACGCCTCGCTACAGCCGTCTATTTATATTCGGTTCGATCTGCCCTTCAGAGGGCGCTGCTCAGCATACACATGCGCTACCGGGCTGCAATTCTAATCATTTGCATATCATGCCCTACTTTACATTTCCTGAAAATTTCAGCTTACTCGCGTAGGTCCTTCGTGGTGTTGCAATTTTCACAAACAGGAGTATAATTATGTTATTAAGTCTTCTGTGGAATATAATTGTGGACAGTGCCGGACGAAGTACCTTCTCAATATTCATTAGATTTGATTGATACTCCAATAAGAATTTAAATAAACAATTAAATTATTTGTGAGTTTTCTCCAATAAGAACCTAAAAAACAATTAAATTATTATTAATATTGTTATTAATGATAAACAAGTTATTTTATGCAAAAAGATATATTTATAAAAAAAAATCCTAAAATTTTTGGTGATCCCGTCTACAAGTCACACGACCCCTAGTTTAAGAAACACTGTTCTAGCCTAACCCATGAGTTATATAACACAAGATCGGAACTTAGTCAAATTCAGAGAAAAAGTTTAATTCTGGTAAAGTTTTTTTTTTATCTCTTAGATTCGAGTACAATTCGTGCGCATTTAATAAAAATCTCTACCTAGTTAATCTTTCAAAATATTTTTTGTTTCTTAGAAATACAAAATAATTTCTTTGAGGAACCCTCAAAGAAAACATTAATTATCTTCCACTTAACTGCTTTCTGTAACTTTACTTCGAACATGGTAATATTTCAATTCCATTAAGTTTATACAGCTGTTGTATGATATTCATTCAATCCAACAACACAGAATCTATTACTTTTGTTCAATACCATTAATTCAAACGGTATTTAACGGATATATATTACCAAACCTTTTTCTTCAAATAATTCTTGAATTATGTCACTAACAATGTATTATAAATATGCTAAATCTCTCTCACACAAGTAGCTAGAGTTATTTTTACATATTCCAATCATATCCGTTTTGCTTTATCTATGTAGTAACAGAATACTAATATAACTAGTTGAAACAGAGAGTTCATTTCCTCGGAAATCCTGTAGCATAGTTTATATTTTATATCAAATAACAATTATTATTTTTAAAGTAATTTGCGTTAGCAAAAGCTTCTTGACCCTTCCCATTTCAAAGTAATCATATTCATATTTTTCATTTGTGCTTAATATAATTTTGTAATATAATTTGCTTTGCAGTTTGTTTTTGTTCTTTTAAACATTTGTATGATTAATTATCAGTAATAGTCAGCCACATTGGGCAAATAAGCATTTTCATTCATATAATTTACTCGTTTGTGTTAAAGAAATAAAAATATGTACAACTTTACGCAAATGAAATACTCGGAGATAGTTTTGAATAAATAAGTGTGAATCTAAAAATTATTTTCTTTTACTGCAATTTATTAAAGTATTAATCAAATAAACAATAATCCTCAAACACGAATCCAAGGAACAAAATTATTTACATG
Source organism: Trichonephila clavipes (assembly GCA_019973935.1). Lineage (NCBI taxonomy): Eukaryota > Metazoa > Arthropoda > Arachnida > Araneae > Nephilidae > Trichonephila > Trichonephila clavipes. The sequence goes on from BMAU01018525.1 coordinate 111,243, forward strand.
AGCTTCGCCTTTCAAAATTTAAATTCTCATATTTACATGAGTAAACCTGAAAGGATTTTGGAGCATCGACAGATATAACACGTACCAACCTCTCTAATTTTGTGATATTTTCTGTAAATGTCATTATTTTGCTATATTCAGTTAAACAAAAGTGTTGAAAAGCTACAAAAAGAGGATAAATGATCTCATAATTTTTTTTTCATAATTTATAACATCTATAGATTATCTGAAAAATGTTCCAAAAAACTCTACCTTTTAATAATCAAGTTTGTCCTCCGATTGTATTTTTACTCATCAACAATATATAACAGTATCATATACATAATATCTATTTAATTTACATTGATCAGTTGGTTATAATCAAGGTCCCGATTTATGCTTAACTCATGTATTTCATTAATTTTAGTGATAAATTGAGTTAATGATACCTATGGCGATTCTTAACCCTCATTTATATGTATTTATTATTCACATGTATATATTGCCTTTTAATGAAGTCAAGACATTGAAAATTAACTAAATATGAATGACGCAAGGAGCCACAAGTACCTGCAGACCTCCAAATTAATACAATTCAAGGTCCCTCTATATTTTTAGTAAATTCTAGGGAACAGTTTTTTTTCTTAAAAAATATTTAAGCAGTCTGTAATTAAGTTAATAAATAAATGTTTTGTGCATACTTATTACTCAAATGCTTGACGAATTTTTTCATTTTCAAGATATTAATCACGTCGTATCTCAAACACACTGCCGGTCATTAAAATTGAAATCCCAAGGAAATCGGATAATAAGCCAATTTGGGGGTATACAAGGTTTGAAATTAGTACACACATCTTTCTTCTCTGACAATTAAAACGGCTCTAACTTGGTTAGGCATCTTAGTTTTTCTTTTTATAAAATTGCTATGCAAATTTGAAATGTTTTATTGATTTATGAGAATTTTAGCAGTAGACAAGAGTAAAAGAATATAGAGTGACCCAAAAGTCTTTCCTGATGATACGAATTTATAGTGCTCAAACTATTATAATTATACATAAGTTTGTTTGGATATATTGTATAAGTACTGTTATGATTTTTTTATGCCATTTACCTCAGTAAATTGTTACGCGTGCGCTCTTGGGAGCTTGGAGAAAGTCTAAGTGGTATTCTAGTTACCGACTAGCGTTCTTGAACATGTTTTCTGTTACTCTGCCTGTTTCTGTAAAAATACTATACCAGGTGTTGGCAACCTTTTAACTGAGGCATGCCAAGCCACTCTATCAATATGTGTGATTCAACATGCCACTCAGTAGGATATTTTTGAAGCAATTCGATTCCCGTTATAATGCATGCATAGTTAGAGAATAGGAGTCAATAATATATAGATTTACAGTTTTTTTATATGTTAATTTTGTATCATTTAAAGATATTTATCCCATAAAAACAAACAACATAAAATATAACTATTTCTTCAGCAAAAATTAAAGTTGTACATATATTATGCATTTTTATTATAATAAGAAATAGAGATCATAAAATGTAAGAATTTTCCTTCATTATAGTAAAATAAAAATTTTAATGCCAACCTAGTGTTTGCATCACTCTACTTTTATACAGAAAAATCAGGGGTATAATTTGTGACTTTCATTTTGACACGACTTTGAGCATTCAGTTATTAAACAATTTCTTTGTGGAGTCGAAATATTTTTCACACGAAGAAAGATTATCTTACTTAAAAATGTAGAACCAAAAGCGGAAAGCAGATTGCATGCAATTTTCTCTCTTCAAACAATTAAATATCTCCAACAATGACATTCAATAATTTACAAAACAGTTCTAAGTTTATCTTTAGAGTTATGTTTCAGATTTTTTCGTAATTCCGTAAATGTCCATTATTTTGAAGATGTGTTCGTCAAATAAGATCCATTAAAAAATTATCAACTTCCAACCACTCAAAAATTGATAAATTTGTAGAGTAGTGCAGAGTGCCACTGAGAATTGTACCGTGTTCCATAGGTTGCCTACCCCTGTTCTATACCGTTGCTTTATTGATTTTGCATCAGGACAACAATGCATCAGACTGTCCGTAACAATGTCGAAATTTACACAGAACATTAACAGGCTAATTCATTTTGTGGAACTAAAGCACTTATTGGGTTTTGTCTTGAATACACGTCATTTAGACTGAAAATGATGTCTTTCTTACGAATGTTCTCCTGAGTCCCTCTTGAAGGAGTCCTCTCGTCATCTGGTGCTCAACCTATCCAAAGATACAAATTTGTATTGTTACATCAATCAAATATTTTTTTTTATAATTTTTCATAATCAGGGCTAGGTTTTTGATTACCCTCTACACATGTATATGCATTTCTGGTCAACGCCATTAAAACTGCTACACTGAAAAGAAAAGCAATTAGAAAAACTTAACCTATTTCACGTTTAACGGAAAGCTTACATTTGAAAAGGCTTCTTATATTCGACCCCTCCTCCTTTTCGGGGAAGGAGATAGAAGAGCAAAGATTATTGCCTTGTCAGAGGTGGAAAGTTGCGGGTACGTTAAGACATAGTATGAAAACTATATAGTAAGATGGAAAAAAAAAAGATTAAATCTGTAGGAAATTTGGGATTATACAGAATCCGAAATTAGTACATACAGGTGCCACCTCTGGCAGCTAAAATGGATGTAACACGGTTAAGTATCGAATCATACTGAGCTTGGATGACATTTATGAGCAAGTCATTTCCTGCTGCTTCAAGTCAGCCATATTTCATCAATCGTAGTCGCTGGAGAGCGGTGACGGCCCATTTTCTCAAACACCCATGACTAGATGTTTTTAAGGGGAAAGAAATCCGGCGAATGTGTGCTGCTCAAACTATAGTTCAGCATCCTCTGAATCGAGATAGGCCAGAACATGACGAGAAATATCCAATTTTGATGCAGTTGTAGGTGTTGGAGTCATACAAATAATAAAAATAAGTATAACTATAATATGTTTATTAATCAAGTAACCTTAGTTTATGGTGAGCTGATCTACGGACGTGTACAAATTATAAGAATCAAATACGCTACTAATTTAACAGAACTTGAAGACACGCAGGCCTACTAGAGAGAACGCGCAACAATCTTCAGATATACCATTGAATTTCATTCGTTAATAAACCCTTAGAGTTTTCTCCTAAAGCAAAACTGGATTCAATAAGATCCATAATACCGTCTGACTGTCAACAATTCATAATTACCATCCTGCTCTCTTACATCTGCTTCAACTCGCTTTACATTTTCTCTGTAAGAAGATGGTAGTTAAACTTGTAATAGCATCAAAAAGAAAGCCCTAAATTAGTTTCAAAATTGAAATCTAGCGAGACGGCCAGTTGCAATTTCGTGTAGGAGAGTTGTATGTAAGATGTCCAACATATATATATATATATATATATATATATATATATATATATATATATATATATATATATATATATATATATATATATATATATATATATATATATATATATATAATATATATATCATATATATTGTGTGTATCCCACATATCACACCACAGAAATTATAGGTTTAAATGGGTACACATACATGTAGATTGGAATGCAAGTCAATTAACTCCTTAATGATAAGTGAAGTTTTTATTTTCAAAGTAACTGTGGGTGAAAAAAGATTTTTGGTATAGCAAATGCCAGAAAATCGCGATTATTTCAGTCATATCCATAAAAGAAACATATTTGTGGGTCCAGTGTATGTGTTTTGAGCAGGTCTGTCTTTGAATGGCTATAATGATTGCCATATCTTCTCATGAGACACCACCAATGCTTAGTTAAATGGAAATAATATTTTTTGATCCAGCTGTTCATCATTACCAGATATAAAGGGTATTTTTTAAAAGGTATAGAACTTTAAATTGCAATAAAACAACGATGTATTATTCGATTGACATGAATTTTTTTTATTTGAAAGATAATCTTGTGGCATTACATTTTAAATATGATTTCTGCTATATGACTGCCACGGCTGGCTCGGATGTAGTCCAATCTGGCCTTCATCGTTTTTGAAGAAGTACGGACCAATGATTCCACCAGCCCATAAAGCGCACCAAACAGTCAGTTTTTCTGGATGTAACGGTGTTTCGACATACACTTGTAGATTAGCTTCACTCCAAATGTGGCAGTTTTGTTTGTTGACGTATCCATTCAACCAGAAGTGCGCTTCATCGCTAAAGAAAATTAGCTTATGAAAATCGGGAATACGTATTCCGCACAGAGCCATTATTTGCGAAATAAATTTGCACAATTTGAAAGTGTTGTTCAGGCGTGAGTCTATTCATGATGAATTGCCAAACCAAACTGAGAATAAATCACTTGACAGCTGTTAAATCGGTCGCCATCTTGGAAAGTAATGCCAACTTAAACTTCTATACCTGGGAAAAAAAACACTCTTTAATTGGTGATCTTCTCATCCAATAATATGATAGAGAAAAATCACTCGGTATCCATCTGGTGGAGTATAACTTTGGTGAGACATAGGAGCTGAACAACACGTTTTCCGGATTTGAATCCAATCCGGATCCCAATCCAACGAGCTTTTCCAGAACAGCTGCTCTAGAGAGACGTATTAATAAACTTAACAAGTCCCCTCTGTAACTCTTTAGGCAGCGTTTCTTAAACTGTGGGGGTGGGTCCCGTAAGAAGGCCTGATAACTCTGCGAGGGGAGTGAGCATATTAAAGAGTCGAAAACAAAAGATTATTTTAAAAAAATTATTAATTTACTGAAAGTAAACAAACAAAATACACGTTTACACTGATGTAATATATTTATAAATGTGTATCAGTACTGCACAATGTATTTTATAATTAATTTAACAATACTAAGTTAAAAACATGTTTAATAATTACCAGGGACCCATGAGCTTGTCATATATAAAATTATTTACCAAAATTAACTTATCTTGATAATTAGCATGGTTTATAACTAAACCCTTAATTTCCGATTGAAAATTACGCGATTCGCTCCCCAGTGCCACCGTTTTCTATTAGGTGCGCGTATGTGATGTATTAGGGGGCGAGGGAAAAAAAGGAATAAAAAAAGTAAGCAAAACCCTCTGAAATAAGTAAATCCTTCGCAAGCATTGTCAAGGTCTTTTATTGCATTCTAGAGCCTTCGGAATAATTTTATGGATAGAAGTGTACAGAAAATATTGTATTTTGGAAAGACGTATATATACGTGAATGACAATTAATGCTTTGGCTGAGCGAAATGTTTATATACGCGGTTGCACTTAAAGAGGTTAAAGTCGTTTTGTAGTTTTAGAGTCAAAATACAATATTATTGAATTCAATACATTGTTATTGTATGAAGGGAGGGGGGCATGATGAAAATTACCATTGAATATTGGGTCGCAAATATTGAAAGTTTGAGAGAAGCACTGATATTAATGACCTTCCAGCTGTCTTCACAAAGTAATGAATTTTTTTTTTGCAAACTGTGTTAGTAAATGCCATCGTTTTGAGCATGGGACATAGCTGTTTGATATGATTATACGCTCGTCGAACTCAGACGTTTGTTGGTATGTTATCATTTCGTATACTCTCAAGACAAAAATAAGTCTATGAAATGCTTTTATGCCGTATTTTTGAAGTGCCGTTTCATTGACATTGCTGCCAAATGTCATTAAATTCCAGTGAATAGAAATTTTGCCATAATAATTTCTGAAGTTCCCTCAATTTTGGAAAACTAGTGTATTTATAAACTAATTACCTAATATTTTAATATAAAAATAATAAACTGTGATGAGGAATTTCAAATTTATTTAGAGATGAAAAGTATGCTTGTCTGATTTCTTTGATTTCTTAATTGTGAACACTGTGTGAATTTACACAGAACCTTAACAACAAATTTAGCATTTAGAGAAAATTGTCCATATTGTAATTTGATATTTTTTTATTTCTAATTACACACATTTTTAATTTTCAATTTTGAAATGTAAATTGTTACATGCTAAAAAAGCAGTAAGCCAAAGGAATTCTTAAAAAAAGTACAAAAAAAATAAGAAAAAAAGTTGTACTTTTTTTAGTTTAAATTTAAAACTGTAAAGTTCTTGAGAGCAACAAAACTAAAATTCAGAGTTTGTAATTTTTTTTATGCCCACTAATTCCCCCAAAATTTCTGATTTATGAGAAATATATTTCTAAGCTTTACCCCTAACATTGTAGATGAATAATGGAAATTTCTTTTTAGTTCCCCTATGAGTGAAATTTTGTTAAGAATTGACTGAAAAAATAAGAGAGAGGAACTATAGAACTTTTTTTTTCACTTCTTAAAAACTCACTCAGATTAGTTTAACTACAACAATACAACGTTCTGTACACTTATACTTTAGGCTCATAACAATTAGCATGGGCACGGAATAACCACACTTGAGAGCTGTGGTTCTTTTCCTTAGTTTTCATTTTTATACATCGAAATGCAGGCCGAGGTAGCCGAGTGGTCAAGGTCGCCTGCTTGTGGTCGGTACTGTAGGGGTTAAGTCGTGGATTCGAGTAGTTGTTGTACTCGTTACACGGCCGTGATGTAAAATAAAAAAATTTGTCTCTAATAACCTTTGTGTTATGTCTGAGTATGACATTATATAAGCACTCTACCACATCTCTCCATATTTAGAGCTTGATACTCCGTTAGAGCTGAAATTTTTACCATTCCATGTTACAGTTTTTGTGGGAATAAATTTTCTTGACTCTTAACCTACCTATTACTAAGCTGGGCATTCTCTAACCAAGGTATGCTGATATATATTAAAATTATTTTTGTTTTAAGTTTTAGTTATGTTATTAGAAGTTTCTTTCTAAAAATTATTGCTTTTGAGAATAATTAGATGAGTTGTCAAATATTTTACATGCGATTATAGCTATTTAAAAATTGCAAATGTGAAAGTTAAATTCAAATTTCCAACTGCTAATGAAAATGTTCACTGTTAATGTATCTCAGCAGCATTTGGAAAACTATCGAATAAAAATAATCTGGCACCGAGCATACAAATAAATAGATAAAAATTTCCCTCCCCCTAAAAAAAAAAATTAACAAAAAATAATATAAGATAATTAAGCAATTGCAAATTATTTTTTAAGATGATTTCATTAGAAACGTAAGAAGAATTTTGTAATTTTATAAAAAAAATATATTTTAATTCCAATTTTTTATGACATTAGTTTATGCCTATTTTCAGTTTTAAAAAATATACTCATCGGCATTTATGCACTTAAAATTAAACAAAATTTGGGAAAAACGGCATAAAATAAGTTACTACTGAGTGAAGTCCTCGCAGCATCTCTTTATCACATCGAGCACATTTGATTGACACGCATGACGACTTTCCACAACCAGTCGCGAAATTAAATAATGTCGCAGTGAGGTGAGTATATTAACGATAGCCAAATAAAAGTAAGCTGTTTTGAGAGTTTTTTTTAAAAAACAATTCGAGAAGTAAATATAGTACTATACTGTTCAAATTAATTACGACAACCATGTTTTTCTTGTTTGAGTTGATATGTGATTACTAGTGATGTCCTGAATCACCTCAAACCCATTATAGTCTTTAGGTAGTGTGACAGATCGACTTTGACTATAATTGATTCATTTTAATGAATTAAGAGCTCAGTTGAGAGCTTTTCAGTGGGGCAGCTGATAATTTCAATTTTGCGTTCTGTATAAGACGTGTTACTTTTACTTGTTTCAAGATGAACATTACTCCGAGGAACCGTTCTAAAGGGGGTAGGTTCACGAAACAGGATCTGTATCTCAGTAATGTTAAAAATACGTATTTTTAAGGAACACTTATAAACATTCTATTGAATAAAAAAATCCAATTTTTTTACTGGATGTTCTTTGAAGCATAATACATACTTTAACTAGAGCCTTTATGGATAGGATATCTAGTTATGTTTAAAAAAAATTATTTTTTGCACAAATCTGGGGTTTTTTTTAAAAAAAAAACCCAGTGAAACTTTATAATGTTTAATGCTATAAATTAAATCAGAATATTTTTTTTTGAAAAAATCCCTTGATTAAAGTATGTGTATTAGAGTGTAATTATTAACTATGCAAAGTTATGAGATGTTAAATGCGGTAGCTTAGGAACAAATGTTCCTTATATAGTACAAATGTTAGTTTTGAGAAAAATGGATTTTAGTAAAAAACTTACTTGTAATTAGTGAATACCAGCTCCAAAGCTTGTGGTTTTTTCTTTCTTCTACTAAAGTATCCTCTAATATACATTTCTTATGCCTTCTTTTTACTCTTGCATCTTTAGAATTTTGTAAAATATCATAATTTGCTTTATGTAGTCTCTCCCGATCAGCTGCTTCCATTGCTTGAGCTGTATAAAAACCTGGAAATATACCCAATGTTACAAGAACATGACATTTAGTGATGTTACCTTGATTATAGGAGGTTATAGCTTCCAGTATTCCAGTTTTTAATGTGCCCAATTGCACAAAAACGTTTTTCGGTATCCGTGACCATATTATATATTGTTTATACTCTCGTTACATTTTTGTGTCTTATCATGTAATCATTTGGCAAGGAGGTTAGGAGTTGATAATTCCCTGTACACATCTTTGATACACTCGAGCACTTCTTATGGCAAGGTGTTCTTGTGTTTATATACTTCACCTATTGTATATAATTGCTCGGTTATATCCACACCAGGGGTCTTCGTTTGTTGGGCACAGACTATGTTGTGGATATGCATCTGTAGATGCTTTATGAAAATATGTAGCCCAAATGGCTTTCTTCATTGAATTAATACTATCAGTATTGTTTCTGATAGCCAATCCATAATAACGCTGTAATTTGTTAATTTCAACTTCTGTAAGTCTACTGCGACTACCCAATGTTTTTTCGTCACTTGATTTCTTACCTTTGATTTTTAGTTTTAAAGCTCGTAGTCGTGTCCCCATCCATTTTTCGACATGACCAACACATTCCAGTTTTTCAATACCTGTATCTCCATACGGCTGCATCTCGTTAACTGCTTTATACACTCTGGAGTCACCATCTCCGAAAAATTTGCTATATCGCAGACCATGCAAACTTTCAGAGTGTTGGAAGATTTCGATGGCTCCTGAAACTTCCATACGTCCACTATTTCTAAAATGATTAGCCTTACAGTTCTCCTTATGCATTTTTTGGGACACTTACAAAATCTTGATAAAATTGAAGCATCAAGCACTTTGCCGGCATCAACACTTGTTGCAGTGACAGCACCATTCAAAGACGTATGCCCACGCTTTTGCCAAGTACCATCGATAGCAACTGGTATGTCAGAATGTCCGCTGACATCTTTGGCTTTTTTAGCTACAATTTGCATACTTACCGTAGCCACAGTCTTTATGGCTGTATCTAATCCTGATTCCTTTTCATTTAATCTTTGCGACGGAGTTGGTAAATCCATAACTCCACACTAAATTTCAGCAGAAGACTTAACTTTACCAACACATCTCATTGCATATGAAAGCCTGATATATTGACTTCATAATATACTTAGACCCTTTTCCATTACAAGAAATCATATATGTATCAGTATTTAGAAATGGTTGGCTGAATCCACAAGTTTCACAAGAAACAGAATATTTTGTGGTCAAGCCTTGGACTATTCTTAAAAATTTAATTGAAATGCTATTATTTTTGCATTCTTTACATACAACAGATATTTTTATAGCTTCAGAAAATAAAGTCATATTTATATAATTTCATTTATATTTTCCATTTTCTCAGCCAAGGATTTCAGCTTCTTGGCTGAAGCAGAAACATTCAAATTGTTAATGGATTCACTTACCTTTGACTGATAATGTAAACCAGTTTAAAAGAATATTCCTGCTAAGTATCGACAGGGTATTGGTAAAAATGGTTATTCTATGTAATTTGAAAGTGAGTGGTACTTATAAGTACCGTCGGTAAATAAAGGGTTAAAAGAATCGCGTGATCACACACACGCATGTGGCTTCTTTGTTTCTTTACTAATGATTTTTAACAGTTAGTGTTGAATTTGTGAATCATTAGTGTTCAATATGGTCAAAGCAAAAGGCTCGAAATCTAATATAAATAAACGAATGATTACGTAAGTGTTTCATTCAACCAGAATTACGTTTTAAAAAAATTAATAAAATAAATAAATAAAATCTTAGTTGTGTTAAAATCTCATAAAATTTCTATATTCATGTTTTTTAAAGGTGGAGGGGTGATCACTTTCTAGTAAAATCCCTAAAAATATCCTATTAGAACATCGAAGCTCTTCTGTACATTTAGACCTTTGGAACAATGTAAATACTTTTGAATAATGAATAATAATTTAGTCATATTTTTTTAGTCTTGCATCATAATAACGTGATGATTGGAGCAAGGCGATTCAAAGTAACAAGGAAATTATAGTTCGGTTGCAAAATCATTTCACGTAATATGAAAGCAAAAAATAGTTTGCATGGTACAATGCGTACATAACATGTTTTATCCATTTCACAGTTATATAACTGAAGGTTATCGACAAAGAAAACATAGATGCAAGATAGGAGGATGGATCTCTAAATCCTTTCGGAAGTGAAAATAATTTGGCCTTTAAAATTTCTCCCCTTACTTTTTCAGTTTCTCAAAACTGCAAAAAGGAACCAAAACACGGTGTTGTGGAAGTGGTCCCTATGTGTTTTTGTCTCAGGAAACCAGACGAGGATGTTGATACAACTCTTTTATTTCCAAACTCGGTTACTCAGGGAGTATGTCGGAACACTTACGATGGGCACCGTTTCTGCGCTCTCGCTCGTCTGATCTCCCACACACACTCTGAAGAACTCTTAATTTGCGTTTCGCTTAATACACTTATTCACCGCCGCGCGGCGCCCACTGCGCATGCTCGAACATACCCCCCCGGCCTTGCAATATTAATATTCAACAATAGCAATACAGTTTCACAATTCACAACAAGTTTCACAAAAATTACACAATTGGTTTCAAAATTATTATATATATAAAAGGTACTATAAATTTTCAGTAAAAAAAAAAAAGAGTTAAAATTATACAATAGCACAATTTAAAGATAAACACATAATTTCTTAAATGGAAATTAACCTTAATTATTTACATCTACAGGTAGAATACAGATCTTAGTTATGGGCCTCTTAAATTCTCCGTTCTTTGTTTTAATCCTGACTGTTCTCACTTTACCATCCGAACCATGATTGACCTCAACGACGCGCCCTAAAAGCCAGTTGCAAACTGGTGTAAAATCCTCCTTTACAATTACCATTGTACCACACATTACATTGTCCTTCTCCATCATCCACTTTCCTCTCTGTTGGAGAGTATTCAGATAATCGGTACTCCATTTTTTCCAAACTACCTGAATTACCTTTGTTGTTCTCTGCCAACGGCTTAACCTATTGTCACTAATATTAATTACTAGGGGGCTCAAGAATAGAATTAATTGATCTACCAATCAAGAAATGCGCAGGCGTTAATACTTCAAAGTTATCAAAATCATTAGATATTGGTGTAAGGGGTCTGGAATTTAAAATTCCTTCTACCTGGATAATCACTGTTTCAAACTCCTCGTAGGTGAGTCGGGATCTTCCCAGTGCTCGCTTGAGGTGATATTTCACTGACTTTATGCCCGCCTCCCAAAGACCTCCCATATGTGGGGCCCTTGGTGGAATAAAATTCCATTCAATACCTTCCTCAGTGAAATATGCCGCCAGATTTTGATCTGGAAAGTTAAGGGTCTTATAATACCTTTAGTTGAGAATTCGCTCCAACAAAATTTGTTGCATTATCCGTAAAAAATTTTGGAACATTTTCCTCGCCTAGACATGAATCTCTTAAGGGTCGCAATTATTGCATCCGAAGTCAAATCGGAAAGAATTTCTAGGTGGATGGCACGTGTCACAAAGTAAATGCAAACACAAACATAAATTTTATTCAAAATGCCCTTTCTCTGGTGTTTGTAAGTTACAAAATATGGACCTCCCAAATCTAGTCCAGTTATACTGAATGGAGGGGCCATATTTACTCTTTCATATGGAAGGTTGCCCATTATTTGAGAAGAGGGAATTGGTTTACACTTGAAACACACCACACAAGTATGAACCGTTTTCCTAGCTAAGTTTCTACCTCCTAAAGCCCAAAATCTCAATCTTACTGCATTCAGCAGTCCTTGTGGACCAACGTGAAATAATTTCTTATGCAAAGTTATGAAATATATTTTACTTAATTTAGAATTTTTAGCCAGTATAGCTGGATGCTTTTGACTGTAGGGTATGGAAGCTTTTTCCAGCCTTCCACCAACTCTCAGGATTCCTTTATCATCCTGGAATATATTCAAAGATTTAAGATTACCTGACGGGTCACTTAAGTTAATGCCACTCTGGTCCTGTTTAATAAGCCAGGTTTCTGCATCATTTACCTCACTTGTAGTTAAAGGTACCTCTTTTTCACCTTGGATCTGCAATTTTCAATAAATCTATAAATATAAGAAACAATATGTATTATTTTAAAATAATTATTAGAAAGGTCCATAAGATGGTTGAAAAAGTCAAAGTTCTTGGAACTCAGCAGTGAAGTCTCCAGAGTACTCTCAGACACCCTTAGTTCGCAGTCAAAGCCATCTCTCTGGGTTGGTTCTGCAATGACAGTAGTTGAATAAGTACTCTGTAGAAGCTCAGGACCATGCCACCATAGAGAGTCGTCACGAAGCTCCTCAGGAAGTAGTCCTCTAGATAACACATCTGCAGGATTCTGTTCTGATGCAATGTGATGCCACTGGTCACGGGAACTTAGTTGATGAATCTTAGACACTCGATTAGCCACGAACGTCTTCAATTCTCTTGATTCTCGATGTATCCATGAAATCACAATAGTCGAATCCGACCAAAAAATGCACAGCTGTAATCTGAAGATTCAATGCCTCCTTCACCTTCTTCATCAATTTAGCGGCAAGAACTGCCCCACACAGTTCAAGTCTTGGAATAGAAATCTGCTTCAGAGGCGACACTCGGCTTTTACTCGTTACAAGACACACTTTGACTTCTCCAAGGGCAGATATAGACTTGAGATAAATGGATGAACCATACGCCTTTTCCGATGCGTCGCTAAATGCATGTAACTCAATGCTCTCCGCTCTATGAATCACAATACATCTGTCAATAGAGATGTTATTCACGGCTTTCAAAGAGTCGATAAATCGACGCCACTCCTTTTGTTCTTTAAAGGGAAGTTCATCACTCCATCCCAATTCCAGCAACCACAATCTTTGCATGAATATCTTTGCCCAAGTTATGATCGGTCCGAGGAGACCCAAAGGGTCAAAGATTCTTGCAATAGTAGACAAAACCATTCTTTTGGTGAATGAAGTTGGCCTTTGTTGCTCTATTCTGAAAAGAAAACAGTCTAACTTAGGGTTCCAAATCATTCCAAGTGCTTTAGTCTCCTCAGACTCCAAAAAAGCATACTCTTGTAGATTGGAAGTTATCTCGGGTAAATTTCCACACCACTTATGAAGTTGCATCCCTGCGGTCTTGAACATTTCTATTAATTGATGCTGCAATTCTATTACCTCTTCTATACTCTCGGATCCCGATAGTATGTCATCCATGCAGCAGTCACTCAGCAACACAGGAGCTGCTAAAGGAAAATTATTAGCTTCATCCATTGCTAACTGTTTCAAAGTTCTCGTGGCTAGATAAGGTGCGCTAACTGTGCCGTAGGTTACTGTAGTTAACTCGTACGTTTTTATTGGCTCTCCTATGCCCTTCTTCCACAGAATTCTTTGCAAACACGTTTGCTCCGGATGTATGTTTATCATGCGAAACATTTTCTCTATATCCGTAATAAAGGCATACTTGTGCTTTCGGAAGCGAACCATAATGGAAAAGAGGTCTTCTTGGACCAGTCCGCCATTAAATTGAATTGAATTTAGAGATTTCCCACTCGTTGAAGGACTTGATGCATTAAAGACAGTTCTCATTTTAGTTGTAGACTTTTCGGGGCGATAAACACCATGGTGTGGCATGTAAAATGAAACTCCAGATCCATCCGCCTTGATTTCCCTCATGTGGCCCAAATCCTCATATTCCTGTAAAAATTTCTCATACAGGGACAAATATTCTTTATCTCTACTCAGTCGTTTCCACAAAGAGTTTAATCTCTGAATCGCGGTTTGTCTGGATTCACCAAGACATGAAGGATCTTCTTTTAATGGCATCGCCACCGTATATCTCCCCTGGTCATCTCTCGAATGAGTGCTTTTAAAATGGTCTTCGCAAATATCTAATTCACTGGTTTTAACAGAATCGATTTCTACATTTTCGATTTCCCAAAACTTCTTAATTGAATGCTCTAGATTATCCGCAGCCTGAATAAACCCACAATGTTCTTTTCCCTTCGCGTCTGAAGAAGTAGATCCGAAACGATAAATCCGAAAACAGTGTTTTGAAAAATAACATTTGAACCCTCCGTCTTGAACTGTCCGGGTAACATTAATTCATAAAATACTTCTGCACCTAATAGCATTTGCACGCGCTCTGGAATATTGAAATTTTTGTCAGCTAATTTAAGATTGGGAATATTATTCAGATTAAAATCGATTTTCGTTGTTGGAACAAGATCTTCCGTTATTGTAGGTACCAAAAAAAAAAAGTCTAATGTTTTAATGTAACTCCCTTCTTTATTGCTAATAGATACTGAAACACGCGAGTCTATTGGAATTACTGTTTTGTTTAGTCCCGAAACCGAAACATTAGTCTTGTATTTTTTCAATCCAATTAAATCGCATAAGTTGCTCATTAAAAAGTTCGAGGTAGATCCGCTATCTAAAATTGCTTTGACTGGGAATAAACCATTTTTACATTTTATATAACAAATTGCTGAGCTTAGCAAAACACATTTTTTTCTGTTTATACTCGTTGCGGTTAATAAGTCATGATTTTCTGCTCGTGGTTCGAAGACTGGCGCTGAAGTGTTAAGAGGTTCAAAGGTGGAGTTCCTTACTTCCTGGTTTGGCTGGCGCTCTGTATAATGTATCGTTTTATGATGTCTCTTTTGACACTCAGAACAAACAAATCTCGATTTACAGTCTTTCGCTCTATGAGATGTAGAAAGGCAATTAAAGCAAAGGTTATTAGTTTTAATCAGATCAATTCTCTTATTTATGGGAAGTTTTAAATACACTGCACACTTATATAATGGATGCGATTCAGCGCAACAAATACATTTAGAATCTTTAATTTCACTCAAAAATACCCTTGACGCGTTTTTCACTGGATTATTTCTAGTAAGAACATTCGGCAAAGTTTTTAAGCTCTTTCCCGAGAAGTATTATACAAGTCTATCTCTTTGGCAAGCTCTAGTGGGCGAAACCAATCATTTCCTGCTCGAACGGAAATGTGTGACGCTACCTCTTTTTCAAGCGAACTGAAAATTTTGTCGGACACAATAAGATCGTTTAAGTTGTCAAAATCAGAGACCTTTCTTAATTTTAAGTAATACTGCCAATTTGTAATTAAGCGAGAAGTATATTGAATAAATGTTTCATTTGGATGACGCGTAGCTTTTTAAATTGTTCAAGGAATTGATTTGCACTTGGCTCATATTCTCTTAGTATTATTGATTTTAGTTGTTCATAATTGTTAAGCTCGTCATCTTTAACATATGTTAACACATTTGAAGCTTTTTCTCCCAACAAATTTAATAAAATCTCCGACTTGAATTTCTCGGGCACATTTTTTGATACAAAGGCTCTTTCTAACGAAGCGAAAAAGAATGCCCAACCTTCAGGTCTATTAGGCACCTTCACCGTTAGGATTCGAACACTTTTCACCAACGCATCCAGCGTGTTACAACCCTCACCTGTTCTCTCGTTATCTGAATTAACATTTAAACGTGCTAGTTCAAGCTCAAGCTCTTTTTCTCGTAACCTATTTTCGGCTTCTTTTTTACGGTCTTCCTTTATTCTCTTACGGTCCTCGATCGTATATTGAATTAATTCTTTAACAAATTCAACATCCTCTTTAAAATATTTATTTTCTTTTAATAATTTCAGTTAACTCAACGATAGTTACTTTTTCAGCAACAGTCTCACCAAGTTCAAGAGCTACGATCCGAAGATCTTCCTTACGGCAGTTCTTAAACATTTTTCTCTAAAATTAATTTAGTCCTCAATTTATAATAATAAAAACACAAAAAAGACCACTACTCACGTCACCTTGAATAGCTCACTTCTCCGGCTCGACGGACCATGTTGTGGAAGTGGTCCCTATGTGTTTTTGTCTCAGGAAACCAGACGAGGATGTTGATACAACTCTTTTATTTCCAAACTCGGTTACTCAGGGAGTATGTCGGAACACTTACGATGGGCACCGTTTCTGCGCTCTCGCTCGTCTGATCTCCCACACACACTCTGAAGAACTCTTAATTTGCGTTTCGCTTAATACACTTATTCACCGCCGCGCGGCGCCCACTGCGCATGCTCGAACACACGGCTAACGGCTATATATATATACTCATTTGCTCTTCGCATGAGTGAATAAAAAAATCAAATTGAATTCTGAGCAAGTTGTTGCAAATAAAAAAGATCATCTCTAATGAAATAAGTCCCGACATATGATAATAATACTGATAAACAAAAATTGACATGGTTTTTTTTCTCTTAAATTTAAAGCAAATATTTAGATTGGATATACTCTTGAATACCTAAAAATGATAATAGAAATTTATAGTTGGTTTTTATTTTTGTTAAATGGAATATATGTATTTATGAGTTATTACAAAATCGGTTTAGGAGGTAGTATACTAAAGTATCAAATTTACATGCAGTATACTTGTACTCATTTCACATAGCAGAACAGGCTCTAAGTCAGTGTTTCTCAAACTGTGGGGTGCCCCCCCTAGGGGGCATGATAACCCTAGAAGGGGGCGCGAGCATATTGAAAAGTCGACAACAAAAGATTGTTTACAAAAATTATTAATGTACTAATAGGAAACAAATAAAAAATGAAATACATATTTACACTTATAAATGTATCAGTACTGCGCTATGAATTTTATAATTATTTTAAAAATATACTACGTTATATATATAAGAACAAGTTTAACAATTTTCAGTGTCCCCATAGGCTTGTCACATATAAAATTAAAAACAAAAATGTCCACTTATCTTGATAATTTGTACGGTTTATAATTAATCTCTAAAAACGCCGATTAAAAATTACGTGATTCGCTCCTCAATGCCGCCGTTTAACACGCAGACGAGCGTATCTGGAGTATTGGGGAGGGGGGGAAGGTTAAAGGAATAAAGAAACAAATAATCTGAGATAAGTAAATCCTTTGCAAAGACAATCAAGGTCCTTTTATTGCATTCCAAAGTCTTCGGAATAAATTTAAGGATAGCATTGCACATAAAATATCGTACTTCGGAAAGAAGTATACATATGTCCGGGGCAATTAACACACTGGCTGGACGAGATATTTTATATACGCCGGTGGCATTAAAGAGGGGAAAGTCGTACTGTAGGTTTAGATTCAAAACATAGTATTATATTGAATTCAATGCATCGTTATTGTATGGGGGGGGACGCGATGAAAATAATGATTGAATATTGAGTTGCGAATATGGAAAGTTTGAGAAGCACTGCTTTAAGTGTATTAATTCCTGGTTTTGCATTTAAATTGCTCTTCTATCTATATGACCCAGTAGCAGTCGGCAAGAATTTCGGTTTTCAATAAGGATTAGAAGTTCATTGCAAAAGCATATTTCGCGTGATCTTTTTTGATAAAAACTAATGCAGTATTTATGTTTTCTACGATATATGCATCGTTAGCCCACAAAGTTCACTCCTAAGAGCTTTATCGTAGAAATTTGGCTTCATTCTTACTGAACTGTAAATCATGCTGATTAGTTATGTGAATCTTCGAATTTTTCTTTGATGAAATGGAATCCATGTCTATTACACTTTCAAGACTACAAAAGGTGTGGCATTTATTCTTCATTAGTTAAAGGATAAATAGGAAGCGGTTGTGGTTTGATTGATTTAATCTTCTGTTAACGCTATACTTTAAGGTTGCTCGTGAATTACTGGTGACGGACTTCGTAATTTTGAACTCCAATCAAGTGACGAAGAGCTGATATATCACTCGCCAAACAAGTGGTTGTGGTACAAAAAACATGTCACTGTGGTATTGGTCTCATTTCAGAATTGATATTGGGATATTGAATGCGCTTTGCTTATATATATATATATATATATAAAAGTAATTCCTTTTGCTGATGAGTCATACAAAAACAACAGAGCCTGTAATAAACTTATCTCTAGTTTAATAAATCATTGGTATGATGAAAGTCAATTAAGTCCCTTTGCTTTTAATCCACTTTCCAAGTCAGGTATAACAGAGTAAGAGAAAGTGTCCTTCCCATAGCTCTTATCTTGTTCGCCAATTTTTTATCCAATATAATGTTTACAGGCAATTTTAATTGAAAAGAATATGCTTTTCTTTTCATGTATAGTGCTTAAAAATTCTCCATAAATGTAACAAAAATTATCAGCGCAGAGTTAACACACTTTTGATACATTTTAAAGTTTTATAAGATCATGAAAGTATACTTCCCAGCAACGACTTTAATTTGTAAATGGCAATAGGAAACTTTCCCCCACTTAATGTTATGATGTTATGGGAAGTTTTGATCATTTTGATCAACTTCGAGTTAGATGTGAAACTGGATGACTTTCCCAAAAAGGGTGGCATCGAATTTTATACTTTCTAACTGATCTGGCAAATGCCAATGCCTTCATTCTCTGGAAAGTAAGTGGAAGAGTTTCAAAACCTCAAGACCAATTGAATTTTCGATTTTGGCTAGGACGACAACTGATTTCTGGATTTTCAAGTCATAAGAGCAAAGTATATGTAAGTATGATTGACCAAATTTAGTGTGACTACAAGCAAACTTTACAAAAAAAAAACATATAGACGTTGCCGTTTGTACTCTACTAAAGCACATGAGAACAAGATACGTTTTATACAGCTTGCAATGTCCCACTATGTATTGATCGCCGTTTCCTGAAATTTCATGGAAAGTAATATGAATAAATTCTTAAATTTTTGGAATACAAAATAGATAGAATTAACAATTTCTGTATTTACAAATTATATTTTGTAAATATGCGATAACGTGATATAAAGAGAAATCCTCTCTTAATGCATAAGATGACCTACTTTAGAATAGCTCCCAATGGACTTTGGGAAACATATTCCCCACCAAAAAAATGGTCTTAAATATCAAATTAGTTTAAGATAATAAACTGAATGAATTTTCAATTTATAAATCAATCTCAATCCCCAAAATATTTTAACAAAACGCTATTAGAAATAAAGGCCCTATACAGGGTTAAATGCACCAGTTCATCATTTTATTAAATGTTATATTGATCAAAGATTTATTCCAGATGAATAATAAAATCATCGATTCATAATGTCTGATGAAACCCATTTTAGAAGCACTTGGATGTATTATATAACTCACTTGTAGATTCATTCGACTTCGACCTTGACCAATCGTTTTGACTCTTCGGCATCTTGCTCGCTGACACTTAATTTTGATTTCAATAGAAATAAAGTTATCGAACCACTTTTAAGTAATACATTTATTCTTTCTTAATTAAATTGGGAGGTAAGTTAAACTTGTTTTTAAGAGGAAACCTTGCAAAATTCGCAATAATAGTGTAGAAACAAAACACTTTAAAATGCAATAAAATAACGTCATGTGATATATTAAAACACAAATATCTCAGAAAGGAGAAGTAACTTTAGTTTCTTATGAGTATTTTCTCAGCTCACTAATACACTGAAGAGCCAAAATATTATGAACGCCTACTAAATAATACCACTTTATGCCTGCAACTCCCGTTGGCATGGATGCCACAAGTTCTTGGTAGAGACAGGTTGCACCAAATGTTGAAGCAGTGGTCACGTAATGTTAAAGTATTCCAACTTGATCTCTGAGCTACTTTTCTGTGAAAATACAAATAGGCTTTATCAGATTAAGATTCGCCGAGTTAGGTGGCCAGGTGTGACGGGCTCACGCGTCTTTTCTTTAACATGTAGTTGGGGTTCTTTAGAGCCAGAATTAATGGCAACGCTTTTCCAACCAAATCCAAGAAGTGAAGTGTGAATGAAAGATGCAAATTAAGAAGCTTTTAAATATCAGAAGTTTGAGTAAGCGCGATGGCAATTAGAGGAATGTAAACAGTTCGTGGTTCTAGATTGAAGAAGTTTTAGATAACGGTATGTGGCGAAGAATAGTGATTATACGCGATAGAGATCCATTGATCAAAGTGCACACCATTGCACTCGAGTTATAGCAAGACCTCATCTAGAATTGTTGTGATCGTTACTGAAACTACAACAAGGTAGGATTGACTATTTAATATTAGGATCTGTAATAGTATTGGAATCGTGTCTAGGCGAGTCAGTTATTGAAAGTGGTTCGAGTTAAGTCAATTCGGTAATATATATATATATATATATATATATATATATATATATATATATATATATATATATATATATATTGCGTGTGTTTTGCCACCGTAGATTCTCTCACATATATTTAATATCTTAATAAAGCTATATTAAGATAATGTATACGTCTAATTCTTCCGTTAATCCTACACCTCTATAGCTCACGCTGATACTCAAAGAGATAATCACTCCAGAGGGGGGATTATCACACAGGACATTAACTGGAATTCATCTTTGTACTCCTCAAGCCATTCTAACAGAATTCTAGCCTTTTGACATGGGACGCTGTCCCGTTGGAAGATTCCATTTCCAGTTAGGAAAACAAACGACATATAAGGGTGCAAATGATTGCAATTATTTCTATATAGTCTAAAACTTTCATGGTCCCTTCTACTAAAACTAAGGGTCCTAGAATCACCCATGAGAACGTCTCCAAAGCATAATACCACCATCACCAGTCTGTGTACATCAAGAGTGTCGAACTCAAAGGCTATCTTGGGCCAAGCAAACAAGGTTTAAAGGTGGGTCGCAAAAAAGATCAATATTCATAGAAACGTAGGTTTATTTCGAATAATACATTACACAATAAACATAAATAAAAGAACAAGAAAATTAAATGTTTGCGCCCTGATGCTTGACATCTGTTGACTGCTATTATCTTTTCTATTTCGGGAAAATTTTTGATATTTTATTATATTTTACTATGAGCCTATATACCGACCTGTCCTCAAAAATATTCGTTGTGGGTCGTGAGTTTGACCCCCGTGTGTACATGGAGAGGTTCGAACTGTGGAAGGCAACGTACCCTAATGCAACCATTGATGTGATGAATGAGAAATCGTGATTCATCCAACTAGGAAACTCTCTTCCACTTATTTATGGTCAAGTCTTAATATTTCCGAGTCCACTCTAGGCGTAGTTGGTAATGACACTTGGTCAACAGAGGTCCACGAGTGGAACGCCTACTGTGCGGTCCCATATCCAACAGTATCCGCTGAACTGTATGTTCCAAAACACTTGCACTTGGACCTGTATTATATTGGGCGGTCAGCTGAGCCACTGCCTAGCACCAATTTTACTTTACCGAGCTGGACAATTTCTAACGTCCCCCCCCCTTTTTTTGACACATAGACGTCCAACAACTAGATGTTTACTGCTCGTTTTATTGTCATTTATCTACTTTGCATAAATACTAAAAACAGCAGATCGGGAACACCCTACTTGTTATACTGTTTCGGAGATACTCATTCTCCGAGTCTAAGGGCTATTACACTCTTCCCTCTTTCAAATTCTTTTAGACAGACATTTTTCGCCTCACTCACGAAAATGCATGAATCATACCTTACCTTCTCCTGCATCATTTAAATACCATTCTGCCTTAATCACATGGCTTCCACGTCATCCAGATGAGTCATTGAAAAATGTGGAGGTGTTCATAATGTTTTGGCTTATATGGTTTCTTAAATTTGTTAAAATTTTCGAAGAAAATATTTCTTGTTTATGAGTGTAATTGCGTGTGTTTGAGTTCTTAATTCTCAAGCTACGCTAATATTTCAGAAGTGATGTAGAGATGATATGTATTTCAAATCTATGTATAGATTTCACTGAGTATTAGTCCCAGTGTAAGCATGACCAATTATCTAAAATATGTCGTAAAAAGACGTATGAATATTCTAAATTGCCTTAAACTCTGATTTCTACTTGAGTAATAAATTAGGCTGTAATTAGCTTTAATGCAATAAGATGGCTAATATCTAACGCAAGTTTTTGTTTTAATATTTTCAGAGGCTTTCAGAAGTCAGAACAGTACCTATCATTATAATAGATATCATCTACGAGCAGCGTATCTGAATTCCCTCTGATATATATATATATATATATATATATATATATATATATATATATATATATATATATATATATATATATATATATATATATATATATATATATATATATATATATATATAATGTAACGTATTGGCCAAGTGGTATAATTTTCGAATGTTGTAGGGTTTCATGAAAAGATCTTCAGAATGGACATTCATCTTTTTCATTTTGACGCATGCATCAAAAGCTTAGGACAACATTGCAGTACATTTTCACGTTAACGAGACAAACTTGCGACGATTATAAAGCAAAGCGTACAAAAGACAAGCAGCAGCGAGATCTTGCAGGACACAACACAAAAACGAGGGCTGCAGCTATTTACATTTTTACGTCGACGAGGCTGAGACAAAAAAGCAAACGGCGACGATTACATGATGAAGGTAAGCAGACAAAGAGAGAGTGATCACACAAGATTTTTGCTTTTATACCGGCAGTGACAAGCGCGTGACTATTATTTAACAGTAGTTCTGATTGGATAGAATGGGCGGGACAGGGATTTCGGACTAGTTGATTACTATGCAGATTAAAATGTTATTTTCGAACCAAAGAAATTAATCATTAATACTTTCTTAAAAAGTAGAGAAATTAATCTAAAGCTTAGTACTATTATGATATCCTTGTGATTGAAAATCCATTATGAGATGGATTGAAATAAAATTTACATCAAATGAAGCGAATTGAAAGTCTTTTTTAAAGAAAAAGTTTTTTTTGTTTTGTTTTTAATTTAATGAAATTTGAGAAATTTTAGATTCATAAAAAAAGTTATACTAATTTTAAATGCATCTTTTACTAAAATGGGGTTAACCATAACAAAAAATTAGTGAATTGTTAGAATTAAATAATAATTTTACTGGGCATGGGGACATTCTTTCACTAGTATACTTACCTTAAAAAATGATAAAGAGGGCTTTAAATTTTTATTTTTGAAAACGTATTGGGGGAGGGGTACCCCTGCCCATATAACGGTGGGCCAACCCACATAGTACAAATTATACAATTGCTCATATTTATTTCTCAAATTGTAAAACTGAAAACTAATTTACATGTATTTACATTTCTTTTTTTCCGCAAAACTCGTTCTTTGTGCCCCTCTTCAAATTATTTGGCATCTGCGTTAGCCTAGTGGTCAAGGAAACGGACTCGTGGCTGACGTATCATGAGTTCGAGTCTATATATATATATATATATATATATATATATATATATATATATATAGTTCCATTGTAGACTCGCCATGCAGAGGGAGCCGACGTACATTTAATATAACGAATTTTAAACTTCCTCCCGTTGGTGTGATGTGAAAGTTAAGAGAGATGTGAGGCTTACCAGCTCAAGTGTCGTCCTCGTCACCTGATCATGGTTCAAAATTATGAGGTCCGTAACCAAAAGCCCTGGAGACCTGAATAGTGAGACGTTAATATTCACTCACTCATTAAATTGGTAGCATTGTAGGAAACGAAGCTCATGGTTGGCAATTCAGCGCGTACGACAAATGCGAATCGGGGCTCCCAACTTAGCGAATTATCTTATCGTGATAGAATTCTCGCAATTTTATTACAGCATAACGAAAAACTTCTTTTATATATACAGAGAAAGTATTTTGTCTTATTCTATACATTCTTGAAGAAGACATATTTTTACAAAGAGATATATGTACATCTTGCATTCAAATGACTTTTATAAAAAAAAATAATAATAACGGAAATTTTAAAATTAAATACATACGCTAAGCTGAGATGATAGTATTATGCTCAATGTTGTGTTTATATATGCCAAAAACAAACTATCAGTTTACTGATATATTTATGCACTCTGTTAATACAGTGCTGGACAATTGCTAAGGACGGATCACAAATTGCTATGTAGCATAACATTAAGCGAGACATGAGGCCTAGTAGGATAAAATATAGTTGCCACACTGTTCAGACATTAGAATAAAGAATATTTATTGTTCTGAAAGTACAAAAGCTGTGAAACATCTGAAAGAAAAAAAAAATGTTCATTTGATCTGCGTACGGAGAAATGGAGCAATGCATCTAAAAGTCAGCAGGCACCTTAAAGAAAGGTATCAGTACGGGATATGTCCACCGTGGAGTGTGATGCAACATTCCACACGTCGTACCATACTTTGCACAACATTATCCAGCAGCTGTTGAGGCAATTTATCCCATTCCTCTGTGAGTGCACGGATGAGGGTGTTCTTGTTTGTCGGAGGATAGTTTCGACCAGCAACTTGCCTCCCCAAAGCACCCCACACATTTTCAATGGGGTTTAGATCTGGAGAACGCGCTGGCCATACGAGACGTTGAATACCCCCGCTGTCTAGACAATCCTGAACAGCGAGTGTTCGATGACATGTTGCGTTGTCGTCCATAAAAACAAATTTATCACCGACAGCACCACGGAAAAGACGAACATGAGGAAGTAGAACTTCATCAATGTATCGTTGGCCCGTCATAGTCCCATTCGCAACCACATGTAGGCGCGTGCGGCCATTGATCATGATGCCGGCCCACACCATGATACTGCATGTCGGATATCGGTCCTTTTCCTGGATATTTTCTGGACGATAAGCAGTACCACTCGCGCCAGATCAGTTGGCGTCTACAATCCGATGACAGACTGAACCTACTCTCATCTGAGAATAGTACGCATGCCCAGTCCTGTTCAGTCCAATTGTGACGCTCACGACACCATTGCAAACGGGAAGTACGGTGCTGTCTGGTCAATGGGACACACACAACAGGTCTGCGTGCGTATAGTCCTCCTCCTCCCCTCAAACGTCTGGCAACAGGTTTTCGGGAGATCTTCTTTCCTGAGGCAGCAAGAAACTGATTTGCCACCTGCTGAGCTGTGGTGCGTCTGTTCCTTTTGCTGATAGGACGATATATCTGTCTTCTGCAGGCGTCGTACTTCTAACGCGACCTCCCCCGTGCCGTCTACTACACATTCCAGTAGTTTTAAATGACTTCCACAGCCGTGAAACAACGCTGTGAGCGATGTCGAACTCCTGGCAACATCTGTTATTTTTCGCCCTTCTTCGATCTTTCCAATAATTCCGCCACGCATAAAATCATCTATGTGATGTCGGGAAGACATGCCAAAAATTTTAAGTTCGTCTATTAAATCTTTCCTGTAAAACTTTGACTTGAAACAACAACTGTCCACACGCGTCAAAACCTTTAAGGGGTCATAGGACCCTTAACAGATATCCATGCACTCGAAGAAAACATCCTTCTTCAAACCAATGTAACTTAGCAATAAAACAAAACAATATTTTGAAATTTTTACCACATGATAATCATATATATTTACATTAATTCTCAAATTTTCAGAAAATTTGAGAAAAATTAAAAAGTTATTAAGAAATAAAATTTGGTCAATTTTTCAAAAATATGAAAAATTAGAATTTTACACCGCGCAGAAATCTGAAGAACAGAATTGATCAAAATTCACAAAATTAATTTTATTTGATATAAAAAATGTTCCTTTTGAACTTATACACACTTTTAAAGCATTTAGAGAACAAAAAATTTTTAAAATACAATTATGAAGAAAATTTTAAAATTTTATGAAAAAATTCAATTAAAACACAAATAAAAAATTATATAAAAGTTTCTTTAAAATTTTTTGTATATGTTATAAAAAGCCTTATTTTGAACATGTGTATGAAGTTTTATATTGATATGATAAATAGTTTTTGAAAAATTCTGCGTGGAAGGCAAAATTTTTCATTTTGAGAAAAATGAAGTTAAAAGATAAAAAATAACAAAAAAGAAAAATTAAACATACCAGTATGCTTTAAAAAAGTCCCAGCAGCATAAATATTGCCCTCTGCAAGCTTGCATTGCTCAATTTGTTTGAGTATTTTAAGTTTTTTAGCTTTACGAGCTTCAAAGGAGGTTTTAGAAACTTGTCTCTTAGCCGTTGACTTGCGCACTTTGTCAATATTTACACAATTCAAAACATTTGTTTTATTTATTTTTAAATTCAAAGCGCGCATCAGATCAATTCTGTTCTTACTTCCATCATTGTATTCCCATGCAGCTATAAATGCAGCTATTTTTGTGACATTAATTACTGATCCAATCAATTTCGGGCTATACTTCCAAATCAGTGAATTCAATGACTCATTAGCATTTTGAGTTTTCCCCCCTAAACACCTTCTTAACAATTTCAAGTGTGATAAATCTTTAAAAACAGGTTTAATCACTTCAGAAACTGCTTTTGGTAAGGTGTTCTTGTGAGAAAATTCATTCACTGTATTGTTGTGAACCGAAACATTGTACTTACACCAGCTATTTTTGCCTTTTGGGCAAAACCAATGTTTCGGCTCATCATCTGTGCTGGATGTATGAGCCCACACAGCCCAGACAGCTTGCCTCATCTCATTCACATTATGGGAGTTGGCACGAATAGCATTGCCATAAAAAGTCGTCAATTTGCTTATAATAGCATCGGTTAGGCGACCTTTCCCACCAATTGTTTTCCCATCGGAAAGCTTCTTTTCCCCCCATAAAGCTTTCAACTTCCGCAAGCGGCTACCCATTCGCTTTTGGACATGGCGCACACACTCTATTTTTTCAATGAGAACACTATCCCCATATGGTTTTTTTTCAGCAATAGACGAAAATGTCTTTGAGTCACCATCACCTATGTATCGTTAATACTTTAATCCATGTTTTTGTTCTGATCGGAAAAAAATTTTCTGCATTCCGCAAACTTCCATTCCTCCAGCAGATCCGCTATGGTTTTTTCTGCAGAAAATTTGATGTTTAGCCAAAAAAGCACTATATTTTGGACCAAACTTTGGCCCTTTATAAGAGTCACATCCTTTGCAATAAGAGGACATGATTTCCATGTCGAGAACTTTCCCAAAGTCAGCTCCAATCAATGCACAGACTCCAATAAGAGAAGTATTCCCACGGGTCTTCCAGGTCCCATCACCGCTAACTACAACAGAATTTACGATGACATCAATAATTTTTTCCTCAGCAGCAGCTTTCTTCATCGATGCATTTGCAAGCGCTTCACTTATATCAGCTATCTTTGCATTTATTCTGTCGTAAGCTTTCTGAGACACTGGATTTGGCAAACACATAAGAGAACAAAATGTCTCGAGCGAAGACAATCCTTGGCCTATATAGCGTATGGCCAAAACAGACCGTCTGTTGATTTCAGGTATATTTTTTTTATACCAATCAATTCACAGGAATTAAGTTTTTTTCAATGCTACGTTTTCTGCACGTGAACTGAAATGTGGAAAATAATCCTACAGTGGATTTTTCACTCATTTTTATTTTGCCATAACACACAGAAAAACAAAGTAACTTTTCAATTTGGGAAAATAATAAACTAATGTCGATTAGTCTATAACCTTGAAACTCAGCGCAAACTACATTTTCGTAAGCTTCGGAAATCTTGTGTGCACTTGACAATTTTTTCACAGATGAACTTTTGTTTGGCGAAACATTTTCAAAAGAAATAATACCTTTTTCAGACAGAGATTTCTTCCGATACATGTTTCCTTGAAATCTTTTCTTCTTTGGTCTCTTTCCGGATGAAGTTTTTTTCAATGGAACATCCACGTTCAAAAGCTTTCAATAACAAATGAAAAGTTTGCTACCCAAAATCGAAATGTAAACAAACAATCCCGCTTAGATTAAACGAAGTCAAAAGTTGAGTTGTAGTTATGCTACTTCCGAAATCAATCTGATATTAGGTGGGGCTCTTTTAATAAAACTAATCGGCGAAATATTAAAATGTTTGGAATGTGTTCTAACAGATGTCAAAAGTGGGCGTGGCAGATGCAAGTTTTTGCTTACGTGTTACTAGTTATTTCTCAATAACTTCGGAAGTTATAACAGTATCAACAAAATTTTGGTAGCAAAATGCTCAGAAACGTTGAGGCTTTAACATATATTTTTTCAAAACTTCGAAAAAAATTAAATTTAAGAGTCCTATGAGGCCTTAAAGCTCCTATGAACGCTATCACGTGATGAACAGACGTGGAAAAAAAATTTGCATACTCATACTTCTTCTTACTAATATCCCGCACTTATTCTAATTTTCCACATTTTGCTTCCTTTCATTTTGTGGTTGCTATGGATGATAGTGTTATCCGTCCTTAGCAATTGTCCAGCAGTGTAGATGACCAAAGCTTCAAAGTTTAAATTTGAAACACAAAGAGTAAGGTTTTAAACCAAAATACGAGTAGAATAAAACCTATCTGTCAATTGACATCTAAATTGAGCATATGACCTTTGGTACTCGGTATGTTTTATTATCTTTTTGTTTTGAATGCATTATTTTACTGTTTTCATAAATAGTAAATTGAGTTGAACTTTGAAATATTTGTACGATAAACTTTAGCTACGTTTTCCTTGTTTGTATATTATCCGCACTCTGACTCATATTATTCGTGAATAAATAATGCTATGCCTTTTATCTTTTGTTTCTTGTTATTCGGCACGATATGTAACTTGAAAGATTTTTAATATTTAAAAAAATGATCGGTTATGACTATTTTATCTTGCTGTATAAAATTATTAAAATAATTCATCACTTCCTCCATGGACGGTTCTCGACTACTTAGTACTTTTATTAAGTGTGATTGATTCTCTTCATTATTTTTATTCTCTTTTGTGCTTTTAGATTAAAAATGATCTGCACCCTGAAGAAGAAAATATCTATCCTGGTAGTTGCCGGTATACTATTCGCAGTTTTAGGATTGGCCTTATATTTAACTTTCCCATCCATTATGGACAGTCAAATAAGAAAGGTAAGGCATAGCCTTATATATAAGATATTTTAAATATAATAAACTCTCTACACATAGACTTTAATTCACCAGTTGGCTGAAATAAATGTTATTTTAAACATAAATTGAGAGTTTCTAAAAAGAGATTCTAAGAAAATAAGTGAATTTTAATAAAGTTTATATTCTAAGTATTTTTTTTCAAAAATTATCTATTGTCTATCTCTAAATTTTGTAGGACGATTTATCATAAGTAAAGATGGCTCTTTTAAAATTCTCCATAGAGTTTAAATACAATTTTCATGCTGTGGATTGCAATGAGATTTCAAGAAACACCCAGCATTGGATAAGATACGATGATATGAGAATCATCAATTTTTTCCATTTGAATTTAAATGAATTTTTTATTATAAAGTTAAATGAGTGTATACTATTATATAGCTCAGTAAATAGTGATGTTTCCCTAACAGTTTCTTTAATACTTAGAAAGATTGTAATACTTTGTTATTTCGTGACGAATTCAAAAGAGTTATATACAATACATATATCTATAGTCATTGATAATCATCGATTGGGCAGTACGTTGTAAATTTTTAAAATTATCTTTCATTAATATTAACTAGTTAGTTCATTTCCTCAAAATGATATTATGTAACCTGTTTAATATCATTGCAATCACTGGAACTTGCACGATAGGTAATTTTTAAATTATGAAATGTTTTCTAAAATAAAGTGTATAATTTTGCTGTTCTTCTAAAACTTGTTTGAATCAGAGCGAATCATTGCGTTGCAAACGAGCTTCATTTTTCCGATTTCTTGTTTCAAAAGTGACGATGGACTTTTTCAGGGATAGTTACTTCTCACTTTGGGGTTTATAATCGTTTAAACAATATCTTACTTTATGTATGAATTTTGAGGGTGGATGCTAAAATACCAGAATTTAGATGGAGTGCATGTGAACATATAATGTCCTGTCGCATAATTTTCATATTAATTTCGGTATTTTGTTGTTATTTTTTTGTTCTCGACATTTATTCTAGTAGATTTATATCTCATTGTTAGTAAACGGTAGAGAGAAGATATGTATACTGTAGATATAATCAATCTTTGGAGAATACCACTGAATAAATAGAAAATACCATTGCTGTAAAGTTTTCTCAAAATCTATGAGCAATGGTGAACCTTGAATTCTAAAGTGACAGTTATAGTAATGAATTTTTTAAAAAATTTATTTTGTTTCAGACAAATAAAATTTTTAAATAATTTATTTTAACTTAAAAGGAATTTGTAAACTTGTGGGTTCTTTTCTGATCGTGTTCGAATTGTGACAAGAAAATAATAGCAGACAGGATTTTGTCCCACTGTTTATTCCACACCTTCTATGGGACATTTCTTAAAATAAAGAATATATTGAGATGTTACAAGATTACGATACATCGTTCCGCCGTGTCTACTTTTCACGACCCCGGTTTCCTCGCCACCGCTCTCCTCTCCCGTTCCGACCTTTTCTCCTCTGTCCTTGCCAGATCCTTCTCTTTTTATCGTCTCTCGTTCGACCTGTTACCAGGTGCAGGCAGTGGTTCCTTACACGCCCCACCTAAGAGTAAAATTTGCCCCTTGTGGCTGATTTTACCATTTCAGACACCAGGGACAGAAAATTCACAAACCGTGAAACAGAAAATCCACAAACAGAACACACAATAATTGCAACAGTCAAAAGTCTTGATGATTGTTCTAGTCAAAGTTCCTTAAAACAAACACATGAAATAATATTAATAGTTCACCCAATTGAAATAAGTGACTATGTTCCCAGAAAGATCTAAACTGTAATGGGATTGCAAACAGAAACATAGAAAACACATTATACAAAAAAAACACACTAAATATATACATTACAGTTTTTATCTTAATACAATGTTTATTTCATTAACTCATGAATGTGAATGCTCAATGAGTTCACTAAATCCATATTAAGTACACAGTAAAAACTTTCCTACGGCTCTAATTTGCCTTTGGCCGGTATGATTTCCGACCCAACCCATCTCACCCATTCTAATACAATGTTAATTTGTTTTACACGATTTTTCCAAATTTGCATCAGAATGTCTATATCGACTATTCGAGATATAACAAACTGCTCTAACATTCTTAAAACCTGAGCTGTTAAATTACATCCATAAGAAGTGTATTCAATCTTAAACCTCACTTTTTTAGTCATGAAAATTCCAAACGACATAAAGCATGCGGCATAATTCTTCGTGAGAGAACGACAAGAATACCACTTCCACAAATCCAGTACCGTGACCCACGATGCTGCGCCATTCTTTTCTACAAAACCTTCCCTTTTCAACAAAAGATAAATCCCTGTTCTCGAAAATATCTTTAACAAAGCTTCACGGGTTACCTTCGCACTGAGACTAGTCACCGGCTTAGCCTCGCCCCACCTAGTGTGCTGATCAACCCGACATAAAATATATGTATGTCCCTTTGAGCTTGGCGGATCAATTGGACCTATCAAATCCATATTCACCACCTGAAATGGCAATTCAGACCTTGCCACAGGTGTAATGGGTGATCGGTCTTTAATCCTAACCGATCGAGTGAGCTGACATTCTTTACATGACTCACAAAATTTCTTCACATCAGCCCTCAGACCCTCCCAAAAGAAAGAATACTTTATTCGTTCAAGCGTCTTCTTGGGACCCATGTGACTACTGAACACGGAAGTATGCGCTAGTTTCAACACCTCAGTTCTTCTGCACTTCGGAATTACCAGCTGCCCAATACTCTCCCCGAGTATTTTATCCCTACGAAATAGATACCCATCTACTTCGTAGTAGTTTCCTTTGCCTTCCTTAGCATACTTCCAAGCCAATGCTAACTCGGCACAACACTCCTGTTCGGAACGAAAACTATCAGCCACCATGCTTCCTTTATCCATCTCAGCGGTCACCTCCTCATCCTTAGTACCCAATGTTCCCACTTCATTCCGACATGAAGTAATATTCCTTTGAGAATCCTCAATGTGCTCCTGTGCTTTCTCTGGCAGAATACCCAATGAAACCTCGGTTTCATCTACATTTTCTGAGTCAACCCTCAGGTCCTGAGAGCTTTGAGCCAGTGAATTCTCTTCACTCTGGGCTCCTCCCAACATATCCAAAACCTCTGGTGGGAGCAACACGTCTTCTACCAAAACTTCTGCCAAAGCACATAACACTTGCTGGTGCACCACATTAACCTGGCCGCCGGTAGCAAGACCAATTGGAACATATACTAAAGGACATTTAACCGCTGGACCGAAAATACCTTTCAAATAAATCGTGGAAGCTCCTACAACCGATATTCCAGGAACTAAGTCTTTCTTGATAACAGTAATTTCCGTACCAGAATCCAATAACGCATGGACTAACTTCCCATCTACACTGATAGATGTTTTCACTAATTTACTTAATTTGTCTTCAATAGCCCGTCTAGGGATGACTTTACCTAGCAAATCAACTCTAGCAGCTACCGTCCCATCTACCAATTCCGTCCCTTCTCTTGACACCTTATTCACATCAAGTCTTTTATTATCAACCCCTTTGTTTTTCGGACAATTCCGCTTAAAATGGTTATCTGATCCACAGGTGAAACAAGCGAATTTTTTTATTTCAGTTACTTTACCTTTATCAAAGTTTTTCCTAGAAGAAAATTTATCTGTCCTTTTCTCCCCAAATGGCTGCTTACCCCAACTACCATTAAAACTTCTCCTTTCACTATCATTCCATTTAGCTCTCTCAGGTTCATCGTAGGATTTCCCTTTGGAAGCATAAAATATATCACATTGTTTGCCCAAGTTCCTGGGTTTGTACCATTCTTCCCCTTGGAGCTCACCAATATGGGTCGCCGTCTCAGAATCCAACATTTCAAACATTTTATCTGCTACGATCAGTTGATTAACTGACTCAAAATAATTCGCTTCTCTTAACTTACAGTAGTATAACCACATCGATGTTAAACGGGACGCGAACTGAGAGAAAGTTTCGTCAGAGTTACGTTTGGCCTTTCTAAAATTTTCTAAACATATTTTTTGGGGGGTGAGGGTTCATACTCCTTGAGTACAACCTGTTTTAAAGACTCATAATCTTTTAATTCTTCTTCGCCTAGGTTAACTAATAAGTTTGACACTTTGTCTCCTAACATGCATAACAAAACCTTCGGTTTTAACTCGTCGCTAACTATTTCACTAGCGAAACCCTTTTCAAGACTAGAAAAGAAATAATCCCACCCGTCTGATTTATTGGGTACCTTTACAGTTAACAGCCTAACACCATTTTAACTATTTCATCTAAAGATTTTACACGTGAGGTTTGACCATTATTTTGAGTAGCACTCTGATTAGCGTTCCTTGATAATTC
This sequence comes from Trichonephila clavipes, assembly GCA_019973935.1. Classification (NCBI taxonomy): domain Eukaryota; kingdom Metazoa; phylum Arthropoda; class Arachnida; order Araneae; family Nephilidae; genus Trichonephila; species Trichonephila clavipes. Next base: position 144,827 of record BMAU01018525.1, read on the forward strand.
TATTTCCAAGCGTAATTTTTCAATTGATAATTGTTCTTGTCGTTTTAGTTTTTGCTGCTGTTCTGTCTCTAATCTTTCGGCTGTAATAACTTCCAATAACTCTTTTGCCTCGTCCTCCTTGTAATATTTACTAGAGATTATTAAATCCCTTAAAACAATTTTAGACATAGATGGATCAGGTGACTCATCTAAGTCCCGCGCTAATTGAATTAAGTCAACTTTCTTACTTCTAATGAGAAATGCCATTTTTAATAAAGCTAAACCTAATGCCAAATTACCTTCTGACAAATTTAACTACAAACACTTAAATGACCTAGTACTATATATTTAACAAGCAAGAAAAATTCTACTCGTTTTTTCTAAGAGTACTTAAAATTCCAGAAAGAGTCAAATTCCAGAAACCCAATACGAAATATGTTTACAATAAAACTTATATGAGACACAGTTATTTGTTACTAATCAGAATGCAGAACCTTTTTCAAAATAAAAAAAAAACACAATTAACAACATACTTTAGCTACATTACCATAGAATTATTTCTCAAATCATAAATCTACTCTTAGTTTCTTTTTTTTTTTTTTAATTAAAAGAAGAATTTTATGCAGGAAACAAAAACCAATATACATATACATCCTAAATTACGAGCAAAGGAAATAACCTCAGATTGCATTAAACTATCAACTAACTGACAAATTGCAACACTTTTACTTAAAATGAAAAACTATCATATAATATTCAAAAAAAAACATGCCATATTCTGAGTCATAAATAACCTACAAAATCTCTTATTTACAACATTTTAACAGGAAGTCCGTCTACTTGAAATACATATACACATTTTTTTAATGGATATTTTTCACCCACTCAAACATACATTTTTCGCAACCATTATTTCAAGATAAATTAATCTAATTCTTTTTTTTTAAATTCTGCAAACTGAATTGTTATGCAAAACACTTTCTATACCCAGATTTTAATTTTTGAGACAACTTCAAAACAGTAAAGAATGATGATAAAAAGAAATTATAGTTTAACACTAGAACTCTAAATACCATATTTTACAACATTTAAAATGATACCCTATCATTTCCAGGTAAAATAAGTACACAATTTTCTTATTTCATCTACACAATAATCCAACAACATAGAATATTGCAATAAACCAATGAAATTTTCTTTTTCATATATATCTGCTTTTTCTATTTTATTTTTAAAAAAAAACAAATTAAATATGACTGCATCCCATTACTCTTTTAAATATTCACACAATATTTTAACTTAGGGGAACAATAGCCACTTACCTCGACATGAACGCTGTTTCTGTACTTGAACACTTTTCAGATCACGTCTCCATTCATCAGAAAATGAAGAAAAATACGACATCTGTTCGTTCATAGCCCAACTCGGCAGGTGATGGTAAAACTCCATATGAAGAAGGTCTTGTTTTTTTTTCACTTGAAACTGCTGCAGGGCAATTTCCGGGATGCACGTGGTCATCAACTTGAAGATACACTGCAGGATTCTATTTTCTTGTTAAAAATTTCCTTTCAAACCGAATGTCCACTAGAACCTTGTTCACAATTATGTAGTACGAACACCGATCAATTTGAAATATTTTATTCATTTAGCTTCTGCTCCATTGCATCCCACTTCTGACACCAGTGTAAACTTGTGGGTTCTTTTCTGATCGTGTTCGCATTGTGAATTGAAAATAATTGCAGACAGGATTTTGTCCCACTGTTTATTCCACACCTTCTATGGGACATTTCTTAAAATAAAGAATATATTGAGATGTTACAAGATTACGATACATCGTTCCGCCGTGTCTACTTTTCACGACCCCGGTTTCCTCGCCACCGCTCTCCTCTCCCGTTCCGACCTTTTCTCCTCTGTCCTTGCCAGATCCTTCTCTTTTTATCGTCTCTCGTTCGACCTGTTGCCAGGTGCAGGCAGCGGTTCCTTACAGAATTTTTGAATTAAAATTGCTGAGCTATGCTTTTATTTATAAGAGTCGGGGAATTAAGTAACTTAAGATTGACTTCATTGATACAACTATCAAAATTTTGGTTCAGATGCCGCACAAGAATGCGTCGTGAATTGGATGAAATAAACATAGCACATTACGCATTGTTTAGTTTTAACTTGTCCTACGCTTTTTGATTTAATAGTCACTGGCTACACTTCATTTGGTGGTCTATTCTATTTTGAAAATCCAAATATAGTTTAGGTCTTTATCGAATAAGCTATTCTAGTATGAAGGAATTTTGTTCTTCCATACGAACCAATTATTACCAAACCAGTTTAAGGTATCCGACTACATTCGGAACCATGATTTTAAAAAAGCGTCTAAATGGATAATTTTCGTGATATTTAGTGTCACTTAGATTAGAATACATGTATAAAATTGTTTTAAGGAAATTTTGACAAAAAAAATTATTTAAATATAATATTTTGGCAAAAAAATTAACTTAGAAAAAAAACCTTTTTTCAAAATGTTCTCCTCTTTTATAAAAAAATGCTTCTAAAATAATAATATTGGGCTTATATAAAGTAAAAACTTCTCTCCAGAGAGTCTGAACTATGAATTTTGAAACTATGATTCAGAGTTACAACCCATTGAAATAATTATCGGCGTTTTTTTCTTAAAATTTTTCCCCTCTGTAGTCGTAAAACATGGATAAATCCACTTCTAAGTTATATATTTTAAAAATTCTAGTTGAACTTCTGCACAGAGGTATGAGCTATATGCAGGCAAAATATTATTATAATAGAAGCAGTTTTCACAAAAGGAGAATATTTTGAAAATGGGTCATTCTATGTTCATTTTTTGTCAAAATATTGTACTTAAATAATTTTTTCTGTAATAATATTCTTAAAACAATTTTATATACATTTTCTAATCTAAGTGACACTAAATATCATAAATATTATCCATTTATACGCTTTTGCAAAATCACGGTTCCGAACGTAGTCGCATACCTTAAGAACCCTAAACTGAATCTGGAGATACTAAATTTTATTCGTGTAAGCTAGGGGTGTCAAACTCACGGCCCGCGAGTCACATGCGGCCCACAACGAGCATTTTTGCGGCCCGGCCAGTACATTGGCATACAATAATGTATAGTAAAATATCAAAATTTCTCCTGAAATAGGAATATATTAGCAGAAAAGAGATATCAAGTATCAAGACGTAAATATTAAATTTTCTTGTTCTTTTATATATGTTTATTATAATGCATTTTTCGAAATAAATCTACGTGTTTATGAATATTGATTTTCGTTGGATACCCCCTTAAGCTAAACTTTGTTTATTTGACCCAAGTCAGCAGCCTTTGAGTTTGACACCCTTGGTGTCAGTTATGGTTGGTTACGAAAGGCATCAACCACACTTCGCTGGATCTCAACGCTTGAAATTTTCTAGAATTTACTTTCGTATTTCACCAATATAAACCAGATGCAAAGTCTTTACATTATATATCCTCCTTTTTAGTTTCAAATACCTCTTAAGGTATTCGACTAACCTAAAATCATGATTTTTTTCAATAATTGACAATTTTTTTTATAATTTTATTTTATAAACCATCTTATTAGCTTAGTAAAATTACCAAGCTTTTTATTTTCCGTTCACTAGAACAAAAACTACAAGTGTTTTAATAAAAGATGTCATAACTTATTACAAGATGTCAAATTTTAAAATGCGTTTTACTCGAGATGTGTTTTTTTTTCGAAAAACTCGAACGGGGACAGTGATTGCACAAAAAGTTTTGAAATTAATGTGCTGAAATTTTTTGTGAATATTTTGTATAACAGTAGAAAAGTTTTGACCTTCAGATTTATCAATCACTGTTTTATTTCATAATCTACACTCCTTTATGTGAATATAATCACTATTTTTTAAGCAATTTTATATAGTCACTAAGATAGAGTGCTTTAGTGTTTTTAAAAATTAAAATATTTATTATCCTGAAGGTCATTTCAAACAGGAATAACAAAGTAACACACTAAAATTGAAAATTTGAGAATTCGTTCATAAAATTACAGAGCGGGCCCCGTTTATGTAACCTTTTGTACATTTTCACCAGTTTCTTCCCCTTTTAATAATGATAATTTTTTTTCTGTTTTCAATTTTACGATTTTCCCCCTAAAATATACTAAATAAATCTAAAACTCACAAAAAAATCCCCATATCTCTATTTTTTCAAAAATAAGTTGTCGCAAGTAGCTGGATACCTTAACTGTCACAGTCAGTCATGAGAAATAAGAGTCAGTAAAATAGAAAAAAAGTATACGATTCTTTGATTTCAAAAACGCGATGGAATTTTCAATGTTCATCCACTTTATTCGTGTCTTTCATGAATATTAACACTGTAAATGATTATTAAAACAAAATAAATAAGCATTTTATGAATAGAAGCATCTTATTTTGCATGCATTAAAATATTTTTTACAGACCAGTTCTCATTTATTCTCAGTATAGTATCTTCTTAGTTTTAACAGAAATGTCTCAAACCAGTTTTTATTTCGAAAATACTTCTTGATTCATCAACCTTTTTACTGGTTAATTTTTAACATTTCTGTTAATAGAACTTTAACACGTAGATGAGTCATTAAGAATTCAGCAACTAGAAATCTTCAAACAATATTAAATGTCACGATGAGATGACAAGATTTATGAAGTAATATTATACGCATAAAATTGTGTGTTTTTGTTTGATCTTTATGCATGAAACTGAACAATCGTGACACACATATCAAAATTGTGATGCACAAGATGATACAAACTAAACTCATTTTGCTAATATTGCCTATCAAGCCAATTGTAGATCCTAGAACTGCAAAATTTTGTATGCATGTGTTGCAGTCCTTAAAAAAAAACACCCTTAAAATAATTCAAAGTCTACGTTTGACTACTTTAAAATAATTTTAAAATTGCTCACATGTGGTTATGCTTATGCTGAAAAATAAATAGTACATAAAGTACGATTTTATCCAGTCTGACTCGTATGCAAAGTATCATCTCTATTGTTGATCTAGATCTGAATCCCACATTTTCCGTCTAATATTAACTGATTAAGGTTTACCCATTTAATTAAAGAATATAACATAAATCAAATTTATTATTTATTTCAAACTTAATTTATTCACTAATCAAAATCTTAACCCTTTTTCTTGAATACTAATTACTGAAAAAATAATGTTTATTGAAGTAAAATATTTTCAATTTTTCTTTTCCTTTCCGTAACTGAAGTAGATAATTTTCATTCATTCTAATATATTTAGATATGATTAAAATTTATTGCAAAATATTTTATTGATCAATTGCTTAAATATGTTTATAAAGCACCATGTCAAATTTATCGGTCCGTGTTGGTTAAATTATGGTTAATCAAACGGAGATGGAGAGTTACATTATAGGAAAATTTGTGATTTAAAATATAAAATTAAGTTGGAAAAGATAATAATAGTCGCTTGTGATGAAAAAACTTTTAAATTTCAGTAAAGATACGCTATTTGTTGAAAACAAGTAACATAGTAGGATTTAGTTCTCGTTTCAGAACTATTTTTCAGCTAAAATAAAGTAAAATTATACTCGCAATTGAATATTTTGAATAATATAACTTTTAATGAAAATAGACCTGAAAAACAGTAATTTTATTTTTTTATTTACACAAATGAATTGTTTTTTCCCATCAGAAATAAATAATACACATCATATTAAAACTATTATTGAAAAAGTAATAAGACATCAGAACGTATATTTTCAGTTATATAAAAAAAAGTAATTACCATACTTTCAGATATATTGATTAAAGAATTTCGGAGCCAGGCTCTCCCAAACATCTGAAGTTTTGTATACGCACAAAGCGAAATACAGAGGAAATGGATATATATATATATATATAATTACTCCACTTTTATATAAATTATTTTATATATTAGCTGTCCTAAGTCAGCAATTTTTATAACACTGCAGCATCCATTTTATAATTTTTAATCCCGGTTGCTCATGTGTCCTTCATTGTATGATTTTCTTACTGACCATGTGTTTTTCGAATGTGATTGATGGATGTTTATCTCTTGTTTGTAGAGAAATAGACTATATATATTATATATATAATATATATATATTATATATATATAATATATATATATTATATATATAATAAATATATATTATATATATATATATATATATATATTATATATATAATATATATATTATATATATATATAATATATATATTATATATAATATATATATATATATATATAATATATATATTATATATATATATATATATTATATATATAATATATATATATATATATTATATCTATATATATATATATATATACATATATATATACATAAATATATATTATATATACATATATATATTGCCGCACGCATAATTTGCTACAAGTCCCGATAGCCGAGTTGGCAGAGCGTTGGACTGAACTTCCTCAGGTCTCGGGTTCGAATCCCGGCCCCGGCAGATTTATCCAAAGACTGGAATTTTGTTCTCGTTTTTAATGTATTGTTTCTCTAGGTTCTAGATGAATCCAGATCATTCTTTAGAGTGCATACTGGGTATTTCTCGAATATTCCGAAGTGTATAAAAGCAGAGTTCATCGCCAGTTGGGGATGTTCTCAGTCCAGTGTTGTATCGAGCTCCCAGCGTTAGAATAAATCTAATTGTTTGTTTAATTGCACTGTGTACTTCTTTCGAACTCCGTGACAAGTTTGGTGGAGGCGCCGGTTACAATTACGTCAAACGTGGATAATAGCGACAACCTTCGCAGGAGCCTCCGGTTAAGAGGATTATCCCCCGAATTCGGACTGTTAAAAGAAAATAGAGTAGGAAGAGGACAAAAATGCCGACCGAGCAAGAAGCCAAGCCCGCTGTAGTAACACCTTCGTTACAGCAATGGAGGAGCCCATCATCGACCTTCCGAGGAGTGCCTGGGGAAGACCCTCTCAAATGGCTTAAAGAGTACGATCGAGTAGCCAACTTTAACAAGTTGGATGACATGATGTGCCTGGCAAACGTTTATTTCTTTCTTGACGGTACTGCGAGACAGTGGTATGTCAACAACGAAGACGCCTTAGATTCCTGGGAAGCGTTTAAAAATGGACTAAGTGGACTTTTCGGTGACCGTCAAAAATATACCAGAAGGGCAGAAGAACAACTAAAATGCCGAGTTGAGTTGAGTTAATATTAACGTCGCACTGTTCAGCTACACGAGGGCTTTTGGCGACGGACCACGTAATTTTGAACCATGGTCAAGTGACGTGGACGACACCTGAGCTGGCACCCCCCCTCTCCTAACTACCACACCACACCAACGGGAGGACGTTTCAGCTCTCGACAGATTTAACGTGCATCGCTGCCCTACACGGCGGGTCTTTAGTGGTACTGGGATCAAACTCATGACATGCCTGCCATGGTTGGATACCTTAACCACTGGGCTACCGCAGCCCTACTAAAATGCCGAGCCCACAGCGTTCAGGTGAGAGTACACAGTCCTACATACAAGGTGTATTAGGACTTTGCCAAGAGGTAAATCCTCTGATGAAAGAAGACGAAAAGTGTCACACCTAATGAAAGGTGTTGCTGAGGATATTTATCAGGCCCTGTTGACGAGAAATCAACGACACAGCAAGTTTTATCAAATGGTGCAACTATATCGAAGATATGAAGCAGAAGAGAGTTGGTCGACCGAAATTTGAAAGGCTTCCAAACGTCGTACCGGTTGCATCCCTGACGGATGAGACTGATTTGGTCTCTCTTATTCGCACAATCGTACGAGAAGAAGTCCATCGACTAGTTAACCAGACGCAAGAATCTTTGGACTTCGATCCCCAATCCTTAGAAGAGATCGTTCAAGACGAAGTTGAAAGGGTTTTGGCCCCAGTGTCAACAAAACCTACAGAAACTAGACCACGACCAACATACGCCGCTGTAACCAGGAAATACAGAGCTCCTGTTCAGAAATTCCCACCTGAACCAAGAAAACAGATGTGTGGAGAACGGCTGACAACAGACCTGTTTGTTTCCACTGCGGACATCCTGGACATGTAATGCGTTACTGCCGAGAGAGAAAGACTGTCTTTGACAACTCCTCGAAACCGCCGACGGAACTTCGACGACGTTGGCACTGAAGAAGAAATACGCCGACCAAACTCTTCTCGCCGTTTTACGCCAAGTCCCACGAGAGGCCGATCCCCAATACGTCGTTACAGATCCCCGTCGCCAAATCGCCGATCCATTCAGTCGCCAGGCCGTAGGAGCGAGGAAAACTAAAGAGAGCGACCTTCCAAGGAGGTGAGGCCGCGTGTACTGGAAATCCTCCGTCGACCGCCAAGATGACTGGTAACCAACTAGACGTAATAATAGATAAGAAGCCGATACGTGCTCTAGTAGATTCTGGGGCATCGTTTTCTGTCATATTCGATAAGTATCGCCGATTTTTAAAGAAAGTTCTGTTTGCTGATGCCAAGAGCGTTATGCTGAAAGTTGCGGATGGAAATTTTGTTCGGCCGATAGGGAAATGTGTTTTACGTGTCCGTATAAACAATCGAGAACTGCCTTTTGAACTTATTGTTTTATCACATTGTAGCCATGACGTCATCCTAGGATGGGACTTTTAGAGGCGTCTCAAGCCGTTATAGACTGTGGACAAAATGAACTTGTTCTAGAAGACATCTGTCGAGACTCCACAGCGCCTGACGCCTGGAATTTGTATGCCACCAGAGACTATACACTTAAGCCGCATTCTTTAACTAGAATAACAGTATCAGGATATCAAACCCGAGGAGACATAAATGTAGTTCTAGACGGCAGCAAACATTTGCTCTTCGAGAAAAATATTGCTACACCGTCCATGGTATCCACATATCGTAACGGAAAAAGTGATGTCTGGGTTACCAACCTGCAGTTCCGAAACCAAATCATCCCTAGAGGAATGTGCATAGGCCAAGCTGAACCACTAAATGAAGGGCATCTATGTGTTATTTCCGACACATCGGGTTGCTTGGATGACCAGCAAGAAACTTCGGAGTCACAGATGAATTGTTCGTTAATGATGTCACCCGAGTTAAGTGACGAACAGAGAAACAAGCTATCCGAACTACTCCGGAAATTTTCTGGGCTTTTCACGAAGACCGACAAGTCGACAGCCGCGAAGACGAATGTGAAACACAGGACTTTTACTGGTGATCATTCTCCAATCAACCAACGAGCCTACAGAGTCTCGCCGACTGAAAGACGCATCATTCATGAAGAGGTTCAGAAAATGCTTGATGAAGGTATCGTCCAACCCTCTGAAAGTCCTTGGTCATCACCCGTTGTGCTCGTAAGAAAAAAGACGGTAGTTGGCGTTTTTGCGTCGATTATCGCAAGCTGAATAGCGTCACGAAAAAGACGTTTATCCTCTGTCTCGTATTGACGATACGCTCGACTGTCTGAAAGGTGCCAAGTTCTTTTCTTCCATGGATCTCCGATCTGGTTATTGGCAAATAGAAATAGACGAAGCGGATCGTGAAAAGACGGCATTTATTACCCCCGAAGGCTTATACGAGTTTAAAGTCATGCCGTTTGGTCTCTGTAATGCACCTGCGACCTTCGAGAGAATGATGGACAATTTGCTACGCCATTTTAAATGGACTATGTGTCTTTGCTACCTAGATCACATAATAGTGTTCTCAGAAACTTTTGAAGACCATCTTATACGATTAAGACTTGTTCTAAAATGTCTTCAGGAAGCTGGTCTTAAATTAAATTCAAAGAAGTGTCTTTTGCTGCCCAAGAAGTAAAGATTCTGGGCCATCTTGTATCTAGTAATGGCGTTCGTCCCGATCCCGACAAAATAAAAGCCGTAAGAAATTTTCCCACTCCAAAGAATATACATGACATACGAAGTTTTCTTGGTCTTTGTTCATACTTTAGAAGATTTATTAAAGATTTCTGTTATCTCGCCGAACCTTTGCAGTCGTTGCTGAAAAGTGGCGTGGAGTTTCATTGGGGTCCTGAAGAGGTGGAAGCATTTCACAGTCTTAAGAAAGCACTTACTTCGGATCCAGTATTGGGGATGTACGACAAAAGAGCTTCTACAGAAATCCATACTGATGCAAGCGGGTACGGTATCGGAGCTGTCCTAGTACAAATTCAGAATAATGTCGAGAAAGTTATAGCATACGCTTCTAGAACTCTGACAAAAGCCGAAAAGAATTATTCCACCACAGAAAGGGAATGTCTTGCCATCGTATGGGCTACCAACAAATTCCGGCGGTACATATTCGGAAAACACTTTACTGTTGTAACTGACCATCATTCCTTGTGCTGGCTCATGAATTTAAAGGATCCTTCAGGAAGGCTTGCCAGATGGGCCCTCCGACTTCAAGAGCATGATTTTGACGTAAAATATAAGAAGCATAGTGACGCCGACGCTCTTTCGAGAAATCCAGTGGAAGAGGAAACGGAAACACCAGACAAATTTTTAGCAGTCACGCCGAGTATGAACCTTGCGATGGAACAGAAAAAAGATCAAGACCTTACGAAATTAAAACTTTTGAGCAACTCATCCAAAACGAAGAATTCAGATTCATCGACGGTATCCTTTGCAGGAAGAATTTTGATCCAGATGGAAAGTTGTGGTTACCAGTCATTCCTAAACATCTACGAGCAGACATACTAAGGCACTTTCATGACGCCCCCACCGCAGGACACCTTGGTTTCGCGAAAACTTATGACAGGATTCGCAAGAGATTTTACTGGCCGGGAATGTACCGAAATGTCGTTCGGTATGTCATGCATTGTCGGGAGTGCCAAAGGAGAAAATCCGTTCCTCAACGACCACCTGGACGTTTAGTTCCCATCCCTCCAGCTATAGCTCCTTTCCATCGCATTGGAATTGATCTCCTTGGGAGATTTCCAAAGTCTGCTCATGGAAACAAATGGATAATAGTCTGCACGGATTACTCAACACGATATGCAATAACAAAAGCCTTGCCGACAGCCGAAGTCGACGAAATAGCGAAGTTCTTACTTGAAGAAATTGTCCTCAGACATGGAGCTCCTCGAGTAATTATCACAGATCGTGGAGCCGTCTTTCGATCCAGACTTGTTTCCTCTCTCGTCGACTTGTGTAACATTGATCATCGTTTCACAACGGCGTATCATCCCCAAACAAATGAACTGACGGAGCGCTTCAATAAGACCTTGGCTGACATGTTGTCAATGTATGTGGATGTAGAGCAGAAAAATTGGGATGAAATTCTACCATTTGTAACCTTCGCTTATAATACCGCTAAACAAGAGACCACAGGTTTTACGCCGTTCTATTTACTTCATGGTCGTGAAGCGGAAACGACACTTGATGCAATGCTACCATTCTGTCCTAACGATTTTGATGACAATAACATCACCAAGATAGCAGCCAGAGCCGAAGAATCACGACAGCTAGCCCGAGTGCACACTCTGAGAGCTCAAGACAAAGATCGTCGACGTTACGATTCCAAACACCAAATGGTATCCTACGCTCCCGGAGATCTCGTATGGGTTTATACTCCAGTGAGAAAAGTCGGTCTCTCCGAAAACTCTTAAGAAGGTATTTCGGACCGTATCAGGTGCTACGCCGTTTATCAGCCGTGACTTACGCAGTACAAGATTTTGATCCTGCTTCACGAAAAAGAAAACTAAGAGAAGTTGTCCATGTACTGCGTATGAAACCGTACCATGATCCCGCCGAGCAAATCGAAACCGAGGATATTCCTCCCATAGAATCATACAAAGGACCCGTCACTCGTTCCAGAATAAAGACCCTTGAACAAAATGACAGCGGGGCGCTGTCTTCTTTTTCGAGGGGAGCAATGCCGCACGCATAATTTGCTACAAGTCCCGATAGCCGAGTTGGCAGAGCGTTGGACTGAACTTCCTCAGGTCTCGGGTTCGAATCCCGGCCCCGGCAGATTTATCCAAAGACTGGAATTTTGTTCTCGTTTTTAATGTATTGTTTCTCTAGGTTCTAGATGAATCCAGATCATTCTTTAGAGTGCATACTGGGTATTTCTTGAATATTCCGAAGTGTATAAAAGCAGAGTTCATCGCCAGTTGGGGATGTTCTCAGTCCAGTGTTGTATCGAGCTCCCAGCGTTAGAATAAATCTAATTGTTTGTTTAATTGCACTGTGTACTTCTTTCGAACTCCGTGACAATATATATATATATATATATAATAGCACTTCTTTAGCACTGTGGGTTCTAGTTATTATTCACACTTTTACTTTATTATACTATATATATATATATATATATATATATATAAACACGAAATATACATATACCATACTTACTCGAACCTAAGCCGCACTATTTTTCCAGCGTTAAGGCAACTGAAAATTGGGTGCGGCTTAGAATTGAAGGCAAAGTATTTATTGACTGTGGGAAATTGAGTTCCCACCCTTTTCAAAAAGTAAAATGTAATCGTCCATTCTGGCCACTTACGTCAATGACCAGTACTTAGCCAGTACTTAGTCTGGCCAGTACTTAGTCTATCCTAAACATCGTTGTCTGCTCATTTGGGGGAAATGTTTTTGCATACGCTTTCTTTTAATTACCTAAATACCAAAGATATTGGAAAAAGCATCAAGACGAGTTCATTATGATGCAAGTATGAAAAGAAAGGTAATTTTATATGCAGAAAAAATGGAAACAGAGCAATAGTCACTGAAAATTTGACTCGGATGAAACAAATATATGTCGATGGCGTAAACAAAATGATAAAAATTTTCCTTGTAAATGTTCAACAGTCTTTAATAATTCTTTTACATTATTCTATAATACGTTCTTTTAAAAAAATGTTACATGGAAGACAACATTGTAAGGGAAAATGGCGATGTTCGCTGTGACAAAAGGGGAGTGACGAATCATTTTCAAAACATGATACTGACTGTTGTAGTAACTATAGATTCATGTGTGTATTTGAAAGTTTTTAATACTGGTGAAATAAATATTTTTTATAAATTATTAATTTCCTATTATTTCTCATTAATATATTTTTTAAAAAAATTCTTTACTATCGGATATTGAGAAGCCTTTTACACATTTTTTATATTTTTTCTCAAAAACGTGTAGAGAATAGAGGGCACGACTTAGAATGGATGACAACATTTTTTCACAAAGCATTTTGAGAACTAAGGGTGCGGCTTAGATTCCAGTAAATACGGTATATATTGTATATAGGGAGAAAAAACCCACAAAAGCTCGCTCTTATTATAAAAATTCATTACAAAATAACCATTAAAATATAACAATGCAACTTTTAAGTAACTGGATAGGTCAGTTTCAGTAGTTTTTTTTTTTTTTTTGGTGCAACAGATGACGTAAGTGCTCCTTCAAGAGGGACTTGGGGGATTATTGGTAAGGAAGACAACATTTTCGACCGAAATCGAAATGGCGTCGGTTCAATAGAAAACCAAATGTGGTCTTTTGTTTCACGAGACAAAGTCGCCCATTAATGTTAAGCGTAAATTTCGACATTGTTATTCACTTCCTGCTGTATTGTTGTCCTGATGCAAAATCAATAAACCGATGGTTGAAAATGTTTAAATAAACAGGCAACGTGACAAAAAAACACGTTAAAGAACACTTGCCGGGAACTACATTACCACCTAGACAGTCCCCGAGCTACCAAGTGGGCACACGTAGCAATTTACTGAGGTAAATCATCTTACAAAAATCCATAAAAATATTTTTATATTTTCAGATATAAAGGTATTTTATATTTCAAAGATATTTTTATATTTTCTATGAAAAAGGACTCACCTCTATTGAAAACAAATGGCTATCATTATTTTATTTATAAATTTTAAGAAAGATAAAAATACATAGAAGAAAAATATTCCATCTTCATCTAAAAGTTTTTTTCGATGAACATTTTAATTTTCAACAAGGACAAACTCTTAAAAATTCAAACTATTAGAGTTTTTCGGATAAATAGTATTCCCTTTTTTAAATCTCAGTTATGCCACGCTTTTATCTTAAAAGAATGGAATATACAGACAGACAAAGGTATGGTAAATATATTTAAAAGACTGGTAAAAAAACTTGAAAATTTAAGGAGAGATATTATATAAACAAAACGGATGAAGCAAGAAAAATAGAAATAAAAACGATATTAACTAAAAAAGATAATTAATTAGAAAAAAAATTACAATAAACATTTTTTATTCAACGTTTATTTCAGTATTGGTTAACGTTTGCTTCTATCTTTTTATTAAGTAAAAATAGAATTTTATACTTGAATATTCAATTCTAAATCTCAACTTTCCTATTTTTGTACAAGTGTGTATTAGGTACTTTTATATACTTAAATACTTTTTTATTAAGTTAATTACGTACTTCTTAGGAAAAAAAAAAGAATATGTTCTACAATAAGTATATGTGTGGATCTCAATTTTTTACTTTCTTATCTTTCTATGTAAATCTGGAACCATTTATAACGTAATCCTGATGTATACAAGCAGGCTTCTTTTCACCGTACAAAATTTTATAAATGCTTCCATTGAAAAATAATGAATTAATTATTAAAAATAATTAATTAAAATAATGAATACTTTCAAATGAAATAATTACGTAATTTACAGTCTTGAATTCGGCTTTATTCAGAAATTGACTACCGTTTTCGTATATGACAGTATTTTCAACGATGCTTCCAAAGACGTTGAAAGTAACCTTATTATATCATCTTCTGTAAGCTTGAAGAACATTAAGGAGTTCACTAGACAACGATCAGCCCATTATTAAAGGAAAGATTAACCTTAATTATGATATCCACCATGAGACTTGAGGAAGAAGACTCATAGGCAGGAAATTAACATTCTTTGCTTTGTATCATTTTAAATAACTATCAAAGCGCTCGTTGCATATTTACAAAACACACGCATTATATGATTGAGGAAATTTAAAGGACAATTTATAGCTAATTAATAATTAAAGAAAATAAAAAAAACTTATTCGTATTACAATTTTATTGTATAAATCTGACTCAATTCCTATTACTATTCATTTTGAGTATTTTTAAAGTATATCATTTCTCGTTCTTCCTCTCTCTCTCTCTTTCTCGCTGTATTTTTCATTTCTTTATATCATTTAAAAAACTATTAAAATGCTCGTAGAACTTACAGAACACACGCATTACACGATTAAAGAAATTTAAAGGACAGCTTACAACTAATAATCTATTAAAGAAAAAAAAAGTAAAAAAAATCTATTTATACATTAAATTTTATCGTAAATCTGAATTATTTCTTATTATTACTCACTTTAAGTATTTTTAACGTAAATCCAATCTTGTTCTTTCTCTGTATTGCATAATTTTAGACGTGGTTTATTAAGATTTCTGTTGTGAGTATATTACATCGATCCCAACTTTTAAATTACGGAATCATGGAATTTATATATGGGTGCATTTATTTTCTATAAATAGATTAACTAATTTGTGACATTGCATATTTTTTACATTGAAAAACAGCATATAAAATCCATCTACATTGTATACTTTTAACTATAAATAAATAAGTCTTTCGTTTTGATGCTTAGCGTTTTCTTTGTATTTACGTTTACACGTTTATCGTACTTAAAGGGTATGGAAAAACTATGCCACTACTTGTCCAATCGTGGTAATCATACTATGGTTTTCAGCTTATTGTATTTCATTTTTATAAGAATGCCATCGCTTTTTATACACAATTTAATGGATCATTTCTGTTCAAATTAAACTTTAATGATTCCAATAATAAATTACTTTGATATTTCAATTTTAATTGAAATAGTTTGATTTTACTTAATTTATGAGAATAAAAGTGGGCAACACACGTCAGCAAGTATGGTGGATATGACCCGCGGTTTAAACCGAGTGGGTTCGGGTTCGAATCCCGAGTAATGCATGGTTGTGTTTTCTTTGGGAAAAGAAGTCAGACTTTCGACTGTAATGGATTACCGTCTCGAATGGAAAGCAGCGCACCCCTTCCTGTTATATGCTGGGATCATCATCTGTAATAAATGTCTATATTCTTCTGTTTGTATTGTATATTTCTGTTCTTCTACTTGTATTTCATATGTATCTCAGGATAAAAACACACGACAACAACAAATAAAAGCAGGTAACTAACTTGATATGAAAAAGTTAAAAATATTTAAGACCTATTTCAGATTTTATTTTTAGTTTAAATTTTTCTGATTAATTTATCAACCCACACGCATACACGTATATATAAATCACAAAATTCGTTGCGTTTTTATTATTTTTGAAGTGAAACTTTTTTGGGCGCGAGAGTGAATGAGAAAATTGCCGAGTTTTGCGTAACCATGAAAAAGCGAACGGAAGTAGTCTTCCCCCTCCATCCCCCTGAATCATCGCCATTGTAAGGAGAGAGCGAAGGAGGAAAAGGGGGGAGCGGGGACCGCGTGACTTGGGTCATTTCGGTGAAAAAGTTGGATAATTGCCTACGCCTCCGACTGGTCAACTTTCCCATCTTCCGATTAGGGGTCATTTTCTCCCCGACCGGGATCATTAACAACGGTCGTATCAATTGTAGTGTGATATGAGGCAAAGTGAAGGGACCACTTCACAGCCCTCTCTCCGAAGTCGAAAAAAAAAGTTGTTGTGTGAGCATTACGGTGAAGACAAAACAGCTCTCGCAGCAAAAGGGTCCTTTTTTTGAAATTTTCTTTAGATTGTTGGCTACATGGCGATGTATTCGGTGGCTATTGATTGATTGAATATTAACGTCGTACTGTTCAGCTACACGAGGGCTTTTGGCGACGTAATTTTGAACCATGGTCAAGTGACGTGGATGACACCTGAGCTGGCACCCCCTCTCCTAACTACCACACCACACCAACGGGAGGACGTTTCGGCTCTCGACAGATTTAACGTGCATCGCTGCCCTACACGGCGGGTCTTCAGTGGTACTGGGCTCGAACTCGTGACAAGGCAAGCCACGGTCCGATACCCATACCACTCGGCTACCGCGGCCACGTGTTCGGTGGCTAATTTATTTCTTTACTTTTCATTTGCGTTGAATTATTAATTCTATAGTCAGAATGCCTAAATCAAACACACAAAGAGGAAAAGAGTTTCGTGAAAGAAAAAAAAAAGAAGAAAAACTAGCATCAAGTCCAGTCGAAAAAGAGACAAAAAAGCAGAAAAATAGTGCAAATTCATCAAGTGCTGCTGCCAAATCTCGATCAGAGAACATGAGAGAATATAGAGCACGGAAAAAAACATTGCCGAGTTTAATGACCAATGATGGCAATGCTATTGAGACTTTTCTAATGGCAGCACAGATTAATACGGAATTTGTGAATCGCCCTGTGCCCTCAACTACAGAACTCTCAACAAGTCTAGTGCGGGTTGAAACTGATTCATGTGAATCTCGATAAAAAATTCTATCTTACCTTACAAAGACTATGATTCCCATAAAAATGCTGACAAAGATTTTCAAAAGCGATTCGTTGATAATCCTTTTGATCACGGGTGCTCGATTTGTGACAGATTATGGTTTAGAGATGATTTCAGAACGCCTGTTGCTGAGCACAAAAATATTTTACAAAATATTTTACCGAGAATTAATTTAAAAGACATTAAAGCATGCTACAATTGTCGACAATGTTTAAGTAGGAAAAATATACCAAATTTATCAAAATATAAAGGTTTTGTATACCCAGAAATTTCAGCACATCTTTCTACTTTGGATTTGGTATCAGAAAGACTGATTCCGCCACGAATACCTCACATGCAAATTCGGGGATTGAGACATGTACACGGTCAGTTTGGAATATTAGGGCAGATAATCAATGTTCCTGTATCCATCAATACAATGGTCAACCGATTGCCTCGAAATGTTGATGATGACTAATGTGTCAATGTTTACATCAAACTGAGTAAAATTCACAGAACTATTTATCTGATAGGTTTGGTTACTAAAAGAACCATCAAAGCATGGTTACAATATTTAGTAGCTACTCCATTGTACAGAATGTATGATGTTACAATCGATGATAGTTTCTTCAATTTGAACCAGAGTAACGTCTCAAGTTCCTCAAGAAGAAATCAGCGAAAATATAACTATTGAAGAAAGTCTTACAGCCCAGCAACAGACGTTGTTATGGAATGAAGAGAAATATCTTCGTATCGCACATGGAAAAGCAAATGTACCAAGATGCTTGCTATTTGATGAACATGCTGAGGAGCTCTCTTTCCCAGCAATTTACTTGGGTCATTTTAGAAACTTCAGGAAAGGAGTTAGAGTTACACCATTCATGATAACCACAAGTGAATAAAGCCGTGTTGATCGTCGTGGAGTAACCCCACAGCATTTGCTTTATATGGCAATGGAAATCATGAGATTAAGATAATAAGTTTGAATTTTATTTGATTAATAAGTTCCCTTAACAGTTTAATATAATTAGATGTATTCCTCCATTTACGGCCAACGTCGCCAAAGAAGTTTCACTTCCATTGCGTGGCGTTCCACGCTCCATTTTTTCTTAACATTTCGAAATATTTTTGTGTGAACTTCATAAATATTAATACTAGATAGAGAAGAAGCAACATGTATCATATCATAATTCAAGATTAGTTTTGAAACGATTTATTTTGGAGGAGTTGCGAGTCACGAAGAGGTTTTATTACAAGTTTCACTTTTTACCACAAAAAAATATTTGAATTTTCTAATTTAGAAATCCCTACATTTTTAATATCAGTTGATTTTAAATAATTTCTAATTTGGTATGACAAAATCAAGTAGCTTAAATGAGGTTTTAGATGCAAACCTAGCATTTCAGAATGGAAATAAATTCAGAAAATCTGTGTTGATTGCCGAGAATGCCAGTTTTTCAGTGGGCGTGGCCTTAATAGCCTCGGGTAGAAGCATGTTTCATTCATGATTTGAGTCAGACAATTAATGAATCACTTTGTTCTTTCTTCCTTCAATGTCAACTTGTGCGTGTGTTTTAAAGCCTATCATTTCTTGATTTGATTATATTGTACATTTATTATACATAATGTTCACATTTGGATGCATGCATTTTTCAAAAAATAAGTTTCGTCACTAAGTTTTGTTATTTTTTCAAGAGGAGTGTAAAAAACGTTTATTCAAAGTATTTCTTAGATTTATTTACGCAACATGGTAGCCAAAAAAAAGTTCTGAAATATGAATTAAGGGAATTTTTTAAAATAAATTATGAACTATACATTATATATAAGGTTGATGGAAAAAATTTCTTTTCAAAATTTCTAAACTTTCCTATGCCGAACAGATGTACCTTGATATATAAATGAAGGAGAAAAGAAAAGAAAAAAATAATTTTTATGTCAAAGTACTGCCACAAAGGGAATGAAGCTTAGGTATTTGAGATTTTTTATGGTAAAAAGTCAAAGTAATTTTTATTTAAGTAAAATAGGCATTTTAGTGCTTTTTAACATTTATTGGCACGAGAGGATACCAACTAAACAGCAACAAGAAAATATATCAGGAGCATTTTTAACAGATTCTATAATATTAAATTAAATGAAAAAAAACCGTATTACCAAAATTACAATGCACAATAAAGCGGAAGACGAAAAAAGCTTGGGTTGGATCT
The DNA here is from genome assembly GCA_019973935.1 of Trichonephila clavipes. Classification (NCBI taxonomy): domain Eukaryota; kingdom Metazoa; phylum Arthropoda; class Arachnida; order Araneae; family Nephilidae; genus Trichonephila; species Trichonephila clavipes. Next base: position 164,475 of record BMAU01018525.1, read on the forward strand.
ATTCGAGAAAGAGCTGGGTTATGAAATGTTCAATGATCATTACAATACTCAGTACGCGTTTATCAGTAATCATCAATTTGGGTTATTTATATTTTTAAAAAAATATTATTTTGAGTCTAAAATCATCTAACCAAAATTAAGTCTTTCTCCATATTTTTTTTTAAAGTTTAACCCTTTTATGGCAATATTAAATTTTAAGATTATTTTTTAAAGTTATTTTTATCTCCTAATCTCCGCACCATAGAAAATTTTTTCCGCATAGGTATTGGTTCCAATTAATAATTTTTTGCTCTCCATATAACCCCAATCTATCCTAATTATATATATATATATAAGAACTGTTCTGATGTTTATAATACTGTAGCACCCATATATTTATATAAATTATATTTATATAAATTATATATATATATATATATATATATATTTAAATTCTATTATTTTTTATAATTTCTTATATATCCTTTCTAAAACCTTATGTCTGGTTTATATCTTACAATTTCGGGTTTTTTTCAGTTTTGATGATTATTGATTATTCATCTCTATAGTAGATAATTTTGACTATATATATGTATATATATAGTACATCGTATATATATAGTATAATATATATATAGTACATCGTATATATATAGTATAGTATATATATAGTACATCGTATATATATAGTATATATATAGTACATCGTATATATATAGTATAGTATATATATAGTACATCGTATATATATAGTATAGTATATATATAGTACATATATATAGTACACTATATATGTATATATATAGTACATCGTTTTGTAAACTCTAAAATTTCAACTTTATTTCTTTGAAAACCATGAAACATGAACAGATAAAACTGGTTTTTATTAGTTAAATTGGAAATATCTTATGAATGAGATTAGTTTATCATGTGAAAAAAACTAAGCGTTTTAACCAGTTTTTGGCAAGGAAAGTTGAAATAAAAATAAATAAGAAAAAGTCTTTAAAACTTAGAAATTTACAGAAGAGGATTTGATTAAAATACTCACCCAACAATGTTTCACTTTGAGTTTCAAAACGAGGAGTAAAATATTCTATACAAAAACTGCAGTAATTTTAAAATTCGCAAGATGAATTTTAAAACAAATTAAATTTAAATTTTAGAATGAGTGAATATGAAATATTATTTCAAATATTTTTAGGATATCGTCCATAAATAAGTGCAAGTTATCCCCTCTATGGGTCATTAAAAAGTGGATGGTAAATTTCGAGTCGATTTAACGCATGGGAACGTAAAACTATTACAAAAAGTTTCTCCTTTTAAAATTCAGATTTCTGCTTACTTCTGTAAAACATTTTGACGTATTCACAGCATAATATAAAAGTAGCACTAAAATTATTGCTCACATATTTCAAATATTGATAATGCGGCAGTATGTGGAAAGAATTCCCCATCTCATAATTTGATAGTCCTTGAATTTCAGAACGTAAAGTTAATTCTAACTGTATATTTCCAAGGATTATCTGATTACAGACTTGGAATGGCTTTCACCTACGGCTATATATTTTTCCATTTATTATATCTGGTTTTCAAACACGGAGGCTTCTTTTCACTTGCCGATAATAATATTGTATCAAGGTCACAAGTAGGGCTTTTCGCAAGGTAGGGATTTCTATTTAATTGTTGTAATTGACGTTAAGATAAAAATCTACTTTTTGACAAGGTTGACATTGTAAGACCTACTAAGACCTTAAAGTAAAAGAATATTATTATGCAGATTGTAACTAATAGAAAGTGTTTTTAACCTATATAAAGACTACTCATGTTTAAAACAGAAAAAAATATGTATTGAATATTAATGCATAAATATTTTTTGTCATCCGAGGTAGAAAAAGTTGAATAAAACGTGTTGTATTGAGTTATATCAGCTGTGACTGGTGATCCAAAAACTGGTGACCCAAGAATTTTCTAATTTATGTGATCAGAAGTAAAAGCAGAACTGTTTTATTTTCCTATTATTTATTAAATTATCTATCCCATTAAAAAGTAACTTATCAGCATACTAACAAAATCGAAATCTTCATGATCGAGTGGGTTCAAATCCTGATTCCATAAAAGTAAGTCGTAGAAATTTAAAGAGATTATTGAGTATAATTAATTCAAAAGGACATCATGATACTTTCGTGGCAATAAAATCATCTGTCTCTGCAGCTGTCTATCAAATACTCTGCTTGGTAGTAAGCTCTCGAACACCATTTTTAGCAGCTGCAATATTTAGCTGGCATCAATCTTTAGAAATTGTTAAATTTATTACTTTTTTCTGTTACCCTTATTACGAACATTTTTCTAATTTAATAAATAAAATGAGTTCCGGTTTTGTTCTCAAAGTATTTCCGAAAATTACAAAGAAGCATTATAGTTGTTCCTTTTTGGGGAAATTATAATATATGTGACGCGTTTCGAAAGCAGCATGGAGACCTTTCAGATTTTAATTTTTTTATTAATTCATGATCACATCAGAGAGCCTATATAACTCAAGACCTCTCTTCAGTAAAATCCTATCCTAATTTTTTTCCTTTGATTTGGGATTCTGGATTGTATAGTTATTTCAATCATTGCTATTTTAGCATCTTTTAATTTAGCTTTCGCATTAATGGTATTGCGTGGGAAAGTTAGGTCCATGACTATAAAAGGAAATAAAATAGGATTGAGAATTTTAAGGCAGCGGTTCTTAAGCTTTCGATATCCTCGGCCCTTTTTATGTATTAGCTTGACATCGTGGACCCCCAAGATTTTGAACATCCCTTCTTGACTCCCAACACATGGCTGAGTATGTGATTTAAAGGTTCGTCAATAATCCTAAGACATGCTACTTATGCAGACGTCTTTTATCCTTTCTTTTTTTCCTTTAAGAAAACTGTTAACATCTCGAGAGAATTATATATATATATATATATATATATATATATATATATATATATATATATATATATATAATAAAATAATTTCAAATAAATAAATAACGTAACTGTATTGATTCAAGAACTTGTCTTGTAATTAATTTAGTGACTTATTCTAGGAAGGCACATATTTCCATTTTTCCAAGTTTGTAAAAGAGGGATAGTTAACATTAAATGAGAGACCTTCATGGACCACCAGAGGTCGATGGACTTCAGTTTAAGAACCGCTGTCTCAAAATTCTGTATGTGTGCAATTTTTGTGGAGAAAATACTAGCTGTTGAACTTTATAAATGTGAATACATAAGGCATTATAACAAAGATTGAATGAGATGTGTAGTGTCTGCTTTAAAATTATAATTTACCTATCCTTACACACACACGTGTACATACACACACATATAATACTTACACATACACACACATTCATTATATAAACAAAAACATACATATATGTACACAAAAACATACATATATACACACACATACATGCATGTAATAATTAAACTTATAGTGGTACATACTACGCCGTGGCGAGTGGCTGTTATTAATATGACGAACCAAAGGTAGGGCGTATCCGGTGGTGAATAAATTCATGTATTACGAAGAGACAGTCCTGTAATTTATTAACACCAATTTATTGTACTTACATATGCATCTTACAAACAATAAGACTGGACGGCACGACACAGACAAAGAGCATACACACAAAGCGCGGCAGCCGGCTGACTACATGTTTATAGGGAAGAGCAGAGAGCAGAAGACAGCACGCGATTTCCAGATCTCGGTATTTATAGGCAACGGGACGTTACCTAATTTTGGAGGTAGATAGAGATAGTTTCAAAAGTCCCCGGTAGGCGGGAAACCAATTAAAATAATTACACGGTTGTCCTGACTGGACGTTAAATAATTCAAGAGCTATTACAGATTAAATTATTGGAATTATTACATATATATATACATATATATACATATATATACACACATACACACATACACACACACACACACACACACACACACATATATATATATATATATATATATATATATATATATATATATATATATATATATATATACACTCTGTCGCAAAAATATATGCACCCAGAAGAAATTGAACTACATTCACGAAATTTGGTATGCATGTAGTGAATATGAAAAATAAACAAATGATTAAAAATTCAGAACAAAATATCATTTTATTAAGCGGTTACAGCTTGCAAAAGGTTAAAAATCAGTAAGTAGTAAAGCCACCTCTGGCAGCTATACAAGCCGAAATTCGGCGTGGCATCGATTCAATTAGATCACTTATGACCCCCTGTGGAAGATCCTGCCATAGTCTTTGCATCTGCGCAGTTAATTCTCCTGTATCTCGGGACGGCTGCAGTTGCCTTCCCAGCGCGTCCAGACATGCTCTATTGGCGAAAGATCTGGTGACCTGGCAGGCCATGGTAGGACGTTATATCCTTTGAAGACATTGTTGGGAGAGTCGCGCAGTATGTGGACGAGCATTATCCTGTTGATAAATGGCACCTGGGCGACTTGATAGCATGGGTAGCACAATCGGCGTTAAAATATCGTCCACGTATCTGCGAGCTGTCAAAGTGCCTTGAAGGACCACTAAAGATGATCGTGTGTCCCAAGAAATTGCTCCCCACACTGTCACACCTTGTGAAATTGCTGTATGCCGCTCGACAATAAATGCCGGATCGGACCGCTGGCCGGTGCGCCTCCAGACACGTGTGCGGTGGTCATCATCACTGAGACTGAATCGGGATTCATCACTGAAGATGACACGTCTCCAGTCTGTCACACCCAAGTTGCCCGAGGTCGGCAAAAATCCAGTCGACACTGCCTATGATGTGGGGTCAGTGGTAAGCGTCTTAGCGGACGTCGGCTCCCTCAAGCCAACTTCGGTCAGTCGTCTCCTTATGGTTTCTCTTGATGGCACTGGATGTCTGGAAGGAGGTAAGTGGCGTTGAATCGATGCTAGCGACGTTGTTGGTGCCGAAGTGGCCACTCTTCTGATTGCACGATCCTCGCGATCATTTGTGTTCCTGGGACGTCCTGACCCTCCGCGACGGTACACTCTACCTTCTGTGATCCACTGTTGCCAACACCGAACAACTACCATATCGCTCCGACCGAGGTGGCGGCCGATACGTCTATTCGACCAACCTGCTTCTCTGAGGCCTATTATACGGCCCCTATCAAAGTCCGTCAGCTGCTCGTACTGCCGCCGGTTACGTCTTAGAGGCATCCTAAGTCTCAATATCGTCTATCAAAGTCATCAGATTCGTTTGGATAGCCGTACGGCGCTCGTACTCATGCTTTTTAAACTCTCCCAGTTGCGCAACTAATATGCGCATAGCACACTTAGCCTTGTCTCATTGGCTTCGAAATTTTAATCATTTGCATATCTCTTACCAGACTACATTCTTGCCGAGTTTCGTGATTGTAGCTTGATTTCTTCTGGGTGCATATATTTTTTTGCGACAGAGTGTATATATATATATATATATATGTTAGTAAATACTGTACAGTTCGGGAGATTTCTATAGGTTAACATGTTCTACATGTTCAAGGATCTCTTAATAACTAGATTCTATATAAAGTAAGAATTAAATAGTTCTTTTTACTCAAACAAGCTTATTTAATGGCTCATAGTTTGACTAAAATAATAAAAAAAAAGTTTCTGCATGAGGAAAATAGAAAAAAATTTTAAGTTGGGGATGTAATATGTAATTGAATTTAAAAAAAGTACATAATTATATATCTAAATCCAAATCAAGATCAAGATTATTTTAACTTCAGTTCCTCGTCGGCTACAGTGTAAATGAATTGCTACTATATATGTGAATCTTTAATATGAATAAGCTATCTTGCTAATAATATGTAGCTTAATTTACATTTATGTTAGTGTTTTATATATATCGTAATAAATTGTTTCTATGTACTAAAAAATGCTTTACAGTTCTTTCTATATTAAAACATTGTAATCACTCATTTTACTTTTATTTTCAGAAACTGATAGTTAAAGAGGGATCTCAGTCCTATAAGTATTGGAAAGATGTTCCTGTTCCTATTTATATTCATTTTTACTTTTTCAACATCATGAATCGAGAGGAAATTTGGAATTTAACGAACAAACCATTTCTTGAGGAAATGGGACCCTATACATTCAGGTATCTATACATAAAACTTTATAGTTATTTATGCAAAAATTTAACAATAATTGAACAGTATGTATTTTCAATTATTTAATTTACCAGCTGAAAAAAAATAATTTATTTAATGAATGATTTACAATTTCTCGTACAGTCCAACTGGTGCTTTTAAATACCGAGTGGGCAAAAAGTCCGTAAAAACTTTAAAAATTCATAAAATCCGGAGAAATGAACGAAAAAAAAAACTGTTTGCAGGATCAGCATTAGTATGTCGCGGGATTTTTTTTAAGCTAGAAAAAAATAGTTCGAAAATCATCCGGTAGGTGGCGCTGTTACAAGCGTCTGTGGTGTAAATATGCAAATTAGACGGCTATAGAAACCTTTGCTCTCAACGAATCCACATTCATTTCCCCATTACATACAGTGAATGTGAACAAGGATGCTCAGTGCGCCGGATAAAGCTTTGTTGGTGAAGTTATTTTACATGAACGAGGAATCAGCGACCATTGCCTTGTGTAAATTCCGAGTTCAGAAAATGTGAAGAGCGGAAAAAGGCCCCTTAACACCTGCATGTCTCTTAAAGCTTGTTAAACGTTTTGAGGAAACTGGAAAGTTGGAGGATCGAGCACGAGCCGGACGACCGTGCTTGAAAGAAGCACGTACACCCTGCATTGCTGTCGAAATGGAAGCGATTGCGTCCGAAGTAGCTTCAGGGACCAGCAGGGCTCGTGAAGCTGCCAGACGATTGGGCTTACCACCATCATCTGTCCGCAATATTCTTCGTCGAATCCTCCAGCTGTACCCATACAAATTGCAATCATGCCATGAACTTTTGCCAGCAGATACCGCACAGAGGGAAGCATTTGCGAAGTGGGCCTTCTCTAAAATGGAACAGGATTCCACCTGGGTTTTTAACATCTTGTGGACAGATGAAGCTCATTTCTCGCTTCATGGTGACGTTAACAACCATAACTGTCGCATTTGGGCGACCTCTAATCCACGTGAGTATACACAGAAGCCATTGCATTCCCCAAAAATAATAGCATGGTGTGGTTTCACGGGTTCATTTATCATAGGACCCTTCTTCTTTGAAACGCAGTGCCCAGTAAATGGATGGATAACGGAAACGGTAAATGCTCAGCGTTATCTAACGCTTCTGCGGGAGACTGTTGTGCCATGTTTAATTCAACGAGGTCAGATTTCGAATGTCACGTTCATGCAGGATGGAGCAACCATTCACACTGCTAACCCGGTTAATGCATTCCTGATACAGACGTTCGGGGAAGACAGAATCGTTAGCAGGCGCTGCAGGTACCCATGGCCTTCTCGGTCTCCAGATTTAACACCGGCAGACTTCTGGTTGTGGGTATATTTGAAATCTCGCGTGAATCTATCCGGTCCATCAAGTCTGTCGGAACTGAAAGATGCGATCCGCAGAGAAGTATCCTCCATACATCCGGACGTGTTGCACTCTACCGTTGCTGGATTTGTCACTCGTCTGGAATGTCTTCTCCCCTGTGGTGGTGGTCATGTGGTGTAATAAAGTTGTGAAAGTTTTCTGTTCATTATGTATGCATTGTTTCTTTGATTTGCGTACATCAGCGCCACCTACCGGATGATTTTCGAATTATTTTTTTTCTAGCTTAAAAAAAATCCCGTGACATACTAATGTTGATCCTGCAAACAGTTTCTTTTTTCGTTCATTTCTCCGGATTTTATAAATTTTTAAAATTTTTACGGACTTTTTGCCCACCCGGTACTATTTAATAAAAGAAAAATGATTTCAAACCGTGTATATATAGTCGTAATAGATTTATTGAGTTATAAAGAATATAGAGCAACAAAGGATATTATCTTTATAGTTGTGTTAGTACAGGTTAAGTCATTAATGTCTAATATTGTTGCTAAATTTTAAGACAAACTCAGTTTCCAGGATGTTTACTTTTATTTATTGCGCTGTTTCTTTTAAGAATATTTTGAATACTTATTCATTATTTATTTTAGAATGAATAAGTCCAATTTCTGCTTTTTTTTATGTTAGAACATTCTCCTCTTAGTGATGATTATGAATATTATTTTCTAAGGGGAAAATCAAGTGCCTAGTTGGGCCATAATTTCTGATACAAAAGTTTGAAATCGTGTGTTGTGACTCAAACGCAGTTGACGATTTTAAATTTCGTTTTTGGTAATCGGCTGCAAAATTTCTCAAAAAATTGTAATATTTCACGCAAGTTATTTTTTAATCAACAACCGAGTCGAGCAGAGTTTTAACACAGTAGAAGGAAAGTCAAACAGTAGCGTGCAGCAGTTGTTTTTTCACATCGAAAAAAGAAGAGAGCGTCGGAGGTTTTTAATTTTAAAAACTCTTAAACAGTTATACATGAATAGATTATTCATTTCTCAAAGAATTAAGTGACTTTCTGAGATCAACTACACTACAGACTGTACTAGAAGCGGTCGTCTGTGCTGTGTGAAAACACCTCCTCTAGCCCAAAGCAGTGGGAGAGAGAATTCATTGAAATCTTTGTCGCAAGAAGACTCTTGTTGCTAAACAGGTGAACGTGTCAAAAAGAACAATACGTCTCATAGTAAAAGAAGACTTTAGACTCTCTATGAGGTTATCTAAGAATAACTGATTATTTCCTTACTAATGATTTAAAGCGCCTGAGGTACATTAAAGCAAAAACCCTGTAGCAGCGGTCCATTCATAATGGCTACAGACGAATTCTGCTTACCGACGAGAAAGTTTTTGACATTGAAAAATCTTTTAACCACTAGAATGACCATGTATTCCTAAGGCAGCAATTCTCAAACTGTGGGGACCTCCTCCAGGGGGCGTGATAACCCTACGTGGGGGTCGCGAGCATATCGAAAAGTTGAAAATAAAAGATTTTAAATTACTCAGTAAATTCTCAGTTATTTCAGTAAATTACAATTTACTGAAAGGAAGCAAAGCAAAATAAATTCTGACATAATAAAAAAAAGAAATGCACATTCACACCGATATAATATACTTATAAATGTATTAGTACTACACAAAGTATCTGATAATTAATTTATCAATACTAAATTAAAAACAAATTAAGTAATTACTAATGACTCTCATGGGTTTGTTATATGTAAAATTTTATACTTATATCTTGATAATTTGTGCAGTTTATAACTAAAATCGCAGCTTTAGCACGTTAAAGTACATTATTATTGCATTCAATACTTTGTTATTGTAAGAGGGGAGGGCGATGAAAATTATGACTGAAAATTGGGTGAGAAATATTGAAAGTTTGAGAAGCACTGGCCTAAGGGTAGAACGAAGAAAAAGTTTAGTTGGGAGTCAGCTGTGACAGAGTCTTAACTTCATTTTTGAAAGTTTAAAAATTTATCTAGACACTATCATAGAGTTAATAGTGAAACTCTTGAATATAAACTTGTTCAATGAAAATGACTGGACTTTTCAACAAGACTCTTCTACTCATAAAGCAAAGATAACCCATTGGTGTTAAAATAAATGTCCCGTACTTTATAGAAAACAAATATTGACTTACCAGTGTCCGGATTTAAAAACTCTTCACTATAAATTATAGTCAGTATTTGAGGCAAAAAATGTGCCTAAACCGGAATCAAAATTTAAAGTGGCTTAAAAGTTCTTTAAGGAAAGCAACGATATAAATTTTCAAGGAGTAGTGCGTGACTAGATAGATAATAGATTTATGAGATTTATGTTATATGTTAACTTCAAGGTAAAGTAAAATTTTAAGAAAATTTAATTTTACGTTGGCTTTCAAAGTTTTTTTTAAGTGACAACTTCTGTTGGCGCGTTTTGCTAGAAAGTGAACTTGACTGAACGTCACGCTCGGGAATGTAGCGCTCATTCGGCTTTTTTACCTTCAGTCGGATATACACCCCTAAAAAGGAAAGGAGGAATGTTTCCCCCGCTACTCTTCAACGCGCTTTGTTTGTCCCCCCACCAATAGGCAGTAAAAGTAAAGTTCCTAGCTTCGATCTAAGTGGGCTTCCCCCTCGCGCCCCCTCTTTCTACTAAAATAAATGAGGGATTAATTTTAATCCTAGTTGAAGCATGAAAATCAAACGTAATATTTTTTAAAAAAATAGGCTGCTTAGAAACAAAGAGAAAGCTTACACTAACTAGAGTTAAACATAAAATGTAGGAAAAGGACAAACTTTTATAGAACTAAGTAAATAGTATAATTATCATTAGCAATATTGTAGTGATCGTAAAAATAAAAATCTTATTTTTTTAAGCGAATCGGAATAACATTGAACAATTCTATTAATCACATTACTTAAATATACTTTGATTCTAAAAAGAAAATTAAAACAATTAAAAATTTAAAATAACAAAATTAAGTATACAAGTATTAAGAAAAAGTTACATTAAATAATTTGAATACAAGGAAACAAAATATAATTAAGAAGACTTTCCTTGCAGCAGCACCGGATATATTTGTACAAAACTGCCATACAATGACAAAAGACCTAATATAAGCCAGAGATTATGTGATACAAATCTTCTGATTAAATCCCTTTTTAAAGATTTTGATTTAGATTCCGCTCTTCCCAATCTACTACCTGTCTTACTACCCCTTTGCTTAAACTAATTCATGGATAGAATCGAATATTATTAAATTGCAACCAAAATTCACAATCCAGATCGGGTCTTCTGAACAAATTGTTATGATTTTAAGTAGGAATTTTAAAGAAGTTTTTCAAAAGACAAATCAAAACCTTTAGTTGATTTTCTAAGATCAAAATTCAATTTAATTTTGTCAAATGATCCAAATGAAGCACGAGGAAGTACGGAACAACGCTTGACGGAATATTTAAATAAAAATTTGAATATCTAAAGGATTTATAACCTATTTCAGCTACCATAAACCTGTTGTTTCCTGCTTAGAATGCAATTAATTCCCAGATATGATTGTATATTTTGCACAAAAATATTACTTTATGAGTACAGACATATGAATAAATAATTTTATAGGACAATACTAATATCCTCTTGTTTTTATATAATTCACTTAACTAATCCCTGAAATAACATTACAAAATTTAAAATTATCACTTACATCGTGTGGTCATAAGTATTCACACTTTTTATTTTAACTCCCTTACATAATTGTATTTGAACTTATGTGGCTCGATGAAGCATCTATACTCTATATAAGTAATTATAATTGATTGGAAAAAATGTTTGATAACATTGCCGACCTTGAGAAACTTAGCATGTTATTGAAACAATTTTAATGAATCGAATAAGATTAATGATTCACTCATGAATATTAATTTTTCAAGTACGTGACTTGAGAAGCAGAATCGCAAGTATTATGCAATGGATACATTACATTTCTTTTAATATTCAACAGGGAAAAAACGATGCTCATTATTAAAATATTCGAATTGTAATCTTTTGTCTTTGGGAATGAGTCAGTGTCTCTTCAATTTCTATTTTCAGATAAATGTTTCTTATTTAAGTAGAAAAAAAGTGCTGCTTTTGGAATGATCGTTAGAGTAAATGGTAAAAAGTGATTGCAGTTTATAATTTTACACTTACAAGGAATTAAATTAAAACTTTTTCTAGAGTATTCAAACGTTGTAATAAATGATTTATTGATTTTATGAATTAAATGGCTGAAGTAATCTGTAGAGTACTTATTTTAAGGAAGGATGTAAAAAAAACCTTTTTTTTCATAACTGATTTACAATTCTATTCAGATATTTGAAAAAGAATGTCATAGAAATGTATGTGTCGCAGGCAAATGATGAAATTCGGAATTTCATCAAATCCCTAAAGGAGATGAACAATTGACGGGAGATGTTAAAATAACGTCTCTCTCTCTTCAAGGTCTTTCCCTGATAAAAGTAAGGGATTTGAACAAGTCCCTGATCTGTTTCAGTGAAATGATGTAATAATATTGTCAAGAGTTTAAAAGTGTTTATTTAACAAATAGGGTGTATTATTAAACTTAGAAGTAAGTAATACAACAATAGTTAATGAAATACAAATTTATTATTCGAAACTAATTAACAAATAATTAGAAAATTAGACTGGGATTATTTTACATGTAACATCTTTCTTCTCGGTTGCTTACACACTAAAATATCAATCCCTATGTTAATCCTATGGTGCCATTTTTTTTAAGATATGGGATTGATATTTAGGGGATCGATAGTACTACCTGTATGGTTAGGAAGTACAAGGATTCGACCCCCCAGGTGTCTTCCTCCCTGGACAGCATTTTGCCACAGCAATTCCTGACTAGTTCATTTCACTGAAACAGTTGGGGGATTTGATAAAATCACTTACTTTCATCAGGAAAATGACCTTGAAGAGACGTTATTTTAGCATCTCCCGTCAATTGATCATATCTCTTAAGGATTTGATGAAATTCTTAATTTCTCGCATTTCCCTGCGACATATGAATAAACTAATTTTAAATACAATAATTATTTTTAGAAGAATCTACGTAATAGATTCATTATAAATTAAACTGGTTTTAAATATATCTTAATGGCTTAGACCAATGATCCGCAACCCCCGGTCCGCGGACCGGTATCGGTCCGTGGATCAAGTGGTGTTGGGCCGCCTAAAGAACATTAAACTATAGCCATTTTATTTAAAATGGTGCATTTCTCTCGGATTTGCGCAACTGTCCACGGAAATCACTTTATATTCCACGTTGGTGTAACTATATTTTATTCTGAAGGCATATTTAAATGTGTAACTAAATTAAAATTTTTATACCAAAACAATCTAAAATATAAACAATCAATGTGTCCCACCCTCAGCGGGCCGCGGTAAAATTATCAAACGTTGACTGGTCCGCAGCGACAAAAAGGTTGTGGAGCACTGGCTTAGACCCCAAGTGCATACAAATTTTCTATTTTGGTATATCATAAGGAGGAAAATGGATACGTATTCAATACGTAAAAGTATAGATTTGAGAATTTGTGATTATACACACATTTCGAAAGATTTAATTAAAGTTTTGCGTATTTCCATGCAAACAAATTTTTAGATTATCAGAATTCAAAAATTTATCTAAATTTCAGAAAAAGGGTAATATTTATTATATATATTATATAATTATTATATTCTATAATTATTATATTTTTAAATATAATTGTATATTTTTATGCATGTTACAAGCCACTTGCATCGACATGCATTTCATGCCTATTCATGTATCGTTTTTTAAAAAGCTATTAAGGTATCCGACTACGTTCAGAACCGTGATTTTAAAAAAGAGCATAAATGGATAATTTTCATGATATTTAGAGTCACTTAGATTAGAATACATATATAAAATTGTTTTAAAGACATTTTGACAAAAAAAACTATTTAAATACAATATTTCGGCTAAAAATTAACTTAGAAAAACCTTTTTTCAAAATGTTCTCCTTTTGTGAAAAATGCTTCGATTATAATAATATTTTGCCTGTATATAGCTCAAACCTCTGTAGAGAGGCTCAGCTATGATTTTTGAAAAATTCACATTATTTTCAGAGTTACAACCCATTGAAATAATTATCGACGTTTTTTTCTTAAAATTTCTCCTCTCTGTTGTCGTAAAACATGGATAAACCCACTTCTAAGTTATGCATTTTAAAAATTCTAGTTGAACCTCTGTACAGATGTCTGAGCTATATACAGGCAAAATATTGTTATAATAGAAGCATTTTTCACAAAAGGAGAATATTTTGAAAATGGGTCATTCAATGTTCATTTTTTGTCAAAATATTGTACTTAAATAATTTTTTATTGTAATACTATACTTAAAACAATTTTATATACATTTTTTTAAATTTAAGTGACACTAAATATCATAAATATTATCCATTTATACACTTCTTCAAAATCACGGCTCCGAACGCAGTCGGATATATACCTTAAACAATTTACATTATTGTGGAATTCTAAGAACATTAATAAGAATAAATCCAAAAAATTCAATTTCAAATGTGTAAAATTGAATTTCAAAGTACTCAAATATTCAAATCATAAAGTTCCTCCCAAAAAACGCACACATTTCATTCCTACAATAGATTTCATTTGATGCAAAAGAAGAATTACGTTAAAGACTGTTCTGAGTCGACTTACTTTTTATTGCAAGTCAACTGTAATTATTGACGCATCTCCAATTATAGTCTGATGAAGAAAACCTATCTTAGCTTCTGACATAATCTAGTTTCCAAGTATTACTCACAGCTCATTAGATGACTATGAGTGATTTTAAAATAAACTTGTTGATTGCTGTAGCACTTCCTTTCGAATTCGGAAATTCTGATTACTCCTAAAATTTTCTATTTTAAAAGATAGCTAAAAGTAGGTCATTTATTGAATACTTTTAACTCTGAATAAGAATAAATATTACTGATATTAGCAGTTTAATTTCCCAACTTTGTCATACTTTGGCAACTAAATCTAATTTTGAACTATTCAAAAGTGTTGTTTCTTTCTCCGTGTATTGTGATTTTTTAAGAGGTTTCAGGGGTGTTCATTTTGTTTCGAGAGCTGAAAATATAAGCGAAATTCCACTAGATATAGTTCTTTGAGGTTCAAACTAAATAGTTGAATCCTTTTACACATTTTTATAAAGAAATGAAGTTTCAAAAAAGTATAAACTGTTAAATAAATAATAATAATTTTAAAAGTTATAAACATATTCAAAAAAGAAACATTTTTGTAAGAAATATTAAGTTTTATGATCCGCATATTTTTTAATATAGTAGCTCTAATTGTTTGCAATAAGTTGATTTATCTAGTCAAATTTGGTTTATTACACTAGCATTTCAATACAAATAGATTTTTTTTTCAAAAATAAAAAAAATCCATATTTTTCAAATGTTTTAAATAAAAAAAAGATACGTAATACTAAACTTGGTAAGGCTTAAAGAGTATGATACATTTTAGAATGCTATGAAGTTTTATACACGAAAAACTACAATTTTAGAAAATATCATGCGCAAAACAAAACTTACTTAATATTTCTTATAGAAATGCTTCTTATTTTCCTGTGCTTACAATTTTTTAAAAGATGATTATATTTTAAACATTTTACACTTTTTTGAAACCTTTATAAAAATGAGTAAAATAATTGAAATATTTAATTTTAATTTCAAAGAATTATATCTATTCGAAAATTATTTATATTTTCAGCTCTCGAGACAAAATTAACACCGGTGACATCCCTATTTAAATTCAATCAACACATAATATTAAAAATGATAGAGAATCATGAATAGAAAGCACGCGCGCGAGAGAGAATATGAAATAACTTTCATACATTTCCATAAAATAAAATAAGTTTGATGTCATAAAATTAAAATTCATTTTTCTAACATAAAATAATCGTCGTACTTTCATAGAATATAGAAAAAAATATTCTCTATGCTTCTTTGAAGAAAATATAGTATTAATATAAAAATCATTATCTTTTTTGATGTTGCTAAATAGAAAGATGAATTAAATTGATTGTTCAACAAACGGTTTATAAAGATTGCTAAATTATTGATTGACGTGATTTCCAAAAGTTTTAAAGGAATCTTTCACTTTTTTTCCCAAGATGAAGAAAAACAAATGTAATTTATTTGTATAAGTCCTTCAATTACATAAGCCATTGACAAAACATGTGGTTATTCCACAAATGTCTTTCTTCTCACTGCTAACAATTAAACAACCAAACAAATTCTAGTTTGAAACTAGTTATCTTGGCGTATAAATCAACATCCTTTAATTTAACTTATTATCTACTTATATAGCTCATAAAGCTGTTAACAAATTTTTATATTTGATTTAATTGCTTCTACTCTACACTGGCTTTCGTAATTTTCATTCCAACATATGAAACTACGTGCGCAAACCGGTTTATGAAACCTTTTTCTCCCCTTTGCTAAAGAATTCTGAATGTACCTTTAAGGGAAATGCACGTGTTTATATTTCTTAAAGTGCTAACTAACATTAAAAAATTCTTACTTATGAAAATGATGTACTTATTGTTAAATGTTTAACTGAGCCAGTCCGAAAAGGTTCTTTAATATTTCATTTTACGAATACTATTATAAGTACATAATCTTATAATATGGCAAATTAATAAATGCTTCTTAAAAATGTATTAAGGATTTAAGTTTGATTATTCGAGGGTTTTATTTGGTTTTTCAGATAAACTTCCCTTTATTGATTATTTTTAACAAAAAACTGTGTAAAAAAATCTGATGGCTTAATATAATGCATTAGATTTCAGAATTAAAACAATCAATACGCACAATGTTTCATATGAGAGAAAATTTGTTTTTTCTTAAAAATTAAATTCATTTCCTTTGTTTCAGTGTTATTAACCCTTTAACTGCCATGTTATTTTGATGATTTGGGTACATAAATTGTCAACATTATGCAAAAGACTAAGAGATGAAGCCGAAATAAACTTCTCCCAACATCTATTCGAGTATAAAACAATAAGATACACTCAAAAACAATCACCCCGTATAATACTAGTGCGGTGCCCGAGATAATCTTAGTCATGAGAGTTAAAAGATGTCAGCAACCATATACTAATTTGAGTAACTTCATTTTTCCAAATTAGTTTTTTCATGAAATCATCTTGAAAAGTAGAAAAAAGCAGACAAATGATAAATATTTATGTTAATAATAATGTTATAATATGTATAAGTAATACGCGTATATAAGTATGTTATGTATCAATAATGTTATGTTGTAAATAAATTGAAGCTACAAGTTTAGAATATTTTACTTAGATTCTTCACAATTTTGTAGATCTGTCAGGCATAGCTTCACATCAGGTCTTGCAATTTTATTTTAAGAGCATTCTTATCAGTCGGTATTTGTAAATTTGTTTACATTCTCGTATGCAATAATTTACATATTAGCTCTCATTTTTAAAGTTATTCTCTATAACAAACCAGTGACTAGGCTGTGCGTGAGGTTTTATTTCTTCCATTTTTTTAAATTTATTTACGCATCATAGGCAAGTGATGATTCACGTTCAAAAAATATAGCCCACATTATTATCTAAAACTCTGACAAAATATTTATCAAAAGCTGTGATCTATAACCAAGAATAGCCACCTGAAAATAATAAAAATAAAGTATTTCCAATAATGTGATTATATTAATTTTTATAGACAAAAAAATTAAGCTTTATATGCACACTCACAACTTATTTTTGCTATGACCTACTTATTATTTCTACAAATAATAAGTTTCGTAATTCTCTTATTTATTTACTACACTCAGGAATTTTTTTGTGTGCGCTGTGGGATTTTGGAACAAATTGGACACCATTTCGTGAAGCAGTTTTTAAATGTGGAGGCATATATCATATGCTAATGCTAATCATAAGTTTATTGACTTTAAGGGTAGAATTACTTTTTTTTCTGTCAAGGTTATCAAATGTTATACTTACATAGCACTCAAAATGTTAACATCGATATCTATTCAGCATGTGTTAAAAATAATTGCAATATTCTTGCCATTAATAACCAATACAATAATTACGTCAATTTCTGAGTATTAATGTTTATATAAAGAATTCTGATGCATTTGATAAAATACACTGTTGCTTTTACTCAATTATTTTACTGAAATTTACATAAATTTGTATTAATTTTTTCAAAAAAATACACATTTTTGAATTCCTTAATATCTTAAAAATGCTAGACATGTATATATATATATATATATATATATATATATATATATATATGCATATATATACATATAGATATATCTATCTATCTATATATATACATATAGATATATCTATATATGTATATATACATATAGATATATCTATCTATATATATATATATACATATAGATATATCTATATATATACATATAGATATATCTATATATATATATACATATAGATATATCTATATATATATATACATATAGATATATCTATATATATATATACATATAGATATATATATATATATACATATAGATATATCTATATATATATATACATATAGATATATCTCTCTCTCTATATATATGAATTAAAGATTTAATTTTAAAAATTCTATCCAGAGGAAAATAATACGCAGTTCATTTAATACGAGGCGTGTCCGGAAATTAAGTACCTTTTTGGAAAAACTCACTTAAGAATTCTTTTTTCGAAACAAAGTTTATTTTTACTTGAAAGAGCATATCGGAAACTATTTTTCCACACGGTTACCATCAAGCATTTGTCATATCAGGAAACCAGTATGTCAATACCCTCTTTAATGAAACATGCCGCCAGTAAACAGTTTTTGAAATTTGTGGAAACTCATCACAAAACAATACCTTTCGTTATGAACATTGCCCATGAATTATGAAATTTGCCCATCATTGAATTACAGATCCCACTTTCTCACCATTTTATCCCTCATTACATTTTTAAGATAAATCTCTACAAGTCGACGGTGAATTTCAACTGGCTTAACATACCTTGCGTTCAAAAAACGGATTACAGAATACACTTCACAGTTGGGAGAATAGGCAACCGTTTGAAACATTTTGAACACCACTAACACGTATATAAAAACATAACAATTCGACTGTAATAGCGTCATTGGCATGACAATCAACGAGAGACAAATATATGCAAGCGTTGAAGTGCAAAACTGCCATTGAGGTTGCGGTAGAGTGAAGGGATACTTTGTTTCCGGAAAAACCTTGAAGTTATATGATATTAATGTGTATACATTAACAATAAATACATATTTTACTTTTTCAGAGAGTCAAGAGAAAAAGTAAACATAACTTGGAACGAAAACGGTACTGTGAGTTATAAGCAAATTCGCCGCTGGTATTATCAACCTGATAGAACAAACGGATCTCTTGATGATATTGTTACAACACTTAATGTTCCCATGGTGGTAAGTGGAACATATTTCTTTTATTTCGTAAATGGTACTATCGTTTTAAAAACAGTTGTGTTAAGATTTAATTTTAAAAGTCATAATATTCAAATAGGAAAGGCTAATATCTACGAGGTGTTTTAAAAATACCTAGCCAAATTTTAGAAGGGGGTAAAGTGGATAAAAATAATGATATTTTTTGTTTATTAAGAAGTGTGTATCTGTAATTACCACTTTTGAGTGGTAGAGAGGTCTATACAAGTTGGATCAAAAGTTTGTCTCTGCAGAATGTATCAGCATTCTAAGCTCGAGTTTCAGCAGCCAGCATGCACTGCAGTACAAATTTGAAGTTGAGAATGACATTCAGACAAAAGATTTAGACGATCTGCTTAATAGTTCCCGACCAGATAATATCCGAATTGTCAAACACTCGAGTATATGTATCAATATCTTAACAACACCATAAATATTACGCTTGTTCCCGATTCTCCTGGATAAAAATTAAGAGCATTATTTAGATTATCAGAGGATCATACTTTTTTTGTTGTCTAAGAACATAGAAGCACTTTCTGTTGCAAAAATACCTAGTTTAGTAAATAAAACTTAAAATAAGTTTAAAATTTCGAAATGTGCAGCAATTAATGCGTCGAAGATCTAAATCTTGTAACATCATTTATCAATTCATTAAAAGAGTTTAAAAGATGCACTTTAGGAAGATATCTCTTTACAAAAATGTTCGCCCATAAAAATTCGATTAAATATTTTAAAAATATTCTAAATATAAATTTGATTAAATATTTTAACAATATTCTAAATATAAATTCGATTAAATATTTTAAAAATATTCTAAATATGAATTTTTACTGGGCGTTTACTTATAGCGTTTTACTTATAAAGTTAAAAAAATAAGAATTTCATTTATTTTAGAAAGTCCTGTTCGTAGCATTGTTATTTTTTATAGTAAATAAAATTCAAATATAAGCTTTCATTAAAAAATATTCAGCTTAGCGTGTCAATGTTAAAAAAAAGACGTATGAGTTGAAGAAACTGCTTTGAATCTTAGGTGTAATTTTGAAACCTTAGAAACAGACGGAATAGTAAAGAAATCTATCAGAAAATTTAGTTAAAAAATAAAAAGTAAAAACGTATTTATAGTCAGTCTATTTAGTTACAGTCTTAAATCAATGATATTAATACATTTGAATTATAATTTTATAACTTTAATTGCATTAAGTTGTAACTTTTTTTATCTTGGTAAAAAAAAATGTCACAGGAAGAAAAACTTATAAATGTCAGATTATTTTTGATAATAGCTGGTTTTGAATTTTATTAGACGTCATTCAACTGATTAGATGAGTAACTAATTCAACTAAACTCTTTTAGATGTAAACTGGTTGAATAATTTTTAATCAGGTATCCTTCCGTATTGATATATTTTTCTTTACTGATCGATTCTTTAAACTTTTCATCTGTCCTATAGTGTAAAAAATTTCATTTCAAAAACCCTTAATTTAAATTTCTGCATTGTATTAGTAATAACCATGCGAAACAATTTTTACACATGATACTGAGAGCTTTATAAAAGTTAAAATATTTATCTTCTCATAATAAAACTGCTGACTTGAAATAAGTATAACAATGAAATTATTTATGAAACAATTGTATAAGAATGTTAAAGATCTCAAGATATAAATCATAATCTTATTATGAGACACTAAATTTCTTGGCGAAATTGCATTAAGTAAGAGTTAAACTTTCGTCATAAATATTAATATGTTATTTGATTAAATAATATATTATATCTTTCACAATTCATCAAATAGAAATGTTAGCAGAAATAAACCGCATTCCCTGCAGAACAACTTATTCCCTATAAAATATAGAATGTATTTAAGTTAAATACGAAAAACTCACTCCTAATTCACTACAGAAAGTCTATGAAGACTGTTGTGCACAAGATTTTAACTTTAAAAAACTTATTCAAGCAAAAATAAGAATTTGATACTTTTCACTTGTTTTCGTATTTCAAATTTTAAAATATTTACGACTATAGGATATCGTCACTATTGGGAAAATTTTCCACAAGTAATGTGTTCTCCATCACGATCAAAACTGGGCTCAAAATCTGATCTACTGATACGTAGAACATATTAACCATAAAAATGTTTATTGTAATCTGTCAGCTTCTTTACTTTTCTTTTCAAAGTTGCTAACTTAAGCAATTTGCCTTTACTAACACACATAAAAAAATCCAACTTTTTTTTTACTACTTTTCTCAAAGAATGTAATAAATATTTTTTACTGTGAGAAGCACCTTAATTTAAATTGCCTTCAATATGTTAGTTTGAGAACTTATATACAGTAGTGGCAAAAATTGTGGACACTTTTTAAAATTGTTATGTTTTTTAAGTTTGTATGTTTATAGAAAATTTTATGTCGCACAAAATGCAAGGTATTTTACATCATTTTAAAATACAAAATTCAATAAAAAAAACAAAATTCCAATATTTGCGACGCAAGAAAAGTTATGCTGCAATATCTGTCGATATACATTAGATACTGGTGATAGCATTGAGTTATCAGAGCTTAGTAAGGTTGCCTTTATTCTTTCTTACATCTTAACATCGATGCTTCATTGAGCCGAAAATAGTTTTAAGCTCTTCCTTCGTTAATACATGATGACAGGTAACAGTTATATCCTCAATTAGTTCCTTTTTATTTCATGGGTACCTCATTCGGACAAGAGGTTTCGAAATGGTGCCACAAGTTTTCGATATGATTGAAGTTCAGGACTGTTTCCTGGCCAAGACAACATCTCAATGATCTTAGAACGGTACCAGTCTTTCAATTACTTTACTGTATGACAAGGAGCAGAATCTGGACGAAAAATAAATTAAGCATTGTTGGTAAATAGATCCCTTGTGGAAGGCACTAGCTTGGGTTCTAGAATGGTGTCAATGTATTTTATGACATTCAGTGTCCCATCAATGATATGAAGGCGACCAATAACATCTACTGATATGCATGACTAAATGATAAAACTATGTGGGTACTTCACAGTTGCCTGGATGCAGTTAGGATGTAGTATTTCTGCTATTCTACGTCTTACATATTTTAGGGTATCACTACCGAACAACAATATTTTAGTTTCGTCCCTCTATATAACTTATGACCAATAATCATTTGTCCAATTAATGTGTTCCATTGCCCATTATAGTCCCTTTTGGTGCTGCTGCAAATTGAGATAGGGCTTTTTTCCTAGAATTCTACCTTTTAGTCTTATATAATATACTCCCGATTGTTTTTGAACTGACAGAAACACCAGCATCATTCAGTTTACTTCTGATGGCTCTCCATGAAATTCTATTATCACTGAAACATAGTATTTTTGTTCTGTCATTAACAGATGTGGTGCGCCTTTTTGACCTTTTCGGGTTTTTTTTTATTAAATTTGTCTCCAGATATCTTAAACAAAACTCTCAGCCTCCAGATGTAATCATTGAACTACCCACATGTTACGTAATTTTAACAAAGGAAATACCACTTTCTCGTTGCACATGTGTCCAATCT
Organism: Trichonephila clavipes; assembly: GCA_019973935.1. Classification (NCBI taxonomy): domain Eukaryota; kingdom Metazoa; phylum Arthropoda; class Arachnida; order Araneae; family Nephilidae; genus Trichonephila; species Trichonephila clavipes. The sequence continues at coordinate 187,037 of BMAU01018525.1, forward strand.
ACTCTTTTATTTGATGTCATTGTTTTTTTTACTAAATATCATTGTTATCCTGGAAAGGAAACAGTCCTGACCTCAATCCTATCGAATACTGTGCTACAGTTTGAAAACTCTTGTCTAAATGAGGCACCCATTAAATAAAAAGAACTAATCGAGGATATAATTGTTTTCTGGCATCATGTAATAACGAAGGAAGATCTTAAAATTATTTTAAGGTCAATGAAACATCGATGTGAAGCTGTAAGAAAGAATAAAGACAACCTCACTAAGCTTTGATAACTCACTGCTATCATCAGTATCTAATGTATATCGACAATTATTGCCGAATAACTTTTTTTCCGTACCAAATATTTGAATTTTGTTTTTTTTGTATTGAATTTAGTATTGAATTCTCTTTAAACGATATAAAATACTTTGCATTTTGTGCAACAGAGAAATTTTGAAAGCATAAAACTTAAAAAACATAACAATTTTAAGAAGTGTCCGCAATTTTGGCCACCAATGTACCTGATTTAAACATGTGTGTGAACGTTTCTCTGATCGCCTCTCCATCAATTTTAGAATATGTCTTACATACTGAAAATATAATTCACATAAAGTATTTTATTTATAACAAAATAAATTAAACTGAGAGTGAAGTCTTTGTATTTAAATAACATAACATTTATTTAAATAACATATTTTTTATCTTGCTGCTTGCTCACATGCGTAAAAGCTATAGATTTAATACCTCACTATTACTTAATTAATTGTTAAAATACAGAATTAAATGTAAATAGGCTTAATTATTAAGGAAGTTTGTCAAAGCTTTGTCGGTAAATAAAGTTATTCTATTGTAATACGATTTCATCCTTAATTAAATACAAGGTCCAATTACTAAGTAGGGTGTATAAGGGAATCAAAAAGTTTTAATTTTTTAAATATTTTTCGAAAACAAATATCACATTGCCCTTCGAAGTACGTCCCATTTGATACGACGCACTTTCGACAACTTACGTATACGTTCGGAAACTTCTGAAAGAGTCCTACTTCCTTGCTGTTTTAAGTTACCTGGAGTTGGAGCTTAAGTTACTTTAAGTTTGACCTTTCGCGTGCACGATACGCAAAATGCGTATCGGAAGTTCAAACAATTCTTAGAGATATTTATTGTCAAGTTCTGAAACGCCTCTTGACACATATTCTCGTGGGTGGCTGTAATTCGCTGCTACGGCATTTGCCATTTCGGGCATCAAAGTTTCTACGGAACTTAAATATGTACAGAAGGATGATTTTTTCAACCCGTTCCAACTCTTGCACAACAGTTGTGGGAAGAGTGTTGTATCAGGAGGGAAGAACTTTGAAGGACTCAAAAAAGGTATTCGTTTTCAAGTGCTAAATACTAAAATATATCTTAAGTCACTCACCCTACTTACATCTTAAATATAAGGTGAGATGTGTAAGGCAATGAAAAGAATACTTAAGTGGCAATATATGTATATAAAAACATTTGATATGAGTACATTTTTTCTGAGTTTTATGTTGTTGTTAAAGAAGTTTATATATGGTGTCTCTCTCCCCTAAATATCACCCAAACTCTGCACAGCCAGGTTCCTCGATGAGGAGTATATAAAAAAATATCAGGAGAACTGTACACGTGCAATCAATAGTTCACGAGAAAAATACGGTAAATGATGTTGAATGAATGATGGTTCATGATGGGGTTCCGGCGCATTTTTGTGCTCCTGTACGTGATTGTCTGGATATGTCATATCCCGGCCACTGGATTGGACGTTGGGGTCCGGTTCTATGGCCACCGCAATCGCCAGATCTCAAACCGTTGGAGTTTTCCCCATGGGAAGATCTCAAGAATTTGGTGGATCAAGACGTAGTGACTTCACAAATGGACTCAGTTGATCGTCTGTATGCTGCTTTTTCATCTGCAAAGTTTGAGCGCTATTTTTGGACACCCAGTATTGCAGAATTTGTCTAACTTTTATAAAAAGACAGTTTTCCCATTTGTTGGATTAATCTTCTGAAACACAGCTGGGTTTTAAGAGATGTTGGATAATTGATCATGAAAAGATTTACAATTACTTTTATTTAATTATAAAATTAATTATATGCAAAGTTTGCTTAAGCATATAATTAGTCGAATATCTAATCCATCATTAGAAATCAAAATACTAAGTCTTTAAAAATCAAATTAACATTCAACAATGAATTAAAAATGTAGTATAAAAAAGCGTTTTACTCATTCAGTTTATTTTAAGGCTGCTGCATTGAGTGGCAAACAGATGAACGAGGATCTGGTGTTTTTCGCTCTTGAAGAGATATTTTCATCACTTAACTGTACCTGGTTTGTCCAGAAGCCTGTCAGAGAGCTTCTATTTGAAGGATATGATGACAAGTTGATGCAAATAGCTAAGACTTTTATGCACTTGCCATACGATAAGTTTGGTTGGTTCTATAAAGTAAGCAGATAATTTCTGTTCTTTGTATATATTGTTTGTTTTAACATCATATATATTATATGCTTTTAGACGTAATATTTTATAAGATAAAATAATTAAATTAAAGCTTTACCTCTGTCAACTTGTGGTGAAAATATCAATTATTTGTACAATGTTCTAAAGAAAATGGTACTTTTCCGTTTCGCTGTCATAGGCAATAAAGTCGACAAAAAAGATGTAACCTAATGTAAATGCCTAACGGAATATTCATGGTAACCTATTTTCGTATACGTCCGAAGTAAAAAATTTTTGAGTTAATATTTACTAACATTATTTTATGTGTATTTGTGTGTTGTCGCCAATAAAGACTGCTTGGTGACATTGGCGTCGAAGGAACGGAAAAGTAGCAAAAAATTTCAAGAAGTAGGAAATTTTAAGTTATAATCTTAACAAATTGTATGTCATTTGTTTTTGAAAAACCCTTCAGGTATTAAGTGACTAAGAAATCCTCTGTTAAACTCACTTAAAATGTGATTCTCATCTCCCAATATACTGACACACAGCTAAAAAAATAGTAATTTGTAAAATAGTAAATAAATAATTGAAAATATTAAAATTTTTGATTACATATATATATATGTATATAAACTTTCAAAATATATTTATTTTTTTACCTTTCTAAATCAAACAGATGAACAATAAAAGGAAGAAGAGGGAGAGGAAGGATTTAATACTTTTTTAAACGTTTATTTTTATTTATCTGTTATATCTCGAATGGTTTTTAACATTTTTTGAATTTTTTTTTATTTCTCAGGTTTCCTTTATAGATACTAACTTAAACTATTTCAATGTTCTAAACCCCAAAATTGTCGTACAATCTAAACTTTAAAACAAATTTATTTCTTTTAATGCGAATTCTATACAGCAAATGCTTCACTTTTATTTTCTCACTAGTTTATTTATATACAGTAGAGTCCCGAAAACTCGGTCTAATGTGAACCGAAGGATGACCGAATTTGTGAAAATGTTAGACTATCGAGAATGGGATTTAAAAAAAAATAAGTACGGATGTTTCCCCAAAAATATTGTACTGCACTTGTACGTATTGTTTGCTTGAGAATAAAATAGAAAATAAACTACCCAAATACCCTTAAACAAAGAAAAAGTACGAACTTCATAAAGACATAGATCTTTTACTACATGGAAATAAAAATTTATGAATACATAACATACAGTAATTTATCTGATTAGACTCACCTCAGATAAAATACTTTATGAAGGCATACAGCTGTTTATAATGATAGTTAAGTAGACGACTTAACAAAAAATGGCTACTTTTGTTTAAGGTTGTTTTCGGCTAATGTTAAAGTATAGGACCCGAATTCGGAATATTTTTTCAGATATAAAAGTACTCAAACATTAATATTATATTCCGGCTTCACTATCCTGTAGAAAATCACTTATTTTATCATACTACTCATTTTTATCCGAGTTGATGCATTCTTTCTATTATAAAATGTGTTTCGCATTTTTTTCTCCTATACTTTAATGCTAAATGAACTATCCCTTTACACGTTAAAAGGAAAAACTCATTATTTATGAAATATTTTGAAATTTTAAAAGCACTATATTATAAACAAATGCATGAGTTACAATGTCACAAATTTTTACATAAATTGAAGTATTTTTTCTGTCCAAAAATGTGCTCCGCGGCGAAAACAGCCATAAGGAAATGCGTTATGTCCTGTTGTCTCCCGTAATGCATTCTGCGTTTTGCTGCTTCATAACGAAAACGACAAAGGGACATGAGTCCATTACTGAAGTACTTTGTTGTTCAAAATACTAAAAGGGTGGTTTCGACAGCCTTAAATCCCTCACTATGTGATATTTTAGAGTTTGTATGGTGCCCTCAACGTTAACGTCTTCAACATTTTCCAGCAGGTTTTCATTACCTGTGACAGCAGAAATAATTTTCTACATCGGACATAATGTCTTGCACGTAGCATTTTTCAACTTGTAATGGTGTAGCCGAGTTATCCGGACTACCGGGTTATCGAGTGCCGAGTTTTCGGATTCTACTGTACTTGTAATTAAAATTAGAAGCGGAAAGCATTATAAATCTGTGAAATGTGTCAGCTATACAATGTTGTTACTATCTTACAAGTTAACTTTTAGAAAATATGATTTTATTGATTTTATTCTTTAAAGTAAAAATTCAAATCACATTTATTCACAGCATTCATTATCATCTGATTTTGCTTAGCTAACAAAGAATAAATTACATGAGATAAAAAGTGAATGTTATTTTTTTCATTATTATTTTCTTTTTTATAATCATAGTTCAGAAACTTCTAAAATATTATCTTGTTTTTGAATTCCTAGATAATCAAGCCAAGAACAATTCCAAACTTTATTTTAAAAAATAAAAAGAAAGGAAAAAACTTCCTGCTTTTTTGATATAGCTTGAATAATATAAATAAATTTTAAAAAATGAATATTCATTTTAGATATTACCCTAAGTGCGCCCTCACACATAGCACGTATAAAAATATAGTATAATTCTTTTTATTTTAAACACCAAAGAATGCGACTCAACACTGCGAGTTAGTATAAGTTTATATAAAACATTTAAATATAGTTTATCCAATTAAGTTTACAGTAATAGTTTTATAGACTATTCAATTTTTTTTGAAAAATTCAATATCTATTTCGAAAATCTTTAATATTTTATTGCATTCTACATTAAATATAAATCAATAATATATAATTCAACATAAAAATTTTACAGTTAATTTTCAATGACACTCTACAGTATGAAAATAAAATTCCAGTTCTGTGCAGCAAAATATTTTTAATAATATATTTGCGTACATCAAAATCCTTCTTTTGCACAACGTCAATGCATCTTCGTCTTTCTAGTTTTTCACCCCTCAACTAGGATTTTACTCATTGAAAACCAGTTAAGTGGAAAGTGTAATTATTTCCACATTTCTCTTATTACATGAACTAATTTATGTTAAACTATTTGTATGTCAATAGCTGTAATTAAGCGGGCAGAAAATATAATTACTTCTAATTTTCTCTTTTTACATTGTTTCTCATGATAATTGACTTTCGTAACATACACATAACAAGCCCACGCTTGTTTTTGAACCGAGAAGGCACATGATCAAGTTAACTCAAGGTTTTATAAGAAATGTAAAAAAGAACTTGCCTTATTAAAATAATTAGGTGATTTAAATTAAACAGAATTCTTTTAACAAATACATTGAATATATTTTGATATTAATTTTATTAAATTATTCACTAAACTAAACTTCTTAACTCAGTGACGCAACAGCCCATGAAGGCCAAGAACTACCTAGCCCATCCCAGTAAAAATTATAAACATTTAAGAACTTTTCTATGTTTTTGACCAGAAAGAAACGTAGTATAAAATAGGATAATTTTAAAGTTACCAAGTATTTTTACATAAAATTATTTAACATACTTTTTCAAGAGTAATTTTTGGTATTTTAAAAATGTGAAATAACCATTTGGATCCTTTTTGAACCATTTAACAGCGTAATGGAACTGATGATGGACTAATTACTATGTTTACGGGTGAAAATGATATCGAAACAGTAGACGAGATTGATTCCTGGAACGGACAACAGTGAGTATTGTTGTATACTTAGATTTTTTATGGGATTTTATAGAACACTTTTACAGCATTACCATGCTTTATTTTATAACATTACCATGCAGAATACGAGGCGAAACTGAGTACCGTTTTGTTTTATCGCAACCGTATGGGTACTATAGCAGTTCAATGCTTGCGCATGTGTGTCTCTAGTTGATTGTGAATCCTGTGATGCAGTTATAGCCGAATTGTGCTGTTTTTACACGTTCAAAATGCTTAAGAAGATTGCATATCCCACCGTCTTTGAAGGGTGCTCTGTGATCCGTCTTTTTGAACGCAAGAAATGTTTAGCCGGTTGAAATTTATCGTCAACTCGTAGAGATTTATGGTGAAAATGCAATGAGTAATGGAATCGTGTGAATGTGGGATCGACAATTCAATGATGGGCACACCAATGTTCATGATAAAGCATGGAGTGGGCAACCTTATGTTGTCAATGGTGGTTTGGTTGAAAAATGGAATGAAAAAATTCGTGAAAACGGATGATTTGCAATTAAAATATCTTTGCGATGAGATTCTACAAACAGCTGTTCAGCAGATATCTCTTCATCGATGGCACCTTTCTTTGAAGAGGGTATAGACACACACAAGTTCGTTTTTGTTCCGATATGACAAATATATCTGAACAATGGTAGTAACTACTCGTATGTAGAAAAATAGTTTCCAGCGTGCTCTTTCATGTAAAAATAAGTTTTGTTTTAAAAAAGATTTTTATGCGAATTTTTCCAAGGAACCTATCTACGTGTAAAAACAAATTGATGGATGTATACAAAATGAATAATGTGCTAAATTATTATAAATCTAGATTAGTGTGAAACAATAAGTAGAGGTGCAGCAATACAGTCCGAACAGGTCAAAGTAGAGCGATATATATGCATATATATATATATATATATATATATATGTGTGTGTGTGTGTGTGTGTGTGCGTGTGCGCGCGCGTAAATATTCTCTATTTAAATTTTCTTTAGAAGGAATTTCTGTAATTTTTATTATGGTTTTGAACTCTCCAAGACATTGCATGGTAATTAATTCTCTTAATTTACCCACCTAACGGGAAATATTTTTTAGCCACAAGTATATCTTCAAAAAATGCCATGTTGACATACTTCAAAGTGAAATGATGCAACATTGCATCAGCCAACTATTCTCACCAATCAGCGTATTAAATACTGGAAATCATGTAATTATCGAAAAACGTAGAAGTTTCTGGTAGGAATATAAATGCTGAGATCTCTAGAATGAAAAAATAATAATAATAACTCTTTTGTCCATTGCCATAAGTCCGTGCGTATTTGTGTTGCTGCTTTTTGTATTCGTCAATAAAATGTGGAGCTAAATTGAAAGTTTTTTCAATTAACACACTACAACCAGATACAGATGCACTCTCATCATGTTTGATTCCACAGAAAACACGCATACATGTGAGTGCGTGTGTGTAATGTTTGAGTAATAAATAATTAAATAAATTTATTTAAGTTTAAAAGAACTTAAAAACGCACGCGAGAATTATATTTTGAGAAATAAATAAAAATGGCCTATTATTTGTTTATTAATGTCAGGCTTAGAAGCAAAACAGAAGGGCTATTAGTGACGAGCATTGTAATTTTAAATCACGAAGATGTCACCCAAGTTGACGTCCCACACTCGTCACTTCCACTTATGTACAAAGGGAGAAAAAGTCTCGTCAAATTTAATGAGCATTCATCTACACAACGGGTCTTTCAAGGAATCGAGACTCGAACGTACAGCTCTCGACTGTAACATCACTTGCCATGAGCTTACTGGCATGAGCTTTATGGCTCTTGCGGCTAAATAAAAATGGCAAAATGAACGCGAAACTTTTTGAAAAAACTTTCTACAGATGAAAATTTATTAGTGAAAATGAATTAATATCTTCTGGTGATTAGTTTCTTGGTGTATTTGTAAGCAAATTTGAAGAAAAAAAATGTTTAGCGATCAATAAGATGTATTTTTATGTGTTAAATGCATTTTTCCTGAAAAGTTTTAATGAGAGAATAAATGAAAATATGTAATAATCTAAGCAGTTACAGGGTGAAATTTCCTTTACTCATTTCTTAAATATTTATTTTTAGGACTGTACCTGCTTATGATCCTCCCTGCAACATGATAAATGGATCTGGTAAGACTATTAATTCCTTAGATATTGTTTTCATCCATTATATATTTATACTTATACATTTACAATAAATTATTTATACTATTAACTAAAATAACCCAGGAATTCGCATAACTTTCGTTCTAATCAATTCTATTTAATTTAACATTTTAATCAAAACAATTGATAAAATAATATTCATGTTTTTCTACCAATTTTTATATGTAATGTAATTTTTTTAAAGTATCAAATCTGTTTGAAAGGTTAAAAGAAATTGTTATATCATACCATGGTTTTCGATCTCAATTTAACTTGTTAGTAATGTTTGATTATTTGTTTTGTTTTTAATATCCTTTCTAATGATATTTTCAGAGCAATGCTACTGTTTTTTTAATCTTTGAGAGCAAATATTATATTAATCTTCTTGTTCTACAATTATTCGCAGAATTCAATTCAACACGTAGAATATCTCGTAATTTCTCCGAAGGGCAAACGAATAAAATCCAATACAAATAAAGGGTGTCTCAAAATTCCCTCAAGATTTAATTTTGATAGAAAACACGGGTCTCTATAATTAAAAGTTGTAATCTTTCACAAATTCATAAAATATAGAGTATAGGATTATGTATGTAATTACATATCGTGTGTGTAAATGGCCCAAACGGCTTCGTTGGCACATAGGCACAATATTGAAATTTTTCATGATTGTTTTGCATAAATTTGACTGAATAGTAGTGTGTGATAAAGCACTCACATACACAATTTCCTCCTTCCAAACGTGGGTGGTCATGAGCTTGTTTGAATAAATCTTAGGCGGGTTTCACCTTAGGTAACTTCGTGCCTATCAACGCCTTTCCTGTCACCATACCTACAGTGTGAAAAGGGCAAATAATCACTTTCACACACGGAGACGATGCTGACTGAAAAGGAAGTGCTGAACTTCACGGTACACCGAAAAAGGAATAAAAAAGCTTTATGCATTTTCAATACACAAGTAGTCACATGTGAAAAACGTAGCTTTTACAATGTCCTTTTAATTGAGTTAAGATATGGCAAGGAGAACATGGTTTTCGAGAAATCGAGGGAATGGCACAGCATGGAGTGCCATTGGATCACGTGTAAAGTACATAAAAACGTGATGACATGCGTGTAAAGTCACGTGTGCGTGGACTTAATGTGATTTCTATTCAGAAATATCTCCCGACTGTCTGCATCTTTTGTTAGGTGCAGCCCAAGTTGATTCGTATGAAATTTCCCCTAGACTTCAAAATGGCCCCAAGGAAAAAAGTTCAACAGAGTGTTAAGTATGATCTGGACGGCCGGTTTTGATCCTCAAAATGGAAATTTACGCGACTAAGAAAGGACTAGTGTAGTTATTGAATTGTTTAGCTGGACTTAGAGCACGTGGTACCGGTTGTTGAAACTACATATCGTCCATGTCCGTATCTTGCAATTTAGGCACAAAAAACTCTGATTATATATATATATATATATATATATATATATATATATATATATATCTCATGCCTTAAATATTTTTAAAATATTTCTCAACGATGAAAATGCGCTGTTCTTTCGAATAGGACTCCATTTTTAATAACCCTAAACTGCCAGGTGTCTTTTTATTTGCTGGCAACATTTTACCACACGTAGGTCACGAAAATCACATCTTGCGTGAATTTCGGGAACCCTTTTACGTTTTAGCACTCTCCAACATCTTTGCATCACGATCGAAAAACTAAATACAGGAGTTTCATGTATCTTGTAATTTAGAATGAAAAACAATTGCCTCGTATAAAAAGCAGAAGCTTCATAATTAAATTTGAAAAAAAAAAGATATACATATATACATATATAAGCACTAATACCGAAAATAATTTGCATTATGATGCGGGCTATTTTTTTTAAGAGAGGGGGAATTAGTCTTGTTCTTACGCTTAATAGAGCATTATTTTTGCTATTATTTTTAATCTGTGTGCATTAAATAGTTTTCAAAATTCTTTTACAGCTGGGGATATGTGGCCCCCAAAAAGAACACGTCAAGATAAAATAACACTTTTTGTTACGGATATATGCAGGTAATCATTCTATTTTCAGCTTATTTTCACACTAAATATTAAAATGAAAAGAATTAATGAGTTTTTTAAAATATTTATCTATGCTTCAATTCCTATTTTACATTAAATAAAAATATTATCGTCTGTTTCTGTCATTTTAGAAGTATTATGAACGCATTTTTATTAAATTCGATGGAAAAAATGAGGAATTGAAGTTTTTATATTTTAATTTCTTCTAATAAACTTTCCGGTATTTCGTAAGTAAAATTTTATTTATATGATAGCTAGTTTTGCTGGGTATTTCATGACATTTTAAGATCATTCATTATTTTTTTAGGTTGATACCTAAATTTTAGTATTAAGCCTTTGATTGTATAGAAAAGTATTGTTATAGCATTCATCTCTAGATTGCATAGGACTTGAATTTCTAAAATATAAGAATATTTATCATTTATGCCCCAATATAGCTCCTCCCCGTACTCGATTTCCTCAAACACTATTTTTAGCTGATCTTGACTAATAAAAGATACATTTAAGCCAAATTCCAGTTCTGTAAGTCTAATTGTTTATAAATAGATTTAATTTTTTTTTATCTAAAACGTCCCGGTACCCCGCCCGCAACTTCTCTTGGGATTCAATTTTCATAAAATCCATTCTTACTGGATCTCTACACACACAACTCAGAAGAATACTCTTTCCAATTTTCTAGTTTGTAAGACTAGCAGTTCAAAAAGGGGATTTTTTAAATCTCTAACGCCCCACTCCCTCTTGGGAGTCGATTTCCAGAAAATCCATTCTTAACTCATCTCTAAGCCACAATAACAAAAAACATGCTCACCAAATTTCAACACAGTGGATCTGAGTAGGTCTAATGGTTCAAAAAGGGGATTTTTTTGTCTAAAACCCCCCGCAACCTCCTTTGTGTGGTATATTCTCAAAACAATTTTCTACTCATTAAAAGGAATATTCTTGCCTGATCTCTTGATGAGTGAGTCGCTTTTCTCCTTCATATACAGATGAAAACGGAAAATTATGCGATTTATAAGAGTCGTTGCAACTACTTTACATTTTAAGCCTTCATGTTCACATCTAACAGCTTTGAAATTGTAAATGTAAATTTCCAAGAACATTATTTTTCCCCCTGTTCCCCCTCAAGGTTGTTTTCACGAATAAAAAAAGAGCTAAAGTGATTTGTATTTCTTAAGTTTTTAATCGTTATTAGCATTCTAATTTAGAAAAGAAATTGGTGTGCTTGAGCTTCTTCTTAAGAGGCTCATTTAAATTAAGTAAGATAATATAAGTAATATCTGTTATGCACACACACACAAGATAACACATTTATCCGTACATAACAAATTATTCAATGCAACCTGCAAATTTTATCTATTCCTGTTAAGCTGCTAAATTATTGTACTTACTTCAAGCTTTTATTATTTTAACTTTCAAATTGAGTATTATTTAGTTAAATAAAAGGAATCATTTTAGTTATTAATTCAGTGCTTTTCAAACTTTCAAAAATTGAGACCCAATATTCAGCCATAATTTTCATCACCCTCCTCCGAACAATAACAATGTATTGAATTCAATTAATTATACTATATTTTGATGCTAAAGCTAGAATATTACTTAAACCTCTTAATTGCCACATGCGTATATAAACGTCTCACTCAGCCAAAGCAATATTTTCCCTAGACGTATATATACGTCTTTCCGAAGTACGATATTTTCTGTGCACTGCTATCCATAAAATTACTCCGAAGGCTATGGAATTCAATAAAATAACCTTGACAGTGTGTCCGGTGGCATTGGGAGCAAATTGCGTAACTTTTAATCAGCATTTAAGGGATTCATTATAAACCGAACAAATTATCAGATATGTGTTAATTTTTGTATAGAATTTTATATATGACCAGACTATGGGGTATTATTAAACTGTTCTTAACTTAGTATTGCTAAATTAATTACTAAATACATTGTGTAGTATTGATCCATTTATAAGTATTTTAGATCAGTGTAAATGCATATTTTATTGTTTATATGTCGGAATAAATTTTGTTTATTTTCAGTAAATTAGTAATTTTTTTCAAAAAATCTTTTGTTTTAGACTTTTAACATGCTCGTGCCCCCCAAAGGGGAGCCTCCTCACATATTGAGAAACACGCTGTCTTAATTCATCTTGTATTCATCTGTCTTGAGAATTTTGGATCAATAATAGCCTTACGAATTAAAGTCAGACTTCCCACGATATATGCGTGAGTGAATATTAACGTCGCACTGTTCAGCTACACGAGGCTTTTGGCGATGGACCGCGTAATTTTGAACCATGGTCAAGTTACGAGGACGACACCTGAGCTAGCACACCTCTCCTCTCTTAACTACCACATCACGCCAACGGGAGGACGTTTGAGCTCTCGATAGATTTAACGTACCTCGCTCTTTTACACGGCGGTCTTTAGTGGTACTGGGCTCAAACTAGTGACAAGCCAACCACGATCCAATACCTTGACCCCTAGGCCACCATGATATTTGCGAAAAACTTACTTTAAAATGCTTCATTAGAAATAGTTTGGTTTTCTTTTCTGCTAATGACATTTTTTGCAGTGCCATGTGGCCGCGGTGAGTGAGTGAGTGAATATCAGCGTCGCACTGTTCAGTTACTCGAGGGTTTTTGGCGATGGACCACGTAATTTTGAACCATGGTCAAGTGATGTGGATGACACTTGAGCTGGCAGCCCCCTTCTCCTAACTACCACACCACACCCACGTGAGGACGTTTCAGCTCTCGACAGATTTAATGTGCATAGCTGCCCTACACGGCGGGTCTCTAGTGGTACTGTGCTCGGACTCATGACATGCCAACCATGATCCGATACCTTGACCACTGGGCTACCGCAGCCACCACGTGGCCGCGGTTGCCTAGTGCTCAACGTAACGGACTCGTGGTTGGAGTGACATGAGTACCTGTTATGTAGAAGGGGCCTCTGCTTATTAGATCTGTCGAGATTCAAACGACCTCCCACTGGTGTGGTGTGGAAATTAGGAAAGAGAGTGTCAGCTCAAGTGTTGTCCTCATCACTTGACCATTTATGGAAATTACGAGGTATATTTCCAGTGGCACTCTTGCAGCCTTCTAGTGAGACGTCAATGTCCCTTTCTCTCTACAACGCCAGTAAATAGTTTCTATTTAGACTAGATTATTCAGTTATTCCGAAATGATTTGAGAGCGAGAAGACAATTTTCACAATAAAGTAACTACTACTTTTGACCGATGTATTTATACCTGTAGTCTTAAGGCCTTATCACACGTACACGCGTTTCGTGCAGTTGCCATAGCAACGGCTTTCGAACAACCTTTTGTTAATGAGATCAAAAAGTTGCTGTAAATAAAAGTTACTTGGAATTCCAGTCAGTGGGATTCTTCGTCGCTTTACGTCATAAACAAGATGGCGGCTTCGATTTTTTAAACGCATCAGATATGGCGTATAATATTTTAAATAGAATAGTGCTCCATTTCTGCTTATGCCCATAAATAAAGGCGCGAACGAAATAAAAGAAATAATTTTAGATGTTCGTTTTCCGAAGCAGAAAAATCGGTGAGATATTTTTCAATGGGGAAACAGACCGTGGCTGACGTCAGAGCATGTCGTTTTGTTTACGGCAAACCTTCCCTCTCAGATTAGGCAAAAAATTGGACGAAAATTTTGCACGGAAAATGTACGTGAGATACGGCCTTTAAAGCTAAGCAAGATTTTTTCGTCATCAATTATATATACTACCTTTTAAAAATATTGCTCAAGTATTAAGGTATCCCCGACTGGGATTTAAAATCACCATTTTCATAAAAAAAAAAAATCTAAAATTATTTTATAGTCTATTTTTCTAGCCTGTTTAATAAACTTTCTAAAACTATCGTACTTTTAATTCTGAATCAGTTAGAAAAAAAAGTTATAGCTGTTTTTGTTTGAGGTAGTAAGCCCAAATCGAAACCGGAAGTGTAAGTTTTAGGTTGATTTTCACCGGCAAAATGAGATTTTTATTCATTTAAAATATTTTAACGAATTCTTTTTATGTTTAGTAAACTTTATTTCACTTTATAAATGTTTTAATAGATATATTTTGCTTTAATTTAGACAACAGTTAACTGATCGCAATGTTGGTTTTGATTTAAGCGAGTTGCTATCTTATTATCATTTGTGTTCAAAACTACACCTCTTTATAACTTTTTATTAGTACTTTTATATAGAAATATAGTTATTTTTAATTAAATTAAAGTTATCATGCTAAAGACAAGATCAATGAGTCTAAAAAAGAAGAGATTTCCAGAGAGCAGTATTTGTTGGAGAAAAGTCGATAGAAATGTCAACGGATCTTTCAAATTCAGTCATTAATTCTATTAAAAAGACTTATAAGGAACTTTGCTACCAAAATCTCCTAAGAAAATGTCTTCTAAGGAAAGCTCAGACTGCAATGAAAGTCTCAACAATGTCGTGGGGAGTATAATCCCGAAAGACAACTTTGTTGAGCAACAAACACTCCGTTTAAGGAATTATATTGCAATAATACTTTTTTAATTCTGGGTTTGCTGGTTTTTTACCTCTACATCAAAAGTTAGGAATGAAATTATATTCTGAAATGAAAGGATAATTTTGGTACCTCGACAAAACGAGAATTGTTGATTCTACGAGGCATTCTAAACCAGATAAGAAACTATCTCGTAAAAAAGAAAGGTCCTTCAAAACTGTAAAAGTTTAAAGTATGAGGTTCAAGAATGCACAGCATACAAATCTGGAGAGTTTTAAACCTTCCTAAATCATTAAAAAGTTTTATTGCAAATATAAACCTTATTTTGCATTTTGTGAAGAATGTTATTTTTGAACATAATGGTTAACGGTAAGAGTGATATTTCTTAAAGTAAATGAAATATTCTTATGAAATTTTCGAGTTTGTTTTTGTATTATAATGAATGCTTTCTGCTAAAATCTAAGGGTAATTTTGCAATTAAGGTAATTTTTTATGTAATTTTATATGAAAAAGTTTAAGAAAATTCTGGGTTTTTTCATCTCGAACCCCTGTATTTCATGATTTTACATTAGAATTTGAGCTTCTTTAGTATAAAGCATAGTTAAACGTTAAAGAATTGTATTCCTGCAAACATTTTATTTATTTTTGTGATGTATACTTTTCTTAAGTTGTTTTTTGCAAAAGAGCAATTTTTGTAATATTTTAGTAGAAATTTCTCAATATTTTGAAAAATAAGCTTTCAAAAAATTCTTCTTGCTGTATTTTCGTAGTTTCGCAATATACTTAATTAAAAAATAACTAAATGATTATTTAAGCTATATTTTAGAAAATTGTCTCCGAACCCAGTCAGATACCTTAAATCTATTATTGTTTCTTAAGTTGCTTTTTTTGTGTATTTGATTTTTTATTAAAATAATATTGTATAATTGTACATTGTGATTATGCCACATGATGTAATTTACAGTTATCGATTTCTATTTCATTTTCTTTGAAAGGTAATTTTTATAAGCATACAAATTTCGCAAGTTAATCCAATGTGAATATATAATTATTCTAGCGTACAATCCCAGGCGAAAAAAATAGAATAGAAAAATAGAGTGTACGAATGCATCATAAGTTGCCATTCGATCCTTATAATTAAATGATTATAATGTAACTTCTTTTGCAGCAAATTCCTAAAATGTATTCTTTTAAAAATAAATTAGACACAGACACGTAATACAACGTAATAAGTTAATTAAGATGGATTGTAAATGCTAAAAATAACTGAATTAATAAAAACTAAACATTAAACAAATACTCGATACGTTTGATAATAATATTCCTTTTTAAAATCTTATTTTAATATTGATTCTATTTCATAAATATTTATCGTTATTATAAATAAATCATTAATACAAATATTTCATCAGATTATTATTCTTGGTTCATAGGCATTAAGTGAAACAAAAAAACAAACAAAAAAAATCTGTAGTTCTTATAATAGAAGCTTCGAAAATTAAAAGTTACCTTGCATTTTTATGAGACTGCTGCGTTGCATTTATAAAAGTGAATAGTATGCGTAAAGTAAAACTACTTTTGGAACGATGTTTTCTTTTCTCACTGAAACATCTGATCTATGCTTCTTGAAATAGTGAAATCGGACATTTTAAAGCTAATTAAATGTTTCCTTTTGAACAAAAATATTAATTGAATAGCCATTTATTTAGATTAAAATTTTAAAAAAAAAAAAAAAAAAAAAGTTGAAAAAATATTGTTTGCTTTATTTGGCCTTCAATTGATCCATACGCTTTTAAATGTTTTTTATCATTTGGTCTTAATTAAATCCAAGTTATGATACAAATGCATGGAAAATCGTATGACGCAGCTCATCGCATATACGATTGACATGAAAAAAATAACTAAGGAAAATAAAATTTTTAAATTCTTTAAATAGTAATTTTTAAAATAAGGAAACTTTTATGTAGAACTTGTTTAAGGCATAAATAAAAATGTGTAGCATGTGTGTATAAAGTAAGAAAAATAATATAAATATTTTTTCATACTTTCAATTTTTTAATAGATGAGTTTTTGGAATATATTTTAAGAATGTGGATTGATCGCTAGTGTCAATTGATTTTTCAAAGAGCGTATTTTCTTCATTCAGAATATACGTGTATCAAATCACAGAGCATTTATTTCTGAAGTAATTCTTTTAATCCATCTTGATGAATTGTTTAAAAAACCGCAGCGTATACAATGTAAAATGAAGCAGTAACGATAATATTTATCCATTAAATTCAACATTATTCCCAATGCGAGGTAAAGGGTGTTTTTTTAGAGGTATAGAACCTTAAATTGCAATAAAACAAGAATGTATTATTCGATTGACATGAATTTGTTTTATTCGAAAGATAATCTTGTGGCATTACATTTTAAATATGATTTCTGGCATAGGACTGCCACGGGTGGCTCGGATGTAGTCCAATCTGGACGTCCAATTTTCGATGACTTTTTCCAACATTTGTGGCCGTATATCGGCAATAACACGGCGAATGTTGTCTTCCAAATGGTCAAGCGTTTGTGGCTTATCCGCATAGACCAATGAATTTACATAGCCCCACAAAAAATAGTCTAGCGGTGTTAAATCACAAGATCTTGGAGGCCAATTCACAGGTCCAAAACGTGAAATTAGGCGGTCACCAAATGTGTCTTTCAATAAATCAATTGTGGCACGAGCTGTGTGACATGTTGCGCCGTCTTGTTGGAACCACAGCTCCTGGACATCATGATTGTTCAATTCAGGAATGAAAAAGTTAGTAATCATGGCTCTATACCGATCACCATTGACTGTAACGTTGTGGTCTTCATCGTTTTTGAAGAAGGATTCCACCAGCCCAAAAAGCGCACCAAACAGTTTTTCTGGATGTAACGGTGTTTCGACATACACTTGTGGATTAGCTTCACTCCAAATGCGGCAGTTTTGTTTGTTGACGTAGCCATTCAACCAGAAGTGCGCTTCATCGCTAAACAAAATTCGCTTATGAAAATCGGGAGCAACGGCAATCTCGTTTTGGGCCCATTCGACGAATCTACGCCTTGCTTGATGATCGTTTTGATGAATTGCCAAACCAAACTGAGAATAAATCACTTGACAGCTGTTAAATCGGTCGCCATCTTGGAAAGTAATGCCAACTTAAACTTCTATACCTGAAAAAAACACTCTTTATAATTAAAGTTAATCCTAGACTCAAAAACCATTTACAAAACTAAACAAATCACACACACACAGAGTCTGAAAACTTTTAACATTAAATTTGTTAACGTTAACATATAAAAAAGTTAAACACTCAAAATTAAACATTAATCATACTTAAAATACAAACCGTTATATAATGATAAGAAAAATGTAATTTAATTACCTTCTAATATTACAATACGCTTAAATCATGCTAACATCGCTCTTACCCGTAAAAATGTTCCATGTAGATTAGTTGTTTATAGTGTCTTTATGTAGTGTTGCCAATAATTGATACTATATGAAAAAGAAAAACTTTATACGAAACTTTTCGCAAATTAGATGCGGCACAGGTAACGTGATCTGCTACTAATGTAGTGACGTTAATGGGTATAATAGGAAATTCCAAGCGAGACAAAACATTAAAGGCACATTTCCAACAATTTTTTAGGCTGAAATTTCGGATTAAAAATGATATAACATATAAGAACTATGATTAATAACACATTTTTCAATTATTATAATGCATTGCGGTCTTTTAATACGGCTTTTGCGTCTTCTTAACAACCTGAAATAAGTCAGATTTTGTACTAGTGTTTAGGGATAAATGATCAGACATTATTGTAAAACACAGCTACTTTTACTTTATCTAATATCTTAGTGCATAAATACCAAAAACCTCTCATGACAATTACAATCGAATCAAACTCTTTTTACAATTACAATCTCACGTCCTATATGTTTCTACCTCAAATCTCTTTAACCCTTTATCTACCGCATTATGATTTACTGCAATTTTTTCTCATGCAATATTTTTTTTGGATCACTACATTGAAAATTAAGGGATATACATAAACAAAATACTCAAACTTGGGAAATTTAATCCGTTAGAGCTAATTAATTAATTAAAGATATTTAACCGTAAAATTAATTATACACACTGTTCACTTAAATAAGTAGTCAAATCGTTTTCTAAGGTCTTCATTAACATATTAAAAAAATAAGACATTTACCTTTAGATATTAACTTTTTTTCGGAACAAAAAGGATAATCTTCGCAATCCAATGAAAACGCAAATTCTGCTATAAAACTATTTGTTTTCCCCGCTAAAATACTCGTCTTAGAACTCCTGTTGCCATATATCTTGGAAGAGTGGATTTAAAAGAATATTCCTGCTAAGTAACGTCATAATATTCGTAAAAATGGTTATTTTATGTAATTTTAAAGTGAGTGGTATTTATAAGTACCGTCGGTAGATAAAGGGTTAAATAATAGTCCTAATCCGAATATATCACGACTTCCCTTCACAAAGCAAGGTTCACAAACCAATCAATCTATAAAATAAATTTAACTAGAGGTTATATAAAAATGCTTTGAGCACTATAAACCATCTACTATTAATTTGCGTCAGTTTTTTGTATGTTTATTTTCTGTCAAAAACTTATAATAAAAATTCTTAATCTGCTTCTTAACTTTTATATCGTCATTAGGTTATTATTTTAATTATTTTTTATGCTGAACATTGAGCATTTTGCATGAGGAAATTTGACAAGCTAAAATTGTACTTTTCAGGAATTTTATATTTTGAACTCATTTTCATCTAAAAAGTTGTGTGTGCGTGTGTCTCACATTGCTGAAATTATTTGGACGTTTAATATAAAAACCTGTTCGGAATTGCCTTTAATTATTTATTTTAGGAAGGATAAGACTCTTTAATTTACACGAAAAATAAATGAAAGAATTTGATTCCTTATTTTTTTTTAAGAAAAGGAACTCGCCTTTCTTATTTATTAGTGATAATTTTTTTCTACTTTCTTGAAGAATAATAAAACGTAAAACAAGAACCCAACACACACCCCTTTAAACTTTTAAAACATTCTTATTTAACTAATGAAGCTCGTTGGGTTCCCAAGGACACTCACGACGAAAAAACTAGTTTTTACTATCCTTAAACTATTTATAGATTAGTTTATGCAAAATTACCATCAAATATCGATTAGCATGACCATGAAGTTAACTATAGAATCTTGAAGAGTCTTTTGATTACTTTTTTGAATACTCAAACAAAACAAAAAAGAATCCAAACCTAAGAATATCTTAGTATCATAATTATTATAATAGTTTTCAAGGGAACGTTTTTAGAATGCCAAGATCTGAAACCTTGTTATTTATTAATGTGTTTGATAAACGTTAAGCAGATTCGCCATGCAGATAAAATCGAAAAACTGTTAATCGAAATTAATCAAAATTTTGTTAACGCAAATAACTATTATGGCAAAATATTATTCTCAAAAATTATCATCGGATAATTCAGGAAATGAAATTAATCACAGTGTGGGGGGATGTTCTCTGTCACATTTAAAAAACACTTCTGGAGATTACAATAGTATAAGCTGCTATTATTTGAGCCTATGCTGTCTTTTCGATCACCCATTCTTATTATACTTTAAGTCTTAAGACAACTGCAATTTGGCAAGATATCTCTAATCCTACACCTCCCAACATTCACAATACATAAAAAAACATGATGTTCAAGGAAAAATCATTATATTCCAATTGATTAAATACTGACCCTGAAATTTGATAAAAGATTAAGAGGGAATTTTAAGGAAAATTTGCCTAGTATGTGTATGTGTGTTTATTTTTAAATAAATACTGTTTGTGATATAATTATTTCGCTACTGGAGTTTTGTCTGCATTTTTATGACTGGCCGCGGTAGCCTAGTGGTCAAGGTATCGGATCGTGGCTGGCTTGTCACGAGTTCGAGCCCAGTACCACTAAAGACCCACCGTGTAGGGCAGCGATTCACGTTAAATCTCTCGAGTGCTTAAACGTCCTCCCGTTGGTGTGGTAGTTAGGAGAGGAGAGTGCCAGCTCAGGTGTCGTCCTCGTCACTTGACCATGGTTCAAAATGACGAGGTCCGTCGCCAAAAGGACTTGTGTAGCTGAACAGTGCGACATTAATATTCACTCACTCACTCATTTTTATGAACACATATAGAGAATAAAACCTGAATCTCTTATTGTTTTGTATAATTTTCAAAAGGCATTCAAGTTTCCCTGTTAGAAAGAGAGCATTTGTTGTCAGCAAATTCTCCTTAATTATCATATCACCATTTATGGATTATCGTCTCGACATATTATGAAACATCGATTGACACTTTTGACTCAGAACTTACTATCTATTATTCTAGAATACATAACAAGATAAGGAAAAAATACTTAACTTGAAATTTTACGTAGAAACGTCCCTTACACGTATGCATTTATTCTCTCCTGAATTGTTTCAATAGCTATTGTCAAAAGCATACATTAGTAGCACCTACTTAAAGTATTTATTATTTAAATATACTGCTGTTAAATTGTTACTTTCATTTCCGCGAAGTTATTGCAACAGATTATTCAAACATTTCACTTAAGTCTTTGAAAAATACTAATAAGTACAATTATACTAAGAGGAAATTGTTTCTTAGTTATACTTAGTGTCTTATTTATTTGATTCAAATCCTCAAGGTTTTCACATGTGATTTGAGTAAACTAGTTTTATTCTTTGCTGTGACATTTGAATAGTCTTATATAACACTTGCTTTTTTTCTTTTAATACAATAGGTCATTATCTTTTTCTTATTTGGCTGACACTGAAGTGAAAGGTATTAAAGCTTACAGATACTGGGCCGACAATAAGGAATTGGATAATGGAAAGTATGACCCAGATAACAAATGTTTTTGTTCGGGGGATAACTGCTTGCCCGCAGGAGGCCTCAACGTTAGTTCTTGCAAATTTGGTATATAATTTTCAAAATTTTTAATAATATTTTTAAGCTTTTTTAGAGATAGATTATATAATTTTCTTGATGTGTATTATTATTTGTTGCAAAACAATTCAAATTTTAAGAAAGATGAAAGATTTGTCGGAATTCATTAGTTTCTATTATATTATGGTAAAGAATATCGCTACTTATAAATTTTAGTGACTTAAACAATATTTAAGTAAATCAAAAATGTAAATATACGTTAGTTACTTTGTCTACTGAAAAAGGACAAACTAAATAATGGGAAAATCTGCAGAAAAATGCAAAATATATATTATCGAGAGACTCGGTGACCCTTGACCTTATTTACAGCTTGCATTCGACATTAGAATAACAAGTAAAGGTCATGCATAAAGTTCAAGGTAATTCACATGTATTATTGTAACAGAGAAGTCTAGCGCTCGGGTAGTGTTTGTAAAGAGTGTTTTTTTTCCAGGTATAGAAGTTTAAGTTGGTATTACTTTCCAAGATGGCGACCGATTTAACAGCTGTCAAGTGATTTATTCTCAGTTTGGTTTGGCAATTCATCAAAACGATCATCAAGCAAGGCGTAGATTCGTCGAATGGGCCCAAAACGAGATTGCCGTTGTTCCCGATTTTCATAAGCAAATTTTGTTTAGCGATGAAGCGCACTTCTGGTTGAATGGCTACGTCAACAAACAAAACTGCCGCATTTGGAGTGAAGCTAATCCACAAGTGTATGTCGAAACACCTTTACATCCAGAAAAACTGACTGTTTGGTGCGCTTTATGGGCTGGTGGAATCCTTCTTCAAAAACGATGAATGCCACAACGTTACAGTCAATGGTGATCAGTATAGAGCCATGATAACTAATTTTTTCATTACTGAATTGAACAATCATGATGTCCAGGAGCTGTGGTTCCAACAAGACGGCGCAACATGTCACACAGCTCGTGCCACAATTGATTTATTGAAAGACACATTTGGTGACCGCCTAATTTCACGTTTTGGACCTGTGAATTGGCCTCCAAGATCTTGTGATTTAACACCGCTAGACTATTTTCTGTGGGGCTATGTAAAGTCATTGGTCTACGCGGATAAGCCACAAACGCTT
This sequence comes from Trichonephila clavipes, assembly GCA_019973935.1. Lineage (NCBI taxonomy): Eukaryota > Metazoa > Arthropoda > Arachnida > Araneae > Nephilidae > Trichonephila > Trichonephila clavipes. Next base: position 209,946 of record BMAU01018525.1, read on the forward strand.
GACCATTTGGAAGACAACATTCGCCGTGTTATTGCCGATATACGGCCACAAATGTTGGAAAAAGTCATCGAAAATTGGACGTCCAGATTGGACTACATCCGAGTCAGTCGTGGCAGTCATATGCCAGAAATCGTATTTAAAATGTAATGCCACAAGATTATCTTTCGAATAAAACAAATTCATGTCAATCGAATAATACATCGTTGTTTTATTGCAATTTAAAGTTCTATATACCTCTAAAAAAAACACCCTTTAGAAGAGGCAACCACAAGCACGAAATTTGTTCTCTAAAAACACCACAAAGGTCATGTTGGGATCAGGGGAAAAGAACACTATGTGAGATATTCCACTTCATCATCCTGCTTAGCTAACCATGTCTGATCTGAGAGAACCATGTGAACAGGGTCTTTGTCATTTTGATACACATGACGCTTTTCAGAAAGCAGAGTACGAAAAAGCGATTTGTGAGAGAACAATGGCATAATGCTCTACTACAAACGTTTCCCTTGAGACAACGAGTGCCTTCAAGCCGTGCCAAGACATAATCCCGAGCATCACTATATGTTTCAAGTTAGGAACCAGATAATCAATATGAAGTATTTCTTCTGCTGTTTTCTAGACGACTGAGTGGCTTGCAGTCTAAAATAGTGTAAATAACGATTCGGCAGACCAGATAAGCTGTTCTTATTACTTCTATATTCCATTTTGGTTATCTCGGCACTACTGTAATCACTTCATAGAATTCTGAGGGGACATTAATGACTTTCGAACCTCCATTTTGTCATTAATTGTAGCAGCATGTAGCTCCCATTGAAAAGGATACGAGGCTCTAGAAATGGGAGTTCATCTCGGAGGCTATCTGCAGCAGTCTAGCTTTGTGTTTTCGGATGACTATCCTCTTTACCCCTCGTCTATCCCAGTCGGTCAACTTCGATTTTTGTTTACTGTTCTGCTTCGCAGAGGGCCCTTTTTCCATGTTAGTGCCGGCTGCCGTAACCTTTTAAAAAATGGTTCTTTAAGCACACTCAAGGTTTGCTGTTTTTCCCACGACGTTCAAAAAAAAAAAAAAAAACGAACTCCAGCAGTTCTACCTGCTGCACAACTGACAGATTGGACATAATGAGGCTTTGCAGGAAACTAATTTACTCGTACTATATTTGCACCATCAAACGCATGACTGATATTTCCCCGTTTTCCATCACTAAATGACGACACAATTCGAATTAAGAGTGTTCCTTCTATATTTTGTCCTACACCTGTAAGTGTAGCATTTATTTGATTTGACGCTACTGCTGCTATGAAATAAATAGTTTAAAATTTATTCCTTACATTTAATTTCGTATTGAAAAGCGTACCGTCATAACATTTTCATTTCAAGTTAATTTCTCAATTAATCGTAAATGGAATGGCCAACTATCTAATGTGTCATATTATGGAATTTATGTATAAGATTTGTGCATTCATTAATGCTATTAAGCCCAAATATTAACCTAAATTAATGTAAAAATGTGTATTCCGTTATTATTAATTTAATTTAACGTATTTTAACGGTGCATTTTTATTAATAACGATCATATAGTTTGCAAACCTTTAAAAAACTTAGTCAATTTGACTTATTTTTTAATTATTTAACTTGAGAAAACGATTGCGAATAGAATTTAGAATGGTTTGTCAGAGTTAAACTGATTCTGAGAGAAAACGAAGTAAGGAAATTCTGCGTTGAAATCTTACAGCAATATGTATTACTTAATTTTATTGAAAAGTTCGACAAGTGATTCTTTACCTTGGGATGAGATTGCTCCTTCTCCTAGAATACTTTATCTCGTCAAACACACACGCAGAACACAGATGAGATGTAATACTTTTTGAAAAATCGGCAAGAAAGAGAAGAAAAATCTTTTAACTAAATATGTACCTATACAAAACCCAAGTTATGTAATACTTATTTGGTATAAATAAAAAGAACAAAATAAATCACACAAATAATTCATTAATTTATAAATACATTTTTTAGACAAATTTTCAAATCCTGACAAATCTTTATGCAATATTTTAAATTCATAGCTTTTTGAATTACTTAATTAATTTTGTGTACTTAATATTTCGCGTTCTTATAATTCATCCAAGTTTCCACTTTTGAGGGGAATATCATAATTGAAATCTTTATTTTATTAGGTTGGAAACAAAGTAGTTTTTCGTTTCAGTGTAAAATTGTTTTATACTAAAATAAGATTTAATCAGTCAAATATCTTCCATTCTGTTTGATTATATATTGACACATTTTTCTCGTAACTTCATGATGACAAGCTCATAGAGTTTCTGGTCCTTATTAGCAAAAAAATCAATAAAGTGCAATTTGAGGAGTTATCATTATAACCCAATTTTTAACATTTAAAAATTTTCGTAAACTTCGATGTAAATGATAATCCGATAGTGCAAGTTTGGGTGGGAAAAATCGATTGTCTGCAGAGTAACATTAATTGAAAAGAACATGGTCCAAACTTGATGTATCTTTAACATAATCTTTATCAAGACGTAAGAAGTTATTGAGACTTTGCTTGAAAGTTATATCGCATCCTCCATATATAGCCCCGACCTTCCACTATCCAATTATCATTTATTTTGAATTTTCAAAACTTTTTAAATGTAAAAAAATTAAAAATGAAGACCTCCAATCCCACTTGGACGAGTTTCTCGCTGCTAAGGACCAAATACTCAATAAGAGCGGATTCAGGAAGTTATCAGTAAAGTGGCAACAGGTAATTAAACAGAATGGAAGATACTTGACAAATTGCAGATATTTTTGTGTGCAGAAAAATTTCATCCTAAAAAAACGATATTACTTTCTTGCCAAAACCCAATAATATTCAATTCATTTATATAGATTTGCAATCACAATATGGGTAGTTAATTTATAATAGTAATTATAGAAATAGTTGTACTATATTCCTTCGTATTTAGTTAGATCTAGTTTATTTTTATTTAAGACTAATTCTGAAATTACGTTTGATTTTTTTTAGATGCACCAGCAGTAGTTTCTTACCCGCATTTTCTTTTCGCCGATTCAAACTATACTCAAGGTGTAACAGGAATGAGACCAAATCCTAAGGAACACAGAATGTACTTAGACATTATTCCAGTAAGTTCTTATACACTGCTGGACAATTGCTACGGACGGATCACAAATTGCTATGTAGCATAACATTAAGCGAGACATGAAGCCTAGTAGGATAAAATATAGTTGCCACACTGTTCAGACATTAGAATAAAGAATATTTATTGTTCTGGAAAGTACAAAAGCTGTGAAACATCTGAAAGAAAAAAAATGTTCATTTGAACTGCGTACGGAGAAATGGAACAATGTATCTAAAAGTTAGCAGGCACCTTAAAGAAAGGTATCTGTACGGGATATGTCCACCGTGGAGTGTGATGCAACATTCCACACGTCGTACCATACTTTTGCACAACATTATCCAGCAGCTGTTGAGGCAATTTATCCCATTCCTCTGTGAGTGCACGGATGAGGGTGTTCTTGTTTGTCAGAGGATAGTTCAGACCAGCAACTTGCCTCCCCAAAGCATCCCACACATTTTCAATGGGGTTTAGATCCGGAGAACGCACTGGCCATACGAGACGTTGAATACCCTCGCTGTCTAGACAATCCTGAACAGCGAGTGTTCGATGACATGTTGCATTGTCGTCCATAAAAACAAATTTATCACCGACAGCACCACGGAAAAGACAAACATGAGGAAGTAGAACTTCATCAATGTATCGTTGGCCCGTCATAGTCCCATTCGCAACCACATGTAGGCACGTGCGGCCATTGATCATGATGCCGGCCCACACCATGATACTGCATGTCGGATATCGGTCCTTTTCCTGGATATTTTCTGGACGATAAGCAGTACCACTCTCGCGCCAGATCAGTTGGCCTCTACAATCCGATGACAGACTGAACCTACTCTCATCTGAGAATAGTACGCATGCCCAGTCCTGTTCAGTCCAATTGTGATGCTCACGACACCATTGCAAACGGGCAGTACGGTGCTGTCTGGTCAATGGGACACACACAACAGGTCTGCGTGCGTATAGTCCTCCTCCCCTCAAACGTCTGGCAACAGTTTTTCGGGAGATCTGCTTTCCTGAGGCAGCAAGAAACTGATTTGCCACCTGCTGAGCTGTGGTGCGCCTGTTCCTTTTTGCTGATATAGGACGATATATCTGTCTTCTGCAGGCGTCGTACTTCTAACGCGACCTCCCCCGTGCCGTCTACTACACATTCCAGTCGTTTTAAATGACTTCCACAGCCGTGAAACAACGCTGTGAGCGATGTCGAACTCCCTGGCAACATCTGTTATTTTTAGCCCTTCTTCGATCTTTCCAATAATTCGGCCACGCATAAAATCCTCTATGTGATGTCGGGAAGACATGCCAAAAATTTTAAGTTCGTCTATTAAATCTTTCCTGTAAAACTTTGACTTGAAACAACAACTGTCCACACGCATCAAAACCTTTAAAGCTCTTATGAACGCTATCCGGTGATGAACAGACATGGAAAAAAAATTTGCATACTCATACTTCTTCTTACTAATATCCCGCACTTATTCTAATTTTCCACATTTTGCTTCCTTTCATTTTGTGGTTGCTATGGATGATAGTGTTATCCGTCCTTAGCAATTGTCCAGCAGTGTATGACTCTATTTCTAGCTTGTAAAGAATGTAGCTAATCAACTACCTTTACGCTTATTTTAATTTTGATCAGTTTAGTCTTGTAAATAAAGAGGTAAAAGCTCATTCTTTATTCAAAGTATTCCATTTTAATTGTTAAAATAGGCTTGATGCTGAAAAATGTTATAAAGTTCCAGTATTTTAGTTTAAGAAATTGAATGAAGTGTATGTTAAAAAAAATGGCGAGATGATGATAGCTATGGATAGAAAAATAGAAAATGTTCTACTATTTTAGAATTACTAATTAGGCCATATCTTTTGAAATAACTTTTTTAGAGTAGTATGTAATATTTTTCTTTTTGTGAATCGTCAAAGTTAGGTGACATCACTTTCTTAAACTATGTTTATTTTAACTAAACCAGCAAAGAGTTTCGCTCCATTTGTGGCTGTGATTAATAGATGATGACCCATTGATATGATCAAAGGTATCAACATAGGTGTTTTTAAAACGAAGATGTTCTGCAAATAAAAAAAAATCTCAATGATTGTTAATGATATAAGAGAAGAAGTGCTGTACCATTACCATTTTGGAATCATAACTAAAAGAACCATCTGTTAAGAAACTTGCCTGGGATTGTATGTAATGTTTTTCTTTTCATGGAGAGTCAAAGTTAGGTGACATCATTTTTTCAAACTCCGTTGACTTTAACTAAACAAGCAACATTTTTTTACGACTTGTAACTGTGATTAATATAATGGCTAAAAAAATTTGTGAGAAATTTGTGGTCACAGTACCTAATGATGTGATGAAGGGTGTTTCTCAATTTCCCACATTTTGAAAAATATGCTCATTCTCATTTAACAAAATGATATAGAGTGTTTTGAAAACTTTTTTAGAACAGATATGACCCTAACTTTTATCTCGTGCCCGTTTAACGTTGAGTTTTGAGAAATCCCTGATGTTTAGCGACTGCTGAGGAATAGAAACATCTATAATTTTTTTCATGGCTGTTTGCTGAAGTATTTTTTTACTTAAATTTCACACACTTGTGTACATAACGTCGTATTTTAGACTATATCGTATTTTTTTCTTTATTTTTCACAGTTGGAAACATTATGACTGTTGAGAGTTGTTATGGAATTGTGGCTTACTGAGTAAATGTTATCTCTAATTCAAGTCTCGATTTCACCAACGAACCGTCTCGTATATTTCGGAAACCGGTTCACAACAAATACATTTGGACCTCAAGACCTCATATGACACATTATAGAAATTTAAAGAATAAAGGAACCTTTTTAAACATCTTATATATATACGAGGGATATTCGGAAACTAAGGTCCGAATCGTCGTAAATAATCGAATGTCGCGCAGACATTGAAATGTGCATGCGTACCAACTTCCGGCATACCTTGCTCGTCAAACGATGCCATTTGCATTGGCATTGTTGCAGTGTGGTAAGTACAGTGTGACTTCAAAATGTTTAAAACAATCGATCAGCCCGCTGACTGTGAAATACGGTCAGTGATTCAGTTTTTGACAGCAAAGAACGTTTCAGTAGCGGAAATTCATAGACAGGTAAGCGACGTGTATGGCCCAAATGCAATGAGTAGCAGCAAAGTGCGTAAGTGGGTGAGAGCTTTCAAGGACGGACGGGAAAATGTTCATGATGAACCGCGTTCCGGTCGACCATCAGTGATCACAGATGATTTGGTCAATGCCGTGTGCTTACTGAGGAACACAAACTGAAAAGAATGGCTTGTGCTCTTGATTTTTTGGATCGATATCATAAAGAAGGTGATCAATTTTTAGAGAGGATTGTCACAGGGGACGACACGTGGGTTTCTCACATAACCCAGAGTCTAAACGTCAGTCAATGGCATGGCGTCACACAAATTCACCAGTCAGAGTCAAGGCCAAGCGGACAATCTCAACACGCAAGGTTATGGCAACCGTCTTTTGGGATAGACATGGGGTCTTGTTAGTCGAGTTTATGCAGCAAGAGACAACAATAAATGCAGCCGCTTACTGCGCTACCCTAACTAAGCTTAGACGCGCGATACAGAATAAGCGACGTGGTCTTCTGACGTCTGGAGTTCTGTTGCTGCATGACAATGCCAGACCCCATTCTGCCATTAACACACAAAATCTGATCAGATCTTTTGGATGGGAACAGATTGACCACCCATTCGTACAGTCCAGACTTGGCTCCGAGTGATTTTCACTTATTCCTCTACCTAAAAGAGTTTCTCGGCGGCAAACGCTTCGACACAGCTGACGAGGTGAAAGAAGAAGTTCAAGACTGGTTATCCTCACAGGCGGCAGACGTCTACGACTTAAGCATACAGAAGCTCGTAGAACGTTATGACAAATGTTTAAGCAAATATGGAGAGTATGTAGAAAAATAGAGACACATGTAAGAATTTAAAATATAAAGTGTTTTGAAAAATCTGTAATGTTTTATGTTTTTATATGTAAACGGACCTTAGTTTCTGAATATCCTCGTATATATACTAGCCGTTACCCACCCGCTTCACTGGGTATTTCACGATGTTGTATATATGTATACTGTTTACATATATATTAATTATTGATATCTAGCATTATATAAGAATTCGATTGTATTGAAAAATATATTTATAGCTGTTACACTCTCGCCCCTTTATATAAAAAGAACATAAATTATAATATCTAATTTCTATTTATATCTAACATAGAAGGAGAAAGATTTTTTTCGCTCACTTAACCTAATAATCAGTGGATCTCTACTCCATAAAATAAACATGCGTGCTAAATTTCAAGTCTAAATCTAACAAAGCAAAAGCGGAATTTTTATCATCAATACCTCGTTGACAGCATTCTTAGCGGATTTCAATTCAACAAAAGAAGCCTGCAATCCAAATTTTATTATTATAGTCTTAGCAGTTCAAAAAGGGAATTTTGTCTATCAATACGCTCCAATAACTCTCCCTGCTTCCCCTGGAGTTGATTTCCGTAAAATCCATTCTTAGTGGAATTCAACTAAAAAAAAAGTGCTCAACAAATTTCAAGTAAATGAGTTAAATTCAAAAACAGGAATTTTTCTATAACACGCCTAATTCCGGGGGTCCGTTTTCACAAAAATCTTTGTAAAAGGAACTTGATTCCATGAACGGAACATACCTTCTAATTTTCAAGCAGGTGTTTCTATTAGTTGAAAAGCGGAAATATTTATCTATTATACGCTCCTTAATCCCCCTAAGTGACCCTTGGGGTTCAATTTTCCCAAAACTATTTTGTAGCGGATCTCTACACCATGAAAGGAATTCGATTACCAAATTTTAAGACTGTACGTCTAATAGTTTAAAAATGGAAATATTTATCTATAACGCCCCTTAAGCCCCCGCTACGCCACTTAGGAAACGATATTCACAAAACCCATCTTACGGCAGATCTCTACTCAGTGAATGGAATCCGCTTACTAAATTTCGAGATTTTACGTTCAATAGTTTAAAAAAGGAGTTAATTGCCTATAACGCCCCTTAATTCTCCACAACGCCACTTGGGGTCGATTTTCACAAAACTCATTCTGTAGGGGATCTGTACTCTATGAAAGGAATCCGCTAATCAAATTTCAAGACTGTACGTCTAATAGTTTAAAAATGGAAATAATTATCTATAACGTCCCTTAAGCCCCCGCAACGCCACTTAGGAAACGATTTTCACAAAACCCATCTTATAGCGGATCTCTACTCAATGAATGGAATCAGCTTACTAAATTTCGAGATTTTACGTCTAATAGTTTAAAAAGGACTTAATTGCCTCTAACGCCACTTGGAAGTCGATTTTGACAAAACCCATTTTGCAGCGAATCTGTACTCTATGAAAGGAATCCGCTTACCAAATTTCAAGACTGTACGTCTAATAGTTTAAAAATGGAAATAATTACCTATAACGCCCCTTAAGCGCCCTCAACGCCCCTGAGAGGTTGATTTCGTAAAAATCATTATGTAGGGAATCTCTACTTTATGAAAGAAATCTGTGTTCCAAGTTTCACGACTGTACATCTAATAGTTTAGTAATGGAAATAATTATCTATAACGCTCCTTAAACCCCCGTAACGCCCCTTGGGGTTCGAACTTTGCAAAATCCGTTCTTAGCTGACGTCTACTCTATGAAGGGAACCTACCTACCAAATTTCAAGTCTGTAGGTTTAATAATTCCGGAGATATCGTGATTAGTCAGTGAGTCAGTGAGTGGCCGCGGTAGCCGAGTGGTATGGGTATCGGACCGTGGCTTACTTTGTCACGGGTTCGAGCCCAGTACCACTAAAGACCCGCCGTGTAGGGCAGCGATGCACGTTAAATCTGTCGAGAGCTGAAACGTCCTCCCGTTGGTGTGGTGTGGTAGTTAGGAGAGGGTGGTGCCAGCTCAGGTGTCGTCCACGTCACTTGACCATGGTTCAAAATTACGTGGTCCGTCGCCAAAAGCCCTCGTGCTGCTGAACAGTGCGACGTTAATATTAATTCAATCAGTGAGTCAGTGAGTCGCTTTTCTCCTTTATATATATATAAAATCCAAACTATCCAAAACTATCGTGTATGTAAAATTTCATTTCAACTGAATGCTTTAAAACGTGAGGGAAAAAAAACTTTTCAAGTTTTGTCACAAGTCGCCAAAAATGATGCCAACGTGGCTGTATTTGTAATTATTTAAAAAATTAGTTTTAATCAATTAATTTTCATTAATTATAATTAAATTATTGTATTGTCATATCAAAAATAATCATGTATATAAAATTTCAGCTCAATTGAGCGCTTTAAAATGTATTTTATTAACGATTAAAAATTCCACCAAGATAAATAAATAAATATAGAGTGTGAGCTATATAATAGGAGGAATTGAAAAAAGAATTTCAGCTTACGCATGAAAGAATTAAATTATGTTAAAATTTTCAGATCAAATTATACTAATTTGTTGTGAAAGTGGGCTTATACTAGCTGGCGTGCATTGGTCCAAAAACATTTGCGAGATTTACATTGTGTTTTTTATTTATAACTACATTTCCATATAACTATATTTCTCTCTATATAATTTTTGTGCTAAAAAAATACTACAAAAAAATTTGTATAACTATATTTCCATACATATAATTTTTATGTTCCTGTTATACACTTAATATTCAAAAAATGTCGTGTCACTATATTTCCATGTTTATCTGCGTGTTATAGTTAATATTTAAAAAACATTGTATCACTATATTTCTTTGTTTATTTGCGTATTACAGTTAATATTCAAAAAACGTTGTATCACATTCATTCAATCTTTCAGCGTATGTAAATCCCTGAGGTCATTGAATCATTTTAATTATTACCTTAACAAACTTTGATTTCCATTTTAGGTTCATTTAACCGAAAGGTAGAAATTTCATTATCAATCTCTGAAATTAATTAAGACTTAATTTTTATCTTTTTTTAAGGAATTGGGAGTTCCAATTGGTGTTGCCGCCAGAATGCAAATTAATATTATTTTTGAAGGAGTTCTTAATATTTCGTAAGTTTATTTTTTTCACAGTAATTTTATTTTTTGATTGTATAATATCGCATAATAAATTATGAAATTAACTAGCCATGTTAACTAGTTTTTTCAAGGTTATCCTAATTAGTTGCAGTTATACTATGACCTTTTATATAATTCTGTTATTGAGATCAAGGACATAAGAAACGACATTTAAAGCAACTTAACAAGCAGACTATGGTCTGTTTGTGAAGTTCAATCCGAGTTTGAACCGAGGTTCAAAATTATCAGCCATAGCCTTGCTTCAGAGTATGACGTCAGTCAAAAATCAAACCAATCATGGTCTTAAAAGGACTATTGTAGTGAGCTCAAGTGTCCACGGAAGCCTAGTGGTTATGGTCACGAACTCGTAATCGGAGCGTCACGGGTTCGAGTCCCGAGGCCTCTAAAAAATCCCTCCGTGAAGAGGAAGCTGATGCAATTTGAATCCGTCGTGGCTCATTGTCCTCTAGTCGGTGTCGTAGTTAGGAGATTGGGTGGGGTGCCAGCTCAGGTGTCATACTCGTCACTTGACCGAGGCTCTAAATTACGAGACCTGTCACCAATAGCCCTCGTGTTTATTTATACAGCGATTTTAACATAACTTTCCCACTGCGGTGACTCAAAATCCCCACGTTAGTGTGGTGAAAAAATATTGAGATTGTGGTGCCAGTTTATGTGCCATTCTCGTCACTTAACTGTGGTTCCGTCACCAATAGCCTTCATGTACTTTCGTAGTATGATGTTAATAAACAATCACTTTATCATTTGGAAAGACTACATTTGTTTTATTGCAGGATGAAATGAAAATATATAAATATATTACGTAACATTGAAGCTATGGCAATGTAGATCTATTCACAAAATCAAGGGAATTGGAGGTCTTTATTGTACTTTATTGTTGGACTTGATTGTATTTTTATCAATTTCTACTCTCAATTGTCATTTTATTCGTTCGACTTCTTGAATATACTAGTACAAATTTAGTGTTTATTCTCCTATTGTCACTTCCACTTCCTTGGAAGAAAGTCAAATATTTTATTAACTTAAATATTAACCTTTAACTTTAAATTATTAAACTACGTATACTGTTTCTTAAGCATTGAATTTTGATGTTTTTAATATGCGGAATTTAAAAATTTGTTAATTTCTGCGTGAAGATTTGACTCTCTCTCTCTCATGTCATAATTCCCTCGTCATCAAAACTTGAGAGTTTGTTACTTTGCAAGTAATATAACGTATATTTCTTCTTCTTCTCTCTTCCTTTTTTTTAATATAAAAATGGCACTTATTAGCTGTGAAAAATGTCATTCCAAAAATAATTGAGTCTGACGGACCATTTCAAAATAAAACAGAGACATTTACTCAAAGGAACATGAGTTAGATATTAACATTGAATTTATTCCGAATAAAGAGACATAAATACATGAATTTGAGAGAAAATTATTAAAAATAAAATTATTTTTTGATGATATTTTTCACAGAATAAAAAGACTCATTTTTACACAATAGGAAGAATCATAACAATAAATCTGTTGTGTTGCCACTTGTACAGTAATAAACTTAAGTTGTAATGACGTTGACCGTTTAACTTTAAATTATAATTTTTTCAAAAAAGACTTGTCTCTGTTTTATAACTTAAAGGTAATAGAAATGAATACATAAATAAATAAAATAAATTTTGAAACTGGTTGCGAGTCATAATTAAGAGATGCCTTAATATACTAAAACTTAATTGGTAACAAAAACCGAAACTATGTTTGTATGTCACTTAGAAAACTTTTGCTTCAGATATTAAAAATTAACACCCGAAAAAAATGTGTGTATTGAGATACACAACATCATTTTCAATAAAATTTTTTAAACTTTTCAAAAACTAAATATTTTTACATTATAAAAGACCCTCACTATTCTAGATACAATTAAACCTGACATCTTTTGTTCTTGTTAACAATTTTAAAAAAAGAATCCTTACTTATAAAGTCAACTAGGAAGCTAAGTTAGATTCTAAGAGAGTTATTTTTTCTGCGACAATTCATAACATCTAAGTAATGTATTTATTTCAATTCCTTCAAATTGAGCTTCTGATTGGCAATTACCATTGAAGACTTTGTACATTCCCTGGGAGCTGGTACCACTTTTTTGCATGGCACCATATAGGTGGATACCAATTGCTTGGGCTTAGAGGTAGAGTGCCCACTTCGCGCGCGCAAGCCCAAGGTAGAGGGAGGAGTCGATAGATTTTTCAGATGGTAGACAGGCATGTCATATGATTATGGGGCATGTAAAACATCTCTAGTATCAATTTGGCTCTGGTACTCTCGGCAAAATAGATCAAGACAATATATAGAAACCAACGAGAGCCTTAATTTAAAGTAATCCAAGCGTCAAAGTTTGGTAGCGAGAGCCGCTACTAACCTGGTGCCATCATGAAAGGGCTTTCACATCTGGGGACTTAACGTGTCTGCAAAGGCTTAGATACCAATATATGTGCAGACCGTAAGAAAAAAAATTATTTCAATTCTGCCGTTATTAATCAGTTTTTCTTTTATTTTTAAATACATATTTGTTATTGTACAAAGTACTTATCTATTTACCTTGGTTGATTTGATGGATTATTTTGTTTTATCCGAACTTCAATTAATCCAGTTCACCTAGAATTAATCAAAACTAATGAAATTCTTTAGTACTTGTTTCTTATAGAATCTCGAAAAAAAATCTGAAGTTTCAAACGTCTTATTTCAATCTTGTCTTCTAAAAGCGAAGAAAAAGAATACGTACTACATGAGAAAAAAAAATTGTATTCGAATTAAGACACTGCACAGGACATTGCACACAAATATGAGTCTTAACTTATTCTCTCTGCTTAAAAAATTATAAATAAAAATGAAATTAAAATTGCGGCATATTTTTATTTCCATTTTAAAGATTTTTTCCCCCGAATAGTAAGATAATGGCAGTAGAAAAGACATTAAATAATCCGCGGAAATTAAATATTTTCATATTTATGACTTGTAAATAAACACTAAAATGTATTATTATAGATTATAATTTCAATAATTTGTAACATTTTAAACTGTTCATTGATTTTAGTATATATCTTCCTTTTGTTTTCTTAATCAAATGAAATACTAGCTAATGTAATTAAAACTGGATTTTTATCTCATTAAAACTCTACTTTATGAAGGCAGAATTTATACTTTCCTCAGTATTTTGTTTTGTCTTGTGACTGGCCAAATGTCAATCAAGTTTATCATCTTTTGTGAATCTATCACATCCGAGTCATTCAACACCTTTTTTATTTTGAAATGTTCGGAGAGTCAGCCTCCCACTTTTAGAAACCTTCATTGTGTGTCTTATACATTTTATGGAATTTAAATATTTTCAAAATTTCCTTGAATTTTTGGGCCACAAAACTCTTTTTACAAAATTAAAATTTTTTTAAAGTTTTAGTAGTCACATCTTTTCTTTGTGTATGATAAAGATATTAGCTTATGTTTAAGATTAAAGCTGCTGTTTTGTTAAACTGTTTGTACTTCATTGTGTAAAGTTGTCTAATCTAAGTTTAATTTAGAAGTTTTACGAGATAATTTAATTTAGTAGTAAAGAAGGTATTATACTAAAACTTTATATGACTATATAAAACCTTGATATTTTTTACAATATTAACAAACTGTTAATTTTAGTAATATCAAGTAATAGAGAAAGTTCTGTCGTTTTCGAACTGAGGGTGAAAATACCTTGTGCAATTTTCAATAAAATAATTGTATTCATCAAGTTATCCAGCCTTGGATTGAGTAACGCTTTACAATACAGGAGCTATTTAACAAATTCCATTTTTATAAAACTGCTAATTTTGGTTTTCAAAGTCTGTCGGTGTATCTCTTTTCAATTCTCCTTCATTGTTAAACTGTCTTTTACGCATATGACCATCAGAGAGAAAAACAGATGATAAGCCGATGGAGATATGTTGGGGGAATAAGGAGGATGTGGAATAGAATCTGTCAAACTAAATCCATACCTTTGGTTCTGCTCCCTACTGCAATGTGTTTGTACGCCACCGTTTATTTTATTTCCATTTTATCATATTTTGTGTAGATGCTGCTCATTGTTAGTTCATTTACTTTTAACCCTTCTGCAAGATATTGACATATTGGAGAATTGTATTCAATTATAGTCTCCAATACGTCAATATTTAAAATCTGACGATTTGCCTAACCTACTGTCGTCTTCTATATATATGTAATAATTAAAGCAAATTTTCTCTTGAGGGAGTTTAATCCATAACTGTTTTGAGCTCTCTAAGACTTCATATGATAATTTATATTTTTGCACACCTAACGGGAAATACCCCCCCCTCTTTCCCTTATCTCCCCAAAACTGAAACTTCAGCGTTTTCAAGTCAGGATGGTGCAATCTTACATCATTTGCGTTTGCTAACCAACCAGAATATCCTTTACCGGATATCATATTTTAATGATTTCCGGTTAACCATGACTATAAATAGACGAGATCTCGGGAGCGAACAAAGAATGATTTTGTGACCGACTTAAATGTTCGCGTGTCTGTCTATTTGTGTTTGTGATGTATTTTTTCGCATAGCCGCTTTACCTGTGTGTAAATTAAAATGAGGGTTTTGTAATAGCAGTAAGCCTCTCAACAATTCATTCGGTGACAGCAGCACATTGATTCTATCTCGGAGGGTGCCTTGATTCTAGTGCAAATCGTCCCATATATATATTGCGGAATTTTTTTTAAAACTATCTCTGGGCCTTTCTTAATGTAGTTGCCTTTTTTCCAAACGCAGTACACTTTTTTATAGCTTCTATAGTATTAGACAAGTTTAAATTCATAAGCATGATACACATTTTACACTATATTAGAATTACTTGTATATTTTAAATTAAAGCGAAAGGTTTCTGATTAACTCACTAAACAAAGTAAAACACATGCAAACATAACGAATGAACAATTATTTTAATTTTTTCCAATAACAAAATTTTAGATTTATGATACGTTATAAAGATAAGAAAGCCTCTTTTTCGTTATCTAATACGCAAAAGATTACATTAATATTTCTTTATGAAAAGTTAAATGTAACCTTAAACTGTTTTTGAGAAGAAGTATAGTTTACGACTGCGTTTCTGAAACTGTGGGGAGTGTGATAACTCTATGAGGAGAGCGCGAGCATTTTGAAAGGTAGAAAACAAAAGATTATTTAAAAAATTATAAGTTTACTGAAAGTAAACAAACAAAATATTTTCTGATATAATAAAATATAAAATACACATTTACACCGATGTAATACACTTATAAATGCATCAGTACTTAGCAATGTATTTCATTATTAATTTAACAATATTAATTTAAGAACAAGTTTGATAATTATCAGTGACCCCATGGGCTTGTTTTATCGCTTATCTTGATAATTTGTACGGTTTATAACTGCCAATTTAAAGTTACGTGATTCTCTCCCTAATGCCACCCTTTTCCACGTAGGCGCGCAAATTTTGATGTTTTTTTTTTTTGGGGGGGAGAGAAAAGGAATAAATAAGAAAATCCTCTGAAATGAGTAAATCCTTTGCAAACACTGTCAGTGTCCTTTTATTGCATTCCAAAGCCTTCGAAATAATTTTATGAATAGCAGTGCACGGAAAAGATCGTTCTTCGGAAAGACGTATATATACGTCCAGAAAACTAATGTTTTGGCAAAGCGAGACGTTTATATACGTTGGTAGCATATAAGAGGGTAAAGTAGTATTGTAGCTTTAGTGTCAAAGTATAGTATTATTGAATCCAATACATTGTTATTGTATGGAGGGGGGCTTGATGAAAGTGATGATTGACTATTGGGTCGCGAATATTGAAAGTTTGAGAAGCACTGATTTACGAGTATAACTTGCTTCTTGTAGATGCTCAATCTAATTCAGTGTTTGTGACATTATGTCAATGAAATTGATTTGATATTCAATTTTATTTTGTATTTGTTCATAAAAGGAAATGTTTAAGAAGGAAATTTGCCTAGAAAAGGGATTTAAAAGAAACACTTTTCTTTTGACCCAAGTTCCAAAAGTTCTAAAAAAAAGTTATTTTTAAGACACGAATATGATTACATTCATTTTATCATATATATATATATATATATATATATATATATATATATATATATATATATATATATATATCGCAGTGACACATTGTGGTTTTATTGTACTTTTATACTTATTAGAATAAAATTAATTAGTTACATTTTTGGAAAAATGAAGTATTTCTCACGGACTTCCTATTCGGAGTTCGTGAGTCACAGCCTAATAATTTTTGCTTTGATAATGTAACATTTTCTGTGTTAAAATATGTTGCTCAATAAATTATAAAAATATAATTTTATCGATAATTTTTATTTCTTTATCAGTCCTCATTTTTTGTCAATCTTTCCACTCTGTTCTTGTTAACCAGTCTACTCAAATATCTTATCAATTTTTGTAGAAGTTATTCATCTTTTTTATTTCAGGCAATTTGAAAATATATCACATCGAATATATTTTCCAGTTTTATGGTTTAGTGAGGTAAGTGTTTCATGCAATACATCATTTTAAGGAGTTACATGCTTGTTATTGTTTCCATAAATTCATGCAATTTCACTGTGTTATAAAACTGTAATCGAATGCATTAAACGGGGAAAAATCGGAGCGTTTATTTTCGTTTTAGTAAGAACATTGGTATTGCTGCACTTAAGCATAACTGCTTTTTCTCCTTAATATTTGGTATTCATCAAAGTAATCCTAAAATGCGAGTTTGGTAAAGAGTTTTTAATTATTGAACTGGAATGATGATTTAAGAGTAATACTGGACCAAAGAGATAATTTTCCAATTTTATAGCTGGTTTGAACTAACTTTCAATAGGTAAAACAGCAAGCCTATTCTAAAGAAATGAATATCAGGTTATATTGAGAGGTATTATCCATATTTGTTTACTTATAATTATTTGCATATAATATATTGGGTGTCCAGTGGCACACATAAAAATTTTCAAGGGGGTCCATGCTCGAAATTTTATCATTCTCGTATCATACCTCAATACGCCACCAAACATATTATTTTAATTTTGTCGATTTTGGGAAGAAAAACTGTAAAAAATAAATTATTGAATCAATAATTAGCATTAATTAATAAAATAAATTGTTAATAACAAATACTTAGTTAAATTTTACGTATTTTGTCATAAGATTATCATCAATCGAAGAAAAACAAATCAAGGGCTATGGGAGGAGTGGGGGGTCGGACTCGTGATCCTTCCCCTTGTTTGCGCCATCGGGGTTGTACTAAAGGTATGGCTGCACTTTTAAAAAATGAATTTAGAAAAAAGCAAAGGTTTTCACTTACAGTTTTTTACATTCCATTCGAAAAATAATAAATTTTCTGCTAAACCAAAATAGATAGCGCAATGTCCCTGATTTTAAAATGGATTCACCACAAGAACAGGCGCAATTTGTAGAAGGATTTATCGAATTTAAATCTGCAACACATGTACAGGTTAAATAGGGCACCACTACACTGGACTTTGGAAGTGAGAAAAAGTTCCCGAGCAATGGATGGATGGAAAGAGGAATTCCAATACTGGGGCCTCTTAGATCTCTAGACGTAACACCTTTGGACTTTTCCTGTATGGATACATGAAAAACATTGTTTACGAATCTCCAATTCAAAACACCGAGGAAATGAAAAGTCGAATTGCAGTGGCCATTCAGAATGTGGATCCTTCAATGCTTCTTGTATAATAATAGTTTCTTCAAATTTGCTGAACGGAAATAGACGCAGTGTGACAAGAAAAAAGTAAAATCAGGGTATCTTCACGTTAAAAACTGAGCTAGTACGGTGTCAGCTGAGAGATTAACCCTACAAAAAAATGACTGAGTACAAAAGGTCAAGTTGAGCGAATCTTTGAGAGGAGTAGAAATATTAGGTTAGAGGAAAAGAAATCCATTATTTATGCATGAAAATCAGGACTTTATTTAACATACTTCTGATTGTCAGAATTGGTTCAATATACACCGTTTTGTTGTATAATTTGTTACCATTTTAAAGGTAGCTTCATAATGCCTTTCTCATAGAAGTCTTGGCTCTTATTGGCGAAAAACTCTAGTAATCGATTTTCACAATCTTCTCTTGATCCCAATTTCTTATCACTCAGGAAGTTTTGCAGTTCAGTTTTCAGGAAGTTTTCCTGGTTTGTCCATCATTTGAGCTGCTTCACCGCACTTTGACCACGATCGTTTTCGCACAATGTTGTAGTATGTGACCCATTTCTCATTCCCAGTCACCATCCCTTTAAGAAATGGGTCGATTTCATTCCGTTTGGCTAAGGCTTCGCAGAGGGAAATTCGATCTCCATCATGTTTTTTGGTGTTAATTGGTGTGGCCCCCAAACATGGAGCTTCTTTTTGAATCCAACTTTGCGCAAATGGTTAAAAACAGTTTCATGGTCTATCTTTAGCTCTTGGGCTATGCTACGACTTCTAACATGCTGGTCAACTTCGATTATTTCTGTGATTTTATCGACATTTTCGACGACAGGCCTGCCTGTGCGAGGTGCATCTTTAACATCAAAAATGCCTGAACGGAATCGACGAATCCAAACTTGCACGTAAGTAGCAGTTACAGTATCGGCACCATAAACACCATTCGCAATTTCAGCCGTCTGTCTTGCATTTTTGCCTTTATCAAAGAAGAACTGTAAAATGAACCATATTTTCTCTTTGTTGACTTCCATTTTTAACACCCTGTATCTCCCAACTGAATAGACTAAACAAAAAAAAGCAAAATATTTTTTTAGTGTGAAATGTCATCTTGACAACGTGTATAAATTTGAAAATGTTTGATTGATACTTCACGAGATATCGACACTACAGCCATCTACTGAAAAAATAATGGATTTCCTTTTACCCAACCTAATATATTGCTAAAAATATTCGATAAACTATACGTGGCAACTGTAGCTTTGTGGTTATGATCACGAACTCGTGGCAGGCATATCGCGGGCTGAAGTTCTTGAGCCTCTGAAGACCCTCCAAGTAGAAGGAATCTCAGAGTCCTCTCGTTGGCGTGATATGGTAGTTCGGAGAAGGATATGTGTGCCAGCTCAGGTGACGTCCTGGTCACTTGACCGGAGATCAAAATTACGAGGTACGTCTTCAGTAGCCCTCCTGTTGCCTTATAGCGTAACGTTAATACAACTCTTACTCGATGAACTGAACTAAGATAAAAGAAACACTATAAGAGTTAAATTAGGCGTAAATTACAGACAGTCAATCCCTCCTTGAATAGTTATTTACAATTTAAGAAATATTTTAAATCGTTTGAACATACTCGTAAGTTTATCTTATTACTAACCCCCCATGCCACATTGTAGGAAAGTTCTGAAACAGAATGCCAGTTTAGCCGCTTGGGGTGGACCATATAAAAGTTTTTCCAACAAAAATTGAATTTACTGAGAAGATTGATTATTCTTTAAGGTTTTGAAGGGCACATGTGAGCTATAGAAAACAGGTTTAAAATATCCTTTTTTTTTTAAAAAAAAAAATGTTGATTTAACAGTTTAACTTTGCAAACATTGCATATTATTTTGTTAGAAACATAAAATAATTTTTAATGCAAAATGAAGGAAACGTTTTTCCATGTATTATTAATGAATAATTAATAATACATGTTAAAAAATAGTTGTAAAAAATAGAAGTTTTTAAATTTTTATTTCGAAAGTCAATTTAATTGAAAAATATTTAAAAATGCTTCTCTTAGTAAATAATAAGGAAAATACAAACTGTGCAGTTTGCCTCATTAAGTCTAAAGATTATTTTTTCTTAAGATATAAGTTGCTAAGTATTTATAAAATGCAAACAGTTAATTGAGTTCAAATTAAAGTAACTTGAGAAAGGCCAAAGCAACTTGTAAATTCTCTCATTTGAACTTTGAAATATTTAATACTAATTTAAAATAATGATATCTATAAAATTATTACTCTGGTTAGTATTACAAAATGAATTTCAGGTAACTACTAAGAAATAATTTAAGAGTGGTGGAATTTTTCTTTAATTTCTTAAGTAGAAGTTGCTCTGATAGACTGAAGGAATGAGTGGAAATAGTGAATATATGTACATGTCTGTATGGCCTTCTTAAAGCCAAACTTTTCCAAGATTTTTCTACATGATGTTAGTTGACTTTATTTAAAAAATGGGAAAAATATTAATCAGGAAAATATATCAACATTTACAAGAATGGGATCCAATTAAAACTTACTCTCTTGATTATAAATTATTTTAATTAATAAAATACAGAGAAAAGAAATTTAAAGCATGTATATTACTACTCTATAATTAATTTTATCTCTTTTAATTTAGTTTCAAACCAAAACAGAAAATTAGATTTTTATTTTCGTGAAGGAAAGTAGAGTTTTAAAAATGCAGTTTTTAGTGGAATTGGATGTCAACACTTCTTTTTGATTTAAAATTCAATATAATTTTTGTTTTGCAGACAGCGGAGCCTGGAGATGATATAGTGTCACAATTGAAACTCGTTCTTAAAACCATTCCAATAATAATGAATGTATTTTCATTTTTTATGGTTGCAGTAGGAAGTTTCTTAGTGCTATCCGCATTTGTACTTTCCATTCTTTATGCTCTAGGAAAGGTAAATATATTTATGAACTTTTTATTTTTATTTATTTATTTTGCATTTTAATAATAGATCTGATAAAATTGTGAGAGAGTAAAAAGACTTTATATTTCAGAAATTATATTTCTTTAAAAAGTTGAGACCACACAATATCTTAATGAAGGAAAATATCCACAAGTTTCAGACACTGTCGTGTCCTAAAGCTATTGGAAAATTATTACGCTAGTAATATAACCAACGAAAAGTCAAAATTCTGTATTTTTCCCAATTAACGCGCTCAGCAATTTTTCATAAACTGAATAAATACATCTTTTTGTTTTCTCAAGATTTGTAGACTCTATGTCTGCATTTCTCCCACGTTGCAAACAGCAAAGGATAAAATTTAAAGTACGAAACGACTGACTCGAATAAGGACTTCCTAACAACCCAGTCGACTAATGCATGTTCAGAGTGGCTCGCGGACCCGACCTGACCCAAAGCAGTAATCAAGGTTACCAAGGGTGGTCCACCACAAGCAGCTTGTCGCCGAGGAGGATGACCTAAGAATTAAGCACTCCACAGCTTTGCACTATTGTTTGATTATACACTCCATGGAGAATCTCAAGGCCGTATCACACGTACACGTTACGAGCAAATTTTCGTCCAATTCATGTAATTTTTACTCAGTTGCCATAGCAACGGCTTTCGAGCAACTTTTTACCAGTGAACTCAAAAAGTTGTTCCAAATAAAAGTTGCTTGAAATTACAGCCAATGGGGTTCTTCGGCACTCTATGTCATAAATAAGTTGGCGGCTTCGATTTCGTTAAACTCATCAGATATGGCGTATAATATTTTAATGGTGTATAATATTTTAACAGCGTATAATATTTTAAATAGAATGGTGCTCCATTTCTGTTTACGCCCATCAACAAAAGCGTGAACGAAATAAAAGAAATAATTTTGGATGTTCGTTTTAAGAAGCAGAAAAATCGGTGAGTAATTTTTCAATGTAGAAATAGAGCGCGGCTGACGTCATAGCATGTCGTTTTGTTTACAGCAACCCTTCACCCTCAGATAGGACGAAAAATTGGTCCAAAAAGTTGCACCAAAGATGTACGTATGATACGGCCTTAAAACAGGGGTGGGCCGGATTTTCCAGGGCATGGGTTACTTCTAAAATTTGTAAGGTGTTGTGGTCTCTCCCAGTGACGTAGGGATTGGCTAATCTGTCTTAAAATTGTATGTTTTCTTTTCTTAGCACTTGTTGTCGACATTTTAAAATATGACATATTACTATTTTTAAAAATTCAAAATTATCAGGTTAAATGCTTAAACAACTATAAACGAGTGCTAGACCATTCAGCGTGGACGCATTCAGTTCTACGAGCAGAGAACATACGTGAGACGATTATTCTGAAACCAACGTATGTACTTACATTTGGTCGCTGCTGATTCCCACATCATCGCGAGACATGACATGCAAACGAGAGCCCAATCCCTTGGAAGAGTGGGGTGGGGGATGATGTCTCAGTAATCAATCTCGTGCTAACGCGAGAAGAGCTGATCATCAACATTTATCCTCCTCTTCAGACGGCGTTTGGGGGAAAATTCATTTCTACCTCATCGCAATGATCGCTTCTTCCTTTTACAGCGTCAATGAACATGCTAAGCGTCATCGTTCGCTTCCAGTGAAGGTATATATGTCATCTACACATTATTCAGTAACACATTTAAGTAAACACAGTCGCATCAATTGTGAAAAGCCGATTCTCCAGACTAATAGCCATCAGTGTTCCATAAATGTGTTTCTTTTGGTATGCGCGTCTTAGTAAAGGTGGTCACCACAAAATGTCTTGGTAGACCACCGGTCGATCGTGATTGACTTAATGTCCACTCTTGGTCTGAGACATTGCTAATAAATCACGATTATTGATCCAAAAGGATATTGCGCGTGTGTCAAAGCACGTCCGTCATCTCAACGAGAGACTGCTTATGATGTCAACGAAAAATGTTTTAATGGCACTCAAAACCTTATAATGGTGTATATCATTTGCAGTTCTAACTGAAGAATAACCTTCTTTATGTACCTCAAATAGTCCATCAACAGCAAAAAGACTTTACTCTCAAGGAAGGGGTTATGTGGTGACCCTTTTTCCCGAAAGTTATAAATCACAGTAATAAAAGGGCTTAACAACTGGCCCGAGTATAAATTCTTTTTCATCCTAGTCATCTAACAGGTGCACGGCTTAGCTGTGATCCAACCGATTGGTGATTCAAATAAAATGCTCATGCAAGGTCAAGAGCTTGTAGTCGAAACTCCATTCAACAATCCGCAAAGTGTTCTTGCTTTAATGAAAAAAAAAATTATTGAGGACTCTAGTATACAATCTAAAGAAAGATTGAATAATTATTAAGTTTCTTCTCGTAGATACAAATGTGATATTTATAGTTTTTTGTCCGCTACTTTTTTAAGCCAGAGCACAAACTATACAATTAAGCTGAGTTATCCTTTCCAAAGCAGTAAAAAATGGTATAAAAATATTTAATTACTCCGCAACTTTCAAAAAGTAGTAAATCATTAGTTTGTACAAGGAATAATTAATTGGTGTGTGAATTCAAACCCTTAACACTCCTTTAGTTTAAAATAAAAATTCGACGGCGCCTTTAGACTTGTGTAAAAAAATTCTGTGATTTCTCAAGAATGTATGCAAAATGAGTATCATTCCAGCAACTTTAGAAAAGAACCATTGAGCTTTTATTTAAAAGTAGTCGTCCTTCAAAAGACATACTGTAACCACAAATCAGAAGTCAACAATTATGCGAAGAATCACAGTAAAGACAGAGAAAGAACAAACTTACTATAGTAATCATTATGTTCATAAAGAAATGAGTGTTCTTGAAATGAAAAATATAAGAAAATTTTTCAATGGGAATCAAACGTGTTTAAGAGATGATCTAATATTGCTTGATATTCTACGCTTACATGCATGCATGTTACTTCAACACATTGGTTTCTTCTGTTGCTTCAATGAATAAATTATTTTGTATTGTTTTTCATTCGTTCATTCGCTTGCATTCTCATATTTTTCTCCTTTTATTTTATGGAGCAATCATATTTTTCTGCTCAATACAATAGTGCTATGAGAGAAAGGTTGATACCATAAAACTTGTTTAACCAGGCAATTCATTCACAAGCCTGAATATCCTATTTGAAATGCTAGGTATTTACTTTGATTTATTATTTCCCTTTTAGGATTTCTCTTATTCTGAAATAATGAATAATAATTTGTGTTCGTATTTAGTTCATATTAAGCTTATAGTTCTACAAGATTATCAGAATTCAAGTCCTGATTTAAAAAGTTTACAAGAAAAGAACCCCTCGTAAGAATGCCCTGTAATTTAACCTAAACATACGTGAAGCAAAGGTAATTTATTTGGCGAAAGAAGGAAAAGGTCTGATATTTTATTAATAGATGGTGCTATACTTGTGTGTGTGTGTGTCATAATATACACTTGAAGTCAACCGCAATTCACATAGAAACCCGAATTCCAATCATTGCTTGAATTGTAAATTCAGGGCTGCTATTTAAATGAGTGATTCTTATGTAAATTCAATGAACAAAAAATGACTTACAGAAGCTTTTAATTCTTACAGTACTCTTTCTTCAAAGTCAATACGCTGCAATAACATCCTCCCATACCAGGTCGAAAAAAAGAATCGTTCCTAGGTCAAAATCAAATGTCTCTAGGTCAGAGAGCATATGAAAAGCAAAGTGACTTGGCTTTTATTTGCCCATAAATTTTAGCTGTCTACTATTTCCTCCTAAAAATTAAAACCACAAAAAAACATATGACACAACTTCTTGAAGTGCATCAATAATGATGTTCTGAATGGGCTGTATAATACATATCTTTTACTCTGCTAAAATCGTAATAGGATCACTGAATCACTTTTTGACCATTTTTCAGGTGAATCAAAAGCCAGGATAAAAATCATTTGATCATGGTGGCCAGGGGCTGTTGGAAAAGGACTGCTGACAATTCCGTTATTTATGAAAAAAATATTCGGCATCTGTCTCACTCTTTCTCCCATATGAGGTCGAATATTATCTTGCACTAAAATTGATCTACCCACACATAAACACAGTCGAAGGACTTAAATAATTTTGTCACGTAAAAAGAATTTATATTAAACGCCACTGATGGTAAAAGTAATGGGACCGAGACGTCCCCCCAAAAGTATGTCAACGATAACCACTGCTATAAGCCCGCATCTCTCTGTAATCTTTGCAGAATAAAGAGTCAGAGAATGATTTACGAACAAATTGGTCATTGCCCATATTCTACTTACAGAAACTTTGAAATAGAAATGGGCTACTTTTGTCCATAAAATATGTAAAAATGGCTCATTATGCGATTCTATCCTAGCAAGAAGTTGTAGGGAGAAAGTTTCTGGTATAGGCAAGTCATCTAAAAGCAACTCATGAGTGAGATAGATAACACTGCAGGATGTTTTGTTAAATTTATAAAACCGTGCTGAGAAGCATGTCTCATGTACAGTCAAGTCTCCAGGCCGTGCACGTTTCTACACTATTACTCGTCGTTAAGATACTATAACCCGATTTTCTACTGACTCTAATTAATTGCTTTCTCCCCACTGCTTGATTTCATGTCAAATGAATCGATATGTTTGAATTTATGAAACATCTTAAGGCCTTTGACAGATGTAGGATCAGAACATTTCCTTATAACAATTAATGTCCAGAACTTCTCCAGAGAAATATTACGCAGAATCATCATTCTTCTAAAACTATTTCACAAGCAGAGCCCAATCCTTCACTGGTAGAGTCATGATAAGCTTCGCAGATGAACAATAACGGGATCTACATGTGACTTGCATTTCTTTAAGTAGTATAATATGCGGCGCATATATTATGCCGTTTAATTTGCATATTAGGAAGAGTATAGCGCCATCTATTGATAAAATTTAAAACTTTTACCTCTTGCCAGACAAATTTTCACTGATTTACGTATGTTCCGGACATGCCCCTCCCCTTCAAACAAAGCACACATACTGTATACAACACACGCATCAAATTAGTAATACCTACCAGGAAAACCTTTTTCTTCATGAACAAAAAATTATATTTATTAGAAAGTTGAAAGCTTATCAAAAACATTATTTTAGAACAGCGATACTCAACCTGCGGCCCACTGAACCTTTTTAAGTGGCCCGGTCATGGCCCATTGCTCTGAAAAATTCATTTATACATAAACATTTGGTGGGAAATTCTTTGTTAAGAAATCAAATATATCGATTTTGATTTTGATGCCGATGTCGTATGGGTGTGGATTGATATTTTTTGTTCTGATTAGTGATATAATAGACAACACTGGAGTAGCGACCACTTTATGAGTGAAACTAATTTTTAACTATTCTTCGTATCTTGCAAGCGAAAAATATTTGCAGAAAATAGGTTGTTTGAGAAGACGATTGAGAAGTTGGCTATTCTTTAGTGAAAAACAAGCATGAATCAGGAATTGTTTGATTTGTCACGAAAGTGTTGTATTTAAAAAATCCCCAAAAACATCAATCGTTCAATGACACTTTTCCTCGCAGATAGCTTTCAAGAGGTGATAAATAGGCTTTCTTGAATAATCTTTACAACAGCAAAAAATTGTTTTGTCAGTAATAATATCACAGAGGTAACAAAGGCACCCTATGAAATTTGTTATATTATTGGTAATCATATGAACCGTTAAGTGATGCAGAAATTGTGAAGGAGTGTTTCTTAAGTTCTTCTAATTTTGTGTTAGTAACAAATAATTAAATAAAGCAAAAGAGGAGTTTTAATATTTTAATCAATTTTGCACATTTTAAATTTTCTGTTTTCTTGGTCATAAAGCATTTCTCTCCTCCCACACTCCCTCCTCCACTAATCCCCATGCTGCGGCTCGCGGAAAAAAGCTGACACATGTATGTAGCCCGGCAGAAAAAAAAAGTTGAGTACCCCTGTTTTAGAATGTTATCCATAACTATATTACGTTTTTGGTCTTTATTATTTTATTAATGAAAATCAGAATATAAAGAAGAGGTATCCAGATTTTGTTTAAAAGAGCATTTCATAATGTCTAGACCTTAGTAGAATAAATTCAAGTGTTATTCATATATTATATATATATATATATATATATATATATATATATATATAATTCATCATTTTTCCCATATAAGGTACTTTTTAATGAGTTTCATAACTTTGCATAACACACTACGATTTATTATATTTACGCATACTAAAGGGTGTTTTTTTAGAGGTATAGAACTTTAAATTGCAATAAAACAAAGATGTATTATTCGATTGACATGAATTTTTTTTATTCGGAAGATAATCTTGTGGCATTACATTTTAAATATGATTTCTGGCATATGACTGCCACGACTGGCTCGGATCTGGTCCAATCTGGACGTCCAATTTTCGATGACTTTTTCCAACATTCGTGGCCGTATATCGGCAATAACACGGCGAATGTTGTGTTCCAAATGGTCAAGCGTTTGTGGCTTATCCGCATAGACCAATGACTTTACATAGCCCCACAGAAAATAGTCTAGCGGTGTTAAATCACAAGATCTTGGAGGCCAATTCACAGGTCCAAAACGTGAAATTAGGCGGTCATCAAACGTGTCTTTCAAATAAATCGATTGTGGCACGAGAGAGAGAGCTGTGTGACATGTTGCGACGTCTTGTTGGAACCACAGCTCCTGGACGTCATGATTGTTCAATTCAGGAATGAAAAAGTTAGTAATCATGGCTCTATACCGATCACCATTGACTGTAACGTTGTGGCATTCATCGTTTTTGAAGAAGGATTCCACCAGCCCATAAAGCGCACCAAACAGTCAGTTTTTCTGGATGTAACGGTGTTTCGACATACACTTGTGGATTAGCTTCACTCCAAATGCGGCAGTTTTGTATGTTGACGTAGCCATTCAACCAGAAGTGCGCTTCATCACTAAACAAAATTCGCTTATGAAAATCGGGAGCAACGGCAATCTTGTTTTGGGCCCATTCGACGAATCTACGCCTTGCTTGATGATCTTTTTGATGAATTGCCAAACCAAACTGAGAATAAATCACTTGACAGCTGTTAAATAGGTCGCCATCTTGGAAAGTAATGCCAACTTAAACTTCTATACCTGGAAAAAAACACTCTTTATAATTCTGAATAAAAATTTCCTTATAACGCAACTAGCTGGATGGTGTGAAAACTATTCTTTAATGAATTGGAAATAAGTTGTTCACTTTAAAAGTTTTATTAAAATTGATTCTAGATAAAAGAGAATCCGAACATTCTAAGCTCTAAGCCTTTAAAAGACTCGCAAGAGAACTTCATCCGAAAAAAAGGTAATTCATTCTTAAATGCTGGCATTGTTTCCCACATACTTTTATTCTCCAATTCCAACTGTTATGTATTCCTTAAAAGATTGTCTTCATATGGATTTTCGTAAGCTTTCAATCGTTTTTGTTGAAGTATTTACACACCTCTGTATTGTGAATGAACTATTCTTGGCCATGTATAAGTAGCTTGAGTTTCTTAACGTGTGTGTGTTCAGTTTTTGTTAACTTTCATCGACGTCTCTTTGTGCCGTTATTTTTTGTTAATACAAATGGTTTTACAGAAAATCTCAGTTGTGTTTCTTTCACCTGTTTTTGTTAAATTCCATCCTTATGTGTTAAGCTTTGAATGAGGTTACTTTGAATAAAAATCTGAATCGCTATGTTTCTTCGTAAGTATTGCATTAATATATGTTGCAATGATGTTACTTTTCTTTCTAAATATTTTTTCGTAAGCTCAATTCAATACCTTTCTCTTGCTTTCTAATATGTGCTTTTAGTTTTCTACATTATTCTTACACTTTTATGTGTGTGTGTGTCTTTGATATATTTTTGAATCACTGAAATTTATTTTGTTTGTTGTTTAGAGTTTATTTAATGAAAATATAACATACTTTGCATGTGTGTACAATATAAACAATATTGTTAATGTATTGCTTATATATAGAGAATTTGATTAAAATTAAAAGTATATCCTTTTTAGATGCATTGTAATAATTAAATACAATATCAATATATTTACCAATTTTTTTACTATTGTTCAATATTATATATTGTTTTGAAGCCCATGAACTACAATTAAAGAGCAATTTTGGCATATGGTTTCTCCCCTCTTTGACTTCCCTCCCTTTTTTGTGAAAATAAGATTTTGTACATTTACAAATAAAGGTAAATTTGTTAAATTTAAATTAAATTAATAGAAGTAAGAGTGGAATGTGTGTGCAAGTTGAGAATTAGACTGAATACATATTTTGCATGAATTTCATACACATATAATATATATAAGTGCAGTATATCCACATTTTAAAATGTAAGCAAAATAGTAAACACAAAATTTTTTACTTGTATTGTAAACATTTGTATTTTTTTTTATTTATTAAAGCATACACACATAAATCTTCTTATTTTTGCACAGAAACTAGTTTTTAATGCTATTATTTTTATAAAAGGTTCATGATTGAGAATACATCTGCCTAGAAGAAAATATCTTGAGATATATACAGAACTCTAGTTAACCTTTCAAAAAAGTGCAGCAAAATAAACATTACTGATACACATCTCTCTCATTACATTAATACTTAACATATAAAATAATATAGATCTAAACTTAAGTGCTTTGAAAAACATTTTTAATCATCTATACAAGAGATTTAGTACCTATTTTTTTAATAATAGCTATTTTTTTTAAAATTTTAAATCAGGTATCAAATTATTTCCTGCATAGTGATAAAATTTTCTCTTAAGTTCAAAAAGGTACCAAATTTGATTAGTTGAATGTTTAAAAATATAAAAAGTAAAATCAGTATATGTGGTGTGATGTTTTCTCGTCACACATCTGAAAAATGGGTTATTTTTGTGGATAGGATATCAGCGTTCCTATGCACACGTGCTCCCCTATTGATCTCACATCGCGTCCGAGGCCGATGATCGTAAGAAACCGAAAGGCTGGATTCCAACCCTGTGGGCCGGAAACTTCGAGCGTAATTCGAGGTGTCAGAAAGAAACATCCCTATTCCAAGACCCTGGAGTGGTGGGAGAATCCGTTAGAAAACACCAAAATGAACGGTCGTGTTACCTCCTCCGTCACAAATAACATATTCTGTGTGAACTAGAATAAAATACTCAATATTATAAATAACTTCAATGTAAATATATATACTGTAATTAATAACTAAAGTAAATGAACCAAATTTTTAGTTTCCTTACTCTGTCGCTACCATTAACTATCTCAAATGTCACAGTGCTTAGAAAGAAGACAAAGTACGTTAGTATATTTATCTAACTATATTTCATTACGTCATCATTTAAAACTAATAAGAAAGGAAAGTACTTTTAAGACGGTGAGAGAGAGAAAATGAGACTTTTAATTTTAATTTATGGAATTCTATTTCACCTTTTTTTAACCTATTATCTACCGCATTATGATTTACTGCAGTTTTTTTCATGCATAACTTTTTTTTGAATCACTACATTGAAAAAAAAATTAAGGGATATACCTAAACAAAATAATCAACTTTGAGAAACTTAATTCGATAGAGCTAATTAATTAGTTAAAGATATTCCACTGTAAAATTAATTATATACACTGTCCACTTAAAATAAAGAGATAAATCGTTTTCTAAGGTCCTCATTAACATACAAAAAAAATAAGAATCTTAAATTTTGACATTAACTACTTTTTCGGGACAAAAATGATAATTTTTGCAATCCGCTGAAAACGCAATTTCTGCTATAAAACTATTCGTCTTCCCCACTAAAATACTCATCATAGAACCCGTGCTGCCATATATCTTGAAAAGTGGATTTCAAAGAATATTCCTGCTAAGTATTGTCAGAATATTCGTAAAATTGGGTATTCTATTTTATTTTAAAGTTAGAGGAACTTATAAGTACCGACGGTAGATAAAGGGTTAAAAAACAATGAATTTTGTATACTTGAACAGTAAATAGTTATAGTTTTCGATGTCATCCAATTTAAAATACTATAAAAATTAATCCAATTTAAAATACTATAAAAATAGTGAAAAATTAATTTTTTCTTTTGTATTATGAAACGCTGCCAAGTTGAATATCTTATATAATATTGCAGTATATGTAAAAATCAACTGACTCAATAAAGCAAATTTGATTAAAAATTGCACAATTTAAACAAAACTTATCTTGGTCCTTGGGTCGGTTGAGGTGGAGATCTCACTGATCTTGGTTCCTGGGGGATTCGAACATGGGAACGATTGAGAAGCTATTAAAACGGACTTGAAAGAAGATAAATAACTAAGCACAATAATTCACTTTTAAGTTAATGCAGTGCTTCTCAAACTTTCAATATTTGCGACCGAATATTCAATAAAAATTTCCTCGTGCCACCCTTGCATACAATAACAATATTTTGAATTCAATAATACTATACTTTGACGCTAAAGCTACAACACGATTTTAACCCTTTAAGTGTTACTGACGTATATATACGTCTCACCTGGCTAAAACATTAATTGTCCGAGGCGTATATATACGTAGCTCCGAAGTACGATCTTTTCTGTGCACTGCTATCCCTAAAATTATTCCGAAGCTTTGGGATGCAATAAAAGGACTTTGGCAGAGTTTGTGAAGGATTTACTTATTTCAGAAGATTTCCTTATTTATATTCCTTTTCTTCCCAACCCCCCTTTCAATACATCACTGCTGACAATTTCGTCATTTCAGAAAAAGATATTCGGCAACGCTCTCACTCTTTCTGCCATATGGGGAGGAATGTTATCTTGCATAAAAATTGATCTACCCACACATACACACAGTTGAAGGGCTTTAACCCTCTAACTGGACACCTTCCTCCTGAAAAGTTATTCCGAAAGCGTTTAACTCTTATTTTGATATTCCCTTCAAAAATGCAACAGACTTTTTTCCTTTTCCCCTTTTAGAACTTGGGAGGTCGAACGGAGAAAATTTTACGACCCAGTTCGGTCGCTTTGAAAAGTAAGAACCAAGAGATCAATCGTTTACAGCTAGCTGTTAAGTTGCCTTGGGGTATCTTCTTTGAAAGCGTAGATATCCTCTCTTGATCAATCCTCTTTGAAAAAGATACGGTGTTTTTTCTCCTATATGTTCAGTCACAGTAAAATTAAAAACGAAATGAAAGGTAAAAAAAAAAGAGGAAAAAATGAAATAAATAGTATGTTAGAAGTTGAAAAATAATTATATTTTCTTTAAAGAAAATTTATTTTTCTGTCATTTTTTAAAAATTAAAAAATATATATATATATTTTTGGTATTGCGATTTGAACCAGAAAAAAGCATCCTGTATTCATTTTTGAATATGAAAGTAAGGAAACACGCTCACTTTCCTGTTTTTTAAAAAAGTAATGAGGTAAAAAGAGCAAAGGCCCTATGTCATTTTTAAACAATAACACAATAAATATTACATACAATGATTATATTTATGAAATAAAACCGATCTTTCTCTATTCAGTTATACTTTTAATTTAAAATAGCATAAAAAAGGATTTCAATACTTTAAATTTATTTTAATTAAAATCATATAAAAGATATTTTTATGTTAACTGAATATTTTTCTGAAAAAATTTTAATTTTCCTTCCTAGTGTTCTCTTTTTCGAACTTCTTGTATTAAATAAAAATTCCTTTTCTACATCGGCATTTGTGATGGACATAACACACATTCAGTCAATAATTTTTAATTTTAATGGGGGATATACTTCTTCAAATGCGCATGACAGTACTTCTAACCATTTTCTACTCAAGTTAAATTTCTTATCTTTCTGTTTCTTTTATTACAAGGAAAAAAATGTCACACATCGATAACTACATTTTCACACAATTCAGTCATTACAAATTCTATTGTGAGAAAAGTTCTTCCTAATTAATCTTGTCTTTCAAAACAGTACACTTAAAAAATTTTGTTCAGTGAAGTTAACCGACAGTTCCACAATGTATTCATACCAAATTTTAAAAACAAATTTAACACTTGGAAATGTATCCTGTATTAAATTTTTCAGTATACACAAATATTTCCTGCTGTAGGGAAGATATAGTATGAGAGAGAGAGATGTGGTGTGCGGTTGTGAAAGAATGTTTTCGTACGTGTAGACTATTTTAAAAAATTTAAATATCACTGACGCTGATCATATAACTGCAAATGAGCCTTATTTTAATGTGTGCTGGTATCAAAGTAAAACACTTTACAATATTAAACAGCCTATGGGTTTATACTCAATATCAAACTATTCGCAAAATGGCTTACAAATTCTATTCAAATTGTAAAGAAACTGAAATATATATATATATAAATATATCTTACTGCAGTCAAAAATATTCATAATATGTAAGCATCCTGTTGCTCCACTTATTTCTGTACATTTTAAAAACTGTAGCTGAATGCATTTTTTTATATTTATAAACGAGGCATAACAGCTCACACAGTCGTAAAAATGTCCTTATCATTTTTAAATATACTACTATAAAACGTATATGGATTGTAAGATCAGTTGTAAAATCCTAAAAGCTTTTAGAGGAGCTAAAAACATGTAATTTTGGACTGATCAAATTTTTAATATAATACATAAATATACATGTTATTAAGCAAATACATTTGAAAAATCAAACTTCCTTCTGAAATAAACGTAATTGAAAGAAAAATGTTTAATTGCAAATGAGTGGAAATACATGTTTATCTAAGGGGTATCCCCAAAGTGAGGTAATCCTCAAACTTAAGACTCAAACTCAGAAGCACAACAATCCATGAGGGCCAGGAACTACTGTGCCCATCATAATACACGTGACCATTGGACGCTGAGGTGCATGAACAGATGTCCCGATTTGGTGGTCTGTCTGAAGAGAGACCTTTAGTGTTTAAGACCCGAAGCAAGCTTGGTACTCATTTATCGACCCAATGTAGCGGGGATGAAAGGCAGAGTCGACCTTGCGCAGCCCGTTAATATAACCCCAGACCTGTGGTGTGGAAACACTATACACTTTCACTCAATCCTATTCGGTGAAAAATAAAATTTAATGTTAGAATCTTATATAAATCCCAAATGAATGAAGGAGTCCAAACTTTTTTTTTCATGTAAACTGTTTAGACGGAAATGGTTAATTATGAACATTTCACAAGTTGCATAAATTAAAATTAACCGTTATAGTTAACATAAATTTTTAAGGGTACAAAAGGTGTATTTCGGCTGCACGACTTAATTTTAAAAGGAATACGGTTACGAAAAAGTAGTACAAATCTATCTAAAGTAGGGTTGGTTACTTTAGATATTGTCAAACACAACAATGTATTGGAAGCCAATTCCACAATTCGTTGTTATAAAAATGTATGGAAAATTACAAGATTTATTTTTGAATTTGTAATTTATATATATATATATAATTTTTCCTGGGAGCTTTAAAAGCTAGAGCGGCATCCATCAAAACCGCGGTTATCTCTCTGTTTTTCCAGATCGCCCCTGACTAAGCCGGCTCTGCCATAGTAAGTGAAAATGCAGGATTTTGTTTGTCAAGATCATTTTATAGCAGACTGCATTTATCATGTATTTTAGATGGTCGTTTTATATTTTCTACATCAATATCTTAATGTCTGAATTTAAAATTACATAAAATTCTCTTGACATTCGCATCAATGACCATGATAATTTTTATTAGTATATGAATGTGTCATCAAACGATTACATGACTAATATTAACACACACACACATTATTTTAACCATTTAATTGATATCAAGTATAACATAACGCACACAAATTTTCTAAACTTTAAAATAAATATTTCGAAAAACTACTTCAGATATACTCAAATTTTTATTCCTACGCTTTAGCTTCTCAGTTTTTGCTTCTCTATGTAAGAATTTATTGTAATTGTATATTCATCAATTTTTTAGTATATTTTTGCTCTTAGCATGCGGTTTTCAACCGAATTGTATGAAATCTTCGAAATATATTAAATGAATGATTGAATATTAACGTCGCACTGTTCAGCTACACGAGAGCTTTTGGCGACGGACCACGTAATTTTGAACCATGGTCAAGTGACGTGGACGACAACTGAGCTGGCACCCCCTCTCTTAACTACCCCACCACACCAACGGGAGGACGTTTCAGCTCTCGACAGATTTAACGTGCATCGCTGCCCTACACGGCGGGTCTTTAGTGGTACTGGGCTCGAACTCGTGACAAAGCAAGCCACGTTCCGATACCTATACCACTCGGCTACCGCGGCGAAATATATTAAAAGATACCAAAGAAGCTATATAATAAAATTTGAAATTTTTATTATACTCAAACAATTGCTAAAACTTATGGTAAATAATTTTTAACTGCGCGATGCATTTTTTTTTCGAAATTTCAAATGGAATTTCTAACATAAAATTTCTAGCTTTATATAAGGTCGAGATTTCAAAACATATCCAGATTTTAATTATTTATTCAGTTAGCCTTTAAAAAAGATAAATGTTGAGAGGGGTATTTTGTATAAATAGATATTTTTGAACAATATATAATTCGAATGTTTTTCAATAGCTCGAATTTAAAATTGATTTTTATGTTTATTTATATGCATATAAATGTCTACTGTAAATGTTTCCGTATATTTTTGATTACCATTTATTCAAACATTCCAGTTATAAAAAAAAAATGTGTGAAAATCTTCATTCATGTTGTCTTTGATGTAAACTGAAGTTCAAGCACTTAAAATTCAAATATAATTCGGTGTATTTTAACAATATATAACCACAGGCACTGTACTTAAACTTACCTGAACACTTAGGCTTTGAAATCTAAAAAAAAAAAAAAAAACTAATAAATCTTTAATTAGTTTTTTTTTCGTTATTATTTTTATCAAAGTGTAAGAAAATGTTTCAAATGATTTGATGAAGTTTAAATTTAATCATTTTTAGTGGTTAGAAAATTGAAAAGGTTCCAAATTTTAAAGAGTTTGATGTTTTATTAATTTTTTCGGTATCTTATAATAAAATAGTCATGTTTCAAAAACTGAAAGCTTTGAATAAGAAAAATGAAGCGAAAGAATATACTTAAAAAAGATAATTTGTCTAACTATATAAAATAGCAGATTGCCCTGACACGCCCCAACTTGTTACAGTTTGAAATTAATATGAAACCAAAATGGAATTGTAACATATTTTACTTATGCGTTGGGACTTTGGAAACTTTTTAAAATACAAGCTAGCAAACACTTCTTGGGTTGTAAAGAAATTTCTCCCCGATTTTTACGATTGGGGGGGTCAAAACACGGGGCTCCCTGCGAGCCATAAAACTCCTGCTGTGTTGCTTCCTCCGTCCCTCATTATCTTTCAAGATGTTAAACCTTAAAAGGGGGAAAGATTTCAGAAAAGTGCGGCTAATCCGGCTTTTGAAACGTTACTTGAAGGCAGAAAAATCCGTGCAGTCCATTTTCGAAGCCTCTCTAGTAGGGCTGAAAAATCCGTTCTGTCCAGTTGGAGGGTTAATAATTTTGTCACGCAAAAGGAATTTATATTGTACGCCATTGTGATGGTAGAAATAATGGGACCGAAACATTTCCTACCCCCTAAAGTATGTCAACGATAACCACTGCTATAAGCCCGCATCTCTCTGTAATCTGCAGAATAAAGAGTCAAAGATTGCTTCATGAACAAATTGGCCATTGCCCATATTCTACTTACAGAAACTTTGAAATAGAAATGGGCTACTTTCGTCCATAAAATGTGTAAAAATGGCTCATGCGATTCTATCCTAGCAAGAAGTTGTAGGGAGAAAGTTTCTGGTATAGGCAAGTCATCTAAAAGCAACTCATGGGTGGGATAGATAACACTGCAGGATGTTTTGTTAAATTTATAAAACCGTGCTGAGAAGCATGTCTCATGTACAGTCAAGTCTCCAGGCCGTGCACGTTTCTACACTATTACTCGTCGTTACGATACTATAACCCGATTTTCTACTGACTCTAATTGCTTTCTCCCCACTGCTTGATTTCATGTCAAATGAATCGATATGTTTGAATTTATGAAACATCTTAAGGCCTTTGACAGATGTAGGATCAGAACATTTCCTTATAACAATTAATGTCCAGAACTTCTCCAGAGAAATATTACGCAGAATCATCATTCTTCTAAAACTATTTCACAAGCAGAGCCCAATCCTTCACTGGTAGAGTCATGATAAGCTTCGCAGATGAACAATAACGGGATCTACATGTGACTTGCATTTCTTTAAGTAGTATAATATGCGGCGCATATATTATGCCGTTTAATTTGCATATTAGGAAGAGTATAGCGCCATCTATTGATAAAATTTAAAACTTTTTACCTCTTGCCAGACAAATTTTCACTGATTTACGTATGTTCCGGACATGCCCCTCCCCTTCAAACAAAGCACACATACTGTATACAACACACGCATCAAATTAGTAATACCTACCAGGAAAACCTTTTTCTTCATGAACAAAAAATTATATTTATTAGAAAGTTGAAAGCTTATCAAAAACATTATTTTAGAACAGCGATACTCAACCTGCGGCCCACTGAACCTTTTTAAGTGGCCCGGTCATGGCCCATTGCTCTGAAAAATTCATTTATACATAAACATTTGGTGGGAAATTCTTTGTTAAGAAATCAAATATATCGATTTTGATTTTTGATGCCGATGTCGTATGGGTGTGGATTGATATTTTTTGTTCTGATTAGTGATATAATAGACAACACTGGAGTAGCGACCACTTTATGAGTGAAACTAATTTTTAACTATTCTTCGTATCTTGCAAGCGAAAAATATTTGCAGAAAATAGGTTGTTTGAGAAGACGATTGAGAAGTTGGCTATTCTTTAGTGAAAAACAAGCATGAATCAGGAATTGTTTGATTTGTCACGAAAGTGTTGTATTTAAAAAATCCCCAAAAACATCAATCGTTCAATGACACTTTTCCTCGCAGATAGCTTTCAAGAGGTGATAAATAGGCTTTCTTGAATAATCTTTACAACAGCAAAAAATTGTTTTGTCAGTGGTAATATCACAGAGGTAACAAAGGCACCCTATGAAATTTGTTATATTATTGGTAATCATATGAACCGTTAAGTGATGCAGAAATTGTGAAGGAGTGTTTCTTAAGTTCTTCTAATTTTGTGTTAGTAACAAATAATTAAATAAAGCAAAAGAGGAGTTTTAATATTTTAATCAATTTTGCACATTTTAAATATTCTATGTTATCTTGGTCGTAAAGCATTTCTCTCCTCCCACTCCCTCCTCCATTTATCCCCATGCTGCGGTCCGCGTAAAAAAGGTTGAGTACCTCTGTTTTAGAATGTTATCCATAGCTATATTACGTTTTTGTTCTTTATTATTTTATCACTGAAAATCAGAATTTTAAGAAGAGATATCCGGATGCTGTTTAGTGGCCGCGGTAGCCGAGTGGTATAGGTATCGGATCGTGTCTGACTTTGTCACGAGTTTAAGCCTAGTATAACTAAAGACCCGCCGTGTAGAGCAGCGATGCACTTTTAATCTGTCAAGAGATGAAACGTCCTTCCATTGGTGTGGTTTGGAAGTTAGGAGAGGGAGGTGTAAGTTCAGGTGTCGTCCACGTTGCTTGACCATGGTTCAAAATTACGTGGTCCGACGGCTAAAGCCCTCGTTAATATTTACTCAATCACCCAGATGTTGTTTAAAAGTGCATTTGATAATGTCTTGACCTAAGTAGAATAAATTCAATTGTTATTCATATATATATATATATATATTTACATATATATATTTATATACATTTATATATTTACACATATACATATATTTACATATATATATATATATTTACATATATTTACACATATACATATATTTACATATATATATATTTACATATATTTACATATATATATATACATATATTTATATATATATATACATATATCATATATTTATATATATATATATATATACATATATTTATATATATA
Source organism: Trichonephila clavipes (assembly GCA_019973935.1). Lineage (NCBI taxonomy): Eukaryota > Metazoa > Arthropoda > Arachnida > Araneae > Nephilidae > Trichonephila > Trichonephila clavipes. The sequence continues at coordinate 248,873 of BMAU01018525.1, forward strand.
TATATATATATACATATATTTATATATATATATATATATATATATATTTACATATATATTAATATATATATCGCTATATATTTACATATATTTACATATATATATACACACATATATACATATATATATACAAATATATATATACATATATATATACATATATATATACACACATATATACATATATATATATACATATATATATACATATATATATACATATATATACATATATATATACATATATATATATATATTTATATATATATATATATATATATATATATATATATATATATATATATATATATATATATAATTCATCATTTTTCCCTTATAAGGTACTCTTTAATGAGTTTCATAGCTTTGCATAACACAGTACGGTTTATTATATTTACGCATACTATGATTTTGAATAAATATTTCCTTCTAACGTAACTAGCTGGATGGTGTGAATACTATTCTTTGATGAATTGGAAATAAGTTGTTCACTTTTAAAGTTTTATTAAAATTGATTCTAGATGACAGAGAATCCGAACATTCTAAGCTCTAAGCCTTTAAAAGACTCGCAAGAGAACTTCATCCGTAAAAAAGGTAATTCATTCTTAAATGCTGGCATTGTTTCCCAAAAACTTTTATTCTCCAATTCCAACTGTTCTGTATTCCTTAAAAGATTGTCTTCATATGGATTTTCGTAAGCTTTCAATCGTTTTTGTTGAAGTATTTACACACCTCTGTATTGTGAATGAACTATTCTTGGTTATTGTAAGTAGCTTGAGTTTTTGTAACGTGTGTTCAGTTTTTGTTAACTTTCATTGACGTCTCTTTGTGCCCTTATTTTTGGTTGTTATTTTTGTTGTAAGCTCAATTCACACACACACACACACACAATACCTTTCTCTCGCTGTCTAATATGTGTTTTTAGTTTTTTACATTATACTTACACCTTTATGTGTGTGTGTCTTTGATGCATTTTTGAATCACTCAAATTTATTTATGTTTGTTTTGTTTAGAGTTTATTTAATGAAAATGTAAAATATCATGCGTGTACAATATGAACTATATTGTTAATATATTGCTTGTATATTGAAGAATTTGATTAAATTTAAAATATATCCATTTCAGATGCATTGTAATAATTAAATACAATATCAATATATTTACCAGTTTTTAAATATTTCATATTGTTTTGAAGCCCATGAGCTACAATTAAAGAACAATTTTGACTTATGGTTTCTCCCCTGTTTGACTTCCCTCTTTTTTTTGTGAAAATAAGATTTTGTACATTTACAAATATAAAGGTAAATTTGTTAAATTTAAATTAAATTAATAAAAATAAGAGTGGAATGTGTGTACAAGTAGAGAATTAAATTAGACTGAATACATATTTAGCATGAATTTCATACACATATAATTCATATAAGTGCAGTATGTTCACATTTTAAAATGTAAGCAAAATAGTAAACACACAAAAATTTTTACTTGTATTGTAAACATTTGTATTTTTTTATTAATTAAAGCATACACACATAAATCTTCTTATTTTTGCACAGAAACTAGTTTTTAATGCTATTATTTTTATAAAAGGTTCATGATTGAGAATACATCTGCCTAGAAGAAAATATCTTAAGATATATATATATATATACATGCAGAACTCTAGTCAAATACACTTTCAAAAAAGTGCAGCAAAATAAACATTACTGATACACATCATTACATTATTACTTAACATATAAAATAATATAGATCTAAACTTAAGTGTTTTGGAAAACCTTTTTAATCGTCTATACAAGAGATTTAATACCTATTTTTTTAATAATAGCTAATTTTTTAAAATTTTAAATCAGGTATGAAATTATTCCCTGCATAGTGATAAGTTTTTCTCTTTAGTTTAAAAAAGTACCAAATTTGATTAGTTGAATGTTTAAAAATATAAAAAGTAAAATCAGAGTATAGGTGGTGTGACGTTTTCTCGTCATACATCTGAAAAATCGGTTCTTTTTGTGGATAGGATGACAGCTTAGCATGGATAGGATAACAGCGTTCTGTGTTATTTTAAAAAGTGAGAGGAACTTATAAGTACCGACGGTAGATAAAGGGTTAAAAAACAATGAATTTTGTATACTTGAACAGTAAATAGTTATACTTTTTGATGTCATCAATTAATCCAATTTAAAATGCTATAAAAATGGTGAAAAATTAATTTTTTCTTTTGTATTATGAAACGCTCCCAAGTTGAATATCTTATATAATATTGCAGTATATGTAAAAATCAACTGACTCAATAAAGCAAATTTGATTAAAAATTGCACAATTTAAACAAAACTTATCTTGGTCCTTGGGTCGGTTGAGGTGGAGATCTCACTGATCTTGGTTCCTGGGGTATTCGAACGCGGTAATGGTTGAAAATTTATTAAAACGTACTTGAAAGAAGACAAATAAATAAGCAGAATAATTCACTTTTATTAAGTTAATGCAGTGCTTCTCAAACTTTCAATATTTGCCACCCAATATTCAATCAAAATTTCCCTCGTGACCCCTATCATACAATAGCAATATTTTGAATTCAATAATACTATACTTTGATGCTAAAGCTGGAACACGATTTTAACCTTTTAAGAGTCACTGACGTATGTATACGTCTCACTCATCTAAAACGTTAATTGTCCGGGGCGTATATATACGTCGTTCCGAAGTACGAACTTTTCTGTGCACTGCTATCCCTAAAATTATTCCAAAGGCTTTGCAATGCAATAAAAGGACCTTGGCAGAGTTTCTGAAGGATTTACTTATTTCAGAAGATTTGCCTATTCATATTCCTTTTCTCCCCTCCCCTTTTCCAATACATCACATACGCCACATAGCGCGTCTACGTGGAAAACGATGTCATCGGGGAGTGAATTGCGTAACTTTTAATCCGCAATTAAGCGATTAATTATAAACAGTTCAAATTATTAAGATAATTGTCAATTTTTTATATAATTTAAATATGACAAGCCCATGGGGTCATTGGTAATGATTAAACTTGTTATTAACTTAGTATTGTTTAATTAATCATAAAATACATCGGGCAGTACTGATACATTTACAAGTGTATTATATCAGTGTAAATGTGTATTTAATTTTTTTATTATGTCATAATGGTTTTTTTTTGTTTATATTGTGTAAATAAATAATTTTTTAAAATAATCCTTTTTTTTTTACTTTTCAATAGGCTCACGCTCCCTTCGTAGAGTTATCACGCTCCCCTAGGGGGTGGCACCCCACAGTTTGAGAAACGCTGAGTTAATGTTAAGCCTGATTACACGATATGTAAATAAGACCATAAAATAGTAATAAATAATGGGTACTTATCTTTAACTAAATGCAATCTTTGAAATCCACCAACAAAAAATTTCTAATATATTTGAATGATTAAGCAACTATAATCCCGGACTTCAACTCAGGAATAATCAACTATAATTCCGGCAGTACTAGGGTGGCTATATTGTCCCCCTTAATCTATTCTCTATCGAGCTGACTTTTTTTAAATTTTATTTAGTAGTGACTATCGTTTGCGGAGTGGAGTAGTTCTATCTCAAAGTGCCAATTTGCATGGATGGAAAAATCCAAGTTAGAGAGGTTAGCTCTCGGAGATACCCCATTGTTACAAGCCTTTCAATTACTGTCAGTTTAATCTACATATTTTAAGTTTTTCTGCGAGATAATACACCCAGTTTCTAAACAGCAACAACGACAATAACAAAAAACTTGAATTATAGCAGTTAAAAACGTTAACGCCATAACGTAGCTATTAACGTACAAAAACGCAACGCAGTTACTAAAACGTTTGTGATACAATGAAACATACTAACTAGACTGACTTTGCATTGAGAGACAAACCTTCTAATAAAGTAAAAAAAAAATTTAAGATTTCTAGATATTTCATGTACTGCATAACTAATTTTTATGTTTCATTTTTCTTTTTTAGAATGAACCTTCATACACAACCGTCTCATCAGGCAAGTAAATTGTACTGAAAATACTGAATCAACGAACTTGTATAAATAGTGAATCAACGAATTTGTATAAATAGTGAATCAACGAACTTTTAAGCATGAACGATTTTATACTGTGATGTGGGAAAAATCATATGCATATCTCCAATAAATCATCATCATACATACCTTTTATTTGTATAGTTTTTAAAATGATCTATGTATTTGAAGTTATCGATTTATTTGTATACAAAAAAAAAATCTGTGAATAATTTTCTTTTAAATCCAATTACGTGTAAGCGAAAAACATTTATTTTATCGAATCAAACAAGACAAAAAGGAATTAAATTATGTTGCTTTAATTTAATTTGCTATTAGTAACAGTTGGTTTTAATCGAAAAGCAAGTATCTCCTAGTTGATGTCCAATTGAAAAATTTTCTTCTTTTCTCTCTATAAAGATTTTGAAAAAATTATCTTGATTTTTCCGCAAGTCACACTTAAAAGTATTTCTAATAATTCTGTGGAAAAAATGCAACATGTGTTTCTTTCTGTTTTTACTTGTATTAATTTTTAAATTACAGAAAATAGAAAATATATTAGATCAAAATTTTTAAGCATTTTTTTTTTTAGAATGTGTTCGAAACTATAAAAAAATTTGTATTGACTTGTAATCTTTTGAATTTTTAATTAAAAATTGATTTTATATGGAGTCTGAATAAATGTCATTGTTTTTAGTTTATTATTTTTGCTTATGATTCATAATCACATTACTTAAATTTAGATCAGAAAAGCAATGCTTAAGTTTATATATAGAAACTCAATTTCTTATCAATCTAAACATTAATTAACCCTTTCTTTCTCTGTATAGTTCTAAACATTGGGAAGTATAATATGCATTTAAAAGCTTTTAATTAAATACATTAAAAAAACTGTTCCTGTTTTTCCCCTTTTTTTTGGAAATTTGATACGAAAATAAAAACAAAGTTCGAGAAATCTGAGTATGCCAAAACTTTTATACAATTTTAAGAAGCGAATAATTTTACATAAAAAGTGTAATTAAAGTGACTGTGAATAGCTCATGTTATCTACGTAAAAGAGAAAGTTGTATAAAAGTGGAGAAATCTGTGACGGAATCAAAAAGATTTGTCAATCGATCGAAATATTTTGAAGTTTAGGCTGGGGTCCGGCACGTCCATAGGAGCCTATGTTAAATTGTGTAAGTTTTTACCTTTTTCTCAGAAACTACTTACTTCTCATAGATAAATTTTTTACAGTAGGTTATGAACATATCATCAATAACATTTTTATGAAGGGTTTTGTCTTTTTGTTAAAAACTAAATTATTTATGAATTTTTTAAAAATAGTCAAATTTTTTTCCTTGAAATTTAGTTTTAAAATGCCTTATTCAAAAAGGTTTGCTAGATATATCTAATTCCCTCCGTTAAAATGTGTAAACATGTTAAAAGTCTGCTCACTGACAATTTGAGGATTATATGATATATAGTTTTTGACAAAAAGGTACATAAAGTGAAAAATATTACATTTTAAGAAAACAGGCTTTATAGTAAAAATTTGTAATTTTTGAGAATTTACTTTTTTTAGTACTTTCCAGAAGCATATGAAGCATTTTTTTTACTCTCTACTCATACAAAAGACACTTCTAATTTTCTTTTTTTTTTTCATTATTTTTAACAATTTTGCCTTTTTTTGGGGGGAGGGGGATCTCAAGGTGCTTTCGTTGGGCTACACAAATCCTACATGCATCTAGTTTTTTGAAGCATGTCACACAGTTATAACTTGGTTCAATATTACAATGTCTTAAGATCTTTAATTTTGCTACATGACTCATTTTGAACTTTGCAATAGCCATATTTATCCCTAATATTTTAGAGTTTTTAATTCCACAAATGTAGATCTTGGAATCATTGACCATAGGGTGTTATTAAATGACTCATTTGGGTTCTGAGTCTTTCCATGTAAACATTTTCTTAATGACATAGTATCACCTAGATCTCTATAAATAGGCTTCATTTAATTCATAATCGTATATAGCACGTGTTTATGTGTTTATAATCATAGTGCCTTTCGTTACTTTCAGCTTCCGTCTTTTGAAACTTGCACCAGGCATTTATACCCACGGTACACAGTCCATATTGAGGGCTCTCGTTTGAAGACAGAAGAGGAAAATAAACAGCCCAAACACACACACAGGAGTTAACATGCTGTGTAGATCATTGATATTATATTTCTAATACCCATACTATAATATCTTTGAATTTTTATATTAAAATGTCGGTGAGTCGGTTACGAGCACTTAGGCTTTCTCCATCACTTAACTTTTTTCTCCCTGTTTCGCTTTTAAGATTCAAAAGACATGTACCTATACACTTTTGGATAAGTCCTATTCAGTCACATTTTTCCACTGGAACATCATATGGATTCGCGCTATGTGTGTGTGTGTGTGTGCAAAGGGAAACACAGTACTCCTACCAGAGTTCATTTAATGCGCATCTCAAGGAGTAGCTTCATTTGAAAAATAAATAAAAATACTTCAAACTATTGTATTTCCTCAAACCATATATCATTTTAAACGGAAATGTTTGAACCTTTAGAAAATATAAAAAAGGGAAAGTCAATAATTTTTCGAAAATTCGTGTGTCGAACCCCTTTAATGAATAATGCAAAATAGGTACTATATAAACTATATAGTGCTTGACATTGAAATAATTAATTAAATTCCCTTTTAAAACCAACTTTTGTTGTAAGATCATGGTAACCAGCTATTTATTATCTCTTTCTCCCCTGCAACAATGGCAAGTTTGGAGAGGGGGGTGTCTACTCAGGTATTGTTCTCGTTACTTAACCATGGTTCAAAACTCCCAGGTCCGTCCCCAATAGCTCTCGTATTGCTTCAGTTTGCGATGCATATTAAAATAAAATTAAACCTGCTGTAACAGAACTGACATTATGTTACAATGTAATTTGAAGTTAAGTTCCAATGCACCCTTTCATCGGAATATAATATAACGAAAATAATTAATTTCAAAATTTAAAAGCAATAAAAAAATGAAGTAATGCATTCGAGACGCCTAGAAAAGCCAATGATGAGGTGCCCGTGAGCTGAGAAAACTTTCTCCTGAACGTCATTTGCTGGCGATGTCTGGATGAGGATCGTGGATTGGATTTCCGTGGTGAAAAAGCGGAGATGAAAACTTCCGATACTAGCCTAAGCAGAACCGTTTTCAACCTCCCCGGGGCCCTAGGCACTTCATATTGTTACGCCCTCCTCTATTTCCAGAGCGTCCCTTCCTCCAGTTCTTGCCTTGCAAGTTTTCGTTCAGAAAGGGGTTTCCCTTCTCTCATAATCTTTTCCCTATCTTTGTTTTTTCTCTTTGGACAGTTTTTTCATTATTCACCACCTATGGACCCGTCGTGTCCCGGGCCGACAACCAGAAGCGTAAGGAAAGGATAGTGGCATGGTTTGGCCCCTCTTGTTCATTCCTTAACTTACAGCATCCCAGGCCACCCATCCTTTTGTGAATTAGTACAGTAAAATAATGAAATCGTTTGCCATTACAGTATAGAGCAGGAGTGGCGAACATTTATGGAGAAACGTGCCATTTTTCTAAAGAAATGTTTGATGAGGTATAGTTGGGCCATCAGATAATTTTGACTTTTGAGTATTAGGAAAATATTAAAATTAAATACTAACAACTCAAAACTATTTACTACGATAAAATACATTTTACACTGTATAGTAGTAAAAGTTTTAGTTATACGTACAATTCTAATTAAAGTAAGATTAGTGTGACTTCTGTTGTTGCAGATTAAATGACAGCTTATATTGGGATTGTAAGACGTTACTTTTAGCAAAATGCATACTGAAAAGGAGTTACCTGCCAAAGCGGTTTCTAAGCGAGTCTTTTATGTAATATACATGTCTAAAAATAAGGACTCAGAGGCATAGGTAGATGAAAATATGGCTAAAATAGTATGAGTCAGCTTCTTCAAACAAATGTGACTGGAATCGAATTCCATGTTTGAAAAATTTCGTTATTGGCATTTTTACTTATATTTCTCTTTAATATTTCTGTTTCTAATCAATTCTAACTTTTTCCTTGTTTCAATATATTTCTAAATCCTTATTGAACTAGATTGTAAGTCAATCAGTTGCGATTCAAATTCTTCAACTTCCAATTAATCGAATTGGAGAACAAGTTCAGTTTCTCAAATGAAGTCGCGCGCGCAACAAGGTACATAATAAATGTGATCGTTTCAGAAAATTTATGAAACTGAGAAAATCTTGCTGAAAATTCCTTGAATGAATTACTGGTTACGGAAATATAATACATAAAATCGTAAATATAACGTAAGTAAATTTTAAAATACAGTTGTATCATCGAAATTGGCTGCTATGCATAGACAAAATTTGCATCTTTGGTAATTTAAGTATACACCCCGTAACTAATGCAGGGCAATAAACAAATGAGTATGCTCCCCTGCTGCCCCGCGATTGATCACTCGCGTTTATTGGTAATATTTAATAGTGAAATTGCTTATTTTGAACTAAAATGCAAACAGTTTTGATCGGTGGTCTCCCAAAATATTGGGTCGCATGCCTTTGGTTCACCCAACCTGGTATAGATTATACATTATTATATGAACTGTCATTAACTTGCTATCATCGCTTATCGCTTTACTATCTTTTACTTTTAGACATCCTTATTCTTTGTAGAGTCACTGTCATTGTACTTGTACAACAAAGGTTTTTTTCGAGCTTTGTTTATTGCAAAATAATTAATGACAGCATTTTAATCAATTTACGTTGCAGTATCATTTTAAATGCATAGATTGATTGATTGATTGAATATTAACGTCGCACTGTTCAGCTACACGAGGGGCTTTTGGCGACGGACCACGTAATTTTGAACCAAGTGACGTGGACGACACCTGAGCTGGCACCCCCTCTCCTAACTACCACACCACACCAACGGGAGGACGTTTCAGCTCTCGACAGATTTAACGTGCATCGCTGCCCTACACGGCGGGTCTTTAGTGGTACTGGGCTCGAACCGTGACAAAGCAAGCCACGGTCCGATACCTATACCACTCGGCTACCGCGGCCACTTAAATGCATAGAAACATCAAACTGTTAAGCTTTTCATTTTCCATAGTAGATTTTTTCCATAGTTCCGCGCGCACACACGCATGAATATAACGTATACATGACTAGCTAGGTGGTGGTGCGATCGCTGCAAAATTTTAATTTTTTTCCACTTTTTTCGCCCTCCAATTTTTTTCATCTAAATCTTTTGCACCCTAGGCATGTGCTTAGCGTGCCTAAGCGAAAAAGTGGCCATAAGCCTAAGAGAACCGAAGAAACTGAAGCAAGGAGTAAACAATAAATAAATTAAATTAGTGTAGTTTCTATTAAACATCAGAAATTGGCCTTTGGAATAACTATTTAACCGCTGCTCGAAAGAATAAAAGAAATCGAGTGTCAAGTAACGTGGTGCCCTTTGTAGTGAAGGGGAAGATATATATATAGAGAGAGTCTAATTAAGAGTTTAATTTTAAAAGAATAGTAGTTTGCAAAACATGAAAATTATAGAAAACATATTACTTTTAACAAAAATTACCGTGTCGGTAAAGGTGTTTAAAATAAGCATAAAATGGCTGGCAATCAATGAATGTAGTTGAAGTCTTGTAGGAGAAAAATTTTTCTCTCTCGGTTTGTTTCCTAGCACGACCCACTTATACCGCCAAATTTCTGGTGATAAAGTTTACAATTTGGCAACCCCGCAAAATTTAGGGAAATTGTAACCCTACTTGGACTGGATTTTTAAAATATTTTCAGGATTTGAACAGCGGTTATTTTTTGTCCGACGATCATCTTGGAAGGCTGTGTAAGAAATTTTTCTAAAAAGCGGAAAGTGAAGTAATGAGTGGATTTTTTTTAATGAAACAACTGCTGAAGGAATGTTTTTTTTAGAGAGAGAAAGAGAGATGCGTTGATAAATTTAATTTGGACGATGTTTTCTCTCACTATTGCATCTTAGAAGTAACGGTATTTCTGTTTTCTTCTTGAAGCCATTTTGAAAATCACGTCTTACTTTTTTGAAGCTCGACGAATGGATATTTTTTCTTTTGAATGAAAGAGGTAAGAAAGAAATTAATGCTTTGTGAATGAGTGAACGATTGACTATATTTCGGTATGGATGCCCGAAATATGAAAATATCTCGTGTTTGAAAGAAATGGAGGTTATTTGTTCATCAGCCTAAAGCATTCATATTGGATTTTTTTCCTTCACAGTTGCGTTTTAGAAGCGACGCTTTTTCAGTTTTTCTTGTAGAAGCCGTTTTAGAAACCACGTTTTCTTCGTTTAAACAGGATGAATGGATTTTCTTTTGAATAAAAGGAAAGAAAGTAATGACTGTTTTTTGTATGAATGAAGGATTCACATAGAATCTTGTTATGGATGTCCGAAATTTGGAAAGAATTTGCATTTAATTTTTTATTTGATGTTTCCTATGTTGTCCATTTTAGAAACCACGTTTTATCGACGTTTTTCGGCTCTTGAGCTACTTTGAAAACCACATTTTTCCCTCTTGTTTTCGTCTCTGATGTCATTCTGAAAAACGCGGTTTTTCCTTTGGTGCCATTTGACGAAAAACTTTTGTCGCCAAATACAGCAGTGGGCTGTGCTAGGATTTTACCCCAATCATTACTGTCTCATTCCACTGGTCCTGAGTGGACCCCGTATCAAAATTATTTGGAGAGATAAATAAAAATGATCACATTAATGAAACTTATTTGAAAGTGTGTAATATTTTTGACACATGTTGGGGGGCCCCGCATCTTTGATACGACTGTAGACGTCCTTGTTTCATTCCCACACTGATTGGGATTCAAGTCTATCACTCAACTGTAAAAACAGCGCCATCTATCTCTTAAATAGAACTAATCCATAAAATTTTTTTCTAGTTGTAAGAATAAGAAATCTAAACTTTTTTAAAAATTCAGATCTGATTCATGTTTATAATCCAAGCAACATCTTAATGTTTTTTTTCAATTGGTAAAATTAAGGTACCCCTGATTGGTTTAAAATCACCATTTTCATAAAAATATCTAAATTTATTTTGTAGTCTATTTTTGTAGCATGTTTAATAGGCTTTCTAAAACTATCGTACTTTTAATTCTGAGTCAGTTAGAAAAAAAGTAATAGCTGTTTTTGTTTGAGGTAGCAAGCCCAAATCGAAACCGAAAATATGAGTTTTAGGCTGATTTTCACCGGCAAAATGAGATTTTTATTCATTTAAAATACTATAAAGAATTCTTTTTATGTTTAGTAAACTTCATTTTACTTTATAAATGTTTTAATAGATAAGTTTTGCTTTAAAACAGACAACAGTTAACTGATTGCAATGTTGATATTGATTTAAACGAGTTGCAATCTTATTATCATTGGTGTTCAAAACTAGATCTTTTTATAACTTTTTATTAGTACTTTTATATAAAGTTATAGTTATTTTTAATTAAATTAAAGTTGTCATGCTAAAGACAAGATCAATGAGTCAAAAAAAGAAGAGATTTCTAGAGAGCAGTATTTCTTGGAAAAACGTCAAATATATCAACGGATCTTCCAAATTCAGTCATTAATTCAATTAAAAAGACTTATAAGGATCTTTGCGATCGAAATCTCCTAAGAAAATGTTTTCACACGAAAGCTCAGAACTGCAATGAAAGTCTCAACAATGTCGTGTGGAGTATAATCCCGAAAGAAAACTTTGTTGAGCAACAAACACTCCGTTTAAGGATTTGTATTGCAATAATACTTTTTTAATTCTGAGTTTGTTGGTTTATTACCTCTACATCAAAAGTTAGGAATGAAATTATGTTCTGAAATGAAAGGATATTTTTGGTACCTTGACAAAACGAGAATTGTTGATTCTACGAGGCATTCTAAACCAGATAAGAAACTGTCTCGTAAAAAAAGAAAGGCCCTTCAAAATTGTAAAAGTTTGAAGTATGAGGTTCAAGAAGGCACAGCATACAAATCTGGAGAGTTTTAAAACCTTCCTAAATCATTAAAAAGTTTTATTGCAAATATAAACCTTATTTTGCATTTTGTGAAGAATGTTATTTCTGAACATAATGGTTAACGGTAAGGGTGATATTTCTTAAAGTAAATGAAATATTCTTATGAAATTTTTCGAGTTTGTTTTTGTATTATATTGAATGCTTTCTGCTAAAATCTAAGGGTAATTTTGCAATTAAGGTAATTTTTTATGTAATTTTATATGAAAAAGAAGTTTAAGAAAATTCTGGGTTTTTTCATCTCGAACCCCTGTATTTCATGATTTTACATTAGAATTTGAGCTTCTTTAGTATAAAGCATAGTTAAACGTTAAAGAATTGTATTCCTGCAAACATTTTATTTATTTTTGTGATGTATACTTTTCTAAAGTTGTTTTGCAAAAGAGCAATTTTTTGTAATATTTTAGTAGAAATTTCTCAATGTTTTGAAAAATAAGCTTTCAAAAAATTCTTCTTGCTGTATTTTCGTAGTTTCGCAACATACTTAATTAAAAAATAACAACTAAATGATTAATTAAGTTATATTTTAGAAAATTGTCTCCGAACCCCCTTAATCCTTTTTTTTACTCTGATTCTAAAATTTAAAATTATTCTCATTGAGAGATGTGTTCCTTCAAAATATTCATTCAGACAATCGACAATTAAGATTACACGTAAAAGAATATTTTGGGTCGTAATTAACTAAATAAGAAATTGTGTGATCTTTTTATTTCATTTTGCTTAGTTAATATTACACTAAAATTAAACAATACACTCTTGGTGAAGAACTTTGCCTTCATCGAATGAAAGAGTTTTATCAAACAATATTTGATTAATATGGAGGAAATGTTTTTACAAACAATCACAATGCGAAAAATAGACTAAGTAATTTCATTCTGTTTAAAAATTACAAATTAGATATAAAGTTAAGTGAGCCTATTAATTACAGCGTTGGTCAATCAATTGTATTTTAATTGTAAACTATATTATTGGATAAAAAAAAATCATTGCATTATAATTTCTTTTTGGAATTTTCTAAGGATTCTTTAACAGATTTAAACACATAAACTTTCCTTTATCATCTCAAAACTTAGTGATCATGTTAATGAAAATTCATAAAGTAAGGGAAGTACAAAAATTCTATTCAAATACAGAAAAATAAAAAAAATAATTAAAAAAAATGTAGGAAATATTTGTCAGCTTGAAAATTACTATCATAAATGCGCGCTTCATCATACTGATACAAAGTAATATAAAAAAAATTAAGTCAACAAAGAATTACTTAGATTATAACAAAGAAAAATTCAAGTTTAGTTACATTTTACTAAATAGTTACAATTAATATAAATATGCATATACATATGATAGAATCACAATGTTACGGTATCCGACTACGTTCGGAACCGTGATTTTGCAAAATCGTATAAATGGGTAATATTTATGATATTTAGTGTCACTTAGATTAAAAAATGTATATAAAATTGTTTTAACAATAATATTACAATAAAAAATTATTTAAGTATAATATTTTGACAAAAATGAACATAGAATGACCAATTTTCAAAATATTCTCCTTTTTGTGAAAAATGCTTGTATTATAATAATATTTTGTCTGTATATAGCTCAGACCTCTGTACAGAGGTTCAACTAGAATTTTTGAAATATATAACTTAGAAGGGGGGGTTTATATCCATGTTTTACGACAACAGAGGGGAGAAATTTTTAAGAAAAAAAAAACTCCGATAATTATTTCAATTGGTTGTAACTCTGAAAATAATGTGAATTTTTCAAAAATCGTAGTTGAGCCTCTGTACAGAGATCTGAGCTATATACAGGCAAAATATTATTATAATGGAAGCATTTTTCACAAAAGAAGAACATTTTGAAAAAAGATTATTCTAAGTTAATTTTTTGCCAAAATATAGTATTTAAAAAACTTTTTTTGGCAAAATGTCCTTAAAACAATTTTATACATATATTCTAATCTAAATGACACTAAATATCATGAAAGTTATCCATTTATGCGCTTTTTTAAAATCCCGGTTCCGACCTTAAGTGACAAAATAGAAAACGATTATCCTTTCAATTATCCATTTTCCTTTCTATATATGGTGTTGTTTGTTGCTAATTATTCATTAATTAAATTTAATTATTCTAATAAAATAGTGCAGTAAAAAATAAGAAATCACATTCTCAGAAACTAGGTCATCACCAGGTGAGATTCGAACCCATTAGCGTTGGACTAGAAGTCCAACACGCTTTCTTTTCTTTTATATTGCATTAAATCTTTAGACGGAAAACACAACTTCTGTATTCATTCAATTCAAGCAAATGAATAATGAATGAAATAACATCAATATAGTAAAGATCACCAATTCAATTGTGACAAAAAATTCAAACTAAAACACCATCTGACGGAAAAAAAAAATAAATACTTCAAAATCTCTCTAAATCGTATTCAATCATCAAAAACATACATAAAGCAATACTATATTAAATATATACCAGAAGTGATAAATTATTTATTTTGTTATAAGGATCAATTTGTTAATACCAAACGTGTGTAATAAAATCATAAAAAAACGTGCATAGAAATAAATTATCAATTTTTATTGTATTTATGGTTCACTATTTAGGCGATAAGGGCTTACACATAAAACATAGATATATGCTGTCACGGGCTTTTTGGTATACGTGATTATATACGTTTAACTCTAACTGTTTTTGCAGAGCACACCAGAATAGCTTGCAGATGGCATAATTTTTTCTTCTGACTTGACATTTATCTTTATATTTTGGACACTTTTCACAATATCTTTATAAATTATAGCCTATGTGTTATTATGATGTATAAGCTATATTACTGTAAAGTTTAATTAAAATCCCTTCAGTTGTTTTTGCGTGAAAGAGTAACAAACATACATCCAAACAAACTTTCACGTTAATAATATTAGTAAGGATTGATATTTAAGTCCTAACATTAAGAATTCGATTGTACTGAAAAATATATTTATACCTGTAACTCTCCTCTCTTGATATAAAAAGAAGAGAACCTCTAATATTTTCTAATAATCTCTAAAATTGAAGTAGAATAATTTTTTGCACTCTCGTAACTCAATAACCAAGTGGATTTCCGCAAAACCAATTTTCAGTGGCTCTCTTCTCCGTAAAATAAACATGCGTGATAAATTTCAAGTCTAAATCTAGTAAAAAACGGAATTTTTACTATCAATACTTCCCGTAACCAAGTTGAGAGTCGATTTTCAAAAGAACCTTTCTTAGCAGATTTCAATTAAACAAAAGAAACGTGCAAACCGCATTTCATTATTACAGTCCTAGTAGTTCGAAAAGGGGAATTGTTTTTGTCAATTCGCCCCAGTAACACCCGCACCTTCCAGGAGTCAATTTCCGTAAAATTGATATTTTGGCAAACAGATTCCTTTCATGGACTAGAGATCTTCTACAAAATGGATTTTTTGTGAAATTTAACACCCAAGTAGCATTGCGGGGATTAAGGGGCGTTATTCATAATTATTTCAATTTTTAAATTATTAGACGTACAGTCTTAAAATTTAACAAGCAGATGCCAATCATAGAAGAGACATCAGCTACAAAATGGGTTTTATGAAATTTGACCCCAACTGGCGTTGCGGAGAATTAAGGGTATTATAGGTAATTATTTCTCCACTTTTTGAAACTGTTAGACATACGGCCTTGAAATTTAGTATGAAGATTCCTTTCATAGAGTAGAGAAGCGCTACAAAACAGGTTTCCCGAAAATCGTCCCCCCCCAAGGGGCATTTCGGGGGAGTAAGGGGTGTAATAGATAAATATTTCCAATTTTAAAATACTAGTCCTATCTGCTTGAAAATTGGTAAGCATGTTCCTTTCACGGGATAGAGTTCTTCCAACAAAGAGTTTTGTGAAAATCGAGTACCAAGGAGGTTTGTGACGGGTCAAGGGGAGTTCCAGAGAAATATTCCAGTCTTTGAATTGTTGGCCCACGTACTTGAAATTTGTTAACATGTTTCTTTTGTTGAATAGATATTCAATAAAATCCATTTAATTTAATTTGAATTGTTCTCTGTTGTAAGAAGTTTTGTATTCTTCGAAGCAATCTACCAGAGTATCCAACTTTTTTAAATTTAGAAACTAGACCACTTGGCCACACTGAGTCATATGCTGCTTTAATATCTAATGCTACCAAAATAAAATATTCCTTGCGTTCTTTAGCCAGTATAATATCATGTTATAATTGCAGTAACGTATTAATGCTGCTTCTATGAGGGTAAAAACCATGATGATTAACATGAACAAATTTATTTTGAAAACTGAAATCTAACATTCTATGCAGAATAATTCTTTCTAATAATTTGGCAATTACTGAAGTAAGAGATATAGGATGGTATGACGAAACTTCCTTGGGATGTTTGTGAGGTTTTATGAAAGGTAGAATAATTGCGCGAGTCCAATCTTTTGGAATTTGACGTGAAGATCAACTGTCATTAAAGATTTCAGGAGATTTATTGCTTTGAGAGATAGAGAGATGGTTGATTGTTTGGAGAGAAATTTTATCATGCCCTGACTGCTGTTCTTTTTGATGAGATATTGCTATTTCTAATTCTTTTAAAGAGAAAGGTTTATTAATATCTTGACTGTTGTCCGGAATAGGAATATTTGGAATACTATCGTTGTTTTGTTTTGCCTAATATTGTAAAAAACAATCTGCTTGAAATTGTTCGTTTGTTAGTATGGTTCCGTTATTCTCAATAATATTAAATGAAGAATAGTTAGGATTTGCTGTATTTTTGATTATCCGGATTATTTTAAAAATAATTTTAGGAGAATAGATTTTTTCACATGTCTTGTGCCAAAATTTTTCTTTACAGGCTTTGATTGTTCGCTTAAGTTTTGCACTTATTTCTTTATATATTTTATCTAGTTTTCTTTTTTTTCTTTTTGCTCTTAAATGCCCGCATGCTGCTGCCCACCATGGAACTCTTGAACTGATCTGGGTTTTTTTCTGATTCTTGAGATAAGATTTGAGCTTTTTTAATTTCTTCTATAATATCTATATTTATATTTGCA
Organism: Trichonephila clavipes; assembly: GCA_019973935.1. Taxonomy (NCBI): domain Eukaryota; kingdom Metazoa; phylum Arthropoda; class Arachnida; order Araneae; family Nephilidae; genus Trichonephila; species Trichonephila clavipes. The sequence continues at coordinate 266,019 of BMAU01018525.1, forward strand.
TTTAAATTTAACTTTTGTTGAATAAGATTGATAAATTTGTTCAAATTGGTTTTTTGTTTAAAATTATTTGTTGCTAAGCTGTTTGTTCTTTTGTATTTAATGATTATAGCTAAGTGGTCACCTCCAAAATTATCGGTATTTGTGAACCAGGATAAATCATAATTTAAATTTATAGATGATAAGGAAAGATTTATAGATGTAAAAATTAACAATGAATGTAGATAAGTTGGACTTTTATCGTTTAGCAGCATTAAGTCATATTCAATAATCCAATCAAAAATCTTTTTTCCAGAAGCATTGAAATTTTTTTATTCCCATATCTCATGAGATGCATTGAAATCTTCTAATATCAAACTATGATTATCAATATATGATGCTATTTTCGATAAGTTGACGTTATTGAAGTTTCCCGGTAGAATGTAGATATTGAAAATTGTAAGAGGAACTGAATTTATCTGAGTTCTGACTATTAAAATTTCTATGTCTTCATTAATTTTTGAGAATATTTTTATATATAGCTCTAATATCTTTATTTAAAGCTATCATTAATCCTCCTCCTTTTCTGATTTCTCTATCAATTCGGAAAATATTCTTATTAGGAATAGTGAAAATATCATTTGGATGTAACCATGTTTCTTGAATTATTAAAATGCTTGCTTTTTGAAAAATTAGCTCGAAAAGAATATCTGACCTCTTGTTTTTTACTCCACGTGCATTCCATTGGATTATATTCATGATTTAAAGGGAAAAAAGGTACAATACTACTAATCAGTTTAAATGTGTCCAAAAAAAACAGTTTAATATTGATTTTTTAGTGAAAATATAAGAAAATTTGTATATTTATCTATATTTTATATATATATTTTGTGTTCCACTACACTTTCTAATATATTTCCTCTGTTCTGATAGTTTATTTAGTCTTTTTGTTTTCTCATTTAGTTTTCTATTTATTGGGTAGTCGCCATCTTTTGAAATTGTTATATTGGATGCAACTTTTTTTAAAGTAGATTCCATTGTGTTCATCAAAGAAAAAAAATCTCAAATTTATTTGAGTTACCACCGTATTCAGTTCTGACGTAAAACGCTGTACTATTTGTTCTAATTTCTTTTCAAATATATTATTGTTTTCTTCAAACATCTGTTCCAAGTTTTTAATCTTTTTTTCCTGATTTTCTATTTTCATTGTTGTATGTTTTAGCTGAGTATTAGGGTTTTTTTTTAAATTTTGAAACTTTTTGACTGCTTCACTTCTCGAGATTTGTTGCTCTACTTTAATTTTTAAGATTTCGACTCCTTGATATTTTTTGTAAATTTTAGCGTTGGCATCATGCGCTTCTCCACAAGAGCTATATTTTTTAATTTCAGTTTCTTTACAATCATTTTCAGGGTGGTTTAATGAACATATTTGGCATTTTATTGAGCTTCAGCAGAATTTTTGAAAGCATTTCCAACAGTTTGTGCATTGTTTAGGTTTTTCAAAGTATAAATTAGTTTTAAACATTTCAAACCCTATTGGGAACCCCATGGGGATCATGCATCCAATTTGGGTAACTTTAATTGTTTTGATAGGTTTGAATCCTGATTCTGTTTTTTGGTGAAACGTTGAATGTCCAAAATTGCTTAATTGTTGTTTTCTAGTTCCGATTTTATGTCTTCTATTGTATAATCCGTGTCTATTCCTTGCAAAATGTAACTACTGGTTAGGTCAATAAAGGACAGTCTTGTACTTATTTTTTTTCCATTTATTTCTTTAATCTTTAATGCTTCTTTGGCGGTCTCGCAACTATTTGTTTTGATTATAATCTCGCCGCGTTTCTTGTTTAGCTTATACTCAGAATACTTTTTTTTAATTGTGAACGCTTTCATTGTTATTTCTTTTAATTTTTAAGTGGATTACCACTCTGAAAGTTATTTTTCTAATTTTAAGAAAATTGTAATATATTTGGACTCGTATTTAAATTTCGTCTTTCCACAAACTTATATATATAGCTATAATATAATTCTATATCTGTTAAATTACATCTATATTTATTTAATGAAAAATTAGAATTTGTACTTTCGACCTCCATTTTATTTTCTGGGTGAGGGTAATCACCCATTTTTTCTTCCCTACTCCAACACTCAATTTTGTATTAATACACTATCTTGTGTAAATACTAAAATTAAAATGTCTTATCCGAAGATAGAAGAAAAGTTATACTAAATAAATTTCAAGGGAAAAAAACTTAATCAAAACGATCTCACCACCTGGAATCCGCTTGAAATGTTTGCTACCGGCAACAATCTTTCAGCATCACATCCAAATAACCGACTCTCAACCAAAGCATTAACGACATGCCCATTGACAGCGACGGATACAAAGTTTTGGACTAGTTTAGAGGCCGTGTATACTGGAGGGTTTTCGTTTATTGCCGCCTTACGTCCCATGCAGGTCACAAGTCTTAGTTTTCCTCACTGGTTCTAACAGGTGAGCGACGAGATACAGATCTTGATTGGCGGCGTTGTGGATTGCGTCTAGGGTACGGCGAATTACTTCTATAACGCTGGTAGTTAGATTCAGGATCACGGCCGTAATTAGAAACAGAGTCAGAATCCCAGCGTTCGTACTGGTCTAATTGCCTTCTTTGTCTTGCTGCGCTAAAAACACGTCATCTATCATTGCAATAACTAGTCACGTGACATGGTCGTCCACAATGAAAGCAAATTGGTACGTTATCTGAAATACGACAAAGGTCAGCCTTCCTTCCGGTATCTTGTTGAGTTGGTCTATTTTCTTGTCGAGGTCTTGGCCTTGGTCTCCAGAAACTTTTGCCAGTACTTTTAGTTCTGCAAGGAGAAGGTGCAGGGTTTTCTCGAGTGCGTAGGGTCAAATTGCTTCAAACTTCCTCTCGGATAATGGATTATAAATCGCTTGGCCCGTCGTTTATGCATGTTACAATCCGTGGGAGAATATCGCGATTTTTTCTTAAACAATCCTTCGAATTAGATCGCTTCGATCTTCTTCATTTGCCGTTGATATGGGTGTAACATTAGGTGTTGCGTCTCATATCGTAGCGGTACAACTCGTTTCTTTCTCATGACATCCACTTCACGGCAACGCGTAACAAATTTATCTACTGTGCTAACTTCGCTGTTTATCAGTACTTGATAGAGATCTTCAGCCACTCCTTTCATGAGATGCGATATATTTTGATCTTCCTGCATATTGATACCACCCATTTTTTTAATATATCCGACAATATTAAAAAAAAGAAGCTGAATTGATATACGTCCTGTAAGAAGTAAAGGTTCCTACTCTAAATTTCAAAAGTGACTAAGATGACCACCGTATTTTACTTTGGTCAGAAAAGTTATCCAACACCATCCAATCAGATGACCTCAAAAATAACCGAAAGTTTGGACCTCCCTCACACACCCTCTACGGCTTCTTCCTCTCCTTTCTGTTTTAGTACTCAATGTTTTAGTTCTGTTTAATTACTCCTTTTTGTGGTTTGTACTTTTCTTTCCTAAAGACTTCGGACCAAAAAGTGTTTTCTGGTCCCCTCTGAAGTGAAATTCCCATGAGATATTATACATCGTGGGGTGGATGACCAGAGTACTTAGCTCTTCCAAGCTATAACCTCTCATTATCAGGATTTTGAGGGACTGTTATGCTATGACTCTTGCCATTGGCGTAGCTACACTGGTGTGCAAAACTTCAGCAACAGGTGGGTTTATTGCCATAACTTCTCGAAAAATCATCTGAGAGACATGAAATTCTGAAATGAGGGAGAGTATTATGTACGTAAAGGATGACGAAAGCATCGGCGCTGAAAAACGAATACAATGCATACGTTATGGAATCAAACAAAAACAAGCTTTATTGAACGCATACCATCGTGACTCATGATGCTCTGTCCAACAGGAAGAACAACAAGCAGATGTTCCTTAATATGGTATATGCCTTTCCCTCACTGCAATGGTTGCTTCGCACCGTCATACTCAGAACAAGCATACTGCGGTAGAATTCTTCAATCAGCATCTGTTTGAGTTGTTGGGTGTTCTCCGGATGATGTAAGCGTGCTGCAATATGTCTCCCCAAAGCATCCCTCACATGTTCGATGGGATTTAAATCTGGGGAGTACGCTCGCCAATCCATTCGAGTGAAATCTTCACTTTCCAGCAGCTCCTCAACAGCAAGAGTCCAATGTGGCTGTGCATTGTCATCCATAAAAATGAAGTCTAGGCCAATGGCACCTCGGAACAGACGCACAGGGGGAAGAAGTACCTCCTTACAATAGCGATCCCCGATTACAGACCCTATATCGAAAATGTGGAGCTCAGTTCGCCCGTTCAGCATAATGCCTCCCCAGACAAGAACTCCAAGACCACCGTAATGGTGTCTTTCGTTGATGTTACTCGTATAAAACCGTTTCCCGATCTCTCTCCAAATCAACTCTCATCCGTAAAGAGGACACGACTTCCTAGACAGTTGTCCAGTTTTTGTACTCTGCACCACTGTAAACGGTGGCGTCGGTGGTCAACTTTCAACGGGAGGCAGCGTTCAGGACGGCGTGCGAATAGGCCCCCTTTGTGAAGGGGTCTGGCCACAGTAAACCGCGACACTTGTCGCCCCGTTGCTGTAGAGAGTTGCTGAGCAATGACGCTTGCTGACTGCCGTCGGCTTCTTTTCGCCTGCAGGATGATATATTGGTCATCCCCTGCAGTTGTCGTCCTCGGACGGCCACCACCAACCTTTATAACAGCAGTATCTGTGGTTTGGAACGCTTTCCAAACGCGCGAAACGACACTTTTGTTGATTCCGAACTCTGTAGCTACACCGGTGACGATACGCCCCTCCTCCTTTCCGATCATTCTTCCACGTGTGAAGTCGTCCAGGTGATTTCTTCTAGCCATATTTCACGAACTGACTCACTGGCACTTGAAGCGAATATGTTGAATTGCGTCTGCGTCCTTCATTTTATTTTACTGTTGAACAGCACGCGCCGACATCACACGTTTTGCGTACGCTCACGTCGCTTCTGACGTTTCGTTCCTGATATTTGCATACGCATGACGTTTCTACTGACTTACGTTTTAACTGTACTGATCTCCAGACCTCCTTTTCTGCAATTTCATGGTTATCTGCTTAATTTTTACATCGTTGCTAAAGTTTTCCTTATCAGTATAGTTTTGATGGAGACCTGTATCAAAATTCTTCCAGTGGTCCTTTTTATATATGAGGACCCTGTTAGTAGGACTGTAGTTACACATGTTGGGGCCCCGTATCATTGAAACGGCTGATCGGCGGTAGCTACGCCCCTGACTCTTGTCCTTTGTTAAATAATAGTACTTAAAAAGTAAAAAAAACTCTTTCAGGAGACTAATAGAAATAAAAATTTAAAATTAAAAGAATACATTAAGTGCTTGAAAAATACCATGTGAGATATTGACATCATGACATGAGGAGATGCCTTTGGAAGGATGCTAAACGGTTTGTAGCAAACAAAACTGCAATTAAACAAAGCAATTTATCATATAGTGATTATACTGAGTAACAGATTGTTTAAAACAATAATTTATGGTAAAACAGCTTTGTAATAATTAGATTGACTTAAGAGTAGTCGGTAGGCCCTATACCGACAATGCTAAATTGAGCCATTTTAAGAACCTTTTTCTCAGAAATTGTTGAATGTAAAAACTTCAAATTTTGGCTGTATAATAATTAGGCTTTTTTATTTAAATAATGGTAAAATGTTTCAAATATATTGTTTACTTTTTTCAAAAAAATTCATCGTAAAAGTATCGCTTTGAAATTTGTGAAAATTGTCATTTTTTTTACAACTGCTTCTGAGCAAAATATTTTAGAAAAATCTCCAAGAAAGTAGCTCCATTATATATAGTTACATATTATTTATGTGCAGTAAAATTGCAAGTAGTTTTATTCATTATTTTCTATTAAAAAGGTACACGCACTTTGAAAACAATCATTTTAAGATAATTGCATTTTAAGTGTAAAAAGGCACTTAATTACAAAAATAGTGAATTACAACATGTATTTGCCCTATTTTATTAGACATTAGTATCTTCTTAATTTTTTAAACATAAAATATGAAACAAAAAAGCCTTAAAATGTTCAAAAAATACATACATAGTAATTTTCAGTTTTTGTTCAACGAGATTTTTTTTAGCATTTTGCATCAATTTTTACAAATTATGTAACAATCTGTGAAGAATTTTTAACTTCAATGCATTATAAATATCAAATTTGACCTTATAACGTCATAAATATAATTTAAACATGTATCAATATGTAAAAGTCATGATTTTGGAACATGTGATTTTACGACGTTAGAAAAATTTAATTATGGATTTAATGTTTCCATGCAAACACAATTTCTAAAAGTTTCAAAATTCAAAACTTTCTCTAAACTGTACAAAGGATTTCTAAAAAAGTCAAAAATAAAACTGTTTTTATGTTTTTAAATATGAAATAGGTGTATTTTTATGCATGTAACAAACTTCTCGCAACGACAAAAAGCATTACACATCTGAGTTGTTGTTAGTTACCTATTATTGAAAAACTTTTGAATTATTAAAGCTTAAAAACTTGCCTGAACAATAAATAAACATTAATATTTGTAATTAAGTGAAATATTTAAAATATATTGTTTAGTTTTCTCAAAAACATGTAACATAAAAATATCACTATGAATTTTTAAAAAAATTGACATTTTTTGTCACGAGATATATGGACTCCAGTCAAATATTTTGGGAAAATCCCCCCAAAACTCACATGAATATATATATTTACGTATAAGTAATATGAGGGGGGGGGAGGGAATTCATTACATTCATACATTATATTCTGAGAAAAACATGAATACAGTTTTAAAAACATTATTTTTGAGAAAATTGAATTTTCACTATAATGTGCCACTTTATCACAAAAATAATGAATTACAACATGTATTTGTCCCATTTTACTGAACATTAGCATCTTTGAAATTTATTTTACATAAAATAGTAAGCAAAAAAGTCTTAAATTGCCTAGAATAGCATTTTTCATTTTTTTTTGCGAGATAATTTCTAGTATTATATCAATTTCCTCAATTCTGTATCAATTTTTGAAGAATTAGTAGCTTTCATGCTTTACAGATATCAAATTTGAACATAAAGCAACATAAATATAATGTGAAAATGTATCAATATGGTTTTTGTGAGATGAATTTGAGATGTTTATTTATATATATAAAATACCTATATATATATATATATATATATATATATATATACGACATTTTGAAAGTTTTCGCTGGGATTTTTTGTAAAGTTATCATTAGGTTTTGTTGTTGCAGACATTTTCTAAGGTTTAAACTTCAAAAATTACTCTAAAATGGACAAATGTTTTCTAAAACAGCCAAAATAAAACTATTTTTATGTTTTTAAACATGAAATTTATCTATTTTATGTATATAACAAGTTTCTCGCAAAGTCAACAAACATCACACTTGATGTATCATCTCATACCTTTATCTCAGAAACTATTAAACATATGAACTCAAGACTTTGACTATATGTATTAATTATACATTTATATTTATACTGAAGTGAAAAATTTTTTTAAATATATTAATTAATTTTTTCAAAAACAATTTTTTAGTTGAGCGAGCAAATATGATTATTATGAATTTATTGAAAATTGTCATTTTTTGTTATGATATCTGCTTAAGAATATTTCAAGCATGTCACTTCAGTATACACAATTGCATTTAAGAAACAGAGTATATTTATACAATTTAAAAAAAACACTTAGAAAACATTTATAAAAAATCTTACCTTGTAAAAGTATCCAATATTAAGTATAGTATCTTCATTATCCATTATGCAGTTATAAAATGAAGATTCATTATGTAAATATTTCTCACCTGGTCACAATTATACATATATTCTAATTTTTTTCTTTTAACACTACTTAAACACGCGAAGATTTAGTAATCATTAATTAACTAATTAAAAATGAATTTAAACTACAGAAAAGACATAAATTTCAGTAAAAAATGCCTACATTTTAAGTATAACATTTACTAAAACCCACATGAAAATCTGAAATTGCCTGTAAAGGTTTTTAGCAAATCTAACAGTTGCAGTTATACAATTATCTAAAGTTAATTTGGGTATTAAAAAATAAAAATTAATCGAGGCTTTGCAAATTTTCCCCAGTTTTAAAAAGGCAATGTTTACAATTCTATTTGTCAAAATGTTCGTGATAAATCAACTGATTATTTTTTAAAAATCATTTTAAAATACTTCTAATTCATATAATGGCTTATATGTTATATCATTGGAAAGGTCTTGATTTGTAGATTTGAGAAAAAACAAAAACTCAAACTAGATTTTTAAAAGGGGTTTACCCTACTGACTTCTCTTAAGTTTTCTAGTGGATAGATTCAATATCCCCCCAAAAAAGGTTGTAAGCAGCTCATAACTAACTATGAGATTTTCTGAGCAAATGAATAATGGATAAATCGAGAAATGTAAAACTTTTTTTTAACATTTGAAAATCGATCAATTCGATTCACAATTGCGAGATTAAAAAAGCAAACATTATTAATTATTACAGTTATATTTTTCTTTCGTTTATAAAATAAATCATTCATTTTAGAAGTTTAATAAAATTAAAAATTATGTATATTTGCGTTTAAAAAATTAAAACACCGTTTAAATATTTAGAAAATTAAGTTTGTAACAAATGGTAATATTTATTATTTATTTATTGTAATGGCCGCTAGATTGTGCCCCCAGAGTACTAGTTTAGTTTCCCTCTCGTGGGAAACCGGGAGTTGAATCAGTAAGACGGTGGATTTTCTGTTGTACGCATCGCAGGGGAAATCCTTCCCCACGTGTTCCTGTATTATATATGTAAGGATAATTAAATTAGATTAAAAATTAAATTCCCTATCTAGCACTTGACTCATCTTTCTCAGTTCCCATCTTCAAGTATCAAACTAATCACCCATTTATTTCTTCCGAACATATGGCCTAGCCAATAAACATATCTAATTCCAGATCGTTAGATTTAATAGTCAACATATGTCAGCATTAACTTGCAAGCACCCTCTTCAAAGCAGCGATACTTACCATATGTTTTTCAAGTGTTATCCACTTGAAACCACCACCATGGCGTGCTTTTTCCTCCCTGTTCTCGGTGTCAGAACAGATGTACAAATGAAAGAATAAATGTCGTCTTTTCACTTTTCTAACTTTAATCTGATTCTGTCTTAAAAATCATGACAGAATAAAAGCCGGTTGGATCTTTGTCTGCGATCTTAATGTAAAAAACTAATCTTTTTTATAAAATATTTTAATATAAAAACAAAAGCCAACTGCAGTAATAACTGATATGAAGAATTTTATGGAAGACTGACGGCACTCTACATTTGTTAGCTGAGCACGTTGGGTTACCAGAATTAATCTATGGTACGGAAAGAGAAACGCGCTAGTAATCGCCGAAAGAACATCGCTCTTACCGCCAAAGAAATAGAATCATCCTCTTCTCCTAACAAGATTTCAGAAAGTCATACTTCAAAAATGGAAACAATGAATGAAATTAAAATTAAGCAAGAAGAGAATTTAGATGCTGATGAAGAAAAATTACAACAACCTATAACCATTATTAAAAATGATATTCGATTTGAAGATCTACAGACTTTTTTCCAAAAATATAACCTGGAAATACCCATCCAAACATTCATTAGAAATTTTGAAAGTACGTGCGATTCCTTCAATATACCAGAGAAACAGAAAATCCTATTTATAATCAAGTTAGTAGATAGAGCTGTGAAGACTTACATCCATTCACAATCTATCCCTAAAAGTTTTTACGAACTGAAAAATAATTTAATACGTGAATTCGGAACACAAGTCAATCCAGCGGAGATTCATCTTCAATTATCTAAAACAGAAAAAACCTCAAAAGAGACCCACATAGAATATTTCTACAGAGTAAAAGAAATCGCATCCCGGATAAACATGGAAGAAGCTGAAAAATATTACATCATAAGAGGATTAAAAGAAAATAGAGCCATAGAAATACAGTTACAAAGCTGCAGCAACATAGAGGAACTGAAGGAAAAAATGAAAATCTTAGATATCCAAGAAAAATCAAAATCAAGTAAGAATGAAGTTATATACCCAAAGTATCCAATGACAAGAATACCTTATCATACGAATCAATTTGCCCATAGACAACAATATGGAGGATGGAATTGGAGAAATGACCAATCTCAACATCCGGATACCATAACCAATACAAGATATAAGGTATACTCTCCTCAATTTCCATCACCTTATCATCACCCTTCCTTTTCACTTCAGCGGCCGACTCTATATCCGAGAAACCAACGATTTCCACAACAACCGACAGTTTTGCGACCCAATGCTCCAACTCTCTACCCCCGTCAAAGAACACAAAACAATAATACGGTATTCCAACCTCATCAAACATGAGAACTTATGATCATCCAGGGAAGAATCAACTTCAAACAAGTTGATGTCCTCTTGGATACAGGATCAAGTGTCAGTATTATTCCAAAAAATATAATATCACAAATCAAGGGATACCACAATGTAGAGTATATCAAAACAAAAATTGCCACCATCAATGGAAAAATTGAGGTGAGTGAGGCAATTACTTTACAATTGAAAATAGGAGAAATTATTGAAAATATTAAATTCCTCATAGTAAATGTAGAACTGAAATATTTAATAATTTCTAATAAAGCTATGAGTATTTTTGAATTAAATATTAATTTTAGTGATTATAAAATTTTTCAAAGAGGAAAACAAATTTTAAAAAATTACGAATCTAAGAAAAATATTAAAGAAAATGAACCTCTTAAATTTAGTAATAATAAAATTATCACAAAGAAAACTGATAATGTGTTTAATATAGAAATAATTCCTAATAGTGATTATGATATTATTAATATGATTATTGATAAATATAAACATGTCTTTGCTAAAAATAAGTTTGATGTGGGCGAGTTAAAATGTAATTCTCCTAAAATAATACTTACCTCAGAATTACCCATTGCAAATCGACCATATAGGACATCTTTTAAAGATGATACGGAAATAAAAAAGCAATTAGATGCATTATTGAAAGCAGGAATAATAAAACCATCTTATAGTTCTTATGCTGCCCCTATAACATTGGCTTTTTTAAAAAGAGGATAATGCTCGTACACGATTATGTATCGATTACAGAAAGCTAAATGCTATCACAAAATTAGATGCAGAGCCAATTCCCCGAATAGATGCAGTTTTAGACAAATTAACACATGCAAAATTTTTCTCAACCATCGAACTATGTTGTGGTTATTGGCACATTAAATTAGATGATAATGAATCTGAAAAACTTGCATTTACATCAAATTACGGTCTTTTTCAATTTAATCGTTTGCCTTTTGGATATAAAAATTCTCCAGCGATATTTCAAAGAGCTATTAGACAGATTTTAAATAAATACCAAATAAAATTTGCATTAAATTATTTTGAGGATATAATAGTATTTTCGGAATCAATTGAAGAACATGCAAAACATTTAGAGGAAATTTTTAAAATTTGTGAATAGAAAATATTAAATTAAAATTATCAAAGTGTAAATTTGGCAAAGATACAATTGATTTCTTAGGATATGAAATAAAACAAGGGTCATACACTCCAAATAATACAAATGTCGAAATAATTAAAAAAGCTTTTACCCCCTAGAAATGCAAAGGATTTACAAAGATTTCTTGGTAGTATTAATGTCTATTATAAATTCATTCCTTAATATGAAAAATTAAGAGAATGCCCCCTTAAATAATCTTAAAAAGAATCAAAATTGGAATTGAACCCCAGAATGTCAACAATCTTTTCAAAAACTTAAAGACAGCTTAATTTCAAAACCCATTTTAGCTATATTCAATCCAAATTAACCCTGTCATCTTTATGTAGATGCATCGAAAACTACAATCTCAGGTATCCTCAAACAACAAAAACCCAATGGAAATCAACATCCGATTGCATTCCACTCGAGACGACTGAGAAATTATGAAATTAATTATACAATAACTGAATTAGAATGTTTAGCTATAATTGATAGTTTAGATAAATTCCATTGCTATCTTCATGGATCTCATTTCACAGTTCATACCGATCATAATGCATTAGTTTGGCTTAAAAATTTCAAAAATCCCACGGGTAGACTTTTTAGATAGTCTTTAAAAGTTTCTATGTATGATTTTGATATAAAATATAAGAAAGGTAGCACTAATGTTGAAAATGATATGTTAACAAGAAATCCTATTGCTTATCATATAATTAATACACCCCCAGAACCTTTATTAGATATCAATGAAATAAATCATTTTCAAAATATAGAAAATACATCAGCTCCTAAATGTTTTAAGAGAGATGGTGTTTTTGTAGTTAAAAGACAAGGTTTAACTAAAATAATTGTACCCAAAGCTCTAAGAGTGAAATTAATGGAAAAAACTTATAAAAAATTTGGCCACCCTGGTGTAGCTACCATGTTAAAATTAATATCACCACAATATTATTGGATAAACATTATTACTGATGTACGAAATTATGTGAAACACTGTGAAACTTGTCAAATAAATAAGAAGTCACATCAGAGAAAATATGGACTGATGCAATCACTTCCCCTTTGTGAAAAACCCTTTGAACTTTTATCGATAGATAGTGTAGGTGGTTTAAATTATTACAACTCTGTTAAAAATATTTACACATTATTATTGATCATGCAACTAGGTACATTTGGACTTCCCCATCAAAAAATGCAACAACACAGATACTTATATAAATTGTTTAAGACAAATCTTTCAGAATCACATACCGGAAAAAATTTTAGGTGATAGAAATACTGCGTTCACCTCTTCAAAATTTAAGCATTTTTTAAAACATAATAATGTCACTCAATTATTAACTACTTCTCACAGACCACAAACCAATGGATAGGTTGAACGTGTAAATCAAACCATCATTACCTGCTTAAAATGTGAAATTAGTAATAGTTCAAATAAAGTCCCATGGACAAAAATTCTAGAAAAAGTAAACCATCAGTATAATCAAACTCCACATACAATAACAGGTTTCCCTCCAATCTACTTAATGTATGGTAATTTACCTTTCGAAATTTCGCTAAAAGATAATGAGATATATCCTCCCTTAGAAGAAGCAAGAAAATTAGCCAAAGAAAGAACAGAACAATATTATAAAAAATAAATAAGATTAGATATGATAAAAAAAAAATTTCAGGAAGCTGATTTCAAGGTTTGTGACTTAGTAATGTATGAGGAATTTCAATACCCCAATACAAGGAAATTAAGTCCCCCTTATTCAGGCTCTTATACCGTTTTAAGAAAATGTTCTGATGTATTATTTGAAATTGATAGACCCAATGCCCTTAATAAAACTGACACTGAATTGGTTCATTCAGTTCGTTTAAGACATTTTCATCCATCTGAAAATTTTCAGTTAAATTACATTCAACAAAATACCCATAATAATGAGAAGAAGATAATAACTAAAAGAAACATCTTACGTAATACAGAAATAACTGAGTTCTGCTTAACAAGACTTTTCGGCGAAAAAGAATAATATATGATATAATATGGTATTTAATTTTTATAATATAGTTGTGTTATAAATGAGATATTTTCTTTATATTTTAATTGAGAAAACAAAGTATATAGGTTTAGTCATATAAAATTTTGAGAAATTTTAATATATACTTCTCATAATTTTATCTTAAGATGTCGAATGAGTTAAGAGTTATGATAGAAATTGGTGTTTTAAAGTGAAAAATATAAATTAAGGTTTTAGAACAATGACTAATGAGATAACTAATACTATAGATATTGATTATTATAAGAAACAAAAGTAAAGTCAAGTTGTATTCTTTTTTCTCCATTGAATTCAATTGTTTTGTTAATTATTTTATTCAGCAGTAATCTTATTGCATGTCATTTAATTTTTCTTTATTTTGAAATTGTGTGTTTTGATATACCGGCCATATATCAGGATTCACTATTTCTCGAAATTTTTTTATCTAAAATTAAAATTAATATAATAACTTGAAGCTTATTTTTGGATATTACACAATGGATAAGCGAGAATACAATCATTATAATTTTGTATATGTCTCGAAACATTAAGAGGACAAACTTGTTTAGTTTGATATGTACACCTCTCATTGTTTCTTATCAGCATCCCTGAACATCTGTGAGTTGATGACGCAGATTTCTCAGAGAGATGTGTTCAAAATTAAGTAAGGTGATACAGTTTTATTAGTGAATGTGTAATGCAAGAGAAACTCAAGAATTTTTGTCTATGAAACGTATTTTTAGAAGGTTACGGAAAGAGTCAAAATATTGCATGCGATATTAAGTTATAATGAATATTGTGAGAGAAAAATTTTCATACATACTAAAAGTTATTATTGAAGTGAGTCCACTTTTCCGACTCAAAAATAATAAAAAAGTGCTCTTATATTCTTGTATTCTTTTATTCCTATATTCTTATAATTTTTATATTTTATAACGCATATGAAATAAAACATTGTTTATAGTGTTGGATAGTGCATAGAAGTTGTGTGTTATACACCGTTTTCATATTATTAGTAATTTCCTTTTATTAGTGTCTATATTTTTTTTATCTTTTTAAAAAATGTATTTCATATATGCAAAATGTGTGTAACAATATAAGGTATTACTACGATGGCGCCAGAGTAGATTTTTATACAAAATTATTAATTTAATATTTGTATGATTTCATGTATTTTTATATTTACTATCTTATTGTTTGATATATTATTTTCCAACATAATTTTTTTGAAAATATCTACCAGCTATAATACGAATCTATTATTATGAAGGAACAGGAGGAAACGCGAGCTCTTATTCTAGATGTCGAATATATTTGAACAAGCTAATCTTCATTTATATGTATGGAAATTCATTTTTATCAATTAATATGTTGGAAGTGTCCTAACTGTGTTTGTTGTTATAGTTTTTTTCGTTTATTGTATTGCTTTTTGATTTTAGTATTACTATTGCTTAAATATTTCTACTGTGTTTAATATGTCTTTCTAAATAATTATATGTGTTGTTTAGTGTTTATTGAAAATTGATTAAGTTTGTAAAGAGAGAAAAAAACCACGCCATGACTCTCTTTTAAAATTGGGGGGCAAATGTAAGGATAATTAAATTAGATTAAAAATTAAATTCCCTATCTAGCACTTGACTCATCTTTCTCAGTTCCCATCTTCAAGTATCAAACTAATCACCCATTTATTTCTTCCGAACATATGGCCTAGCCAATAAACATGTCTAATTCCAGATCGTTAGATTTAATAGTCAACATATGTCAGCATTAACTTGCAAGCACCCTCTTCAAAGCAGCGATACTTACCATATGTTTTTCAAGTGTTATCCACTTGAAACCACCACCATGGCGTGCTTTTTCCTCCCTGCTCTCGGTGTCAGAACAGATGTACAAATGAAAGAATAAAGGTCGTCTTTTCACTTTTCTAACTTTAATTTGATTCTGTCTTAAAAATCATGACATATATATATCCTAGAACTGTATAAATGTACCTGTGTACAGTAAATAAACTGTATTTAGACCTGAGGTGAATTAATCTCATCTATAGCTACCCATTCATCCCAGCGGTGTTAAAACTGGCGCCCAAACCCGTGGCTCGAAGACTATCGGCCCCCTTGAAGCAGAAACCGCCGCTGTGAGGAAACACCGCAGGGAAATGAAAATTTAATCGGCTCTGTAAACCATACCGTCCCGGAAGAAAGTCTTGCGCTGTAAGCCTTTTAAAGCAAGAGAAAATCCCTGGAAATCGAAAGACACAAAGTGAATCATCCTGACTTTAATTGTCTGAAGAGAAAAAAAAAAAGAAAATCTATTTCCTGTTAAAAGTTTTTGCAAGGTTTTGTGCATTTTTTCAAAATTTGCGGTAGTAATCCTGCTAAAGTGTGTTAGTGCTAGTGATCACTTTTCGAAAATCGCGGTAGCAATCCTGCAATAGTGTTTTGTGCATTTTTCATATACAAGTGGTAGCAGCCCTGCTACAGTATTGTGTGTTTTGCAAAAAGTAAGAGGTAGCAATCCTGTGAGTGTTTTTTTTAAAAAAAACAAGTGATAGTAATCCTGCTACAGTGTGGTGTTTTTTTTAAAAAAAAAGTGATAGCAACCCTACTACAGTGTTATTGACTGTGTCAGAACACCTGATATGGATGTGGACATACATATGGATAGTGATTTCAATAATCATTTTGCTTGATATTTTATAGAATTTCATATTGAATTTTTGTAGCATTACACAATTTTGTTTGCATGACCTTATTTTATTATCTTATTTCACAGAGTTATTTTTTTTTTTTGGTATTCTTATGCAATGATAATTCTTAATTTCGCTTTCTATTAATTTATTTCTTGAGATATAACGTTTCCTGTTTAATATTTTGAATTACACATTGATAATTATTATTTTGCTTGATATTTTATAGATTTCATATTGAATTTAGGTAGTTTTGTTTAGTATTTCCATTATATATATATTGAATTTTTGTATCTCATTACAACTCATGTGATTCCTAATTTTTCTCTATATTGATAATTATTATTTTGCTTGATATTTTACTGATTTTATATTATATATATTGAATTTAGGTAGCATTATTTGCCTGATTATTTTAGTTTTGTTTAGTATTTTCATTGCATTGAATTTTTGTATCATTGCAACTGATGTTTCTTAATTTTTCTTTATATTATTTTATTATTTAAATTAATGTTCTTTGTTGGTATTTTGAATATGTTATTAATTTATTTACCCATTTAAATTGTTTTCTGAAGTGCATAATGATTTATAAGATTTAAATGCTAGCCATATTTTAAAGTGTATTCCCATATCTGTAAGAGCTTTGGTGGACAATCAGGCCCTGAACTTGGTTATTTATTTGCAACTCTTAAATTTTTTCTATTATGTCATTTCTGGGAAAAGGGGGAAAAGCTGATTTCATTAAGCTTGCTATTGAGTAAGGTGAATTTAAGTCCAATGGGGAAGAGCTAAAAATAATTGAATTAAGAGCTAAAACTTTAAAAAGTGATGTTTACAAGGAAACCCCAGACTTTGTGAAATATATCTTTGAGGGCATCGTATCAAATAGGCTAGGCGATGAAAAAGAACAAAAAGAGAAAACACTACGTGAATTTGAGCTGCAGAAAATACGACTGCAAAATGAGACTCAAAGAGTCGTAGATCCACAAACCCTACCCCAAACAAAAATTGAATTAAAAACGTTGTTACCAACATTCAATCCTGAAGTTGATAACATGGCCCTGTTCCTTACCTTATTCGAACGACAAATGAAGCTTTTGTGGATCTTGGTAAGTACCCTATCTCATTGGTGCCCTATCTTGTGATGTAACCTCCCTCATTGCCAGCGAGCCTGATGAGAAATTCAGGGATTACTCCCACATTCGAGGTATGCTTCTGCAACGGTTCAAGTTAACCGCAGAAAAATTTCGGGAGCTATTTTCACGTCACAGAAAAAGCCCAAATGGGACGTGGAGGGATTATTATTTTGGAATCCGATCATATTTTGAAGGTTGGCTCACTGAGCTAAAAATTGATTCATTTGACGGCTTGAAGAATTTGATGATTGCCGATCAAATGAAAAAGAGATGCGTTCCAGAGTGTAAGGAGCATTATCTGGATATCTGGGAAGAAATCTCACCAGAAATGTTGGCAGACAAACTAGAAGCGTTTGACAGCATCTGGTGTTTCCTACCCTGTGGAGCTTGGAGACATGTGAAGGCAAGTGAAACCTTCAATGGAAAACAGGTATCATCCAGGAACCCTGACCGTCTTCCCAAAAGAGAATATTCCCATCCAGTACCAAATGAGAGATCCCCTCTCAGATGCTATGGCTGTGGGAGACAAGGGGGTGATAAAGTTTAGGTGCCCTACCTACAACCCCAGCTCCTCTCAAAGAATAGACGTAGCAATCAATCACATCAGTGCTTACACAACTCAGACCAGAAGCCTTCGATTGACCTTAATCGACATAACTTTCTGTGGAATAAAGGAAAGTGTATGTGCAGACACCGGATCTTCACATTTAATTGCTGGGGAAAGGATGTACCAGGTATTTAAGAATAAGGGACTCCTCTTCCAGGAAACCACATTAGCTATGAGCTTGGCAGATGGTCAATAGACCACAGGTGAAGCCCTCATAAAACCAAGAGATGGTAGAGATTGGGGGGGAATCAGTCTTAACCAAATTCATAATTCTCCAAAAGGCAAAGGGAAATAGAACTCTTCTAGGAACAGATTTCCTTAGTTCTGCTGGTTTGATTCTAGATGTAAAGAATACTTGTTGGTACTTCTGGGACAGTCCTACCCACAAGTATCCATTTGGTGAAGAATTGGATACCCCATCCATATCTGAGAAGATGCCCAGCAACACCTGCCAATTAAGAGAAGGGGAAGGTGAAAGTTTGACCTCTGTGTGTGTGTGTGTGTGTGCCCAGAAGGAGAAACTTAACCTCCTGTTGGAATCCTTCCAAAATGTCTTCGAACTAGGGGGAGAAGCAACAACTATCTTAGAGCACCATATCAACACGGAGAATAGTCCTCCTGTCTCTGAACCCCTTTTTCCACTTCGTAAACGTGGCCATCAACCAAAGGTCCCAAAAACTCCTGGTTTCTCGTCGGGTTGCCGTCGGAACCAGAGGGGGAGGATGTAACAAATGATAATATTTATTATTTATTTATTGTAATAGCCGCTAGATGGCACCACCAGACAGAGTACTAGTTAAGTTTCCCCCTGATGGGAAACCGGGAGTTGAATTAGTAAGACGGTGGATTTTCTGTTGTTCGCATCGCGTGGGAAAACCTTCCCCACGTGTTCCTGTATTTATACACTGCTCGCCACCGTAAATGCAACACCAAGAAAGACGAGATGTAGCACAACAAAATTTATTTTGTTGATAACATGTTCACCAAGTATCAAATGATTAAATTTATAGACTTCTGTAAAGTGTGGTTAATTCCAGAATCAGTAGCCAGAGTAGCCGCCATTGTTGGATATCACCGCTGTCACCGCCTCGGCATTGATTCAAAGAGACTTTGGATGTGTTCTTGGGGTACAGCTGACCAAGAAGCTTCCACACGTTGCCAAAGTTGATCTGGTATGGCAACTGGGGGTGTAATCTGGGTCAATCGTTGAGCAACCATAGACCACATGTTTTCTATCGGCGAAAGATCCGGAGAGCGAGCCGTCTAGGGAAGCAACTCAATCTGGTGATTGACGAAGAACCTTTGGGCAATGCGTGCCACATGTGGTCGCGCATTATCCTGTTAAATTATGGCTGTGGCCAAGCCCTGAAGGTAAGGAAGGACAACTGGATCCAACACCTCGGAGATGTAGCGCTGGCTGTTTGAAATACCGGTAATGCGTACTAGAGGAGTGCGAGAGTGATATCCAATACCACCCCATACCATAATACTCTATTCAGAACCAGTGTGGCGGTGCATAATGCTGCTGTTCAGCATCCTCTCTCCACGGTGTCTCCAGATTCGAATCCGACCATCTTGGTGTTGCAGACAGATGCGTGACTCTTCAGTAAAGACAACTTCATTCCATTCTGCCATCCTCATCCTTCTTTCATCGCACCATTGGCGGCGGAGACATTTGTGGTTCTGCGTCAAGGGTAGACCAAGCAATGGACGTCTTGCGGACACACCACTCTGCTGTAAACGGCGTCGAATGGTACGCGCAGACACTCAATGATACGTTACAGACTTAATGTGCTGTGCTATGGTTCGTGATGTGACTGAACGATTCGTCACTGCCATGCACACAATTTGCTTGTCCTCACGTGAAGTGGAGCCCTGAGGTGGATGCGGTCGGTCCGTCGTACCCTCCTGCATCCAATTGTCACATATCCGCATTACAGTTGTTTGGTCTCGTCCAATACGACTACCTATTTTCCTGAAAGGTAATCCACGGTCTCGGTAGGCCACTATCCTTCTTCTGTCGAACTCGAATACTTGATCAAAAGCTGATCGCTGTTTTCTACGAGACATAACTGATCGTTTTTTGAAAAAACCACAAGAAAAAAAATCAACGAACTTGAAATCGTCGAAAATCTCCAATCCTTAAATATTACTTAGAGATGGCGCCACAGGCGCGCGTGATGTGTGTCTACGCTGAAATTCTAATCTTTTGCATATCTCATCTCCGCTAATGCATGTTGTAAATTTCATGTTATATGCATGCTTCCTTCAGGGTGCTGCATTTACGGAGGCCAGCAGTGTATATATATCCTAGAAGTGTATAAATGTACCTGTGTGCAGTAAATAAACTGTATTTTGCCCTGAGGTGAATTAATCCCATCTATTGAGCTACCCATTCATCCCAGCGGTGTTAAAAGTTTTAATTTTTATAAAAATTAGTGTTTTTAAAAGTGTACTCAGCAGATTATCTTTTTGTGAATGTTTTATTTTCTAATATAAAAATAAAAATAAACTAGTAATAAAAATCACAATATTTTGACTATAGTACTAAAAGGAAAAACTAAAGGGTGTTTTTTTAGAGGTATAAAACTTTAAATTGCAATAAAACAACGATGTATTATTCGATTGACATGAATTTTTTTTATTCGAAAGATAATCTTGTGGCATTACATTTCAAATATGATTTCTGGCATAGGACTGCCACGGCTGGCTCGGATGTAGACCAATCTGGACGTCCAATTTTCGATGACTTTTTCCAACATTTGTGGCCGTATATCGGCAATAACACGGCGAATGTTGTCTTCCAAATGGTCAAGCGTTTGTGGCTTATCCGCATAGACCAATGACTTTACATAGCCCCACAGAAAATAGTCTAGCGGTGTTAAATCACAAGATCTTGGAGGCTAATTCACAGGTCCAAAACGTGAAATTAGGCGGTCACCAAACGTGTTTTTCAATAAATCGATTGTGGCACGAGCTGTGTGACATGTTGCGCCGTCTTGTTGGAACCACAGCTCCTGGACATCATGATTGTTCAATTCAGGAATGAAAAAGTTTGTAATCATGGCTCTATACCGATCACCATTGACTGTAACGTTGTGGCCTTCATCGTTTTTGAAGAAGGATTCCATCAGCCCATAAAGCGCACCAAACAGTCAGTTTTTCTGGATGTAACGGTGTTTCGACATACACTTAAGGATTAGCTTCACTCCAAATGGGGCAGTTTTGTTTGTTGACGTAGCCATTCAACCAGAAGTGCGCTTCATCGCTAAACAAAATTCGCTTATGAAAATCGAATCGGGAACAACGGCAATCTCGTTTTGGGCCCATTTGACGAATCTAAAAGCGTTGTTCAGGCGTGAGTCTATTCATGATGAATTGCCAAACCAAACTGAGAATAAATCCCTTGACAGCTGTTAAATCGGTCGCCATCTTGGAAAGTAATGCCAACTTAAACTTCTATACCTGGAAAAAAACACTCTTTACAATGAGCAGCAAATATATGTTCATAAGGTAATGCCCCACACATATTTCTTTTCACATAAAAAATTTAAATAAAAATTTTACTACTTAAAACTTTTGTCACATGTTTAACTAAAATGGATATATTTTGAATTAATTTTAATTCTAAATTTGATATGAGTAAAATGTATTGCGCAAAGAAATCACAGCATCTATTATATCAGAAATTTAGTCAAGAACTTGACCACAGGTTATTGAAAACATTCAATGATAGAAAATGCCAGACAGAGTAATTTTTAATAGAAAAAAACGCTACAGAGACTTTAAAATCGCGATACTGCCATATTTATTTGAATCTAAGCCGCTCTTTTTTCCCGATATTTATGCTACTAAAAATCGGGTGTAACTTAGAATCAAAGACGGAAAAATTCATCGTAGGGGAAACTTGAACAAGCTACTGTCGGATAGAAAAAATACAGGTTTTCGTTTATTTTAAAAATTATATATATATATATATATATATATATGAAGTCCCCTCTCCTAACTACCACACCAACGGGGTGACTCTTTGAGCTCTCAAAAGATTTAACGTGCATCGCTTCCCTACTCGGATGGTCTTCAGCTGTACTAGGCCCGAACTCATGGCACACCAGTCATGGGTCCGTTACGTTGACCACTAGGCTACCACAGACACTGTTTCGTTTGTAAATATATCATATATCAATAACATATTTTACTCTATTTTTTTTTATTTTTTTTTCTCAAAAATGTGCTTAGAATTTTAGTGCGGCTTAGAAACTGAGCATAATTAACTGAAGAAATAAGTTTCTGCTCATTAAATTAGGAAACAAGATTTCGTTAATAATTGTTCCAATGTTTTATGGTAAAGTCAAATATAAAATCTATTCGATGGAAAAAAATTCTTTTTTAGTTAAAAGAAAATAATAATAATAAGTAATTGTATTACAATAATTAGATTAAAATTTTAATTTGTGAGCTTCAAGGAGCAGTCATTTGTGTTCTTTACTTAATTAACAACTTTTGGTCAAGTATAAAATAAGTATACTTTCAGTTCAGCATTCAGTCGCTTCACAGCATTTAAATATTTTTATAGACATTTCTACAATAACAAATAAAAGAAAAAATCTAAGCAACATATTTATAAATTATCTATATAAATGAATTTTTTTAAAGCACACATGCAGAAAATATTTAAAACATTCCTAAATAGGAAAGTTCATTCGATTTGAGATGTTAAATCTCGGTACATCATAAATCTTTTCCATTGTCCACTATTTATCACAATTTGCAAGTTGCCATAATTTCAGCTGGCGACTATATTTCAGAAAGATATCGCCACACACACACACACACACAAATAAGTATTCGTAGACAAGAATAAATTCGCCTTTCAAACCGTGGTGGCGTCATCTGTTTGAGATAGTCCAAACTACACCAAAAATAATTCAGAGAGAGAGAGAATGAACTTAAAACTTAAGCAAAGTTAATTAATAAAAGCATAAAACATAATTCTGGCTACACCAGTCAAAAAAGAGGGAAGCGCATGCTTTCTTATTATATACCATTTAATACTACTCGAAAAAATAAATTTTTTTGTGTTAAAATGTGTTTCGCGTTTTCACCTCCTATACTTTAACATAGAAAATTCAACTTTCATTTTGCAATAATGCTGAAAACTGCTGGGTTTTTTTTTTTTTTTTTTTTGAAAAATCAAAATTCAAAGTACACTATCCTTTAAACAATTATTTTTTTTATATCCCTAAAAATTTTATTATTATTGGAACTTTTTCCTGACCACAAATGAGCTTCCCGTTTGATCCCTATTCTTTAACATTGACCGAAAACAGCCTTAAGTTGTTTAAAAATTTTAGAAGATTTAGATTTCTCTCCTGAACTGAATGGAAGCTTTTTTTTGTTGTAATTTGTCATCAATAATTGTGGACGAGAGAAAAAAATAGAGACGGCAATGAATTATAAATAATGTTTATTTGGACGATATTCGCAACTTAGATCGAGAGCAGCGTCAGCTCAGTATGTTGTAGGACCAACACAGATCAAGATACATGAAGAAACACATCTAGGTAGAAAGTCAAAGAGAGTACAGATGGCGTCCTGGGGGATGGCTTTCCTTTTCTTGGAAACAATTTGAAGTAATTCGTCTTCTGAAGATGGTGGTGGCTGGACATATAAATGACGTTCAGTCACGTCCCAGACGTGTTCGACTGGTGAGAATGGTAGTCAGGAAAACATTTATACATCGTGAAGACCACTTTGGCTAATGCGTGCAGAGTGAAATCAGGCATTGCGCTAGTAAAGGAAATGTAGCGTCATCTGCCCTAGAACATCATCCACGTGTCATTGTGCCATCATTATACCCTGAATACGAGCCAAAGTCAACAAGCCAAAACTATCATGTCGCTTAGTTAGTCGTTTCACAGATGCAGCCAGATTGAATCGATCACGGCATCGATCCC
The DNA here is from genome assembly GCA_019973935.1 of Trichonephila clavipes. Taxonomy (NCBI): domain Eukaryota; kingdom Metazoa; phylum Arthropoda; class Arachnida; order Araneae; family Nephilidae; genus Trichonephila; species Trichonephila clavipes. The sequence continues at coordinate 290,058 of BMAU01018525.1, forward strand.
ACACGTAGAGGACAGCAATTAATAGACAAACTGAAGAGTGACTCGGAAAAAAATACGACCTTGTTCAATTCCATCATCCACGTCGATGTAGTCCGGCACTTTTGAAAATGAAGGCGTCTGTTCTGTGGAGTCAATGGCAATCTTCTTAATAGACTACATGAGTGCAGACTACTAGCAACCAATCGTTGGGTGAAGTTTCTGGTCTATATATGGGAACTTCATTGAAAATGGAGTGAAAAGTGTCTTGCGAGAAGAGGACCACTTGTAGGTGGATACTTCGATTTACGCGTGCTGACGTCGTTATGTTCACTGAGATTTGATTAATGGAACACAAAAAATCCCTTTCTAAACCCAATTACCATGCTTATAAAATCCTCTGTCTCCTGGAACTGCTTTCGTTGATGGTGTCCTGGCATTCTGCGCTATTACAAGTGTCCTCTGAAACAGGAAAAAAAATTCCATGTTACTAATTGCAGTACAGATAGTGCCCATTATGCAGGTTCTATCTCTTATATCCTACTTAACGTGTGATGCATTAGTTGGAGAGATGCACCTATACTGGAATTTGTGTAAATTTCCAAATATTAACAAAAATATTTTCTACTTCAGAAATATGTGTGATTGTAAATTGTATTTAAAGTAACAAATATTTAACTTTTCAAAAATTTTGCAAAATAAAAAAATTAATTTAAGTTAATTGAGTATTGTTTAGAGAAAATATACACATTTTATTTTATTTTAAAAGTTATCTCTATAAAAAACATTTAATATGTAGTGTTTAATTGATAACACACACACACATAGTTTGATATATTTACGTTATTATTAAAAATATAATAATACTATATTTTTCCAAAGTATTTTCTGCAATTTCTAATGATTTAAAAACTTCCTTTTTCAAAAGGAATTGCGTTGCTTTCGCACTACACGCACACACAGTTACATATAGATTCAAGCTGTCTTGTGTGTGTGTATGTGGTCTTTATTATTTTTCTCTTTCAATTCTCTCTCCTTTACAAAAGCTTTTGGAGTAGTTGTGAAAGTTTGGAATGAAATTACATATATGCATCATTATCGGAATTTCATTGTTTTATTTTATCACCTTCATGGCGCGTGTGTTGTACCTTATCTGTTTTTTTCTTTCATTGGCTATATCGGTTTAAACTTCCGCTTTCGTTTAATATCTGGCGTCATATTCTGAATGATAAAATCAATTAAATAGTCTTGTCCAGTGCTTTGCGTTGGTGGCTTGCTCGTTCTCAGAATTTTACGTTTTCAAAGAATGTAAAATACATACTACTAGAAATGGAGGAACCTGTGATTTGGGCTCTTGAAATTATTTGCATTGAAAACCATGGAATAGAAGCAATGGAAATTTTATTTGTCTCATCTTATTTAGCTCCAGGGATTATAGCTTCAGATGTCCTGCTGTCAGTGATAACGGATTTCAAAAGTCTATCATGTGCCATTGAACTGCTCAAGCGACATTCTTTGATTGAAAGGACTGGAAGCGAAACAGATTTCATTATTAAAAAATACATCCAAAGGGCGATTAGAAAATTTTTAAAAAATGTAGGACTCGAAAAAAATTTACTTTCCTACATCCTCCGTAATTTATGGGATCAATTAATTCAAGTGAAATACACAGACCATCTCATGTACCTTCTGACACATGCGAAAGAGTATCAATTATTTCATAAATCAATAATTTCAGTTCGCGATTTGGTTCGAAGGAATCTCGTTGAGCAAAACAGATTTCAAGAAGCTTATTCCTTTTCGAAAGAGGCCTTAAACTTCTTGAGAAACAACCTAGGAGTTGTGCATCCCATTACATTAGATTTTCAGTACAACATAACAGTCTTACTCGGAGACATGGGAAAATTCGCAGAAGCCGAAAAGCTGCTGACTTTTGTTTTAAAAGAAAATATTAAGTCTTCGAACCAAAAGGAAGAATTCATTACCCGGCATGCTCTAGCAAGACATTTAATAGAGCAATCTCGGTACAAGGAAGCTTTGACAATATTTGAAACTATTTTAGGTGTCAGAGATTTCAGAGACTGCCGATGGAATAGTTTTAAGTGCTTGGCATAATTATGGCCTTCTACTGTGTAATATGGGAAAGTATTCTGAAGCTTATGATATTTTGAGAGACATTGCAAAAAGAACAAGCGAAATCAGTGATCCAGGAGATGATGATGTCTCAAAAACCCGCATGATTATGGCCTCAGTTCTTCTAAAACAAAGACGATACACAAAAGCTCTTGAAATGTATAATGAAATTTTGTACGAGCGAACACAATCTTTTGGTGAATTTCATTACAATACTTTAAAAACAAAACAAGAATCTGCTATGGTTTTCCTCGATCAAAAAAGATACGACGAAGCCCTATTAATATATTATGATGTGATGGACAAATTGAAAAGCACTCTAGGAGAATCTCACCCAGACGTATTGGCGGTTCGAGCAAATATAGCTATGATACTTTCTGATAAAGAGGAGTTTGAAAAGGCTTATGACATATACACAGACGTGTACAAGAAATTCAAAGCAACCCTTGGAGAAAAGTGCAAAGAAACCTTGCTCGTGAAACTTAATATTGGAGTGATACATTTCAAAACTGACAAATTAAAGGAGGCTTTGGAAGAGTTACAAGAGGTATATGAAGGCTTTAATCATATTTTCGGTCCAAGTCATAAAGACACAAAAGGAGTTGAAAAATTGGTTCGGTGTGTGAAATTTCATATGTCTCCGGTAATTAGAGGAAATCACTGCTCTGCAGTTGATTTGAGTGAGGACGAAACTACAGAGAAAAAGAATATTGATGACCGTATTTCAGATTATGAAAGTAAATGGCCTTTGCATCATGCTGCAGAAAATGGTGACGTGATTGCCGTAAAAGGGTTATTGTTGAGAGGAACATCGTACTGCGAGAAGAACTGCTACGACAAAACGCCTTTACAACTCACTTCTAACGAGGAAATAAGGGACTTGCTTAACTTGACGAAGCGTTTGTTCAGACATGTACGAAATGGAAACAACTGCGATATTTTGGAATACAATACAGTTATAAATGCGAGGGACAGAAATGGCTATAGTCCTCTTCATTGGATTGCTTACCATGGCAATCAGAGCGTACTTAGGCAAATTTTGGATGTAGGTATAGATATTACTCACATTTCTAATAAAGGCAACACAGCACTACACATTGCTGTTTCCAGGGGTCATAGAGAAATTGTTGAAATCATGTTGCAAAGAGCGAAGGGAAGTAAATTGAAGAAGTTGCTGAACACCAGAACAACGATGACTGGTTCTGGCGCGCTTCACGTGGCCGCCCAAATGGGGCTTTTGGATATTGTTAAATGTTTATTGAAGTATGGTGCCATTTATGACATCAGAAACAACAATTTCGAGACACCATGGCATCTTTCCCAAAATCCCTTAATTTATAAAATTTTAGACGACATACATGATCTTTTTTCATGCGCCAGAGATGGCAATGAAAGTGCTATAGTCAACTTGGGAAGAAAAGGATCCCGTGAAACTTTGGTAATCACAGGAGCTCGTAATAGCCAAGGTCAAACGTTATGCCAAGTAGCAATTATAAATAATCACCGTAGCATCGCAGATAGACTGATAAAGATCATGAAAGAAACCGACGGAAATGGAAGAAGTTAACTGAGGATAGCTTTTGGGTAAGTAAAACTATTTATTAGTATTAGGTTTGACCAGGAGCGTAGCTACCACCGTATCAATGATACGGGGGCCCCAACCTGTGTAACTACAGTTCCACTAACAAGCTTTTCATTTCTAAAAAAGAACCTCGAAGCAGTTTTGATACGGGGCCCACTCAGAACTAGCTACGCCAGTGGGTTTGACGGATTCAAAAATTTGTTTCTTTTTATAACCGCCCTCAATTATATCTTTAGTAGATTCTAAAGACTCATATTATAGCATAAGAAACATATAACGAGGGAGTTTTTCATTTATATTTAAAAAATCATATCTTTGTTATTTTAATTTATTCTAAATTATTTATGTTTATTCCATTTATTCTAAAAACTCACAATATACATGAAGTAAATCCTTCTTAAGAGATTAATTTGCAAATATTTTTATAGGATCTATATCATCCATTCGAAGGCTAAAGCTATGTTATTTCTGTTGCAGGATTCAGAATACTGTGGCATTCCTCTCATTTGACCAACAAAGGGCGTGGTATAGAGTCAGGAGTATCCAAGAAACATAACCTCAAGATATAAGAAGAGTCGAGAGAGAGCCCACTTATTTTTTTTTCTTTGTAGAAACTGAGATACAGTCCATTATACAACGAGCACAGAGTTATGGCCTTCTTCGCAGAATCCGTTGTGCATTTTAACTTTCAATTAAAGCATATTATTTTTAAAAATCTTTAAAATTTTTATTTAAAGTAATTTAAAAAACCCAGTTTTGCCAGTTATTTTTAATAATTCTTAATTTCATGAAGACATGGTTGTTTTTTTTTCCAAATATATGCACCCATAAAACACAAACGCGCATTATGAATACGAGTCAAACTGGTGCTTCGAAACGAATGATGTCACATTAATTTTTAGTGGTCAATGAATTAGTATGAGAGATGGAAGTATTTCCGCCAATCCAAGATTTAAAAATACAAAAATTGTTATTATTGCACAATTATTTAAGCTGACTAAATCATTTGAATTCCAATTTTGTGTTTTCTTTCATATATACCTTTCAAATGTATGCTTCAGTTGCTTACAAGTTACAATTCATAGCTTTATTTAAAAGGTGTAATTGGCAATATTTTTGTTTATTTAATACTACATTAATTCATATTTTTTCCCTTACGTACCATGTATATTCATACTGAAATAAGCTCAAATGTAATAAACTATTAATTATGAAAACAAACTGTTAAATAAATCTATCTAACATTGTTTCACTATGCGATTTATAATGTTATGTGAAAATTTCTTGCTCTCCATGATTCTCTACAGAATAACTAGAGGTCGCGGTAGCCTAGTGGTCATGGTCACGGACTCGTGACCGATGTGTCATGAGTTTGAGCCACAGTGCTACTGAAGACCCGCCGTGTAGAGGATCTGATGCACGTTATAAATCGGTCGATGTTCAAATCTTATTGGCGTGAGGTGAAAACTCGGTGAAATGGGTACCAGCTCAGGTATCATCCTCGTTACCTGACCAGGGCTCAAAATTATGAGGTTCGACGCCAACAGACCTCGTGTTGCTTTAAGGTGTGACGTTAATAAATATTAACTGTCGAATAGATATTGTGGCTGGAAAAGTTATTGATAGGCCAAAAGAGATTATGGTATTATTGCAACCATGTCAATTTTCAAGATAACTCACCAAGTAGGCTACCCCCATTCCACATGTGTCGTAGATGCTGAATTCGCACCCATGTATTTCGTTTTATATTTCTCCCCTTGCGACCATTCTAAATTTTACCGTTTGTTGATATGGCTAACTCAAATATTTCTACCAATATTTTCATATTTCTTCATATTTTCCACCCAAGCGTAAGTGATATTTTGTGAAATAAGGGCAGGAATAATATAGATAAAAAAATTAGTTATTCTTTTATTGATTGCTATTTATTTGTAATTACTTATAATTTTCTATGTATTTTTGGACTACGCGCTCCATATTCTCCTAAGCGTATTCCATTTTTAGAATTCGTGTGGTTTTATTCCATGTTGCCAACACGGCTGCGATAGTACGTAAGTACCGAGATTACTCTTTCAATTGTAAGCAAATAGAAAGGAACTAGGGGACTAAAATTGGTCGCCATTCCACCAAATTTAGTGACAAGCGAATGAGTGAGTGAATGATGTCACTATTCAGCTATTGAAGAGCTTTTGACGACGAACCTTATAATTTTGTATCATGGTCAAGTAATGAGGACGACACCTGAGCTGACAATTAATCTTTCCAATTTAAGGCGTTCTAGCTCTATTTGACTCTTGGATTTTTGGGTTTCACTTTCTTCTAACACCTGCTCTATCACGGTTTTCACGAATTCATAAACTTCTTTAAACACATCACTCTCCTCAATTGACCGTTTTAAATAAACCATTTTTGCATCCCTTGGCACAGTCAAACCTATTTCCTCTGCAACCAGTTTCAACTCATCCCTCTTTAATTTTACTACTATCGACATTTTGCTCTAACAACTCGATGCACTAACTCAAGAAAATAGTACTAAGCTCAAGCGAATCTAAACTCACCGAAACTAAAATTAACTTCACCTTGAGGAGCTAATTATTCTACACTCAATATTCAATTAACGCTCAAAGAACTAAATCTCCACACACATTATTCTCTCTCAATAACTAAATCTCCCCACACAATACTCAATAACTAAATCTCCCCACAATACTCAACTAAATCTCCACACAATACTCAATAACTAAATCTCCACACAATACTCAATAACTAAATCTCCACACAATACTCAACAACTAAATCTCCACATAATACTCAATAACTAAATCTTCACACAATACTCAATAACTAAATCTCCACACAATACTAAAAAAACTAGCTATCTCACAATACTCAATAACTAAATCTCCACACAATACTAAAAAAACTAACTATCCCACAATACTCAAAAACTAATTATCACACAATACTCAATAACTAATTATCACACAATACTCAATAAGTAATTATCACACAATACTCAATAACTAATTATCACACAATAATCAATAACTAATCATCACTCAATACTCAATAACTAAATCTACACACACAGTATTCAAAAAATTAACTATTCACACCAGTGGCGCACACAGGAATTTTTCAAGGGGGTCCGGGGTCGAAAGTTCACCATTCTTGTATCATGCTCCGTTTGATTTTGTCGATTTTCGCGAACAAAACACAGTATAAAACTAGTTTTTGAATAAATAATTAGCATTAATTAATAAAATTAATCATTAATAGCAAGTAATTAATTAAATTTTACGTACTATATATTTAGAATTATAATCAATCGGAAAAGAAATCAAGGGCTTTGGGGGGGGTCCGAACCCCAGGACCCCCTTGTGTGCGCCACTGATTCACACAATACACAAGAATAAACTATTTCCACAATACTCAAAGAATTAACTATCCACTATACTCAAAGAATTAACTATCCACGATACTCAAAGAATTAACTATTCACAATAATCAAAATAAACTTTTCACACAATATTTAAGAATAGACTATCCCCACAATACTCAAAAAATTAACTATCCACAATATTCAAAGAATTAACTATCCACAATACTCAAAGAGTTAACTATTGACAATAGTCAAAGAATTAACTATTCACAATACTCGAAAAATAAACTTTTCACACAATACTCAAGAATAAATTATTCACACGATACTCAAAGAATTAACTATTCACACAATACTCAAAGAATTAACTGTTCACAATACTCAGAGAACTAAATCACAATACTCAAATTACCATACCCATAGTACTAAGTCACAATACTCAATTAAATCACAATACTCAAAGGACTAATTCACAATACTCAAATAAACCACAATACTCAAAGGACTAATTCACAATATTCAAATAAATCACAATACTCAAAATGACTTAATTACTTAAATCTCAAAATGAATTAATTCCACAAAAAAAAACTCAGAATGAATTAATTACACAAACTCATGGTGAATTAATTACTCAGAGTTCTTAAAGTGAATTAATTACACGAACTCAAAGTGACTTAATGACAAAAAACTCAAAGTGACTTAATGACACCAAACTCAGTGTATTAATTACACAAACTCAAAATGACTTAATGACACAAAATTCAAAGTGACTTAATGACACAAAACTCAAAGTGACTTAATGATACAAATCTCAAAGTGACTTAATTACTGAGACTCAAAATTAATTCCTTACTCAAAACTCAAAGGAACAAGTTTGCTCTCACCTCAATGCCAGGATTTCTTTCACCAGAGACCATGACCATTTCTCGAATCCTCTGAACACCTAATACTATTATCAATAATAGCAATCATCACCACATACTAATATTTTTTGCCGATTTCTCCGGCGACCTAGGACCATGTTTTGATCCTTCGATAGCTCTATTTAAAATAAATTGAGTCATACTCAATGAATAACGCAGTGGACTGTAATTTTTAACTCTCTTTATTCCAACGGTTGGTAGCCATGTTGTTTACACTCACTCTCTCTTAGCGTGGGCACACCCCATGCTAACTTTACTTCACTTCGCGGCATTTGAGAAGCGATGTAAACACAAACATGCGGCAAGGCGCTCAACAATAGCCATGGATTTGTATTACGATGTGGATTTTGATTTTGTGCTGTTGTACATATTATACAGGGTGTCCCAAAATGACCACATAAACTCAGCACAGCTAGATTCCTCGTTGGGAATACTTAAAAACTTCCCAAAGAAGCCTTCCTGTACGATCCATAGCTTACGAAAAAAATACGAAAAACAAAGTATGATGTCCCTCAATGTCGGTGCAAGAAAAAAAAAACTTTATTGAACATATCAACAGAAGTATATGCCCAGTTTAAGGCAGATGTTCAAAGTGTCCGCCGTGCATGTCGAGACAGGCTTGAGCACGCCGTAGAATAGCTGCCATCACATGTCGCAGCACTGCGGGGTCCACTGAAGTACAAGCAACATGCAGACGAGCAACTAAGTCCATTGTGTTGTCACTACGTCTCGATACACCAGTTCCTTGAGATGGTCCCATAGCAAAAATTCTAACGGTGTAAGATCTAGCAAACGTAGAGGCCATAGAACAGGACCCTGACGTCCGATCCAACGGCCGGCGTATGCGATATTCAGCCAATCACGTACAGGAGCACAGAAATGCGCCGGAGCCCCATCGTGCTGGAACCAAAGTCTATAGAATATGCAAAGTGCAGGAAACCACCAGATGGCACGGATAGTACGTCACAATGACGAGAGTGTAAGAGAGGGGTATATAAGGAATGGTGGCAAAGAAGTAAAATTGTTCACAAGCGCTTTAAAAGACTTTCAGTGCAATAACCACATAGTTATGGATCAAAGGAAGCATTTGGATGATTTTTTACGTGGTATAATTATTGGACGACTGGAATGTGGACGTACCCAGCTGGAAGTATCCGAGGAACTTGGAATCGCCCAGAGTGTCATCTCCAGGCTTTGGCAACGATTCCAAGATGATGGTAATGTGAGTAGATGTTACGGCACAGGTCGCCCCCGAGTTACAACGCCGAATGAGGACCGGTATATATATATATATTTGGCAGTTACTGCCAAAAGAAACAGACGGAGCACAGCATCAGACCGGTCTCGGCAGCTCTCTTCAGCTACCGGTACGACAGTTTCAAGGCAGACCGTGTACAAACGCTTAGGGCACATTGGTCTATATGCTCGTGGGCCTGTCAGATGTGTTCCACTTACCGCAACTCACTGTCACAAGGGATTTACTTGGAGTAGAGAGCATGCATTTTGGACACCACAACAATGGTCTTGTGTGATGTTTTCCGACGAGTCCAGGTTTAGTTTGCAGTCTGATTCTCGCTGGACTTTAATATGGAGAGCGCCAGGTACCCGTTACCACCAAGAGAACACCATTGAACGACACCGTTACGGTGGTGCAGGATGGCTCGTTTGAGGAGGAATTATTCTTGGTTCCAGAACTGACCTGCATGTTCAGAGTGTAACGATGACAGGCCACATCTATCGGGATGTCATTCTGTAACAACATGTACGTTTGTTTCGGGGCGCCATGGGTGCTGAATTTCTGTTTATGGATGACAATGCCCGCCCTCACCGTGCAAACATTGTATACGAATGCCTTCAATCGGAGGATATCACCCGTATGGATTGGCCAGCATACTTACCGGACTTGAATCCAATAGAGCATGTGTGGGATATGAGTGGTCGACGAATTGCAGCCCGTCAACCCCCTCCCACCTGTCTACCGGAACTTCGGAGGGCATTGCTTGATGAGTGGTGTAATATTCCCCAAGATCAGATTGATAATTTGATACTCAGCATGCCTAGGCGTTGTAAGGCATGTATTGCATCGTCCGGGACACATACTCCGTATTAACCATCATACTAACCGTGTTATACTGTTTTTTGTAAATAGGTTCCTTTTTGAAATTTGCTCCAGGGAGTAAAAATAGCAATTTTTATTAATTATGTCAAACATATAGCATCTTTTTTGCTCTTTACCTTTTTATTTAATAGACTTCACAAATAAGTCAAATTTGTTTTTCTTCTGTCTCTTTCTTTGCCTGAACTTCATTATCCTTAATTTATGGACATGAGTGTAGTATGTCATCAAGGAACTCAGTTAAGACCTCATTGAGAGACACCATGACGCGATATGCACCGCGAGCGTTTTAAACATTATCGTCTAGAAATATATGCAAATACTGTTGTTGATATGTCTATAATAAAGTGTTTTTTTTTCTTGCACCGGCAGTGATGCCATACTTTGTTTTTCGTATTTTTCTCCTAAACTATGGATCGTACAGGAACGCTTCTTTCGGCAGTTTTTATGTACTTCCAACGAGGAATCTAGCCGTGCAGAGTTCATGCGGTCGTTTTGGGACACTCTGTATAAAATTAATTAAATCTTGTGATTACTGAAGAGCTCTTTTGTGATTACTGTGACTCCAAAAGAACCCGCTTGTTAATTGCTCGTACCTTTCTTGCATTTGAAACATATCCAATCACGTAAATAAAACAAGATGATTTATATATTTCCTAGGCACACAACAAAAGGACTGGTACGCTAGAACTGACCAAATTTCGCCTTTAGGGTAGTAAAAAATGTATCGGATTCTCAACACAAAATTATGTTTCGTTTAATTTCTTCTTTTGAATAAGATTTATTATCCTTTCATCTTTTATTATTGAATATTCAACAGTTTTAATTTGTGAATGCAGTGTTAAATAATAAATTACTTTGAATTTATATCTTTGTATGAAAGAGCATGTCTAGATCAGTTGTCTCCAAGCTTTTTTGACTCACAGAACTTTTAGAAGTATGTGATATTTTCGTGGAACCCTGTTCCCCACTTAAAAGAAAATCAACATATTATAGGTACTTAATGTAAAGACAATTAAGAAAAAGTATTGTACTTGAAATCTTTTAAAGTGTACTTCTTAATAATATTAATTTATAAACCAAGTGTCGCCTACCAATGCGGATTATACACTCTGTCGCAAAAAAATATATGCACCCAGAAGAAATCAAGCTACAATCACGAAACTCGGCAAGAATGTAGTCTGGTAAGAGATATGCAAATGATTAAAATTTCGAAGCCAATGAGACAAGGCTAAGTGTGCTATGCGCATATTAGTTGCGCAACTGGGAGAGTTTAAAAGCATGAGTACGAGCGCCGTACGGCTATCCAAACGAATCTGATGACTTTGATAGACGATATTGAGACTTAGGATGCCTCTAAGACGTAACCGGCGGCAGTACGAGCAGCTGACGGACTTTGATAGGGGCCGTATAATAGGCCTCAGAGAAGCAGGTTGGTCGGATAGACGTATCGGCCGCCACCTCGGTCGGAGCGATATGGTAGTTGCTCGGTGTTGGCAACAGTGGATCACAGAAGGTAGAGTGTACCGTCGCGGAGGGTCAGGACGTCCCAGGAACACAAATGATCGCGAGGATCGTGCAATCAGAAGAGTGGCCACTTCGGCACCAACAACGTCGCTAGCATCGATTCAACGCCACTTACCTCCTTCCAGACATCCAGTGCCATCAAGAGAAACCATAAGGAGACGACTGACCGAAGTTGGCTTGAGGAGCCGACGTCCGCTAAGACGCTTACCACTGACCCCACATCATAGGCAGTGTCGACTGGATTTTTGCCGACCTCGGGCAACTTGGAGTGTGACAGACTGGAGACGTGTCATCTTCAGTGATGAATCCCGATTCAGTCTCAGTGCTGATGACCACCGCACCCGTGTCTGGAGGCGCACCGGCCAGCGGTCCGATCCGGCATTTATTGTCGAGCGGCATACAGCAATTTCATAAGGTGTGACAGTGTGGGGAGCAATTTCTTGGGACACACGATCATCTTTAGTGGTCCTTCAAGGCACTTTGACAGCTCGCAGATACGTGGACGATATTTTAACGCCGATTGTGCTACCCATGCTATCAAGTCGCCCAGGTGCCATTTATCAACAGGATAATGCTCGTCCACATACTGCGTGACTCTCACAACAATGTCTTCAAGGATATGACGTCCTACCATGGCCTGCCAGGTCACCAGATCTTTCGCCAATAGAGCTTGTCTGGGACGCGCTGGGAAGGCAACTGCAGCCGTCCCGAGATACAGGAGAATTAACTGCGCAGATGCAAAGACTATGGCAGGATCTTCCACAGGGGGTCATAAGTGATCTAATTGAATCGATGCCACGCCGAATTTCGGCTTGTATAGCTGCCAGAGGTGGCTTTACTACTTACTGATTTTTAACCTTTTGCAAGCTGTAACCGCTTAATAAAATGATATTTTGTTCTGAATTTTTAATCATTTGTTTATTTTCATATACACTACATGCATACCAAATTTCGTGAATGTAGCTCAATTTCTTCTGGGTGCATATATTTTTTTGCGACAGAGTGTATTTAGTAACTGGGATACATGCTTGTATTCTTTTTTTTTTACACAAGCTATCGAAGTCTTGGCCTGTTGAAATAATCTTCAGTCGCACATATCATATTCTGTATTTAATTTGTTTTTCTATTTTTCGTAGCCACTCACGCTGAGAAATATTTTTCACTGAAATACATTGTTTTGAATGGCATTAAAATGTTTATAGCTGCGGAAGAAATCCTGTGTATTCCGCAAGGATTTGCATCCTAACATTTAAGAGCTGCTCTTAATTAAATTTAGATTTTACGTCGAATCTGTTGTTATGTCGATAATTTGTTCCATTTCTTTCCTTATAGGTGTTTTCCACCCAATTGTGAAAAAGGGCCTTTTCCATTAGAAAACTATTTAGTTTTGCAGAACATTGTACTAACGAGAGTAAAACATATTTCGTGGAACTCTCTCAGGATTGTAAACAATGGAATATTCATAATATAGTTGGTAATACATATACAGATAAAACATTTTAATAATATTTTATTATATTATAATAGAAATTTTTTTTTGAAAAGCATTACAAAATAAAGTTTAAAAATTTTCAGTTTTAATCAATGAACTGAGCTTGAGATACTTGTGGTTTTACAAACTTTACAGAAAAAGAGAATTTATTTTTCATACAGATTTGTATTTTAATTTTTGGTTTTTTATGGTGACTTGGAAACCTCAAGGCTCCATGGAACACAGTTTGGTGACCCCTAATCTACACTCTTAAAGTTCGCAAGTAAATAAACGTATGTATCAATTTATGTGAGGCTATCACGAACCGCTGAACGCAGAAATGCACCAAAGGTACCAAAACATGGGAAATGATCCGTGGAATCCATATCGATTTCTTAAATTCTGAAATTGTTATTAGTTAAAGAGATATTAATTAAAACATTAAAAAACATGATTCCTCTGCTCCTGTATGCAGTTTATTGCGCGAAGACGTCAACTAATGGCAGCGGGAAAGATTCTTAGTATTTCCGTCGTTTTTAAAACTGTCATCCCATCTTTCGTGTCGAAATCAATCAAAAATTAAGTCCGGAATTGGCAATGCGTTTATTTCAGCAAGACATGGTATAATTTCTTAAAATTTTATTTTATTTATTCTTTTTAAATAACGATATTTTTTTTGCGATTTTTTTTTTCCAAAAGGAGTCAATTTTTCTCTCTCTCTCTCTCTCTTTCGACACGTTTTTATGTAAATAAATCTTCAATCACTCTGTATGGCTTTCTCATAGTTGTGATCAATAGAGCTTCCATACTAAAAAAGTTCACGCCTTTCTCCGTTAGAATCAGTGATTTGAAAAATCAGATTTTTGATCTTTTTGTTTTTACAATTTTTTAAAATCACTCGAAATTCGACTTGAATATTTAATAATTTCGCCATTTATGAAAATAATCACACACGAAACTTTTCCCCCGTATGTTAAACTTTGTTATATGAATTCTGACCGAAATTGAAAAATTTTCTTAAAAACTGAAGATTTAAAAAAAAGGGCTTTTTGTGTTTTTAATCTAATAGACTTTTTTCGAGGATTCATTTATGTAGTACTTTTCTTACAATTTTGGCTTAAAAATTGCTGTTGTTTAGTATCGATTTGTGAAATTTGGAAACTTTAACTTAAAAACTAAGCTCTCAAAAAATATTTCAAAATATAAGAACAAAATGTTGAAATGTTTCTATCTTTTTTCCTTTATAATTACATATTTTATAATCGAACATTCAAACGTCCAAATATAAGCAATCGTTTGAATAGCTAAGAGAAAAATTTTTTTTTTGATTTAACGCGATAATGGATTATTAATATATTTTTAAAAGCTAAAGCAGTATTGTTTCTTATTATTCAATACTAAATTAATAATAAAATCGCACATTGTCAGCTTTCTTGTGGATAAAATTATTTTAGTTCTTTAGAGACATTTTTAAGGTATCCGACTGCGTTTGGAACCGTGATTTTGCAAAAGCGTGTAAATGGAAAATATTTATGATATTTAGTGTCACTTAGATTAGAAAATGTATATAAAATTGCTTTAAGAATAGTATTATAATAAAAAATTATTTAAGTACAATATTTTGACAAAAAATGAACATAGAATGACCCCTTTTCAAAATATTCTCCTTTTGTGAAAATTGCTTCTATTATAATAATATTTTACCTGTACATAGCTCAGACCTCTGTACAGAGGCTCAACTAGAATTTTTGAAATACATAACTTAGAAGTGGTTTTATCCATGTTTTACGACAACAGAGGGGAGAAATTTTTAAGAAAAAAACGCCGATAATTATTTCAATGGGTTGTAAATCTGAAAACAATGTGAATTTTTCAAAAATCATAGTTGGGCCTCTGTACAGAGGTCTGAGCTATACACAGGCAAAATATTAGTATAATAGAAGCATTTTTCACAAAAGGAGAACATTTTGAAAAAAGTTATTCTAAGTTAATTTTTTGCCGAAATATTGTATTTAAATAAATGTTTCTGTCAAATTGTTCTTTCCTCCCGTTGGTGTGGTGTGGTAGTTAGGAGAGGGGGGTGCCAGCTCAGGTGTCGTCCACGTCACCTGACCATGGTTCAAAATTACGTGGTCCGTCGCCAAAAGCCCTCGTGTAGCTGAACAGTGCGACGTTAATATTCAATCAATCAATCAATCAGTCAAATTGTTCTTAAAACAATTTTATACATGTATTCTAATCTAAGTGACACTAAATATCATGAAAATTATCCATTTATGCGTTTTTTTAAAATCACGGTTCCGAACGTAGTCGGATACCTTAAGTTATCCGACTGCCCTAAAATCATGATTTTTTTTTCAAAAATTGACAAATTTTGTTTATGATTTTATTTTATAGGCCCTCATATAAGCTTAATAAAAATACCAAACTTTTTATTTTCCATTAACTAGAACAAAAATTACAAGTGTTTTAGTAAAAGCAGATGCCATAGCTTTACACAAGATGACAAACTTTAAAATGCGCTTTACTCGAAATGTGTTTTTTGCGAAAAGTTCAAACGGGGACAGCGATTGCTCAAAAAGTTTTGAAAATAATTTGCTGAAATTTTTTGTGTATGTTATGTATAACAGTAGAAGTGTTTTGATTTTCAGATTTATCAATCGCTGCTTTATTTAAAAATTTACAGTCCTTTATGTGGATATAATCACTTTCTTTTTAAGCAATTTCGTATAATCACTAAGATAAAGTGCTCTAGGTTTTGTAAAAATTGAAATATCTCTTATCCTGAAGGTCATTCCAAACACGAATAATAAAATAACACATCAAAATTGAAAAATTGAGAATTTTCTCATAAAAATTTTGTACAGAGTGGGCCCCGTTTATGTAATTTTTTGTACATTTTTACCAGTTTTTTCCATTTTTAATAATAATAATTTTTTTTCTGCTTTCAATTTTAAGATTTTTTTGCTTAAAATATACTAAATAAATCTAAAAATCACAAAAAAATCCTCATATTTCCATTTTTTCAAAAAAAAGTTGTCGCAAGTAGTCGGATACCTTACGCTAACACAGCATTTCTCAAACTGTGTGGAGCGTACCTCCTGGGGGGGGGTCGTAATAACTGTACATGGGAGGCTCGAGCATATCGAAAAGGCGAAAATAAAAGATTTGAAATAATTTTCAATGTACTCAAAGGAAGCCACACAAAATGTACACTGACATAATAAAAATTAAACACACATTCACACTGATATAATATGCTTATAAATGCATCAGTACTGCACAATGTATTTGATAATTAATTCAGAAATATTAAATTTTAAAAAAAGTTTAGTAGTTGCTAGTGACTCCCATAGTCCCCTGTCATATACAAAATTTAATACTTATCTTGATAATTTGTAAGGTTTATAGTTAAAGTCGTATTGTAGCTTTAGCGTCAAAGTACATTATTATTGCATTCAATACATTATTATTGCATGAGGGTGACCTGATGAAAATTATGACTGGAAATTGGGTCAAAAATGTTGAAAGTTTGAGCTAACGGTATGAAACGAATGATCGCTAAATAAAAATTTAAAATCCATTTTATTATTGTAGATTCTAAGGAAGTAATCAGGGTTAAAAATAATGAATAGTTAGTTTTTTATAACATATTACATCAGTAAAGCTTTCTTTTTATTGCGCTTTAAATAAATATTTTTATTATCTAAAATAGTATAGCTTTTTGTAAATCATTAATCGAAAACAGAAATTTGAAGATCTTATCATTTGGGAAAAAGAGAGAAAACGAGTTTTACAAGCGAAATGGTTGTTCAAGGTAAGCGAAGTGAAAAGAAACCTGTCTGACAAAGGTGAGTTAGTGAATATTAACGTCGCACTGTTCAGCTACACGAGGGCTTTTAGTGACGGACCACGTAATTTTGAACCATGGTCAAGTGACTGGAATGACACCTGAGCTGGCACCCCCTCTCCTAACTACCACACTACACCAAAGGGAGGACGTTCCAGCTCTCTACCGATTTAGCGTGCATCGCTGCCCTACACGACGGGTCTTTAGTGGTACTGGGCTCGAACTCGCGACAAAGCCAGCCACACGATCCGATACCTAAGCCACTCGGTTACCGCGACCACTCTGTCTGACAAGGAAAAGAAGCGGAAGAAATTTCGAAAAAGAGGCTTATATTGACATAAATATAGAATCACTCCCATCACGGGAAAACATATGCATGGAAGTGCTGGCATCGAGAGGGAAAGTGGAATTTCCATGGGGGCAAAGTTATACACTCCAAAAAAGCTCGTGCCATGCCAAGAAAAGTGGAGGGGAAAAATACCCATCCGATGGGGCAAAGAAGTGGAAGAAATTTCGAAATAGAGAATTTTAAGGACATTAATATAAAAATCCTACACATACCAGAAAGTGCTGACACGGAGAGGGAAAGGGAAAATTTCCACAAGCAAAATGTTATACACTCGAAAGAGCCCGTGCAATCAGGGCAGTTCTTAGTCTCCCCGGCTTCCTAGGCACTTCAAATTGTTACGCCCCCCTCACTATTCCCAGAGCATCCCCCCCTTCAGTTCTTATCTTGCTAATTTGGGTTCGGGAGAGATTCTTAGTCGCTTGCCTTTCTTTGTGCTCTTTGAAGAATCTTTCCGTTATCCACCACTCACGGACCCATCTTGTTCTGGACTGGCAACCGGCAGCCTTAAAGAAAGGATCGTGACATGGTTCGACCACTATCGTTCATTTCTTACCTTACGGCAATGATTCTCAAACTGTCTATACTTGCGACCCAATTTTCAATCATAGTTTTCATCGCACCCCCTTCCATACAATAACAATGTACTGAATTCAATAATAATAAAGCTACAATACTACTTTAGCTATATAAACTGTACAAATTATCAAGATAAGTATTAAATTTTGTATATAATTTGATGACACTTGTAATTATTTAACTGGTTCTTAACCTAGTACAGTTAAATTGATACAGACAATACTAGTACAGACTGAAGCATCTGTAAGTGTCAGTGTAGTTGGGTTTTATTTTTTATTATGCCTCAATGTATTTTGTTTTGCTTCCTTTCAGTAAATTAATAATTTTTTTGAAAATAATATTTTGACTTTTCTAT
This sequence comes from Trichonephila clavipes, assembly GCA_019973935.1. NCBI lineage: Eukaryota > Metazoa > Arthropoda > Arachnida > Araneae > Nephilidae > Trichonephila > Trichonephila clavipes. Next base: position 308,301 of record BMAU01018525.1, read on the forward strand.
AGACTCACACCTCCCTTGTAGGGTTATCACGGCCTCCTAAGGGGGCGCACTCCACAGTTTGAGAAACACTGCCTCACGGACCACCTACTAACTCTTTTGTAAATTAGTACAGTAAGGTAATGAAATCGTTTGCAATTATAGTATAATTATTGCATGAGCTGTTTTCAACTTGCTAATTACCACCTTTTTCGCTCTCCAATTTTTTGCGATCCCAAATTTCTTACGCCCTAGGCACGTGCCTATCGTGTTTAATTGGTAAAGCGGCCTTGTGTGCAATTTTGTGCCATGCAGCTAGTTTAATTTGTATCAGGAAGTAGTAGTACTTTAGTCGTTTTCAAGAGTTGAAGCATAAACTAAAAATATACATTGCACATCTTAACATCTAAAAAAAAAAGAGTGTGTGTGTGCTTATGACCACACGTTAGAAGTGATAACTTCAAATTTTGTAATGTTATTTCAGGGGTTAGTTAGGTGAATAAAAAAACAAGGAGATGTTAGTATTGTCCTACAAAATTATTTATTCATATGTCTGTATTCATAAAGTGATATTTTTGTGTGAAATATACAATCATATTTAGGAATTAATTGTATTCTAAGAAGAAAACAATAGGTTTATGGTAGCTGAAATAAGTTAAAATCCTTTAGATTCAAAATTTTATTTAAATATCTATAAAAAAAACTCCTTCAAGCGTTGTTCCGTGCTTCATTTGGATCATTTCACATAATTAAATTGAATTTTGATTTTAAAAAATCAACTAAAGAGTTTGATTTGTCTTTTGAAAACTACTTTAAAATTCCCACTTAAAACCATAGGTAATTTGTTCAGAAGGCGCGATCCGGATTGTGAATTTGGGTTGTAATTTAATAATATTGAATTCTATCCATGAATTAATTTAAGAAAAGATATAGCAAGACACGGGTATTTGATTGGGAAGAGAGGAACCTTGGTCAAAACCTTTAAAAAGGGATTTAATCAGAAGATTTATATCGCATAATCTCTGGCTTATACTTGCTCTTTTGTCAATGTATGGGAGTTTTGCACAAATATATCCGGTGCTGCAAAAGGAAAGTCTTCTTAATTATATTTTGTTTTCTTGTATTTAAATTATTTAATGTGACTTTTTCTTAATACCTGTATACTTAATTTTGTTATTTTAAATTTTTAATTGTTTTAATTTTCTGTTTAGACTCAAAGTATATTTAAGTAATGCGATTAATAGAACTATTTGTTCATTGCTATTCCAATTCGCTTACAAAATTAGACTTTTATTCTTAAGATTACTGCAATATTCCTAATGATATTAATACTTTTTACTTAGTTTTATAATTTTTTTTCCTTTTTCTACATTTTATGTTTAATTTTAGCGTGGGATTTCTTTTTCTCTCTAAGCCTCTTTCTTAAAAATATTGCGTTTCATTTTCATGCTTCAACTAGGATTAGAAAGAAGCCAACATTCATTCCCCTAGAACAGGGGTGTCCAACCCGCGGCCTGAGGCAGCATGTGGCCCACCTTGAATAAGTTTGCGGCCCACGAGATTCCTTACAACTTCACAAAATTCGACTATTTTGTACATTATTTATTTATTTATTTATTTTTTGTAAAAAATAAATCCCATAACTGTTATTATTTTATCACGTTGCTTCTGTCATTGCGAATCGTCATCTCTCTTTTTTTTCTAAATTGAAATTTATCAAACATAAATCGTGCTCAAATTAACGCACAAAAATCTGCAACATCATTTACGATACGTAAATACACATGCATTGAGATCGACTTGTAAAAACGAAGAGAAAGAGTCGAGAAACAGATATCTCACTAATTAAATAAATTAAACATTATTTGATCATTGCATTATTATTATTATACTATTTATGTTTGTATACATGAAAAATAATAATATATCAGTCTGTTTTAAATTTTCACTCCAACAAATGTTTGTATTGGATCTAAATCTAATATAAAGATATATATTTTTATATGCGGCCCGCGGGATTTTAAAGTTTTTCCGAAGTGCCCCGCGAGGCCATTTGGGTTGGCCACCCCTGCCCTAGAAAGAGGTGAAGGGGGAGGAGCCCCACTTAGATCGAGGCTAGGAACTTTACTTTTACGGTGTATTGGCGGGGGGGCAAACTATCGCGTTTCAGAGTGGCTGGGGGAAATATCCCTCCTGTCCATTTCACGGGTGTGTATATCCGACTGAAGCCGAAAAAAGTCGAATGCGCATTACATTCCCGAGCGTGACGTTCATTCAAGCTCACTCTCCGGCAAATCGCGCCAATAGAAGTTATCCCTTCAAAAAGGAAGGGGGAGAAAACTTATGCTTGGAAAGTTCAAATAACCAAAGGAAAAATGTTTATTTCTAAAAGTATTGAATAAATATGGACGCCTACGCCTGGTACTACACCTAGGCGATCGACTTTTGGCTTGAGAAGAGGATTTGGTGGTGGAGAGCCCCAGCCCCCGATACAAAAGATTTCCCATAAAGTACTTTCGTGAGGAAGTATTTGCTAGAAATGTATGGCGAGTTCTTTTTCTTTCAATTTATTAAGAAAAACTAAAATCGTTTTTTTTAAATGCGACTTTCTTTATACCTCCTCTCCACACACATAATGTGAAAAATAATAATCTAATGACACAATTTGTTCTTGAACTGTTCTTTTAGCTATTTATTTGACATGGAGAGGGCACGACATTTGGGGTCGAGACTTGGTGTAATAGTAGTACTCCCTTAGGGTGTTCAACCCTCAATGTAATTCCGCCAAACGGTCAGTCATTTCGGAGAAAAGGCCTTCAAAATTCATGCTTAGTTTCTTTTTTTTCCTTCTTTTTTTGAGACTCTAGTTAGATTTCTTGTGTGCCGACAAGTATAACGCAAGGCTTACAAACGTAAGTCAATACTCAAAACAATGAAAGTTACATGTAGAAGGATATAGGCACAAATGGGAACCAAAAGGTGGGGGGGGGGATGGATACAAATACAACAAATACAGAATTAAATACAAGATTGCTCACATGCAAACGGAGATAATCAATAATAAAATTATACAATGAGGAAGATAAGAAAACATGATCACAAAAAATTTTCAAAATACAAATACATAAAGCATATATATATATATGTATATGTGTGTGTGTGTGTGTATGTGTGTGTATATATGTATGTGTGTATGTATGTATATATATGTATGTATGCTTTATGTATTTGTATTTTGAAAATTTTTTGTGATCATGTTTTCTTATCTTCCTCATTGTATAATTTTACTATTGATTATCTCCGTTTGCATGTGAGCAATATATGTATATATATATATATATATATATATATATATAAAGGTTGTTTTTTTTAGAGGTATAGAACTTTAAATTGCAATAAAACAACGATGTATTATTCGATTGACATGAATTTTTTTATTCGAAAGATAATTTTGTGGCATTACATTTTAAATATGATTTCTGGCATATGATTGCCACGGCTGGCTCGGATGTAGTCCAATCTGGACGTCCAATTTTCGATGACTTTTTCCAACATTTGTGGCCGTATATCGGCAATAACACGGCGAATGTTGTCTTCCAAATGGTCAAGCGTTTGTGGCTTATCCGCATAGACCAATGACTTTACATAGCCCCACAGAAAATAGTCTAGCGGTGTTAAATCACAAGATCTTGGAGGCCAATTCACAGGTCCAAAACGTGAAATTAGGCGGTCACCAAACGTGTCTTTCAATAAATCGATTGTGGCACGAGCTGTGTGACATGTTGCGCCGTCTTGTTGGAACCACAGCTCCTGGACATCATGATTGTTCAATTACGGAATGAACAAGTTAGTAATCATGGCTCTATACCGATCACCATTGACTGTAACGTTGTGGCCTTCATCGTTTTTGAAGAAGGATTCCACCAGCCCATAAAGCGCACCAAACGGTCAGTTTTTCTGGATGTAACGGTGTTTCGACATACACCCGTGGATTAGCTTCACTCCAAATGCGGCAGTTTTGTATGTTGACGTAGCCATTCAACCAGAAGTACGCTTCATCGCTAAACAAAATTCGCTTATGAAAATCGGGAACAACGGCAATTTCGTTTTGGGCTCATTCGACGAATCTACGCCTTGCTTGATGATCGTTTTGATGAATTGTCAAACCAAACTGAGAATAAATCACTTGACAGCTGTTAAATCGGTCGCCATCTTGGAAATTAATGCCAACTTAAACTTCTATACCTGGAAAAAAACACTCTTTATATATACGAGGCATATCCAAAAACTAAGTTCCGTTTCTATTTATATCCGCTCCAGCGCAGCGATCGCAGTTCCGCGCATGCCCGACAGACGCTCAGTATCAAGGAGAAGAAGCATGCGTCATTTTTAGACCACTGTCAGCCACGTACGCTTTGTTGTGCTTGTTTACAATGTCGGTGTTGATTGAAAATCCCGCTGCGTGCGAAATCAGATGTGTAATTCGTTTTCTAAATGCTAAGAAAGTGAAACCAGTGTAATTCGTTTTCTGAATGCTAAGAAAATGAAACCAATCGAAATTTATCGGCAAATTTGTGAATTTACGGACAAATCCTCCTACGAGGATTTGGCTGGGACGTGTTTGGTCATCCTTCGTACAGCCCTGACCTCACTCCTAGCGATTTTCATCTTTTCTTACATCACAAGTCTTTCCTTGCCGGTAAACACTTCAACAATGACAAAGAGCTGAAAGAAAATGTTTCCAACTGGTTGAAGACACAGGCGGCAACCTTCTATGAAGAAGGCATAGAAAAACTTGTGCCACGATATGACACATGCCTGCAAAATTTCGGCAGTTATGTGGAAAGGTAGTTTAAGAGTTTTATATTTTTGTCCAATAAATGTTTTTTCTGTATCTGTATACAATTTATTTTTATTACCAAACGGAACTTAGTTTCTGGATATACCTCGTATATACATACACACACACACACACACATATATATATATACATATTCACATGTATATTCACGTACAGAAAATGTTAACAAACACACAAAATTTAGAATCTAAATAATACAGGAAAAAATGCTATTAATGTATGCACAAAACGATGTAAAAGAGGATTTTCCTTCAACAAAGGCAGAGAAAGGAGGAGGCCACTCTATATTGTTCTTTTGTAGGCAATTCATGAGTGTACGTCTTTCCGAAGAGAATTTAGTACAAGCAAGAATCAGATGCTTGGCATTCTGGATTGTGTCACTGGAGCAAGAACACTGGTCAGTAGGCGACAAATTGAAGCGCTTTAAATAGGCTTTAAAGTTTCCATGTCCAGTTAGAAACTGGGTAAGTTTAAAATTAGGATGAAAGTGCTTAGCCTTTAAACGGCTCTGAATAGAAGGAATAAATTCCTTGATGAGATGCGCATTATTTGAAATTTGATACAAGTTATTCCACTCGGAAATAATCTTTCCCTTAAAAACTTTCTTATGATATGATTTTGGAATGCTCATAAGAATAAGATCGCTTAATTTTGTCGCTTCTTTTGCAAGTCAGTCAGCACATTTATTGCCATAGATTCCCGTATGTCCTCGAACAAAAGAAAAGAAAACTTGTACTCCTCTGCTTCGAAGAAATTTGAGATTAATATGCGTTTTAACAATTAGTTTATTTTGGGAATTAATGTTATTTAAGTCGCATAAAGATGATGGGAATCGCTGCAAATTAAGAAATTCGATGAAAGGATTTCATTATTGCAGAGATATTTTAGTTCTTTCACACAATCAAGAGAAAACCCATTAAGAGTGAGGTTTCCAGTGAGAGCGTTGTTTTCTCTCTTCTCCAAGAACATAACTTTTGACTGGACAGCATTAAACTCTAATTTATAATTCTTTGTCCAGGTTGATGCAAAGTCAAGAGTAAGCTGCGCTTGTCTACTTATGTCATGAAAAGACTATCCCTGGAAACAAAGAAGAAAGTCATCGGAAAAAGCAATCGTTTCACAGGAAGAGAAAGCCAAGATTTTTTCCAAAAAATCATTTATATAATGACGTTCCAGAGAAAAACTCCAGAAACAGATCCCTAAGAACATCCCTTGTTCAAAAATTTCTCTTTTGAGGAATGATCTAAAGATAAAGTCACAGATCTATCCTTCAAAAAGCTGGAAATGGCGGCAAAAAAGTTGCCAAGAATGCTTGATCTTTTTAATAGACTCAGAATACCAAGCAACCAAGCATTATCAAAAGGCACCCTTAGTATTCAAGAAAACCAGGATTGTACGAAGGTTTCTCATTTTTTCCTCTTAAAACAATTTCATTAAGTTTCACCAAGGCGTCCTCAGTACATTTTTGGGGCATAAAACCAAATTGATTTTTATTGAAATAATTATCTTTATATATACGCAAGGCTATACTCTGTTGATAATGATTCTTTCAAAACATTTATCCAAAGTTGACAGCAAACTGATACACCTTAGGTTGTCTAACTTAGGGACACGGACATCATTGACTTTGGGAATTAGGATAATTCTAGCTTTTTTCCAACAGCGAAGAGAAGTCTTGAGACGAAGACATGAGTTAAAAACTGTTAGGAAAAGATCAGGGTACATTTCATGCAATTTCTTGACAACTTCGTTAGGAATAGAGTCAGGGCCAGGTGCTTTTTTTTAAATTCAATTTATTTATAACAGCAATAATTTCATGGATGGTAAAGGGTGGGTCATCCGTTACGTTGGTATTGATAAGAGCGTCACTCCATATTTCCTTGTGACAATCATCAGGAAAAGAATGGAAGAGAACCTCATTAATTGTCTTTTCAAAAGAATTAGTCGCGGCTCCACTTGGAAGAGCAATTCCACTGAGTCCAACTCTTTTCTGAAACTGTTGTTTGACTCCAGAAGTATAAACTTTTTTCTACACATTATTTGCATTAATTTCATCCAAAAATTTCTTCCATGATCTTATTTTGGTATCCAAAAGTTTAAGATTATAATTAGTTCTTAACTCCTGATATTTCCTCTTATAAATTTCTTTTAAAGTGACATTTTTACATCTCTGGAATCTCCGTCTTGCAGCATTAACGTGTTTTCTGAAGCAACCAATTTCTGCTGTCCACCAAGGAACTCTGTGTATTCCCCGCTTTTTAATCGGAATGGACAATTTGCAAGAATTATGAATAATAGAAATTAGTTCCTTTGCGAGATCACATGTAGAGATTCTGGATTTTGGCAGGAAACAATGAGATCACTAATACTTGACAGCAAAAATTTAGATGAGTCATTAAAGAGTTTCCAGTTCACTTTTTTCAGATTAAAGATACAACTGTCGCCATCATTTGTTGAAGAATTGGAATTTATAGCAATATCAAATTCAATTGCTTTGTGGTCGGAGAGAGAATCATAAGCAGGCAAATGCCAACAAGAAACATCTTCCAGCAGTTACATCAATGTAGCTAGATCATGGAGAGCCGCAAAATGTAGGACCGCAATCTTCATTTATGACAAAGAGGTTATGGGCACTAATAAATTCAGCGAGCTTGGTTCCTCTAGAGTCGGAAAGGGGACTGAACCACGTTTCAGATTTACTATTGGCGTTCATAGACCAGACCAGTCTGATTATGGGCATGTTGGAAAAAATTTGGTTATTTTTTGTAAACCAAAATCAATATTCTTGGAGGGTTCGAAATAATAAGATACAAACAAATAGGATACTCTATTGATGTTTAAACGCACTGTCACCATACTGTAATCAAGGTAATTTAGATCCAGAAAAGTTGAAATATTTCTATTTCTGACAATAATGGCTGCTTTCATTATATCAAAAGAATAACTGAAGAAAATTCTGCAAGACTATGAAAATCCAGGAAGAGATCCCTTGTATGAATGAGGTTCTTGTACCATCGCGACATCAATATTTCTAGCTTCCATATTCAAAATAAACTGCTGTGTAGAACTTTTCGATTTATGCACATTTAGTTGCAAAATACGTAAATGCGGTTGAGAGAAAAAAATATTCATAACTTGTCTGGGATGAAATAAGTTTCTCCATAAATTGATGGCATTTGCAGTAGCTAGAATAAGGTTTGTGATTTACATATTAACCTTTTTATTAGGATCTCTTATTTTCTTATTAAACCTTATACAATTTACGCAAACCTGAGTAGAGAGATTGCATTCACTACTCTTGTGTTCTCCAGCACATTTGAAGCAGCGCAAGCCATTTTGACAATCAACAGCCTTATGGTGATAATCAAAGTATTTAAAACAGCGGTTAATGGCTATGAAGTCTTGGATTTTGCAAACGTTCCAGTTTGCTCTCAGAAACTTCATATTCAGGCACAAATTTCGACAGGTTGGATTTTTTTCTAAAACCAAATGCCGGGAGTTTTCGAATTTTTTAAGAGTGAAACGCGAATTTTTGTTTCTTCCCATAACTGTATTTTCTCTTCCAATTCCGGATTTTGATCTTTCAAAAGTTGGAGAACATCATGGTCACTAATGTCATTTGGAAGATTTTTCAAAAGCCCATTTGGGTTTCTCTTCCTCGGAGAAGACACGTGAAGAGTATTTGTCTTTTCTTTTATTGCTGTTAAAAATCTGTATTTATCCTCCTTAGAGACACATTGTACCAGCACACGGTTTTTATTAATAGTCCTCATCTTTTTTACCCCTACTTGTATTTTTCTTGGATTTAACTCCATTCTGATAATTTGCCGCACCTCTTTAGATGTAAAATTATTTTCATTGGCACAGACAATCACGTTATTCAAAGAATGATTCGCGTTCTCAAAGATAGATGGCGCCACGATACTAGCAAACGATGGTTTTGCAAACGACGCCGAGACAATATCACTATTTTTTAAATCAGCAGAGATCCATTGTAAGATTTTGAAATACACGATTTCAACATACCCAAAGAAGTTTTTGCATCTTCACGCAACTTTTTGCTTGGATTTCCAGCACAGTTTAACACGTTTTCCATCTTTTCGAAGCAATCCACAAGCGATCGAAATGACGCGTCAGCATCAATGGCCGCCATATTGGTTCATTCATGCTTAGCTTTTATACACTGCTGGACAATTGCTAAGGACGGATCACAAATTGCTATGTAGCATAACATTAAGCGATACGTGAGGCCTAGTAGGATAAAATGTAGTTGCCACACTGTTCAGACATTAGAATAAAGAATATTTATCGTTCTGGAAAGTACAAAAGCTGTGAAACATCTGAAAGAAAAAAAAAATGTTCATTTGATCTGCGTACGGAAAAATGGAACAATGCATCTATAAAAGTTAGCAGGCACCTAAAAGAAAGGTATCAGTATGGGATATGTCCTCCGTGGAGTGTGATGCAACATTCCACACGTCGTACCATACTTTGCACAACATTATCCAGCAGCTATTCAGGCAATTTATCCCATTCCTCTGTGAGTGCATGGATGAGGGTGTTCTTGTTTGTCGGAGGATAGTTTCGACCAGCAACTTGCCTCCCCAAAGCATCCCACACATTTTCAATGGGGTTTAGATCTGGAGAACGCGCTGGCCATATGAGACGTTGAATACCCTCGCTGTCTAGACAATCCTGAACATCGAGTGTTCGATGACATGTTGCGTTGTCGTCTATAAAAACAAATTTATCACCGACAGCACCACGGAAAAGACGAACATGAGGAAGTAGAACTTCATCAATGTATCGTTGGCCCGTCATAGTCCCATTCGCAACCACATGTAGGAGCGTGCGGCCATTGATCATGATGTCGGCTCACACCATGATACTGCATGTCGGATATCAGTCCTTTTCCTGGATATTTTCTGGATGATAAGCAGTACCACTCTCGCGCCAGATCAGTTGGCGTCTACAATCCGATGACAAGCTGAACCTACTCTCATCTGAGAATAGTACGCATGCCCAGTCCTGTTCAGTCCAATTGTGATGCTCACGACACCATTGCAAACGGGCAGTACGGTGCTGTCTGGTCAATGGGACACACACAACAGGTCTGCGTGCATATAGTCCTTCTCCCCTCAAACGTCTGGCAACAGTTTTTCGGGAGATCTGCTTTCCTGAGGCAGCAAGAAACTGATTTGCCACCTGCTGAGCTGTGGTGCGTCTGTTCTTTTTGCTGATAGGACGATATATCTGTGTTCTGCAGGCGTCTTACTTCTAACACGACCTCCCCCGTGCCGTCTACTACACATTTCAGTAGTTTTAAATGAATTCCACAGCCGTGAAACAACGCTGTGAGCGCTGTCGAACTCCCTAGCAACATCTGTTATTTTTCGCCCTTCTTCGATCTTTCCAATAATTCGGCCACGCATAAAATCATTTATGTGATGTCGGAAAGACATGCCAAAAATTTTAAGTTCGTCTATTAAATCTTTCCTGTAAAACTTTGACTTGAAACAACAACTGTCCACACGCGTCAAAACCTTTAAAGTTCTTATGAACGCTATCACGTGATGAACAGACGTGGAAAAAATTTGCATACTCATACTTCTTACTAATATCCCGCAATTATTCTAATTTTCCACATTTTGCTTCCTTTCATTTTGTGGTTGCTATGGATGATAGTGTTATCCGTCCTTAGCAATTGTCCAGCAGTGTACAATTAAATTTCAATTCTTTTCCAACGATTTCGTAGCTTGGTATACAAATCGTCTGCATACTATGCGTGAGGTCTGGGTTCGGCTCATGGGTGAAGTTTTTTTTCATTTCATTTAATTATTTTTAAAATGAAGTAAACTTATTTATGAAAGGTTTATCAAACATTAAATGATATTTTATGAAATTATTTTGTATTTTATAAAGTAAAAACAATTAAATAAATTTATTATTTAAATTATTTATTTAAAATTATTATTAATAAAAATATTTAAAATAATTATTAATAAAAATATTTAAAATAATTATTGATTAAAATTATTTAAAATAATTATTGATTAAAACTATTTAAAATAACTATTCTTTAAAATAATTTAAAATAATTTTTAATTAAAATAATTGATCATTAAAATTAATTAATAAGAATTATTATTAAAATTATTAACTTACTTTTTAAAATTATTAATTCATTATTAAAATTATTAATTTATTATTGAAAGTATTAATTTATTTTTTAAATTATTAATTTATTATTTAACTGATTATTAATTTATTATTTAAATTATTATTAATTTATTATTAAAATTATTAATGTATTATTAAAATTATTATTAATTTATTATTAAAATTATTATTAATTTATAATGAAAATTATTATTTATTATTGAAATAATTATTAATTTTTTAAAAATTATTTAAAAATAAACTTCTTAAATTTATTTAAAAAGGACTTATTAAATGTTTTACAAAATTATGAAATAATTAAATTAATAATGTATGAAAAAGACATATTTTTTATTATATTAATTATAAAATTATTAAGTTAATAATATACTTTATAAAGTATTTTATATTATATATAATATTTTATTTATAGAACATTTTATTTCACATTATAAAACTATTTGTAACTCATTTTTAAGTATAATATCATTTAATATTTATTATATATTTTATTATAAATATTCTTTATTAATATAAAAACATTTAGATAAAATTTAATATAAATATTTATATAGTGACAGTTTTTTTTTTTTACTTCATAAAATACAAAATAATTACATAAAATATCATTTAATATTTAATTAACCTTTCATAAATAAGTTTATTTTATTTAAAAAATAATGAAATGAAAAAAAAATGGCCGATGAATCGAACCCAAACCTCGTGCATAGTATACAAACGATATATCAATCAAGCTACGAATTCATCGGAGGTAATTGAAATTTAACTGTATAAAAGCTAAGCATGAATTTCGAAGGCTTTTTTCCTCCGAATTGACTGGCCATTCGGCGGAATTTCATTGAGGGTTGAACACCCTAAAGGTTGAACACCTACAATTACACCAAGTCTCGACCCCAAATGAATTTCCTTAGTCGTGTCCTCTCCTTGTGAGATCAGATTTTTTTTTTTTAAACTTTTTCTGGAAAAATGAAAACTTAATCAACCCTCAGAATCTTCAGTTTGAACTCAAAGAATTTTGCAGATGCTTTTTGTCCAATTAGATTCGAGAAAAGTATTGCACTTCTTAAGACCCTTCAAAACTATTGTTCACATAAAGTGTCAGCAAATTTTGAAAATGGCTAATTTTTAACGTAATTATGTCACCCTCTTTGTTTTTTGAATGTCTCAGACTATTTATTTCTCCTTAATTCAATGATCCATTTAACAGAGATCAATTTGTCCGCTATTAGATGACAAGAAGTATACCGCTTGATAGAAATGTCACTATCTCTATTAATTTATTAAAATGCCATCTGGCGATTGATTATTAAACTTTTATTGGTATTAAAATTAACAAGACTTATATTTATATTTTCTAAATCATAAACTGAATATCAAAATAAGTTCTTGATACAAATTTTTTTTTAAAAAAAAATGCCTAATAGATGTTTTTAAAGTAATATTGAATACAATATAATATTATTCCATGTCATTTAAGTCGATAGAGAAAAAATGGAAACCTACTGCCTTTTCAACAGCACTTCTACTTCAACTAGTCCAAGACTACAGCGATGGTGGAGGTAGAGAACTTGCATTTCAACGCGTAATTTTAACTTTTCTGTTTATTTTGTGAGATAAGTGACTGATATTCTACTTGACGATTGTTTCTCCTTCTCATCATTAAGTTAATGAATTCATTATAAAACAGTGTTATCAATATGTCAAATGTAAAGGGGGGTAAGTATACCGAATGACAGATGAAGTCATTGAATTAAGTAGTTTTCCATTGTGTTATAATTCGTTTTGTTATTAGACAGGCTGCGTTTGTATTAATTAATGTAATGCATCCATAAGTAGTTAGTTTTTAATACTTACGTAATTTATTGGATATTTGTCAGATTAATCGAAATTGACGCGTTCGCGCATTAATAAATTAGAATTACATTGTTAGAGTATTTTTCTTGTATTTTATAAGTCTAAATCTCTCATAAATCAGCATATGTTGCCTTTAAACATATTTATGTGACTTTATAATACATTACTGTTTGTCCTTGAATTGGAAATATTGTCGTTATTTGCATTCCTTAAATTCCATTCAAGATCCAATCCTTATACCTATATAAATAAAAGTAAATTTTAAAAATATATTTTGAAGTTTTAAATTCATCTATGGATTGTTAAATTTCATTAAAACCTAAATTAATGTGTTTGAATTTTGTAATTGCCGTTTTTCTGTTGGGCTGAGTTTTGTGTTGAGTCTGTACAGACACACTATTCTATGTTATTTTATTTATAGAAGAGTAAATGGAAGGGTTTTTTTGTTACTGAAAAAGTAGTCTTTGTGTCTCAATTATTTAAATTAATTTTAATTACTAATTCCATAATTTTAGGAATAAAATTACAATATGTTGATCTATATTTAAATTTTGAATATAATATATAAAGCATTCCCCCCCCAGCTGTAGTAAAAAGTTTAAAGCTATAAATATATTGTGAAGTGAATTTATAAGTTAGTTGCGAGTGTTGTTAAGTTTTTTCTTTTTCAACAGCATAAGTAATATCTTACAAAACACGAAAATGACTGATACGGAGAAATAAATGCATATGAAACATTTCCTATATTGTTTTCAATAAGTGATTTATAGATTCTTTAAATATTTATTCTTTTTAATAAATTACTCATTTTTTTTACTGTGATATTAAATCTGTGCAATAGTTGTATAGATTCAGATATAGTCTTTAGTTTTAAAAGTCAAAATTTATGTGAAGTATTGTATTTTATTTAAATGTACATTCATATGAAGGTAATTTTCAATTTATCAATGTAAATGGACCATGATTTTTAACTATATCTTTTTCTTGTATTCTTCCACAGTAACTCAATGTGTTAATTTGTTAAGGCAAAATTGAAGTACTGTTTTTAACTTAAAGCTGAAGTCATTTTTTCAGAGTTTTTCTTTTTATTTTATTACTTGTGGTTATTTTAATTTTTTAAAAAACTTTTGTATAATTCACTTATTTCTAAAGTGTTATTTTTTACTCCTTTGTGAATGTATTTTTAAATTGTATAGTAACATTAATATATTCAAGGTTTATAGCATTAAAACTAAGTACAAGATATTTATTGTTGGTTTTCCCCTTTAATACATTTAACTAGAAGATATAATATTTAGGTTTAATACTATTTGAATAATTTTAACTTCTTGAAAGATACATTAAATTAGTTATCATTGTTCATATCAAGTTTTATGTCATTTTTCCTGTTCTGCTTGTAGAACTCATATAAGGTTTATGAAAAGACAAGATATATAAATTAAAATAAATGATGTGTTTTGGTTGCTCGGGAAATTTTAAAAGAAATGCTTGTGTACATTGTGAAAGAAATCAGTCTTTCATTTATTAGTTTTAAAGGATGGATAAACTATAAAGCATACTTGGTATATATTACTTTTAGTTCCAAATGTTAAAAAAAAAATAGCTTGTAGAGCTGCATATTTTTTAAACCTAATTATTAAAATTCATCAATGAATTTTGGTTTATTTTTGTTCCTTGATTAACAATATTTTTCATTATTCTTTTCACTATAAAGTTCTAAGCATTTCTTCTTTCCATTCCTTAATATGTGATATAACTCAAGAAAATATTTTAAATAATACACATGTATTATAGAAATTACTGTTTTCAAATTACTGTTTTCCTTATTCCTGTAAACTACAGGAATATTTTTACAGTAAAGTATTACAAATAATATGGGAATTAATAAGCATGCTTAGTACTTTAATTTATGAATTGAAGATTTTAATATCTCAAAACAACTGAATCACAGGGTAATTAAATAAGTTGGAGTAGAGAGCAATTTTTTTGCTTATTTTTAATAATTAAATTTTGTAAATGAAAGCAAGTTAGAATGCTAAATAACCTATTTCAATATGGACTTGCAATAAATGAAGCTCAAGTGTTGCAAATAACTTGTAATCTGCTGGACATAGTACTTTGTTGAATATTAGACTCTCTCCTTAGAAAGTCTTAAGTTTGTTATGTACAAATTCCTTTTGTGAGCCATTGATATAGTTGAATTAATAAAGACTATTAGATTATTTATAGTAAGCTTAAATATATTTTGTAACCTTCTTTCTGTGAACTTTTTTCTGGAACCATTTTACCATTTTTTTCATAAAGTTATCTCTAAATAGCAATATATCTGCGCATTTCAAATTCTCTATTTTAACAAATTTTATGGTGATCAATGACCTTAAACTGGTTTTACCAGGCATCTCTAACTCACCAAGAGCAGTAAAATTGATATATTTTTTCAAACAGAAATAACCAATTTTATCAGTAATGAAATTTAAGGATACAAGTGGTAATATATGCTTTAAATTACTGGTTATAAAATGTATGTTTAAAGTTACTTGTAAGATTAAAATTAGGAAATGTCATTAAAATTTATTTATTTTAATATAAAATTATTTTAGAAGTTGAGAGAGAGAAAATTTGGTGTATTCCTGGACAATGTTTTTTTTTTCTTGTTTTCCTTTCAGATTTCTTTTGATGGATAAGATATATAAAATAGACACACACACACATGCATATATATATATATATATATATATATATATATATATATATATATATATATATATTAAAAAGTGCAAATAATATTACTTAAAAATTGGTAATGTGATTAAAGAAGTTGTCAATCTTGCTTGTAAATAAATTTAGAAGTTAATAGGGATGACTTTCAAGAACTACTTGATACCCAAGAGCTGACAATTGATTAACTTGTAGAAATGCTAGAGCAAGACATTAAAGAACTTGAGTCTAGACTAAGTTCAATCTGAATATTGAATGACGTTTGGAAATTTGAAAATTCTCAGAATAATTGAAAAAGGGATTCAAATTTTAGAAAATATAGACTCCAACAATGAGTGTATTTTTTTAAAAACAAAACAAGGAATAAAAAAATTATTAGAATGCTAGAAGAAAATTTTGCAAGACAAAAAAAAAAAAAAATGTATTTCAGCTGGCACACTGTTAGATTTTATGAAACCTTGTACATTAAAATAACTTCGGTTTGTGAATAATAGTTATTATTATATATTAGTTGTTAATTAATTATATTGTACAGCAAGTTATCAAAATGTTTTTGTGATAAAATGTCATCATTTATAAGCCACACCCCCAATTCTCTAGATGTTTTTGAGAAAAAAAATTCATCAATAACCAATACTTAAGAAATTTTTTCAAAACTTTTAATGAGAAATAATAAGTTAATAATTTATTTATTTAACCAGTATTAAAAATTTTCAAATACATACAGGAACCTATAATTATTCGCCATTTTCCCACATGGTGTCGTCTTTCGTGCCATCCAGTGCATTTGTTATGCAATATTTTTTTGAAAGAATGCATTATACAAAAATGTAAAAGAATTATTATAGACTGTTGAGCATTTGCAAGCTAAAATTGTATCATTTTGTTTACGCCATCAACATATAGTTGTTTCATTTGTGTCAAATTTTCAGTGGACGTTGTTCTGTTTCTATTTTTTTCTGAAAATAAAATTGCCTCCCTTTTTATACTTGAATCATAGTTAACTTGATGCTATTATCGATATCTTTGATGTTTAGATGATTAAAAGAAAGCATACACAAAAAAAATCTCCTAAAGATGAGCAGACAACAATATTTCAGATAGACTGAATACTGGAGATAAACTGGGGATTGGATAAGTCATCAATGTAAGTGGACAGAATGGACAGTTACATTTTTTTTTAACCCTCTCGCTGCGCATTCTGCGATTTCCATGCACAAAGTGCACTTAGCATACGTAGCACTATGCAGCAAGACAATTAAAAGGGTTTGAAACTTAATTTCCCCCATCCAACAGATATTTTGCCTACGATTCTAAGCCACGCCTAATTTTCAGTAACATTAAAACTGGAAAAATAATGTGGCTTAGATTCGAGTAAATATGGTAGTTTACATGTAATTATATGCAAAATCATTCTCTGAATTACACGAATTCGACTTATGTGGTTATCACTCACTTCCACCTATCCTTTACATTCAAGTTATTACTGTGTATTTAAAGATGAATCTCTGTATAATGAATTTTCCACATAACAAACTTTTTGAGGAAATTAGCGACTTTGTTAAATAGTGGTTCAACTGTGTACTTCATTTTATAAAAATTACTGCAGTATTTTATTAATCAAATGTGTGTATTTGTTACTAGTCTTGTAAAGAAAGTAATTTGCTCCAACTTCAGAAAGAAGTACAAAAACTGAATCAAGGACGAAACAAAGTTGGAAAAAACTCTTAAAATTATATTTCAGTGATAGAATATAAACTTTAAAATTTTATAACAAACATTTTCAGATTATCATAAATGTATTTGGTGCTAGCCTAAAGAACAGCCCACCTAAAGGCTTAAAATAAGCATTGTATATGACAGGGGTGGCGAACCTTTATGGATCAATGTGCCATTTTTTCTAAAGAAATGCTAAATGAAGTATACACGTGCCGTCGAATAATTTTGAATTGTGATTATTGGGAAAATAATAAAACTAAATACTAACAACAAAAAAATTCTTTATTTACTATAAAAAAATACATTTTGTATTTTATAGTTGTAAATGTTTTAATTAAACGTATAATTCAAATTATATAAAGTAGCAATGTGATTTTTACTGTTGCATATTAGATGACAAATAAATTATATTAGGATTGGGTAAGATTTTACTTTTAGCAGAACGCATGCTGAGTTGGAGTCATCTGCCAAGTGGTTTCTAAGCTGGTCTTTAATGTTATTCATCGCTGAAGTCATTATTGACTTGTAGGCATAGATCGGTTAAAACAACATGAGCCTGCTTCTTCAACAGTTAAACGTATCTGGAATCGAATTTAATGTTTCTAAAATTTCGTTACTGGCATTTTTACTTATATTGCTTGTTAATCTTTCTGTTTCAATCAATTGTAACTTTTTCCTTGTTTCAAAAAATTTTTGAATCCATATTGAACTAGACTGGAAATCAATAAGTTGCATTTCAAATTCTTCAATTTTCAATGTCGAATTTCTGCAAGTTCAGTTTAATATGTCACATCAGGGTACATAATAAATTCAAACGTTTCTGATAACTCTTTGAACTGAGAAAATCTCTTTATGAGAATTCCTTGATTGAAGAATCCATCACGGTTGATGGTTTCGATAGGTGGCGTGCCCAAAATATTGTGCCATGTGCCATCAATGGCACGAGTGCCAATGGTATGCCATCCCTGGTATATGACATACTAAAAGATTAATATTAAACCCATATTGGGATAAAAAAAATATATTTCATTGTAGTTTGTCATACTTGAATATATGTTCAAGCCTGCCAGTTAAATATTAATTTCTAATGTGTTTTTTATTATTTGATAACCATTTTTGATAGTTAAAATATTTTTTTTTGTAAATCTTAGAATTTGGAATAATACTTAGTAAATAATTTATTCTTTGATAATTACACAGCTTGAAATTTTTTACCTTTTAATTAATTTTTGTCTGATTTGTTTTTGCACTGTTTTTTTAAACTTATCTAATTTCAGGTTTAATATTAACAGATACATTTTCAAAATGAAGTAGAATTGTGACAGAACAAAATTTTTAAATTAAGTGTTGTATTTCTTTTTTTAAATAATATATGGAACTAATTTTCTTAACTTTAAAATGTTTGATAGTTTTAGAGGGGGGAAAACTCCTCTAGGGGGGATAAAAATGTTTATTCCAGAAGTATATTTTATTGGTTGTTTCCTTCTCCTACACTTTTTTTCTTTGAACAGAAACTTTGTTCCTTTCTTCCCTTTACTTAGTTTATCTGTAAATAACTCAGAATGGACATGTTTCATCCACTCATATTTTATAAGCTAAAAGAGTATATGTATATTTACCCTATTTTCCAGGTTTTAATTGTTATTGAAGGCAATATTCCTTTTTATTAGACATTGGCAACCTATGGCATACGGCATGATTCTCAATGGTACTATTTAAAAATATTGAAGGAATACATAATTTTTTATATTGCTTTTTATTGTAATAAATATGCTTGAAAGATTTATAATGCATAATATATGTACAATCTTAATTTTTGTACTTACGTTGAAGGAATAGTTATATTTTATTGCTTATTTTTATGTTAATAAATATCTTTAAATGAGATGCATATTTATTATATAATAAAATTCAAATCTGTATTCTTGACCTCTCTATTCCTGAACACTGCATGCATTGCCATGATACTCACATCATTTCAAACGTTGCTTATGGTGCAGCTTCCTTGTTCATATTGGCACACCAAAGCTACAAGGTTGCCAACCCTTGCTTAATACTATTTTTTTTCCTTTTTTGTGTTTATCTTGTCTTTTCATCGATCTAAAATTGGATCTGAAGTATTATAACTTTAATACAATGTAAAAGAAAACATTAAAATTTGTAATTTATGCTGGTAGTTTTTTTAAGTGTTAATTTTGGTGTTTTATATATTTGTTTCATAAAACAACCACTATAATTAGAAAAAATTTATTGATGTAGAATTCTTAATTTTTAAATATGTTTACATAAACAAGACCATTCTAAATGAAGAAAAGTTTTATTTTACCTCTTGAGGATGTCACATTATCAAACAGAATAGGAAATTTGAAAAAAATTGGTTTGTAAAAAAATGTTTTTAAAAATTTAACTGTTTATAAAATGAAGTGAGTGGGGTACATTATCACTTTTTATTTTAAGTAAATTTGCTGAAATACTCCTCCCTTTTTGTATGTCCTGTGGATTTAATGTTAAGATTAATATCATAATTATATGTTTGTATATACACTTCAAATATTGTATGTATTTTGTAAACAACAAAGACTGTATGTGTCCTTATTTCAAGTATAATCCTTATTCTTAAAAACCATGCCTTCGAATCAATTTTTATGTTCATTTCTTTAAACTGATAGGAATCCTTATATGCATAAAATCCTGGTGAATAATTACTAATTGATTTATAAATGCTGATATACCATGATTTATTTGAAAGAAAGCTATTGATTGTGTGTCTTAAATGGTTGCATTTCGTCGATCTAAAAATTCTTAGATATCACATATCTCTTTGTCATGTCTAAAAATATTTGTATAGTTAATACAAGTTATATTCGCAAAGAATATCTCCATTTGGCACACAAAAAAACACCCCAAAATAAAACCATTTTGAAGCAGATAAAAAAGAAAAATGTAACTCATGAAAACTTAATTTATTTTCTCTTACTGGAAGATCATTAAATGTTGTATATATATAATCTATCTTTATATGAGGTTTGTGTTATTCCGTTTGTTGAGTTAAAAAACATTGCCAAATGCTATTATTGTTTCTGTACATTCACTAAATCACATTCTCCTGCATACTCCTTCTCTAATCAGCTCTTTGACAAATATTTAGAAGAATTAAATATTTTATTTTTAAAAAGTACTCGAAATAAATGAAGGATCTAATAAGAAAAAACAGTATTCTGGTAGCTGAAGGCCATAATTATATTCAAAATGTCTCACAACAAATGACTATACTGAAGACAACATATAAATAGGAATGTAAATGCTGTGTTCTGCAGTGTTTTTCATTTTAAGATTTTATGAAACTCAAATCACCTTACAGGTACTTAAGTATTTCACCATATTTTTTTTTATGTACCCAGCATTCTTTTATAGAAAATGGATTCTAAATTTTAATCATTTTTCACCATAAAATTAGAGAATGATAATATTTTAAATTATAAACAAGTTAATTTTGAGCATGCCTGTACATGGTTTTTCTCATTATGCCACTATTGGCTGCATATCACATCATTTTGTAATATTTTTGATTTGATGAAATTGGTCTACAATATAATACATAAGTACCATATTTAATATATAATTTTCAAGAAAACTGGCATTGAACTTTAAAAGTCTGTCTTAGTGGGGCTTTTAATATTTGATTAATCAATCAAGGATCAGATTGTGTCATAGCTTAATTTTATGAAGCAATCTTGATTGATGGCTGCACTTATAAGAAAGATAAGGGACCAGCTTAAATTTTAAATTGAGACAGAATGTAAAAGTTAGAGAATAAGAAATGTTATTTCAATAGTTTCTTTAAAAAAAGATTAAGAGAAAGCATGAAACTAATGATAAGTTTAATTCCTTTCTATATAAAATTCCTGAAAACCTGGAACACTTTTAATTTTGGCACATCTAATTTTTAGGAAATCATAAATAGGGAAAGCAGAGTGTTTAAATTATAAAACAGTCTGGGACCACTACTAAATAAAATCTTCTTGGATTGAGCCTTGAAATAGTTTTATTAAATAGCTATTTTTATATTATAGTACAGTTTTCTATGTATGTAAATTTTGATTATCCTATGAGTTTTTGATTGATTTATCAAGTTATATTTTATATTCAGATTAAATTTTAACTGTACACATTACTGATTAAAATCTTTCTATTTAGGTAAGTCTGCGGAGGAAGTATATGTGGTTGCTAAATATGATTATGAAGCTCAGGGTAGCCAAGAACTTGATATTAAGAAAAATGAACGTCTAATTCTTCTAGATGATAGTAAACATTGGTGGAAAGTTCAAAATTCAAGAAACCAAGCTGGATTTGTTCCTTCTAATTATGTAAAAAGAGAGAAGCCATCTATATTTGACAGTATACGCAAACGTGTTCGTAAAAAAAGTGAACCTAAAGTATCTTCTCCATCATCAAGAGTAGCATCAAAAGAAACTGATTTAAAAGGAGTATCTCCTCGAGTAACTACTCCAGCTAATAAAATTTGCTTGAATACTACTGCTGTAGTCAAGTACAATTATGAAGCTCAGCAAGCAGATGAAATTTCACTTGTTAAAGGAACACGAGTAGTAGTAATGGAAAAATCTAGTGATGGTTGGTGGAAAGGAGAAAGCAATAACCAAATTGGATGGTTTCCTTCCAACTATGTTCAGGAGGAGCCTAAAGATGTTCCTGAGATATCTTGTAATTTGCCCACTGATGAAGAGCCTGTCACTGTGACATATCAGAATGTTCTTCAGGGGAATGACGTGGTTGTTGCTCTATATACTTTTAACTCTCAAAGTGATGAGGAACTAAGTTTTCAGAAAGGAGATCAATTAGAGGTTGTAGAACGTCCATTAAATGATCCTGATTGGTGGCGGGCACGGAATAATATAGGACAAATTGGATTAGTACCAAAAAATTATTTGCAGATTGTTTCACCTGGTCGATCAGTGACTGATTCGAGTGATTCTGATGCTGTTCCTTCAAAATCAGATGAAAGTCCAAGTATTGGTATTGCAGTCAATGGTGCGCAACATGAACATTCAAAATCTCCATTAGGTGCCAGTGGAGGATCTCCTTTAGTTAAGCAACGGAACAAAGGTGGTTGTGATAGACCCTGGTACATTGGAAGTATTACACGAAGTGATTGTGACAGGATGCTTAATGATTTTGCTGAAGATGGTGATTTTGTGATTCGAGATAGTGAAACAAATGTAAGTCAGTTTTAATTTTTATTTTGTATGCATTTTCATAATTTATATTGGGAAAATTTATTTCTTTTTAGGTATTAATATTTATCTTTTCCTTGCAGGAAAAATTAAATTTAATTTTAATCTCATTACTCATAAATATTCTCTGGAAATGTAAGGTTTTTATGGCCTATTGGAGACTGTCATAAGATTTTCTTGATAATAAATAAATATGTTAATGTGTTCATAAATTTTTGTGTAGAACAATCTACGGGTTGTCTCTTCTCTTTTAATGTTTTTTTTTAAGTTATTGCATTTCTTATTAAAAAGATTTTAAGAGTAAAATCATTTAACTTTTGTAACTGATGCAGTTTCAAATAACAAAATTGTGACTTACAGGAATTGTATGTCTAGCTGATCAGTTACAGACCATTAAAATTATAGAATTATTTATAATTACTTTTCTAAAACTGTTTGAAATGTGCTGTAAATGATTTTATTCATTATGTTGTAAATTTTACTAAAATGCCCATGCAGTTATTTAAGATAATTTTTTGAATTTATATAAAAAGTTGTTTTGTGTGTGATTATTATCATCCTGTATATTCCTCCCTCCTTATTCAGCCCATCAGCACCTTCAACAAGATCATAATTTGTATTGGAAATATGAAACTATTTTCTGATTTAGTATATCTACTTGTGATAATTTGAATCATTACTTTAAAAATCATGTATTGCTAAAAACAATGCGAATTAACACCATCATTTTATAAATTAGAAGAAAGAAAAAAAAAGGCAGCACACAGCTTTTGATATTTTTTGTCAGCTGTATAGTATAATTGTATTTATTAATGTCATCTATAAAATTTTTTGATATTTCTTGTTCTTGATGTTTTGTTACTAATGTCTGGCATGTATATACCAAACACATACATTTACACCGGAGTTCAAGTAATATATACAATTGGATTGAGTATTCTTATATTTGATTTGAGAAATTTTATGTTAACCATTTTTCAGTTTTATATATCTATGCTTCATTGTATGCTGTCACAAAATTTGTTGTATATGTTTAACCAAATAACTTGTTAACTTTTTCTTTTTAAACAGCATTAATCTTTTAATTTACAATTTCAAAAAAAGTACATATGACCATTTATGAAATCACTTGATAATTGTAAAGGGGGGAATAAAAGAGTCTTCTATGAGATTTGACCTAATGTATATTTTTTACTAAACAGCATTTTGTTCAATTGGGAATGACACTTTAAAAACAATGAATATTTTATGTTATTATACCATTGATAAATTTCATCAAGTAACAAAAATCATTGCCAAATGCCTTGGTATGCTGCCAATAGTGGAAAATTGCTCCCACACATATTCAATAATAATAAGCTTGTTCATGTATGCTTGAAAGTAATAACATTGTTTATAATTTACAATATTTTTTGTTGTTGTGAAAAAATATTAAAATGTGATATCTATTTTGCATGAAAGAAGACACTGGAGTATTTCAAAAATTGCAGTCTCGTGCATAAATACCTGAAAGACTGTTAGGTTTAGTAAATAAACATCAAAAACCGCGAGACATCATTTAGGTTTGTGCTGATACAAATTCTGTGGTGTTGTCTACATAAAGACTTGTTTGTTTTAACTTTGTTTGCAATTATATCATTTTGGCTGGCTGAAGAATGTAGTTAGTAGATCTTTAGTTTATGAAATATACATGCTTTTTTAAATGCAATATTTAATTATTCTAAATCTTCACCAATTTATTTGTTGATGGGCTAATACAAAAAGAGCATGAACAGGAGTTTTTTCTCTAGTGGAGAAACAGTGACAGCATGTGGGGACGTTTTTTGATTTGGTGGACATGGTCAACAGTACATGTAAGTAAAAGAATGTACAAAAGCATGTTTTTATAAAATCGCAATTCAGTAACAATTATTATTTACCCATAGGTTTTTCTAAGATATGCCAGCTAGTAAAATGTAACAAGAATGAGTATTGAAATATATTTATAACAAAATTAGTTGAAAGTGTGATAAATCTTAAGCTTAGGTGTATCAAAAATTCATGATGTTACATAAGTAATTTGGAAAAATTTCAAGAGAGTATTCAAATGACAGTATTAGAAACCCTGAAAGAAATTCAGCTTTCATCAAAAGATTGGAATTTTACATTAAGCTGTAAATGAAGAACTCGGATTTTCTAGATCTTTAAAAATGGATAGTTTTATGAATCTTATTTACCATTTAAATTTTGAAAAAACTGAGGTGAAGATTGCAACATTGATTCAGAAATGTTTAAGCAAGTTTTAGTATTTGCTATTTATGAAACATATGTGGACATAAAAGTTAATAAGTATACTGTTTCATAAGGAATTGCATATAATTTTTTTTTCTATTCTGACTTCATTGTGTCTGCTACCTGACTGGTAAAAGTTAATCAATGATTGATAGGTTTTTTTAAATGGAGTTAGATGAGCCCTTGGGGAAAACTTAAACTTCTAAAATGTGTTATCTAGAGATAATTTTAGCAAGTAAATTTGGGGGTCCATGAGATAAATGTAAAAGGGGTCTACAATAGCCTAAATCAGATTGTGACTTTAATTTTAAAAGAAAATTTAAGCAATTGTGTAAATCAGATCTACCAATTTCACAGCTTTATTTTCTAAATTTACTGGGATTAATTTGCAGTTATATAGAAGGCCACAAATTAAAAAAGGCTATCATTTCACTGTTTCCTGCCAAAATAAAGCTAAGGGAATATGAAACTGGATGTCGCGAATTTTAACAGTTTCTCAATTTGTCACAGAAAAAGGACATTTTCACCTATGTTCAACATTAAAATGGCCTTTATTCAGGTTTTAAAACTAGGTTTGAGAATGTTTTGACTATGGTATTATCACAATGGGTAATGAATTGAAGCTGTCACATTTCTGATTACAAAAGGAACTGATTTTAATAGACCTAACAAAGATCTTAAGATAAGATAGATAGTAGATAAAGTTTAGAAACGAATGTCAAGAATTTTGGCTTTAAAAAGATATACCTATTATTTATCCCGAATTATGGAACATCTCAAGAAAGATTTTAATTGCTTTTTCCAGAGCAGAAGAGTTTCAGCGCACTAGCCAATCTCCAAAATAAAGACGAAAAAAATATATTGGATTCTACTAACCGAGGAGATTTAGGGTTATATAGGAGTTGATATAGGAGTAACAGATTCATTCCACCCATTAAAACATTTATTTTATGCCACACTTATTTTATATAGTAATTAAATTTTAATTTAACTTACATGTGATTCTTAAGTTTTAGACACTCTACTTAACTACAGTTAGAAACATAAAACTTCTAAAGTAAGTAGTGATATAACAGCAGTCAATAAGTTGATAAATGTGAAAAAATTTAATATTAGGTATGTAGGGGTCTACACAAAACCGAAAAACATGGCAAGGGGTCTATGAGACAAAAGTTTGGGAAAATCTGGCCTAGATGTTTAATTAAAAATTGTTTTTAATTTTTGCTGTTTGAATATCAATTTGTTTCATATACCAGAAAATCATTTCACACATGCAAGATGGTTAAAAGTGTAAAATAAAAGGGGCAAGCAACAATTGTCTATGGATGACATGATTAGACACATGGTTCTATGTTTTGTATGTGTGTACGTAAATTTCGTGCTCTGGACTTGCATATTATATTCAATAGTAGATACATATGTAGTAAATTCTTGAACATTGGCTCACAATAGTAATTTATTTATTAAAACTCAGCCACAGAGTTGGCCAACTAATCTACTCTACTTTATTAGAAGTTGAACTGGGAATCTTGCTTCTTTTCATTGTATTTTTTTTTCATTTAACCTTATATTTTGTAGTTTTGGTATTGACTTATGCCATTAAGTTTAAAACTTTTTGATTTGAAAATGTTTTTCAATGTGAAAAGTTTGAGAGAACTTATATGTTCTTAAGTTGTTGAAAACTAATACAGTTTAAAATATATCATATTAAATATGGAATATAATTATTCTGATTTATGTTGAATTGAAACTTTGAATTTTATGTTTTTTAGTTTGAGAAAACTTCCAGATGGTGTTTTGTGACATAGTAAATTGTGGTGACTTTTATAATTTATTATCAGACAAAAATTGCCCTCCATTTCTATTATTAAAAAAAAATTCTGATCTTAAAATAGAAAATATGTTAATTTTGAACTTTATTTTCCTGTTTATATTGATTGTATGATTTCATTATTTCTAAAAGATCTACAAAACTGACCTCTTCAATTATACTGTTTGTATGTTCATGAAAATGAATTTTGATTATATAAGTATCTTTTTCTTTTTGGATATGGCATGTATGTTTTCAAAAGCTTAAATTTTTGTCATGTATATTTATTTTGATAAATTTAAGTTTACTAATTTTTGAACTTTGTTTGTATTTTAGGCTGGAGATTTTTCAGTTTCTTTGAAAGCACCTACCAGAAATAAACACTTCAGAGTTCATATGGAGGATGGTGTTTATTGTATTGGCCAACGGCGGTTTAATTCATTAGATGAACTTGTAGAGCACTATAAAAGAGCTCCTATATATACAGGTCCTGATGGGGAGAAATTGTACCTTATCAAACCCTTTAGAAAAGTCCTTTGAAAACTATCATTTTGTAGATTGAATAATTCCGTGTTCCAAACATTTTTACCATCTTGGCTTTCTGAATCATCGTATTCTTCATTCTGTGAATCTGTAAATGCCAATGCTAAGACTTGCTTGAGGCAACTTTTGTTTTTGTTTTGATTTGTTTTTTTATAGCTTTATTTTATTCATATTTTATTTAAAGTCATCTTATTTGTAAAAATATTCTATTAGTGTGTGGTATTGACTAAAATTTGTTGAATAACCTTAAAACTGCTGACAAATTTTTTAATTTAATGGGACGATTTTAGAATTTATACATTTTGGCATTTTATTATGTATTTTGTTGAGCATGTATTTGCAGTATTTTAGTTTGTTTCTTTTCAAAGTGTTTATATGTATGTATTTCTACTAATGAATTGCACTTAAAATACTGTAGTTAAAAACATTTCTTATATATTTGAAAGATGGCAGTTAATGTGTGAAATGAAAAATATTAATCTGTCTTATATATTGATTGCTATATGATACATTTAGTCATTTATTTCGAATACTAATCTTAATTATGTCCAAAATGTAATTTTTGTTGCATTTCAATGATTTCCACGAAAGCACAATGTATTCGCATCTTGCTGTTTAAGTATTGTGGGGAACATGTCTTTCAAAATATATTTATACCATAAACTATGTATAAAATGAAGTAGCTGTGAAAATGTAAAATATATCTTCAATTGTTATGAATGTAATGTAGCAAAATGCAAATGCTATTCATTCTGGGAAAACTAAACTCCTATTCAGTTGCCAAAATTGGTGATAAATGTATAAATCATTTTAATATCTGCCACATGATTATTTATGCTTCTTGCTGTAGAAAATATATTTTTTGGTTATGAAATATTTTCCAGTAATGAACAGAACAAACAATGAATTGTATTAATTTTCTTGTTGAGCAATACTTTAAAAATACCTGTTATCCATCTAAATGCTTTTCAATCCTTTCTTGTGAAGTTTTTAAAGCAAGATAGCAGATTGCTTTTCTTTGTTATGAATGGTGTCATACCAATCTACTCAAGTCTTCCAAAGTACTTAGTTTTAAAACTTATTTAAATGTTATGATGAATGTAGATTTAAAAAAAAATTTACTCTTGTGCTACAGTTGTGTATTTTCAAAGCTCTTATTAATTTCAATGGTTATAACCATGTAGTCTTAATTCGTTGATATTTTCAATACAGAGCTGTAAAAATGGTTTCCAAGAATTGAAAAAAAAAAGTATTAAGGTTAACATTGCTTCAGAAAATTGAAAAATATTAGTACTATGTGAATAACTTTCATATATTGTAGAATAATTAGTGGTAAGATTTGAATGCTTAAGAAATATGCAACTTTTGATACTCATTTTCCATTCTTACCAATGGATGTTTTTAAAAACCGTGTATAGTGCTTAAATGTCTTTGTCTTAAAGATGTTACATTTAATGTAAAGCTTATTAAAATTTCAGCAAAAAAACTACTGCTCCTGTTCAACTCGATATATATTAGAATTACTTGCATGTTTTATTCCTAGACATAAGTGAATATTTATCTCTGGCACACACTTATTTTCTATGCAAGATATTTTCTTTTTTGAATGTAAAAATTCATTTGACATAAATATTTCCTAGAATCTATGGATTTTTTTTTAAGTTGTGTATCTATAGTTCAAATCACAATGCTATACAAATTATTGAAACTGATCTTTATTTCAAACATAAAAGTAATATAAAATTATGAAAAGTCAGTATTCATGAATCTTTTATCTTTAAGTATCATTGTGGTGTTAAATTGTTTGGAGAAAAAGAAAAATATAGCTGCTGTGTAAATTGTAAACTTTATTTCATATTTTCTATCTCTTGGTATTTCAATAAAATAAGCTGTGTGTATCCTACTAATATTTCTATGAAACTAATACTTTCCAACACAATACAGTTAATCAAAGTGTTTAATTTTGAAAAGTCAAGTATTAGTTTTAAGTTGCATATTTTTTGCCTTAAAAATTTTAAGTAATATTTTCATTCAGAATAAATCAGATGTTACATTAAATACAAAAAATAGTCATTTTTGAAATTATATTAATAATGAGAGTGAATATAATAAAAGATCACACATATAAAAAGGAAACTTTAACATAGAAATCACATGAAGTTTTTTTTAAAGAAAAGCTGCAAGTATGTGAAAACGATCTGTAAAGCATAACATTACACTGATGCATATGGTGAGGATGCTGAATGAAAGTTGAAAATAATTAATTTTTTCAAATTGCATGCATCTCCACTATATAATATTCTCTAAAAAGGTTAAGGATGGTGTTATTTTTCTGGAATGTTTTATGAGTGTTCGCTAACCTTGGCTAGAAGAGTTCATTACATTATTCCTTTTGTTTGAATAAGCAATTCATGATATTGCAATGTTTTTATCGTTTGCTTAACTTGAGTTAAAATGAAATGCGGGAAACATATAATTGTGTTTTAAAAAATTCTTATTGTCTTTTAAATTATAACAATGATTAAATATGTAAAGTAAAAAATGGTTTTTATCTATATGTTATACTTCATTGAGTTTAAAATGATCAGAAATTTTTCTGTGAATGTTACTTTTTTTATGTATTTTAGTTATAAACTGTGAATTTAACAATACAATATGCATAGTTTTTTTTATGATTCATATGCTTAACCTGAACAGTGATAAATCATGATCAGCTAGCGAATTTTGAATTCTCAAATTGGTTGTATAATTTACATGTAATTAAGACTTGAAGGTGTAAATTTTTATATGAATGTTATAAAAATTTAAGCATGAAACCTTGATAATGGTATGCCATACTTTTTAATTAATGTCATTATTGACTATTGTAATATGGGTTAAATTTTATCTCTTTGCTTTTATATAATGGTGCATCGCTTATGCATTATAAATTGATATTTATCATAATGAAAAGCTAAAATATTCAATTAAAGATGTTTTTTTATATGTACTATTATTGTGATTCTAACTTATTTTTAAAATAATTTCAAGTATATAACTTGTATCTCACACTAGTTGCAAATCATTGTTTTAGAATATTGTATGTTCAGTTTTACTTGTTTTTGCTATGTGTAATTATTCTACTGCAATTTAAATGAATGATCAAGATGAAATTTATATTTTAAAAAAATATATCGACAAGTTCATAACTGTGTTGAATTTGCAGTAGTTTATATTCCACTAATACAGATATATTTATTTCACTAATACTGAACATTTGAAACTTTTTTTGTTGTATTAAGATTTCTCCAAGTTTATAATAAAGCATCAGTATTATATATCAACTGTTCATGTACAGTTTTACCAACCTTCCAAATCAGAATAAGCATATTGTATTTTAAATTAAAATTTTTGATGTAGATTTGTGGTACTTATAAAATGATTAAGAAAAAAAAATCCTCAAAATATCTTTGATTTAGCATGTTTTTATCAAATATCTGAATAATACTGGATGTTTATATTATCAGTAGAATGGAATTATTTAACTCAATGGAAAGAGCAAATAGTATTTCAGTCTTGTTTGTGTTATGTCATCTGAAATGTGGATCTTTTTAAGTTTGTTTGAACACCCAGTTGCTAATATAAATTATAAAATTTTATTATGTTCTAATCTTTACCCTTTATATGTATATGTTTATTATTTTGTATGGGGATTAATTTAAGAGAGGAGTATTTTTCTAAATCAGATTGTTATTATTTTCCGAAATGTTTTTGCAGCTTTCATAAATGTTTGGCTGGCTTTGGAATATCTCAGCTCTTTATACAAAAGCTAGACATGTCTGTCTTTTCAAATCATGGTGTTTCTTTTAATTTCCCTCTGGATATCTCATAAGTAAATTGAAAACTTCTATTTTTGATGTACTGTGGAAAGTTACCTTAATTAAGATGTTTGCTCAAAATAGATGTGCTGTACCTTGAAATTGAAAATGTTAGTTCTTGAAAGATATTTTTTGAAAAATTTCTTTCTTTGCCACTTTTTCTATTACTTGCATCTTATTTCCTCAGAACTTGGTAATTGTTTTAAGTATTTGGCATGATATTAGTTTTTTTTTTCTGGAAAAGTTTTTGTATTGCTTTTTTTCCATATTTGGATTCTAGCGTTAAGACAAGAGGGAGGGGGAAGAAAATTCTTACTTTCTCTAAAATTTCATGTAACAATTTGAGGCTACAGTATGCATTTTGTATTTGCATTCAAAAATTTATTATGGAGGGGTCTTTTACAAATGATTAAAATTCTTTGTCATTGAAACCTAAAATGAATTAAGGAATTTCAAGCAATTGTGGATTGTGGTCAGTAAGAGCATTTTTCAGTGCTGCATCTGGCTCAATTTTCACAGTAATATGCAATTTTTTTTATATATTGGGTTTTCCTTATAATTTTTACTTATTCCTTTCAATTTACTCAATCTCAATTAAATTTATTCAATCTTCAGTTTGTGAATAAAAAAATAATTTTTAAATTTAAATGCTAACTTTTAGTGCATTTATATTTTAGAGTGTACTTTTCTATTTTTAAATTGCATGTGTAAAGACACATGCATGTGCATGTGTCTTTAATTTGCATTTTTTTTTTATTTGTCTGCATGTTTAAATATATTTTAGAAGTATATTTGTAATGTTTTGAAATCTTAGTAAATGCACATAGTCCATATTTTAATATATGCTGAACAATATAATACTTACAATGTTATTTTATTGTAATTTGCATTTTTATGCATATTTTTAAGTGAATTTATTAATTCTAATCTTGAAAATTTTAAATTTCAGAATTTAAATAATCGTCATCCAAATTTTCCATTTTTGTAGGGAAAGTTCATTATTAAAACATTTTTTTATATTAAACAAGTTGTTACAATTAGAAATTTGTGTATTATTATATGAATAACTTGATTTTTTTAAAGATGTCAATGTTTTATATGTGTATGATTGATAAGAAAAGTATAGCAAATCTGTGTGAGCTTAAGGTTTTTGTTTGTATTTAGTATTTTGATGAAGCACTAGATCTATATATTTATTCATTTTTTATCAACCTCCTTTGTACGAAATTTTAATTGTATTAACTGCTGAAAGTGAGAGAGAGAGCTTAGAAATTCAATTACAGAATATTGCAGCTAAGTAAAAAATGGCTCTTGGGACATTTAAAACTAATTTAACTTATAAAAGTTTGCTTAAATCTCATGAGATTGTTAAAAACTTTGATTATAATAATTTCTCAAATTTTAAATATTTTGTTTTTTTTGTACTTATTTAGGAAAGACTTTTATATTTAATATATTTTTGTTCAATTATAAGCGAGCTTTGAAACTAAATACAACAAACAAATTGATAGGAAGTATGATGGCTCACTTTTTCTTTAAGTGTAATTTGCCAGTGATATAAAATACCTAAGATTTTTAAAGTATTAATTAGGCTTGTGAAAGACAATTGTGAGATGCAGTGCTCTGTTTTAGAACAGCGGAACAATCTTATTTTTGTGGCAGCTCTTTTATTTAATTTTTCTTTGGAAAAATTATTTCTGCTAAAAACTATGTTTGGCAGCATTTTGTATCTCAATTAATAATGTATTTGAATGTATTGTAAGATGTTATTTTGTTTAGAGGAATTTTCAACCCTAAATGAGTTGCGTAGTATGTAGAGTGGTTGATCCCCCCTCAATATTGGGTTAAGCAATTTGTAAATGAATTTCTTTTTCCAATTAGCATTCATAAAATACTGATTAAAAGCAAATTTTAAATTAAGGCCTTTTGTATCTTTCTGATTTGAAATGTGACTTGTTTGGCACAAAAGTATATTTTTAGGTTTACTTACAAAATATTTTTGTTTTTTACTGATAACTAAAACTGAATGTGATTTCTTTTTATTATAATACATTTGTTGCTATATGGCTACTTTTAGTTAATCTTAACTTCAAAGTGTGTTGTGTTTTTATTTAGAATGTAAACGAGATTAAAATAAAGAGTATAAATGCTTTGCCATTTTTAAATCTATGACTATTGATTGTCTATATATTTGATCTTAGAGTTTCTTTTATTGCTCTAACTATCATAAATAAAAATTCTGACGGGAACATGTTAAAATATTTTAAGTTTATATAAATAGAATCTTAATGAATATAGTAAAAGACAAAATATGTTTTATTCCTGGATACCTTCAAAATTAAATCAAGTGTTGGAAATGCTTCTTATCTTGACTAATACAATAAAAAATATATATATGGTGCTTATGCATTTTTTAATTTAATACTTTACTTTAGAAAAACCATTAATTAGTGACCTAAATTTAGAAGTTTATTTGTCCTTGAATATATGTGTGGTAATCTGGTGTATGCATTGTCCTAATTCCTATTTATCAGTAAAGATATTTATTTGTGGACATGTGTTGAAATTAAAATTGTTTGTTATCTCTGTTTTATGTAGAACTAAAATGTTATTTTGATGCTCATTTACAAGTCTTGTATACGTTTCATTTATTCATGACTGTGAAACGTGTATCAAGCAATAAAATTATTGTAAAAGTATAAATGAAGTGTATGTAAGCAAAAAATGAAATGAATACTATGAAAAAGAATTAACATTATTCTCAAGTGTATGTAAGCAATAAATGAAATGAATAAACATGATTCTCAAGTGTATGTAAGCAATAAATGAATACTAAAAAAGTGAATAATCATAATTCTCAAGTGTATTTAAGCAATAAATGAAATAAACATCAAGAAAGATGTAGTGCTAAGAATATTTACACTTTAATTTTGACTTACTTTAATTGTATAGTGCTGGTTGTATAAGTCTTCTGTTTTACAATTTGCTTGCTAGTCAGGATTTATCTGTAATTATATTAATTACTATATATAAATATATGCAAGTTACATATATTACTACTTTATTCATTAGTCAATTGTTTGTCCTACAAAATGTGCTGTCAGCTTTACTATGCATTGAAAAATATCTGTTCAGCATGTCATTGTATATTCAAACTGTGTGTTCTCATTAAACTCATATTTCTAACATAACATTGGAAAAGATCTTGTGTTTTTTTTTTTTGTTGTTGCATGACATTTTCAATATATTCATTAAAATGCAATTCTAAAATCTTAATCGAATCCCTTCTGTGATCACATTTACATTAACGAACTAAGTTTTTGAATTTATTTCAAATAAAGTAATTAAAATCGAATTTTTCTTAAATACGTTGCTTTTCGTGTTTTATTAACTCCTCAGGAGACCCATCTCTTTCAGTTGAGTTCAAGTGTTACAATCCCAAGAAAATTTCATATATTAAACACATGTAATAGGCCGACCACGTATCAGTACGATGATCTGTGTGCGCCTCGCTCCTGCTGTAAGGAGTCTTAGTATCGTCTTTATAGCCTCTCCCACCAAGGGTGCAATATGGGTTCGGGACCCTTGCGGGGGTGACCAGGGAAATTATTTTTTTGATTGAATTGAGAACCCCTCGCCTTCAGAAGGAACCGGGGTATAAGAATAATAGGTTTACCATTTAAAGTGATCTGAAGTGGCATCGGGGAAGATTTTTGGGTTGTAAGTGTAGTTTATTTGTTATTCGAATAGACGAGTTGGATCAATACCTAAACTGCCTTTGAGTGTTCGTTGTTAGATTCGGAACCTGCTTGACTGTAATTCATGTTATATGCGGTTGAGTTTGTTGGCTAAGATTCTGGTTTATTTCGCTCCTGAACTCTCAGTTATTTCAAATTTATCTATCGATGAATCATTTGAAAATATGTTAGATTATAAGGTATGAGGAGTTCGGCGAATAGCAATTAGGCGGAATGGACAGGTGTTCAATTTGAAGCATCTCATCCAGTTATTATTTTTTTTTTGACGTTATAGTTATCACAAGGCGTTACTGCTGATTTTCTGAGCTGCCCAGTCAGATCGTACATTCCAAATCCGCTACGTTGCTTTCTGTGCCAATGCTATGATCTTTCTAAAAAAAAGTTGCGAACAACCAACCTGTTCTCGTTCAGAGGTAGGTCACGATAGCACCGATTGTACTGTTACGAGATCTGTGAGTCAATCGTGAAGGTGACCATCCCTCATATTCAGGATCCTGCCCGACTTGTGTGTAAGAAAAGGAAATCACGCCGTAAACACGCACGCTAGTCTTTTGACTCGGTTATGCGGCTGTTGCATATAAAAAACATCGTAATCGGTCTGAACTCAAACTGACCTATCGTTAAACAGTGGATCTCTCTCTAACACGCCTACAAAGTTGGTGGGTACTTCGGTAAAAACATTCATTACATCAACCAAACCGAAGTCCAGAAAATCCCTCATTAGGAACTTCATATTGTGCAGTAAGATAAAGAGAATCTAACCTAAAAAAATACAAGTCATTTGCAGAAGTCGACATAGATCCCCATTGATCAGATGATGAGATAACTAATAGGAGATCTTTCATCTTGCCCTTCGACTTTTGGCTCTTCAAAAAGGAGAGAATGCAAACAATTTTCTATTGTTGCCTAAATCTGCCATGGTTTGAAGATTAGCTTTAATGGTCATGAAAGAGCTTAAAGAGACAGTACTGTGTGACTAATTTCTTTTTATTTAGAAGAAAATGTGTTATATGTGTGTACCATATTTGAACACAAAATATACATTAAAAACACTTAATTTTTTTAAAATTTTCAATATTTTAAAATTTTTACTATAAATTGTAATATTATCAAACAATTTTTGCCTCTTATATTCTTATAAGTGTTTGTTACAATTTTGAGCATATTTTTTTCTCAGACACTATAAAAAACACAGCTATATCTAACATCGTAGATTTAAAAAAAAAAAGAACTGTTCATCTACATTTTTATTCCATGCATAGAATAAGAAGTTTACTATAAAAAACCAACAAAAGAACTTGAAAACGGTATACCGTTACAAAAAGTTTTTTAAAAAATGTGTTTTTAAATTCATGATTATCATGGAATTCAATAATATTAAAATCTGAGAAAAAACAGTTTAAATTTTAGGTCAATAATATAAATGAGATAGAGCTATAGCATGGTATTAATTCTTATATAATTGATCAGCCATCCATAGAATTGCAGTTTTTATATTTGCCCTGTTTACAGGAAACGGATTTTGTGGAATGTGTTTTCTTACCCCACCTCTGAGGGCGAACTTTTAGCAAAGGGTGCTTACGTTCTCACGCCTGCAAGGTTCATTACACCCATAAATAATTGGGGGGCGTCAGAGAATTTTCCCGCTCGAAAACAAGACAACAAATTGCAACGACCTTTGCGCTGTATCTCTGCGCTGGTTCCGGACCAATGAGAGAAAATTAAGCGGACAAAGTAAAGAGTCCGCTCTAGCATTTGGCAGTGAAAAGCGGACGCCAAACAAAAACGGGATGCACCCCGATTTCGACACACTCACACTTGGACACAGAGAGACAAACTAATTAGATCCAGGCCTTCAACTTGACTCCGCGGGACTTCGAGCGGCGACCATGTCCCACTCCCTCCTACTAGACTCCCTCTCAAAAGCTAAGTAGAATCTCAATTTAGTTATGCAGCATATTGTACATTTACTCAAATTTAATTATGTTAATTAAAATAAATTAATTGTTATTTTAAGAACCGGCCTTTTTAATTTAGAGTACTGTTTTTTGTCTTTAGAGATTTAGTGTTTAAATTTTAACTTAAGCCATGATGCGATGTATCTTACGAACCTGGGAAAACACGAAATTAGTATTTGGAAATAATTAATTAAATAAGTTTAAATCAGCGTCGCATCATATTGGTACCGTGACCAGTCGTCGGAATTTTTTTTTTCTTTTACATCATCTGATGTTGTAAATTTTTCTTGATGGGTCACCGAAACAAACTTTTTATTGTGTGCTATTGTGTTTTAATTTTAATTGTATCTATTACTCGAATTTGATACTTGTGAAATTTTTTTTCTTGTAGTTTTTTTTTGAGAAGGAGAAGGGTGCAACAATGGTGCAGCATGATGTCACAGGTACTGGTGCTCTTTATTTTTTTTTCTTTAACATTGATGTGAATATTTTTTTCTCCATGCATGTATTTACGCGAGAGCCGATTAGTTAAAAGTTTTATTTAAATTTAGCAGTTTATTAATTTCTTTTACCCTGCACGGGTGCTCGAATTCAGTTGTTTTAGCTAGAATTTAATTGTTTCCGTTGCGATTTAATCTCGTTAGAAATTTTGTCTTAATTTTTTTAAAACATGCCACGTACACGACAATCAGACCCCCCTTTGACACAGACGGCGTCTGAGAAATTTAATCTAATTGATTTGATCCCAATGTATGACGGAGGTGAATCGTTGGGAATACGTAGGTTCTTAGAAAAAATAAATGATGTTGCGAATTTAGGCAAGTGGTCAAACGACGAGAAAGTTACTATTCTGAAATTAAAATTAGCGGGAATAGCTGAAGAATTTTTTTTATCCGACCCAACCCACAGTCATTTAACAGAGTACAACGATATCGCTAGAATTCTTATTAAAAGATTCGAGAAGGCTGTCCCTTTATCCACACGTCTCCAGTTATTTTCATCATGCATTCAGGGTTCTTCTGAGAGCGTGCAAGAATTCGCAGCACGCATCAACAAACTGGGAACACAGATATTCCAGTCAGGTAATTCGGCTCAAAACACCGCGGTGAGGAACGCGAACGATCAACTATTACAATCGCGTTTCATAAGCGGTTTGAGAAACGATATTCGTCGATTCGTTCTCGCACGTGATCCCTTAAATTTAGACGAATCAATCAGCGCGGCGTTGATCGAAGAACAGAATATGAAATTAAATCAGATCGCGAATGACGAGAGATCTGGTTTGTCGCCCTCACAAACGGAAAATTCAGTCATTTCGGCATTGACAAATAAATTGGAGGAAATCAACTTAAGAGTCGGGCGTTTACAGGAAGCCAGTTCAGTTACGGCTCGTAAAACAGGTGGGGATTTTTTTAACAGAAGGGAGACTGTTTTCAAATGTTTTTATTGTGGCATTCAAGGACATAGGCAAGCGGAGTGTAGAAAAAGAAGCGGGATGAACGTACAGCCAATTACCAGCCCCCCGGAGAAGCGCCGCTAGCGATTTTTCTGTTTTCCGTCACCCCGGCACTCATTCTTTCGATCGGAGACATGTCCATTTCCAAGAATCGGCTTTTCGCGATAATTACGCAGCCCCCAGGCATTCGGCGAGAGGGTCACACACGACTTCTGGGAATAGGGGTTTTCAACGCAATACTAGAAACGACAATTTAAACTTCCGCGGAGAAAGCCGAATTTAGATGTTTTACAATTGGTAGAAGAACGGTTTTCTCCTATTAAATCTCGAGATAATATATTTGATCTACCAATAATAAGTGCTAATGTGAAAAATCACAAATTCAGAATTTTAATTGACACAGGTGCGTCCGTTTCTTTAATGTCAAATTCTTTTTTTTTCACTAAAATAAAAAATGAAAACTTTAAGGAATTTAATGTTTCAATTCAAATTAAAGCAGTGAGTGGAGACACGGTAGAAATTATCGGGTGTTATGAAATACAATTGTCATTAGGGGAATTTCAATTTCAACATATTTTTTTTATAACTAAGCAAGAGATTAACGAGAATTATTGTGCTATTTTGGGATACGATTTTCTGAAATTATGGAATGCAGTCTTAGATATGGGTAAAAACCGTTTATTAATTAATAAATTTTCAATTCCGCTTATCCATTATTCGCTCCCTCAGCGTGTCGTTCAGAGTAACTTTATCCATGGATTTTTAAAACACAAAACGTGTGTGGGTCCCCATTCGGTCACAAATGTTCGTATCCATATTTCAACATTACCCAATTCCATGTCTTCGGCTAATATTCAGAGTTCAGCAAAGTTAAAAACAAAAAAACATTCATTTGACTACTTCGCAAATTAATATTGATCCACAAACAAATGACACCATTCTAGAAATTAGAAACGATTCTGAGAACATAATCACCCTTAACAAAAACATGAAAATAATTACTGTCAATAATTATGAAGACTTTTCTTCCGATTTTCCCGTTTCTCAAGATATTTTACCCCCACTCACGGAGAAGGATTTTAACCTTTCAGGTTTGGACAGCAAAATAAAAAACAGATTATTTCAACTTTTAATTTCGCACAAAAGTGCTTTCGCTCGCTCTACGGTAGAATTATCTGCAGCCGCTACGGAGCATCATAGAATCAGTCTACAGCATGATTATCCCATTAAATGTCCGATTTACAAGATTCCATTTAATTTAAGAAACGAATTTAGACGTCAGATTGCAGATTTAGAGAAGGCAGGGATTATTTCGAAATCTAATTCTCAGTACAATACTCCGGCCTTGTTTGTCAAACAAAAAGAAAAATGGCGCCTTGTTTTAGATTTTCGGAAACTTAACGAAATAACTTTGACTCAAGACTTCGTTATTCCAACATTGGACGACATTTTGCATGAAATTTCGGGTTCAAACTATTTTTCGGCTTTAGACATGAAGTCAGCATTTAATCAAATTCCACTACACTTTGCAGACAGGCATAAGACGGCATTCTCTACTCCCGACGGTGACAAATATGAATTTAATAGACTATGTTTCGGTTTAAAAAACTCGCCTAAAGCTTTTCAATCAATTGCACAGGAGGTCCTTGGAGATTTATTACACAACGGAGCCTTGGTTTATATAGACGACATTATTTTATTTACTAAAACTATAGATGAACATTTTGAACTACTGGGTAAGGTTTTTGAACACTTTGAAAGAATTCATTTAAAATTTAATCCGAGTAAATGTCAATTTTTAACAAAGTTTTAAAATTTTGGGGGTTGTAGTAACGCCGGAAGGTATTCTTATAGATAAAGATAAGTCCGTTTCAATTAACGAGTTTCCAGTTCCAACGGATCAAAAGCAAATTAAATCTTTCTTAGGGTGTTGTAATTTTTATAGGAGATATATTAAAAATTTCGCAAAACGAGCACTTCCATTAACGAATCTTTTGAGAAAAGACACTCCATTTGAGTGGACATCTGAAACGCAGGAGGCATTCGATGATATTAAGAAAGCCATATTGAACCCACCGGTCTTGGCACTACCTGATCCGAACGCAGAGTTACAAATAACAACGGACGCTTCATCTCGCGGCATAGGGGCAGTTTTAGAACAAAAATATCCTAACTCTGAAGTCAAACCTTTATATTTTTTCAAAGAAATTAAATCCCTCACAATCTAAATATAACGCAACGGTTTTGGAGTTTTTCGCGATATATACAGCATTAAATTTTTTTAGACCTTTCTTGTTGGGTAGAAAATTTAAGGTTTTTACTGATCATAAGCCTCTTGCAGGATTTCTTTCTAATAAAAATCCCTCTTCCAAAATTTTGCGTTGGAAATTGGCTCTGGAAGAATTTAATTACGATATACACTACATCAGGGGCTCCTTAAATTCAGTCGCAGATCATCTTTCCCGTTGTATTAACAACATCACAATAGCTTTACCTGACTCTAAAGATCTTATTAAAATGCAACATGAAGATTCTGTTTTAAGTACTATTATACAAAAAATTGATCAAAATGACGTTAGCCCACAAGTCAGCAACTATTTTATTAATGGGAAGGTTTGTTATGTCATTTGTCCAAGCGCCCCTCCAGATCACCCAGGTCTAACACCACTAGAAAGCAAGTTTGCATTCCACATTGTCTTAAAGCTAAAATTCTCGAATCTGTCCATTCAGAATATGGAGGGCATCTTAAATTTTTTAAAACATATCATCGACTCAGCGAAAACTTCTTTTGGCAGAATATGTACAAAGATACTAAAAATTTTGTTCGTTCTTGCACTGTATGTTTATCTCGAAAAAACGCCTTCAAAATTCCGCCAGCACCTCATCAGCCAGTAGAACAAAGTCAAGAACCGGGAGAAACGTGTCATATTGATATTTTCGGTCCTTTAAAAACCACGCCTAAAGGTAATATATATATAGCTATGTTTTATCTATGATAGATGCATTCACAAAATACATTCATATTGTTCCACTTCCTGATATTAAGTCGAGTACGATTTCTAAAGCTTTCTTCGATAATTACATTGTTCACAGGGGTTGCCCACATAAATTAGTTGTAGATAATGCTACATATTTCAAGAGTTCTGAATTTGTTGAATTTTGCAGAGTTATGGGCATTCATAAAAGACACATATCAAGTTATTCCGCTCACGTCAACGGGAGGGTAGAGAAACCCAATCAATCGCTAGCCAATATCCTGGCATCAATTTCGCAAAACACAAATGACTGGGATGAGCAACTCCCGCACACCATGTTAGCATTAAACTCAGCGATTCATGAAGCTACATACACATCGCCCTTTTTCCTAGAACATGGCAGGGATATTCGATTATCTTACACTTACGAGAAAAACTCCGACACACCACAAAATAAGTATGAATATGTCGAGAAACTTTTACCGTCTTTGGAGCAAATTTTTAATAAAGTTTTAAATAATCTAAAAGATCAGGAGGCATCGCATGTCGATTTGAGTACGAGAGCGACAAAGCAACATCATTATGATTACAAAATCGGGTCTTTGTGTTTTATTAAGACGCCTAATATTAAATCTAATTTATCTCCAAAACTCAGACCTAAGTTTGAAGGTCCTTATAGAATAATAGAGCGTTTTTCTAATGTCAATTATAGGGTTCAACATGTAGAACAATTGAGAAAGAGATTTAACACACATGTCAATCGGATGATTCCATTTATTAAGAGATTCTCATACTTGCACTTGAATAATTTAGATGATTTGCAACCAGACGAGACGGAGGTTAAGGGTATTGTTCCAAGTCCACGGTATAATTTAAGGGCCCGTGCAGGCAATTCGGCTCATTAATGCACTTACCGCGCTAAATTTTTTTTTGAAGGAAACTGAAAATTTTTTTTTTTTACAATTTTTACGCTTCGTCACTTCGAGAGCACACACATAGAATGGTACCTGTCTCATTGTTGCACCTTGTTTTATGTCATGTTTGATGTTTTAGTGAGATCAAATTTTGTACTCAGTCATTTAATGAATTCCAGTTATTTAATGAATTCTAGCTCAATTTTTTTATGCAATTTGTTTCATGTCTTGATTTGATGCTTAAATGACATAATGTTGTATGTGGTTAATATCAATTTTAGCTCTAGATAAAATATTTTTTGATGCTATGTGTTTTATGCAATATATAAGATTTGTTGTTTGTAATAGGATTGTTATTTAATTTTGCTATGCGATTCATGTATGCACGTCAATTTTAATTTTATAAATTTTAAGCTTTAATTTATGTTTGCAACAAAAATCAAATTTTGGGGTCCTTGGACACCTGTCATGAAATTTGAATGTTGTTACTATACATACATATTTGACATTTTTTATTTTATTAAACAATTTTGTTTTGCGGTTATTATCTAGTATTTTAAATAATTTTTTTCATACAAAAAGGTTCTTTTATTGAATAAGTTAGTTCATGCTGATTTGATTGTATAAATGTGTACTTTTCGTGTTACATTTTGAGTTTGCATACAATGTTAATTTTTTTTTGGTAGCGGTATTTTGTCAGAAGCAATTTTATTGATAAGTTGTGTTGGTGTATTAATTTTAAGTGGTTGTGTATTACTAAATAATGATATCATTGGAATTTATGCTTGTTAAGATATGGATAGAGGTGGTTGTTTGAATATTTTCCCTAAGAAATTATGTTGAAACTTAACTTTGTTTTGCTCATGTTGTTTTGTTCTGTCATATGATTGCTAATTTTAATTTAAAATTTTCTAGTGTTTCGGTTAGGTGTTTCAATGCTCATTTAATTTTTGTGTTGTTTGTTTTGCTATATATTTGGAATTTTTTTTTGTTTTCAGGGATCTAGTTAAAGTTAAATTAATGTGCAATTTTGTTTGTGTGCTAAACTGTACTAGGAATTGAAGGTTTTGTTTGATGTCGATATAGTACTTCTGTTGGTTTAGATTAATTGTGGTTTGGTTAAATGAATGTGCAGTCAATCATTGTGTCTCGGTTGTGTGCTAAACTGTACTAGGAATTTAATGTTTTGGT
Organism: Trichonephila clavipes; assembly: GCA_019973935.1. Lineage (NCBI taxonomy): Eukaryota > Metazoa > Arthropoda > Arachnida > Araneae > Nephilidae > Trichonephila > Trichonephila clavipes. Next base: position 351,594 of record BMAU01018525.1, read on the forward strand.
TGATGTCGATATAGTATTTTTTTTTTTTTGTTGATTTTAGGTTAACTTGTTTTGATTATGGTAGCGCTTGGGTAGATTATTGAATTGAGTGTCGATGTTGATTTAATTTTTTTTGTGGTTTTGGAATTTAATTGTAGTTTTGCATTGTTATTTGGAAATAAGTTTTTTTTGGTCAGATAATGGTATTGTTAAATTTTATGTTTGTGTACGCGTAGTCGTGTTAGCTTTGAGTTTGGTATTGACAAAGGAGGAGAATTTTGATGTAGTACTTGGAATTTTGAGATATTAAAGTGTAAGGAAAACAACCCATCTCACGCTAGTCGCTGTCCATTCATTTCGGGAACTTCGTGGGAGAGCTTTTCGTCCGCACCCTTTTCGTCGGTATTCTCCCCCGCAGGCGCCTCGGCCCAAGGGTGGGACACTGCTTGTTGATTGGAATTCTGTTTGTTGGTTACTCCTTTTCGCAGGAACTTCCCTCCCCGCGGGTAGCACGGTTCAAGGGTGGAATTTTGGATGTCGGTTTCTCGGCGCCTTAGGAGGAATTTCCCTTCGCCCCCCTGCTGTCGCAATCGAGATCAGAAACTCAACCTTTTTTTCTCCTCTATGGATTTTCGTTCTCCCCCCCCCTTGTTGTTTAGTGTTTGTTCCTTTCTTCGTTGGTGCTCGATGCTAAGACATTTTTTTTTTTCCTAGACGCAACAGCTTTTCGTTTAGTATTGTTGTTTTAGATTTTGAGTTGAAATTTTTTTTTTTTTTTTGAAAATGTTGGAAGATGATTAGGTGTAAATTTTTTTTTGTTTTATTAATTGTTGAAGGAGTTAGATAAGTTCGAGTTAGAGATTTCGCGGAAAATTTGAGAAAGTTATTTGAAGGAGATAGATAAAGTTTAAACTGATGAATTTGTTGAATAATTGGGAAAGTTTTTTTTTATGGAGATAGATAAGTTTGCGTTCAAAGTACGTTGTAAATTCGAGAGTTGTTTTATATTGAGATAAGGATCTTGGAAATGGAAAATTCAGTTGTGAGGATACGGTATATCCGAGAACGTTTTTTTTTCGGGGTCAGATACCCAGTTTTTTTTATATAGAGAAGGTTATTTTGAGTTATGGATTTTGGGCAAAGGAAAATTGAGTTGAATTAATTATACGGTATATTTGAGGAAGTTGTTTTGATGTAGAGAAGGTAATTTGAGTTAAGGATTTGGTACGGTTTCGAGTAAATAAGTTGATGAACATAGATAAATTGAATTAATGATTGTGTGGTATATTTAAGAATGTTTTGAGATGAATCTAGGAAAGTTCGAGTTGAGGATTATGTGAGATTTTGTGTAGATAAGCTGATGAGCAAAGATGGCTTTTAGTCAATGGTATTGTGGAGAAGTCGATTAATTATATATTTGGAAGTTGTAGATAAGTAGAGTTAGTGTTATTGAGGTACAGGATATGAATGATCTGATCTAAAGGCATTTTTGAATGATTGAGGAATCATTTTAGGGCTACTGAGAATTTTGGGTTAGTGTTATAGAATGATATTTGAGTTGTTAATTCGCTGATTTTTATGAATTGAGTTAGCGGTATTGTTGAAAATTGAGGTTCTGTGTTTTTCTTTGTATATATGTTGCGCGTATAGTGAAACATTTTGAGTTTTTTTTTTTTTTTGTTATCTAGAATTGATACATTGTATTACATAGAATGTTAAAAAGTTATGTTGATTAGTTAAGTGATATTTTTTTTCTTTTGGAATTTATGTTTAATTATGTGTAGCACTTGCAATAATTTTCTTTTAGTTAAATTACTTTACTCTGTATGTGTCGCCTCATATGTCATGGGTTGCATTATCAATTTTATGTTTATAATTTTTTTCTGAAATTTTCAACTGCATTTGTGATTTCTGGAATTCATTTCTCAATATAGAAATTTAAATGTATTGAATGTAGAAGAATTTTTTTTTCTCTCAATTTTTTTTTATAGTATTAATCGATATAGTTATTTTTTTTTTTTATAATCGGATTTGCATTGTTTTTTTTTTTTTTGTCTTAATTTCATTCTGTTTCTTGTGTTGGCGGTTGCCGGCGATCGTCGTTTCGCAGGAATGGATGTGCAAATTTTTTTCCCCACCTTGTAAACATTGGGGGTGCATCCTGATCAAATGCACACTCATGGTTTGCAATTCTAAATTTAATTACAGTATTTTTTTCTCTTAATTTCAAATTGTAACCAATGCTCGTAGTGAATTTTTTAAAATTCCTTAGGCTACTCAGCATTCTTAGAGGTTATAAATTTTTTTACCGTTTATACTATTCGTTAATTTATAGATTTTTAATTTGCAAATCTGAATTAATTACATTAATTTTTTTAAACTTTCATTTGTAACCAATGCTTGTAGTGAATTTTTTTAAAATTTCTTAGGCTATTAAGCATTCTCGGAGGTTATAAAATTTTTTTCACCTATGCACACCCATCGTTTCAATTTCTAAATTTTTACTTTAAATTAATTAATTTTATGAAAGATTGTTATCAATGCTCTTAGTGAACCATTGCAATTTCTTATGCTTTGAGTATGTTGAGGGTTAAATTAGTAATTTTTTTTGGTGCTCTGGGACATGCACTTCACATTAGTCGTGTCAGGATTTCGATGTTAAACGATTATGAGGTGTCTGTTTCTGGGTGCCACGTTTGAATTGTATATAGATGTTTTCACTAGTACTTATTTCTTATCCAAATGTTTTGTTCGATACTCATATGTGTGGTTATTGTGAGTAGCGCAGTTTTTAGATATGCAATTTTTGAATTTATTATGTGTTACTCGTCTTAATTTTTTATTATTTAGTGGCACACGATTCTTTGTGATTATTCAATTATTTCTATTTGTCATTTTGTGTATGATGTCTTTGTGAATTGTTTGGGTGACCCATTCAGCAATTTTTTTCCTCTTCGTACATGAACTTAATTGTAGTTGTTGATAGTTAATTTGTTATTCCCTCTTACCGCTAACGGAATTGGGACTGAATTTTGGAAATTGCTTATAATTTTTTTTTACATTTTATTTTAAGTTATGAGAGGTGATGGGAGTGGAAGGTTGGTGCTTGGAGTCTACGACGGAGGTCAAATGGGGCCAGGTTTTTCTTTTAAAAATAATTTTGGTTTCATGACTAATATGGTTTCCCTGGGAGACAAATTTTTTTTACAGTTTAGCAGATTTCTTTGGAGATGTTGAATCGCCGGAGCAACCAACACCCATGGCAGTGTCGATGTATCAGTTGACGCCGGAGTCTACAGGAAGAAGGAAATTCCTCATTACGGACGAGCTGCAGACTTCTTTGGCGGTGTGGCCACATATACGACCACTGAACTCTCTTCTTGTGATGATTGTAAATTTTTTTTGTGTGCTGTGCATTTGAGAGAGGGGAGGAGTGATGGGAGGTCGCCGGTCCCCAAGATACAATTGCAGTTTTTATATTTGCCCTGTTTACAGGAAACGGATTTTGGTGGAATGTGTTTTCTTACCCCGCCTCTGAGGGCGAACTTGTAGCAAAGGGTGCTTACATTCTCACGCCTGCAAGGTTCATTACACCCATAAATAATTGGGGAGCGTCAGAGAATTTTCCCGCTCGAAAACAAAAACAAAAAGGCAACGACCGTTTGCGCTGTATCTCTGCGCTGGTTCCGGACCAATGAGCGGTAATTAAGTGGAGAAGGCATATAGTCCGCTCTAGATTTGGCAGTAAAGCGGCACAAAACAAAAACGGGATGCACCCCGATTTCGAGACACACTCACACTTGGACACAGAGAGACAAACTAATCAGATCCAGGCCTTGAACTAGACTCCGCGGGACTTCGAGCGGCGACCATGTCCCACTTTCTCCAACTCGACTTCCTCTCAAAAGCTAAGTAGAATCTCAATTTAGTTATGCAGCATATTGTACATTTACTCAAATTTAATTATGTTAAATCAAATAAATTAATTGTTATTTTAAGAACCGGCCTTTTAATTTAGAGTACTATTTTATGTCTTTAGAGATTTAGTGTTTAATTTTAACTTAAGCCATGATGCGATGTATCTTACGAACCTGGGAAGATACGAAATTAGTATTTGGAAATAAGTAATTAAATAAGTTTAAATCAGCGTCGCATCATCAACATCATATCTATACATATATATATATATATCCACCTTGTTGGTGGTCTTCCTCTTGTCCGAGATCCCATAGGATTCTTAAATGTGTAAGCTCTGGTCTGGTTATTTTCAGGGCTTCTCCAGATGTGGCCGAGCCATCTCAATCTGTTACTTCGGATGACTTGAGTATAACTTCAAGTTCTTTGTAAAGCCTATATAGCTCGAAATTATATCTAGTACGCCAACATCCTTGATCTTTAACAGGCCCAAATATAGTTCTCAGTGCTTTTCTTTCGAAGGTTTCCAGAGCTCGTATAGTCTCCAAATTCAGCGTCCAGGTTTCGCTAGTATACAGCAACACAGGCAAAATTAATGTCTTATATAATCTTAACTTTGTTTTTCCGCTGATAAATTTCGATCTTAATTGCTTCTTTAGTCCAAAAAAACATTTGTTAGCCGATTTTATACGGTTGTTTATTTCAGCTTTCAGATATATATATATATATATATATATATATATATATATATATATATATATATATATATATATATATATATTAATATACTTATGTTTATGAACTTTTAAGTATTTTAGAAGTTAAAATATTTGAAATTCACACACACATACAAGGACACCGCTTACAAGCATAATAAATTCCCGCTTAAAAATAGCTTAAAACGTAAGCAAAATCACTCTTTTTATTATAATTTAAATAAATGGACACACATACAAAGTACCGTAATAGAATTTTTTGCGGTTTGTCGAAATATGTATGAAAATGCGGGCGGGTGCGAAAAATCAGTCCTGACAAGCTTTCACACGCTTTTAACCGTGACTACAAAAGGAAAAAAAGGCAGTTCTATTGTTTTATTTATGGAATAATTGCATTGCAGATTGGTTGCTAGTGAATTAGAGTGCGTTATAATGCAATTACTATTTACTGGATCTTTTTTAAACTTGTGTTGTGCTATAAAAGTAAGAGGTGAATAGAATAATTAAAAAATATTCAGTTTTTCTCAAGAAATATTTAAATAGCTTCTACAGGATGTTTCTTTCTAAACGAGCCTTTTTCATGCATTTTTAACTTACTTCAAAAAAAGAGGAGGTTATCAATTCGATTAATTTTTTTTAATGTTTGTTCGGCGATTACTTCGGCATATCTCAAACGATTTGAAAGATTTTTTTTGTTTTGTTTTAAAGAGTATATTACCGGATTGGTACAATTGTTAAAAAGGTGGTTTAAAATGTCATCCCCTAATTTTGGGGATAACATTTAAGGGTTGATAAAAAATAAAAGTTTCCGAAAATAATTAAAATTTTATATGAATAAAGCCACTAGGAATCCAAATAAAATGCAAAATCAAAACTTTTAAAAATACTACCCTTTTTGCCTTTGGGGTTAATATTAAAGGGTGGGAAAAAATTAAAGTTTTCCGATTAAATAGGAAGGACTTTACTTTCCAAAGGTTTACTTTCCAAAAAAAAATCATTAGGTATCCGATTTTAAAAATATATGAATTTACTTTACGTTACTTCAGTGAAGTCGGTTAAAAATAGTTTTATCCTATTTAGTGCTTTTTTTTAAAGTCAGTTCTATTTATTTACAATTTTTATAAAAAAAATGGTTTTTGAAAAACGCCCAATTGAGAATAACATTAATCCATTGATATAAACCAGTGGTCTTCAAACTGTGTTCCACGGAACCCTGGGGTTCCACGAATCAAAATAAAAATTCGAAGAAAAAATATTAAAAATGTGTATGCAAAATATTCACATTTTCTATGGTGTCCTAGAGTATTTTTTTAAACGAGTATTCATTAGTATTTCAAGTCGTGTTTCCAAACGCTGGTCCCATGGGGGAAGGGAGAGGGGGCGATAAAGAAGAACTTCGGCATCCGGTTCCTTCTCTTTCAACCCTACAAGTGTTACTATTTTGTATGCGTGAATTCGGGCACTTTTGAAAGAGATAGATTTTGGCAGAGACTAGTCTCAACAAAAGTGATGAAAAGCATGGTCAAATTTTATGAATGAAATGAAAGGGGCAGAATGACCCTGAGAAAAATACCCTTTTTCGAAGAAAACTGAGGGAATCTTGAGTCAATTTGACTTCCGAACGACTTCTTTTAGCTTCCTGTGCTTATGCAGACAAGACAAAGTCGTGCAACAAAAAAGGTAATAATATTTTCATTTTCAAATTCTCTTTTAGATTTTTAAGGTTTAATGCCCAGGAATTTTAATCATTGCGTACGATAAAGTGAAAAAAATTATTTTGCTGCATTTGTGTGTGTGTGTGTGTGTGCTTGTTCTATTTTATTTATTTTACGTTTTACATACATAAATATAAATGTCACCAGTTTCGTAGAATATTTTCATGTTGATTAATGTATTTAAGTATGTGTGTTTTCGTAGCTTGAATGTACTGTAATCGTCTTAAAACGTTTTCGATTGACATTGTTATTCAAAAATGAAATATACATACATACATATATATATATATATATATATATATATATATATATATATATATATATATATATATATATATATATTATTTGCCTCTCATATAAAAATAATTTCTTTAGTCACTTATAAAGAACGATAGTAGTTCATTTTAAATGCAAAACATTAATGAGCTTTTGAGTACATTCATTATTTATATTTGTGATTTAAAAGATACTCCTCAAAATGACGTACTAAAGTATTGTAAAGATCTAGAAACAGTGTTAACTAATGGGAATTCATCAAATATAAACGCGCTGAACCTGGCAGACGAGATAGTAGCGGTTTTGGCTTTGCTAAATAAAAAAAGAATGTCCAATCGATATTTTAAAATTCATATTGAACCTGGATTTTGCTCCAAATCTCGGTACACTTTTAAGGATATTGCTTACTCTCCCAATAAGTGTGGCAAGTGGAGAAAAGAGTTTCTCCAAATTAAAATTAATTTAAAAAAAAATTACGCTCCACAACTACCGAGGATCAGCTAAACGGCTTGACAACAATAGCAATTGAACATGAATTGGCTAAAGAAATTAATGTTAGAGAAATTATAAAAAAATTCTCAGATTTAAAAGTGAGAAAAAAAACACTTTTAAGTTTAACTCTCGGTTTAAATGTATTTTTAATATGTAATTAAGTTTTAATACTTAGTGGTTCTATAATTTATTTTAATATTTTTTTATACCTGTATTTTATAATTATACACTAGAAATAACCCTTTTCTTTTTTTCTGTGCAACCCTGATTTTAATTTAGCACCAAAAACATAAATTAATATTTTTTGCTAATCAAAACTTCAACATTATTGATAGCAATTTTTTTGCTCACGTTTTATTTTACCATTAAACGTGGGAAGGGCTTAGGTTATCGCTTATAATTTTTTTTATAAACGGGTGGCATTTTACCTCTTTGCCCGGGGTGGCGAAACTGCTAGCGCCGGCCCTGCGCGCATGTTCCTGTGATGAATTACTTCAAAATTGCTTTCGTCACCTGAAGACACAATTTCAATTGATTAATTTTTCAGCACCATTAAGAAAGTGAGAAGTTTTTGCGACGACGGTTGGTTTGTCAATTGCTTGTAAACGCCACGATAACCAGATATGCATGATCGAAGCTCTTTTTGGAATTTTGAACTCCTCTCGGAATTGGTATCTATTTTAAGAAAAAGCTTTCCCAATTTGTTGGAAAGCTGTATCCCTGTAGATATTTTATCCGCTCTCAAAGAATCCGGTTTTTCTTTTCCGTCTACAAAATCTATCAAATTATTGATAATGCCACATCATACAGCCAATCAAGCGCTTGCTGCTAGCACGTTGAGAGAAAGCAATTAAACGTGCATTGTAGGGAGACTGTTTATAATAAATGAACATAGCATCTTAAAATGTATATATGTACATTGATAGAAAACATTACAGTGTTGCCAAAGCCGTTGAAATTCATATACCGCATGAAAAAATCGCACGAAAGCAAAATTGCATAAAAAGAGGACCGCACAAAAACAGGTTCTACTGTAATTCACTTATATATCAAAAAATGAAATTTGTAAGACATGCAGAAATAAATGAATTAGGAGCTGCTTTTACCATGAGTTATAGGGATTTGATTTCATTTTAATTAACGTCGCTTTCTGACGTAACAAGAAGACTACTTGGAATAGACCTCGTAATTTTGAACCATGGTCAAGTATCAAGGACGGCAGCTGGCACCCCCTTCTCCGATCTTCCATACTACGCCAAAATAGTTATATGAATAGCCACAAAAAAAATTCCTTTTTGTTTACACTGATATTTTTTTTAAAAATTCCAATGGCCAGGGTTACAAAAGACCACTACACCACACAGGGGCAGGAACAAAAACAAAAACAGACAAAACAAAGTACGGGATAAAAACGTGACGAGAAAAGTCTATGAACCCAATAAGTTCCTAGCTTGTCAATAAAAATCGCACAAAGAGGAGCTTTTTAGTGCTGGGCAGCATCCATGTCCTCCCTGTGCAACATGAATTCGATGAAGATTTTTGAGGAGACAGTCATGTCCAGTAGCCAGACGAAACTCGGCAATTGCTTTACGTCTTGGCCACATGGAAAAATCTAAGATTATTCCACCAGATCTTATTGGAATTTCTCTCTCTGTATTGAGTTGAAGTGAGATCATTCATCTTTTTTCTTAATAATACACTTGGCACTAGTAAAAGGGATATCTTTCCTTGTTGTCTTTTGAATGGAAGCTCCCTTATTTGGTTTAGACTGATATAAATTGGTTTATAATCTAAAAAAAATTGCAAATTACAACCCAATTAACATATCTTATAAATAAAAAATGGATTGATTCACTACCCCTCTAATTAAAGTATCAAACTCTGGAAAATGTGTTCCAAAAGTAATAGGTATTGGAAACTATTACTTAAATAGGAACACTCTTGCGTACCTCCGATATATATCGGGGAAAAAGATTAAAATGTTGAAGGAGTTGAATATTTTATTTCAAATTTATAGCTAGATACAGAGAACTAATACATTCTGTTAAAAATTATAAGATCAATATAATTTTGAGAATTGTGTGTGTGTATGAATCCAATAAAGGCGTTTATTATAATTTAAACACACAAGAAAATGATACTATTATATCTTTATCACAAAAATATCGTACACTTCCCACGAAAGCGTCGTATGTCACCCGTCAAGTGTATTTTCAAACATTTTCAAGGACAAGACATTTTCAAACAAAACATAGTCTATATTTGAGAATTTTAATATGTAAGGTTATAAGAATAGCTGTTACTGCATGTAAGAAACTAGTTACATTTTCATGTTTAAGAAAGAGACCCTGCAAATGCGAGGAATCAATAAAAAAGATACATGAAAATTTGCTGTAGTTTGTTTAATACATCAAAATGCATACAACGAAAATAAAGCAAGGCCCTTCAGGATAAAATGTTTACACAACTGCCATAAAGCAGCGAATATACAGTTAACGAGGCATGGAAGTATGGAGCTAAGCGCTTCAAAATTAAATGTTAATAGCAAGAGAGAGAACAGTACAAAATTCTGTTCCTTTAAAAAAGGAGAGTAACATTTTGTTTATGACTTTAAAATTCAAATTTCCTGCTTGCTTTTCTTTTTGGTAGAACTATCACAAATAACATATTAACGGAATCAGCTAAATGTCCTCTACTTGGTGCCTGACTAAAGCAAAAACGTCAATTTTGATGAAAATGACGAATTTTTTTTACTTTATATTTTATATAGTTGAATTTTCTGCTTTCTAAAAATACCTTACTTTTGTTTATACTTCAATTATTTACGAAGTTATAACAGTTTTTAAGTCAAGAGAGAGCAGCAAAAATGAACTGGAAGTGTTTGCATTTTAATACTTTTTTTACACTTTTTTGGTGTTTATCGAATTCATTAAAAAAATATTAACTTAGGTAAGGTAATGACGGGACATGGGGATATTTTTTAAAAAATAATTTATTAGTTTAAGTGAAAATTGGCAAATAAATTCGTAAAATGTTTGTCATTTTCCGATTTTCTTATGCCCTTACTTCTCGATATTTTGTTTCATATTTAACTTTATTTTATATATTTGATAGAAAACTCTGTTTTTAAAGACAAAATATTAATTAATTATGCCTAAAGCAAGGTCTGGGAGGTCTAAGGAATTTGCTTCGTCATTGGTGCTAGCAGTAATGAGAATGGTGACACAAAGTTAATCCTGATAATACTTAGTCAGCTGGTGACAAAAAGTTGAAATCTATTCATAAATGTTTCAAAATTTACTCAGAAAGCCTTTTTCAGTAACATTGTATGGAGTATTTTACTTAAAGATACAATTATTATATATATATATAAACTTGAAACGTTTCGCTTAAATGCATTATTAACGTTAACTCGTTTTAATTTGTGATATAAAGGTTTATTATCATTTTATATATTTATAATTAGAAATGCAAATACTTCCCTTCCTAAATTCTTGTACATGGATTTGTAAAATTTGATCTGGAACGCATTTTATTTTCTGTGGGACACCCCTTAGAATACAGAAAATTTTCTCGGGGGAAAAAAACGCTGCATAGAAAACACACAAAATTACTAAGGATGAAAAAAAAGTCAAAGTGTATTCATATGGAGATTTTAAAAACTGTTCTTTATATGCTTTTCATTATAATTTCTTATATCCTTTGTGATAAGCAATATTTTTAAAAAGAAATTTTCGGGAATATTTACTGACAAAATAACACACACATTAATATATATATATATATATATATATATATATATTTTATATTACAAATTTTATATTACAAAGCTCTAAGATACTTAGTGCAAATATATACCTGTTTTTCCATATAAAAAAATATCATTTTTTAACGTAATAAAGTTTTTCTAATGTGCTTTTTATACCTCTAATTTGTATTTAAAAAAAACTATGCATTTACACGTTAAGAAAAAAGCTTTTTTGACTATAAAATTGGTAACAAAATTAAAAAAAAGAATTTGTGTGTGTGTGTGTGTGTGTGTGAAACAAATATATAATACTGATATGAGCTTATAAAAGGTTTATTCTTTTGATATAAAGAGGTTTTAGGTTGTTTTAGCTGTATAATTTTTTAAGATTTAGATTTTAAATCTTTAAATGCGTTTTTCTCCGAAACAGATTTTTCCATATTTTATCCCATGGCAAACATGATATCTCAAAAAGTTCTTGAGGTAAATGCATAAAACTTAGCATCAATGTTTATTATTATAGTTTTCATGTTGTGCACTAAGGAATAAGAAAAAACAATATATTTACTTTTTTTATGATTGTTTTTCTTTCTGATAAATGCAAAATTTTTGAAAAAATTTTTCCTTTTATGCACTTTTTGACCCCTTATTTTGTGATAAATTAAAACTATTCAAAGATGATAGAGCAAAATATAGGTAAACGCTTTCTGGATAAAATTCAAAGAGCTTTTTTTTTTATCTTATGCATTAGAATTTATTTTACAGTGTTTGCCGCGATGTGCAAAAAGTGCCTAATTTTAACCTAAAATTGTCAATTTTCTTACAAAAATGTATTGAATTTTTTTTCCTTTGTTATTTTTATAAGTTTTCAGTTACAATCAAACAAAAAAGGAGTTTAAAAATGAACTTTCAGCATTATTTCAAAAAAATGTTCCAGCAACTAGTCAGGCACCTTAAGACCAAAATAAAAAAAAGTGCCTAATTTAAAGCATTTTAATGTCCCAGTTACCTAAATCATGGACAACGCAATCAAAGCTTGCACTTTCCTTTCACGAAATACTAACCAAGGCGTATTATAATGATTCTGATGTGATACTAACTTTTTCAGGGGGTGATCTTATAATTTCCTTACAGACATCTTACTAAGTTTTTAGGAAAATGAACAAACACACAGATTTTAGAATTTAAGTCAATTTTTAAAGTCGCAATTAGTACAGAATGTATTTCCCGATCAATTTTAAACACACTGGCTAAAATTTGCATATTATATCTTCCTCTTCAGAAATACACCAGCTCGTTAGGGATTTTATAACTTCTTAACATACTGTAACTAAGGTGCTAAAAATCTTTTGATTAAGCTAAATATGGATAAAGAGCCTCAAGAGGGCTCAGAGATCTTACCTACTTTCGACTTTTTTGTCAACTAAGACAATTTTTTCCCTTTGTTTTACCTTACGTTTAAATCAGATGCATTTGTAGCAAATATTCACTTATAATATACTTGGTTACTAGGAAATTATCGAGTTTTGGCTCAGCTTGGCCTACAGCTTTCGGTTTAATAAAATCAGCCAAATATTATTCGAATAAAAATTGATTCTCAAAGTTGGCAGATGCACGTATGATTTCTTTTCTTTATTCTAATAGTCGAATTAGATCAGTTAGATCCCAAAAAGATCAAAAGAGCTTGCTTATGAAAATTTATACATGCTGTATTGAGAAGCAAACTTGTTGGCCAAGAGAGTATTTTCCAAACAGATAAACAGAAAAATGATCGTTTTGCGAGGCATATAAGCTTTTATTGAAATGTAAACCTGCACTGCCATGAAAACAAAGGCAGCGTAACGGGATGTAGAATATCATCTATGTACCGTTATGCTGCAAAGGTGTCAAGGGGCAATACTTGGGGGTGCAAGAAAAATAATAACCGCGCTTTAATCTTGGTTGCAAGGCGATACGTCTTGGCCGCTCATTCGTGTCCCATTAAGAGTCGCGTTCTACTCCAATCAGAAAGATTCCAGGTCGATTAAATTAGATACCACTATAAAAATATTAATTGATGTCCACCAGTTAAGAGTGGTCTACGCCATAAGTTTAGAACCTGTTCTGGCAATTACCTATCAATAGTTCCTGCATTCTCTGGTATTCCGGTTAAACACCGGATCATTGATAACGGCGATTGGGGAACTGGGAGAACAATCACCAGCGTTATCTCTTTGGCTTTGTACTTTGTCATCGTTCAAACAATCCTGCCGACAATCGGGAGCGGCGTCTTCTCGTCGACCAAAATGTTAAGACATGTTTCTATTTGACCGCTGACATATGTTGATGTTGTGTGCGAGTCCGTAAGCGGATCATTAGTACTGTAAAAAAGTGAGTAGAAGGAATCAGTTCACAATGCAAGTTAATATCTATAATTGAATTTCTTTTCTTATTATACACCGTCTGAAATCTCCGTTGAAATGCTCTTGAGTGATTCGGCTACTAATTCATTAGCCGTCAAAATTTTTTCATTTGAAAGTTAGATAGGAATGCATTTGCATACGAAAATTCATTACACTAACATTTCGTATGCAATTTCTTGCTTAGTACAGCATTTTTTTGTTTTGTTTTTAAGAATGTTTGAAAATGAGAAGTACTTAGATGTATGTATGAGAGGGATGTGTGATTGCATTTTTTATTTTATATGTAATCTTTCTTTCTCTCAATAATTAAATTTATTACTACTTCATGAACTAAAATAATTCAAACAGGCTTCAAAAATTTGTCTTTCGTTTCCGTTTTTCCTTTCTTTATATATATATATATATATATATATATATATATATATATATATAATTCCTTCTAGCAACCTTTTAATTAACTCTTTTTAATAATATTTAAACAAGCTTTAATTCTTTGGTTCAAAACTAACGCTTTAATCTTAATCGTAATCAACTAGTATATGAAATCCCTGTCCCGCCCATTTTAACCAATCAGAGCTACTATTACATAATAATCACCCGATTGTCACTGCTGGTATATAAAGCGAAAATCTTATGTGATGGCTCTCTTCGCTTTTTGTATTTGTGTTCGTCTTGTGAAATGTCGCTGCTGCTTGTCGCTTTCTTATTGTGTCTGCTTTCCTGTTCTTACTAAATATTTGTGAAATACAACTATGAACTGTCCACCTACATTATGTGTGTGTGAATAAAAAGATGAACGTCCACTCTGAAGATATTTTCTGTGAAACACTGTGTAAATAAAAGAAAAAAGCAACACCGGCCCACGATACTACACACACACACATATACTTAGATTGTAAGTTAGATATGTAAGTTTTCTTACTTTTGTTGGAGTATAAAAAGTATGTAGATGAATGTATCTTACTAGTACTGATGCCTTAAATGACCACCTGCGATATTGATTCGTAATAATTTACACACCTGAGGAATTAATTATGTAAGCATTCTTTCCCACTCATGAATTTGACGCTTAGTATAAGGAATTTCTAATCATTTTTTGAACTTATATAGTGATTTTATAGGTGTTTTTTTATATTTGTCTTTTCTATTTTATTCCATAACTTTTTTCTCCTCCCTAAAATGTTTCCATATTTCATTTTTTATACTAAAACGATGAAAGACTTTACTTTGTCAGTTAATAACCAAATTGTCTATTAACAGAATACTTATAAAATATATGGAAATTGTTTTTGATTACTGAATGCATACGTTATAGACACTCGAGTTTGCGTGGATATCGCTACATTGTTTTGATCTGCTAAGAGAATGATTCTCAAACATTTTTTCTCTTTTTTTACCCTTGAGGAAGTAACGAAAATTGAAAGTACCCACAAGATAGGATATTTATAAATTAAGGTATTATTATCTATTACTTTTTTATCTACTCACTCACCTCTTGCTTGGTCTAGTTGCGCCACAGTTTGAGAATCATTCTGAGAAATTATCTTGAGTTTTTACTACGGTTTTCTTAATATATATTAGGTTGGCTTTATGTTTTCTGAAAAATTCATGAAATAAAGTCCAAAATTTGTTACACGTAAGTAGTTTTTGTTAAAAAATGATGAAAACTGGACATCCCTATAAAATATTCATAATTTTGAAGCTCTATATACTAAGAATTAGTTATTGAAAATGTTGAGGTTCTGAAAAATAAAACTGTCTTGTTAAATTAATTGTTTTTCTGTCTGTAACAGAAAGACGATCGATCATCCTTCCATTAAAAAATTTTTCTTTAGTTTTTTTTAAACCAAATGAATTTCCATACATAAGTAAACAGCCTTCTACGTTTATGGTATTCTTGAATCATTTAAAAGGATATTAAATAAGTAAATTTGTAATTTTTGTTTTTGAAGAGAAAAAAAAAATCGATTATCAGTTTCAAAAATGTGTTATATTTCAGAAAAAAAATATTTTTACATATTTCAGAAAATTTTAAAAAGAGGGGGCATCATAAAGTTGTATGTAATCTTAATTTCCTTAATTCTTACAAATTTATCGTACTTTAATTTAAGGTGATAACAAATAATTATTTTCAGTAAATTAAGAAAAGTAAAGTAGTAAGTTCAGAATTATTTTTGTATCGTTTTGAAAAAAAATTTATAAAAAAATATGCGGACATGCCATTATTCTTTATATCAGAATTTAATCCACATCATGCTGTTAAACACGTTTTTTAATACACTTTTTGTACTTTTTCTATCCATATTCTATCTCATTGTAAATCAATTCACAGTGCAAATCTCATTGTATAACAATTTTATGTGATGTGAGTAAATACGTATATAACTAAAATTTCATATGATGTTTGGCACTTCACGCAGCATTGCATTGACAGTTACATTCGTCTTCTTTTCCTCCTCCATATATATTCCCTCTATCAAAAGGATTACTATATTTATTTTCTGAGTTAGGATTCCTTGATATGGGTTTTCTTGTATCCTTTTGTTTTTTCTCTCTATCATCAGTTTTGTCATTTACATTTCGATTTCTTTGTCTGTCATTGCCATTTCTGTCATTTTGTCTCTCGTTAGTATTTCTTTCATTTGGATTCTCATTGTCAATAGAATTCATGTCGAGCTTTTTTGGAGCCTGAAAAATATCCATGAAAATTTTATGGAAACGTTTTTTAGTATAAAATTTGTATACATGTAAAATGATCATGAAAAGTTATATTAGCAAAATCATTCCAATTCGAAGTATTAGGGGAAAATATGAAATAATGCTTAAAGTATCCGACTACGCTGAAAACGTCATTTTTGGACAAAAATAACATTTCCTTTTTATTTTGTCTTTTTAAAATTCAAACAATTAGCTTCCTTATTTAAATAACATCATCACCGATATATAGTACGTAATCAAGAAAAAAATTTTGATTTTTTTTTTAACTCTGTGAACATGAAAGACGTGAATTATTTCAGTTTTGAACTGTTGGCGACGGATGATGGAAATACGTCATTTAGAGATATGATAACCTTTGTGGAATATATTAACCTCTTCTTGTAACAATAATTCTTAAATAATTATTCAAAGTAATATAATCACTTCACTCTTTAAACTCGGAAATTTTGCTATATTTTGAAAAAAGTTAATATTTAAATATATAAGTTGTTAACATATATTGTAATAGTTGGAATCTCGGTAATTAACAAAGATTTCCATCGCCAAAAAAAAAAGTAGAAGACAAGACAAAAATAACATACAAGGATGGTACTCCACTGTGTTCTTTTCAGTAAAAGATAAATCCCAACATTTGATCTTTTTTCAAAACAAAATAAGAGAAGAATTATATTACAAATTATAACAATATTATTATTTTTGAACATGCGTTGTCTTAATTATCGAGTTTAAGCATACGTGGAAATAGTATCTCACGATTGGTTGCTTATCGTGATATTTTGCGTTGTTTTTTGATTTGACGAAATTAGTTGAAGGTACAAAACAATAAGTACCGATAATCTCATTTAATGTACATATATTCTCTCAGGGACTCACATTCTTTTGGTAAGTGTGGGGTTTACGCAGGGCCGGCTCTAGCAGTTTTACCACCCCTCTCTCTAAAGCAAAACATTAGTATTAAAAAAAAAATTTTTTTTTCACGTCGATACACACCTATATATAAAACTTGAATAATTCTTGCGAACAAAAGACAACATAATTACACATATATGTATTATTTTAAGAACTAAAAATATGCAAAATAATTTGAAATTAAGGACATACGAGGGCTATTTTTAAAGTAAGGTCCGTTGGCGCGAGTTCCTTAGTTCGCGCGTGCGCTGCAACGAGACCCTGCATCACTGACCAGCATTTTTTGCAAACACACTCGCGCCATTTCCAGCTCTTCAGCAACCGTGTAAGAATCACTGTGCGTCTTTAAAATGTTTAAGGTGATTGAATCGCTCGCCAATTGTGAGATATGTTCTGTTATCCGTTTTTTGACTGCGAGAAACATGTTGGCTGCAGAAATTCATTGCCAGATAACAGAAGTTTATGGCACAGAAGTAATGAGTGACAGTAAAGTTCGAAAACGGGTCAGGAAGTTTAAAGACGGGTGAACGTCCAAGACGAAGAACGCTCAGGCCGGGCCTCTGTAATCACTGACGATTTGACGCAAGCAATTGAAGGAAAAATTCGTGAGAACAGGAGATTCACGATAACCACTCTTTCCTTGGAATTTCCCGACATTTTTCGGTCGGTCTTGTACAAAATTGTGACTGAAGACCTCAACTTTAAGAAATTGTTTTTTCGGTGGGTACCCAGACTACTCACAGTGGAACACAAAGAAACGAACTTTGCCATTTCATTGGACTTTTTCATTCGTTACGAGGAAGAAGGGGATGACATGTTGGGTCGAATCGCTATTGGAGATGAAACATGGGTATCCCATATCACCCCGGAATCAAAGCAACAGTCGATGGAATGGCGACACACATCCTCTCCCGTCAAGGTCAAAGCCAAACAAACGCTGTCAAAGCGCAAAATTATGGCAACATTGTTCTGAGACCGGTGCGGTGGTTTACTGGTAGACACTTTATGCCACAAGGAACAACGATCATCTCAGGTGCCTACTGCGCAACTCTACGGAAGCTCCGAAAAGCATTGCAAAACAAACGGCGCGAAATGCTGTCAAAAGGTGTTTTGCTCCTCCACGATAACGCAAGGCCTCACACTTCTCGAACGACTCGGGAGTTAATCAAATTTTTTGGGTGGGAGGTTTTGGACCATGCACCATACAGCCCCGACCTTGCACCGAGTGATTTCCACCTTTTCCGGTACCTCAAACACAGTCTTGGCGGGAAGCGTTTCAGTAACAACGAAGAAGTGAAAGCGGCCGTGAACTCTTGGCTGTCCGACCAGGCGGCAAACTTCTTTGAAGAGGGTCTTCAAAACTTAGTTCTAAGGTATAACAAATGCATTAATAAACTGGGCAACTATGTAGAAAAATAGGTAAAAGTATGTACAATTCTAAAATAAAGGTCTTTTGAAACAATATATTGTCGTTATTTTTTTAAAAACAAACGGACCTTACTTAAAAAACAGCCCTCCTAGTTACCAGTTATTATTTCAAACGAATAAAATACAAGAGAGGGAATCGCTCATGTCAGCAGGCCAATTTCTTCAAAAAAGATTCTACTGATGGTGGAAATCACAAGCATTAATTTTCAATTATAGTAAATGCACGTAGGACTGAAATAAAACATCTCCTGTGGCTCTCTTTGTACCAAAATCTCTTATTACCCCGTCCCCTTTTGGATAGCTGACAACGGACATTGTAACGGGTGAAAAGAATGTCCGTAGTGACCCCACTCTGGGATGGGAAGAAAATTTCTTGTGAAAGATGTGTAAACATGTCAAATTTCATGATTTAACATTTACTCAAGCTTGGAATCCTTCGAATTTCAACATAAAAGAAAATATATAGAGTTCAAAATAAGGAAATAAGGTACGTTAAATGAAACACCAGATTCCTACCCAATAATATTTCAGAAAATATATAAATTTTTTTGTAACAAAAAAATCCCCCCCCTTCAAATTCGATCCAAATGCTGCCCCTGGTTTACGATTCCGTGGCGTCAGAAGGATCTTTCTTCTTATAAAGTCGGTTGTCTTTGCTGAACATGAAGACGCTTTAGCAAAGCATTTTTGAGTTTTCTTTTTATTTCATTGTGCCCATTCCTTTTTTTTTTCTTGCATTTACAGCGCTTTAATTAGATTACAGTTGAGGTGATCAGTGAAGCTTGGTGAAACATGACCCTTGTGCAAATAAAACCAACTAACCTATTTGATATATGTTCAGTTACAGGTTATGTAATTTTTTGAAAAATATATACGTGCAATACAATCGATATTTTTAAGCCCGTCGTTTCTTTAAATCAACGAAATTTTTGTGTGATGAAAGTAACTTACTCTTTGCTGCGGTGTTCTTGGAGGTGGAGGAGGCAAATCTACTTTTGGTTGAGGAATTGGCCCTGGAAAAGGTCGTCTCTGTACTGGTGGAAGAACGGGTAAAGGAATTTTTCTGAATAAGTTAAGTTCATATAGACTTGGGGCACTCCCACAGTCAAAATGGAACCACCAATCGCAGACAAAATAACGTTGATGGAAAATCGTCCCATTTACGCATAAGAAACTGGCATTACGACCATCAGGAAAACAAACATGATATGCCTAGAAAATTAGAAATGTTACATTTTCAGGAGAATAAGAAGGTTAATGAAATATATTGTTAAATTACTTGAATTATGTTTTTTAAAAAATAAATTTCTTATGAATTAGCTTGTTTCTTATATATTTTTTATTAAAAAAAGATTTGACGAAGTTTTACTTCTAGAAACAATTACTGTAAAATCTGGCGTATAACGTGCACTTATACTTTCAAGTTGTGTTTTCTAATTTTTAGGTATATTCTCCGTATAACGCCCACCCCCTTTTTGATGAAGAAACATGGAATGCACGTATGCAATGCTCTTATCTTTTCAAGTCATTTAGTCGAGGTATTATCCCAGGCTTTTGAAAAAATAGCATACTTCGAGTACTACAGCTTTTTAAGTTTATAGGATATGTCATCTTTTTTAAATACACAGAGTATTTCGATATATGTAGAAATCTAACTTTTTACGCTCATCTCCTTTTATTATTTTTAAAGCCATCTTTTTCTCACTTGGTGTATAACGCTCACCCGTAAATTTTCAATCTTGATTTTTGTGTTAAAAATGCGTGTTATATACGCCGAATTTTGAGGTAATGTCTAGAAATGAGACACTTTAATACAAATGACTGTACAAAAATGACTTAATCAAACTTCATGGTTGAATATAAATTCTTTAAGAACTATAAATTCAGTTTCATATTTTTAACTGTAAATATTTAATTTACACTAGTATAATTTGCATTTCAATATAAAACGAAGTTTTAATACATTTTTAACTTTATTTAATACCAAATCTATCAATTATTTATTTCTGTACAGAAAATTTCTTATGTTTCTCTGAAACATATATATATATACAAATTTTAAGTCTTCTTTCCTATCTGTTTGACACGTATGTGGTCGGTAAAACAACTAATAGCGCATATTTTAATCAATGACTGATTAACTGACTAATTAACACATATTTTAACTAATGACTTATTAACTGACTAATTAACACTTATTTTAATAACTTTATCTTTTATCATCTAGCTAAGACATATAATTGATTAATGCATTGATCTGAAGCGTTTATAGTTTAGTCAAGGATAACATACACGTGATGCGAATTAATGTCCCATCAAAACCATGTCCATTCTCGAAAATAGGGGATATAGCCCGTTAAGAATGAGATGAGTTAGTATTCCTTTCTTCTTTTATTTCTCGTTTTGGCTGCTTGTTACATGTAACATTGTTCCAATAATTTGGAAATTTGCCAAACTTATTCTTTTTTCCTTGGCTAAGCAATAATATGTACCTGACAAGTCTTTTCGTACTTATTTATTGAATTTCAAGAGGATCATTTATTTAAAAGAAAAAGGAAAATGCCGTTAAACAAGTTCTTTGAGATTGTGATATATTTTTAAATGTTTGCTTACTTATTACAAACCAGTTGATAAATTCTTGTTTATGTTAATTATGAATATACTATACATATATATTCAATATGCATTTTTTTAGTTAATTCAGTATTAATTTCGTTATTATAATTTTGTATTTAAGTATGTAGAAAGGAAGAAACAAATTCAGAAAACGTAATGTTTTCCCTGTTGTCAACAGGAATAAACGAATACAAGAAGTTTGTGCGTTGTACTGTAAATGCTGGGAAGGAATACAAATTTCTTAAACGTCCTTAAAGAATGGATATGAATGCAAATACATTTCAATAAATTTAGTCATATAATGCACACACGCAATGTTTAAGTTAGATTTTATTTAATGAGAACGACTGTAAAAAATATAAAAACACAATGTAAAAAAAAAAAGTTTAAATAATCAAACACAATACACAACACTATACATATAGCAAATGAAGTCTTGTGGATGCTGAATGAATAATTCCCTGACTGCTAACATTTTAAAAAATGTAAAATTTTTTTAATATAATTATGTTGAATGTTTTGTAATATTATACAAGATATATACAGTAATTCACAAATAATTGAGCATTTCAGAAATTTATATGAAAAGCCCTGCTGCTGGGAATCATTTTGAAGCAAAAAGCCCAGAACATTTTATATAGTTTATATTTGATTCTAAATATTAAAATCTATTACAATATGTGTTTCTCTAAGATAATTTCATTCAGATTTTCATTTTTTAGAAATGAAAATGCAAACAGACAACTGAAGCGAGTGTCAAAAAAGTGATCGGACACCCACACATTTTCGAATTAGTTTATCAATAACATTGTGGTCTGTTATTTTTTTATTTTCATATGTTTCAAATTAAAATATCGATTGGCTTATTTTTGCGTTTTTCCCTCAAAAAAATATTCGATTTAATACCATAAATACCCCTCGTAATTTTAAAGAAACAACAAATGGCATTCGAAGAACAATTATTTTTGATTGTAAAAGAGATAAATCACTTTAAAATGTGTTGCTAAATTTGTAAATTTATTCTATTTGATAATTTATTGTATGATAGAACGTTGAAAACAGACAATGCCGAATAGAGCAGATAAGACATATATGCTTCGAAAAGTTGTGAGAAATTCATGTTTGAGCACTATTAAAGTT
This sequence comes from Trichonephila clavipes, assembly GCA_019973935.1. Lineage (NCBI taxonomy): Eukaryota > Metazoa > Arthropoda > Arachnida > Araneae > Nephilidae > Trichonephila > Trichonephila clavipes. The sequence goes on from BMAU01018525.1 coordinate 373,648, forward strand.
TCTGCAGAATTCATTCAATACTTTTTCTCTTGAACTTCACCTAAAACGATTTGACGTGTTATAAGATCACGTAGTTTATACGGCCTTTCTGCGAGAATTTTTTTTTGTAGGTTCAAAGAACAAAAGTTCAGATTTTCCTTCGCAACGTCAATGACAAATTAGCCGATATCTTATTGAAATCATGTGATGCAAATTTAGCATTTTTCATTTCGGTGGATGTATATCAATATGGAGAAGAAAAACACCGAGGACTTAAATGCAAAGATCTTATTTGTTACTGTGAAACATTGCGGTAGAGACGCCTATATGTTAGAGTGAATGTCAGCAATAGAACTACACAATTGGTTATTTATTGATGACATAATGGATAAATATCTTTATTTAAATACATATTTAAAAGTTAATTTTTAATTATCTGCTCAAAATTGTGGTATAAAAAACAACTTGAACAACTTCTTAAAAAAATCCGTATAACCATCTAAAGCCCGTAGAACATATTTAAAGGAAATTGTGGATTATTGTAAGAACAAGATCTTTATACAAAAGACTAAAATAGTGATCACCGAAGAATGGAGGAACACTAATATTGAAACTATGATTTAATAAGTGAGCTCTATGCCCATATACTTAATAGCTGCTGTAGATGTTTCAGAATACACTAAAAAGTACTAAACTACCAAAGTATTTTCAAAATTTTCTGTTTTCCAATTTTTTTTTTTTTTAGTCTCTTATCACTTTTGCGAGATAAATTTTTGGTTCCGAATGATTATTTAAAAAAATAGTTTTACTTTGTAGTGGAAATAATTTTTATAGTTTTGTTAAGAATGCAATAAGATATCATCAAAAATATTTCTTTTTTGCATTATCAAATTTTATTGACGGTAGAAAATTATTTTATTGGAACTAGAATGTGTCCAATCACTTTGAAAAGCCAGTAAATGCATCTAAAGTGAATATAATTTTCAAAATATTATTTCTTAATCTTTCAAATACAGAGTTTATATTCAAGATTGTGGTCTTGATATGTCTAGATTCTTTTATGAAAGTGCTATTTATGATCATTTTGCAGTTACATTTTATTCTTTTGTTATTTGAGTGAAAAAGTAAGCCTTTTATGAAATCCACACAAACATATATGTATAGGTGTGTACCTGACAACCAGCTTCTATGTCCCCAAAATAGCCTGCGTATTCATAATCAGAACAGCGAAAACTTGTTCCTTTAGGTACTGAAGCATGTATTGGATAATCAACTTGTGCCTGTCCTGGTATGTTGTCGCCATCAACGTCATTTAGCCAATCACCAGAACTAAGAAGAGCAGCTCTCAAACGGGTACTTTGTGCCTTGTAAAAAAATGTTACAATAAAAGTGGAATGTTTACGAAGCTCACATTTGGTAGTAAGTTAAAATACGAAATTTTTCTTACCTGTATTCCATCACAAAAGATGATAACAACTGAAAATGAACAAAATATTAAGAGTTTACTTCTGTATTTAGTACATGCATATGGTAATATTTTGAAATATCTGGCTATATCTAGTTCTTTTCAAAATAAATCACGTATTGCTGCGTATAACAGTAAAAAGAGGCTAACATATTACAAAGCCACCGACAGAGGAAAAAAAGAATCAGTCTTGAATTATACTCGTATCGAAAACTGCTTACAAAAAATTGTTCATCAAAATTATGTTTGAGACTCTTTTTTTCATATCATTTTGGTTTACTTCAGAAATATGTTTTTTTCAATCTCACACATATTTTCAAAAATTTGTTTCATTAAAAATTACTTTTGACTAAAATGTCAACTTTGTTTAAATGTCAAATGTTAAACTTTGGGATTTCGAGATCTTTTCAGTAAATTATGTATTTCAAGGTTTAATTTTTAAAATTAGATAAATATTTGGTAAGTTAATTAATTTAATTCAACAAAGGTGCTAGCTCAAGTGCAATTAAGTTTGACGATGATTCAAAATTACGACGTAGACAGGAGCCAAGACAATCTTATTTTAAGGTATCCGACTACGTTCGGAACCGTGATTTTGCAAAAGCACACAAATGAATAATTTTCATGATATTTATAGTCACTCAGATTAGAATACATGTATAAAACTGTTTTAAGGACATTTTGAGAAAAAAAATTTATTTAATTACAATATTTTGGCAAAAAGTTAACTTAGAATAATCTTTTTTTCAAAATGTTCTCCTTTTGTGAAAAATGCTTTTATTATAATAATATTTTGCATGTATATAGCTCAGACATATCTACAGAGGCTCAACTAGAATTTTTGAAATAGAAATGGGTTTATCCATATTTTACGACAACAGAGGGGAACAATTTTAAGAAAAAAACACGGATAATTATTTCAATTAGTAGTATCTCTGAAAATAATGTGAATTTTTAAAACATCCTAGTTCAGACTCTCTGGAGAAGTCTCTACCTTATATAAGCAAAATATTATTATTTTAGAAGCATTTTTTATAAAAGGTGGACATTTTGAAAAAAGATTATTCTAAGTTAATTTTTTGCCAAACTATTGTATTAAAATATTTTTTTTTGTCAAAATGTCCTTAAAACAATTTTATGCATGTATTCTAATCTGAGTGGCACTAAATATGATGAAAATTATCCATTTATGCGCTTTTTTAAAATCACGGTTCCGAACGTAGTGGGATACCTTAATATATTTCCTGTTTTCAGATCAACAAAATCTCTCCTCTTGTCCATATTTTAATGAATATTCTCAAGGGTCTGGTCTAGTGAATACAACATTGAGAGAACAAACATACAGAAGTTTTTAAATTTATTTAAAAAGACAAAGTTATTTTTATCACGGACACACAAATTCTTTAGCTAAAGTCAGAGATATGAGTTAAGTTTTACAATGGATACGTTGTATATATTTCCGCGATCAGTTAAAAAAAACACATTGAAAATGTCGCTGTACCTACAAGTGCATTCTGAATCAACCGAAATTCAAGACGAAAATAAATAAAGCATACAAGGTTCCTGGATGTTTACCTGAGAAGAAAACATAAATTTTCATTGATGAAATACCAAGTGAAGTTGCCATATTTGATAAAAGCTGTAAAGAAAAACACAATATATTTATGAATTATTCAAAGGTGATATTTATAATGTTCTATTTTCCCACTCAAATATCATTGATTAATAGTACCCATTCGAGTTATTGTGAATTCATTGTTTCCACAAAAAATAAACACGCTAACTTTTACATCACAGTTATAGAGAAATATATGAGTATAAAAAATTTTATTTTAGTGATTTCGATTATAATGACTATAAATTATTAAAAGTCTCGAATCGTTATTACTAGTGTTAACTCTTTCATTGAATTTTTAATATTTTAATTTTGTGAATTTAAGGACAATATTACTGATGGTAACACATTAAAGAAATACTTATAAAATTGCTCAGATGTCAATCAATATTGCACTTTTTTCATTTTATGCCACCTATTCAAAAGAGTTCAATCTTTTATGAATTTTAAAAAAATTACGCTCTGTTTATTTTTTTAAAAAATCAATTAAAGATATACCAACAATTTGTAATACAGTTTTTTTTTGTTACACGCGGAAATTTTCTTCAATTTTTTCCTTTTTAATTAGTTTTTTGTATACCTTGGACGGAGACATAAGCAATTTAATCAGCAAGAAGCTTTAGTAATATTAGATAATCGAAGCACCACAGGTAAAATCGGGGACTACAACCAATGACGTACGTAGACTACTTTCATGGGAGGGACTATATTTAAAAAAAAACGTACTTCAAAGCACCAAGACGTAATATATATGCTAAAAATTAAAAATCTGTTGATCTATGGAAAGGGTATGTATCCTCAAACCCCACCCTTTTCTACGCCACTGACTATAAGAATCCTCTGCTAGAATCCTATACTTTCAAATTGCTCGGGCCTTATACGCATTTTATAATTAAGTTAATTCAAATAATGCATAATTGAAAATAGTACTCCATTTATCTATATAATATTCAATTAAAAATGAATTTAGTAACATTTCTTTTCTTTGCATTTGCAATCATGTTACTGTATAATACTAGTTTACAATAACTTTTTTTGAAATATTTTACAAAATATTCGTAAAGAAATTACTTTGTCCTTTGATAACTTCAATTTACCGTGAAAATGATATTATAAGTTCATACTTTCTTTAAAAATTTCTTTATTAATACTTACAAAGAATGCTTAAACTATCAGCGAAAATTAAGTAAAAAAAGTTTAAACTTCTGTGAAATAATCAGACAACTCTCCTTCGATTAATTCACCACTTTGGAAAAAAGGCACTGGAAGTTCGGGATAATCTAACCACAAAGGTTAAAAAACTTTTAACAAGTAATATATGAAAAAAAAAATAAAGCAAATTCCTACTTAAGTCAGCAAAGAAAATTTTTATTTTAGTTACTTTTTATTAAATAGTTACAATTAATATAAATATGTATATACATATGACAGAATCGCAATATCAAGTGGCAAAACACCTTTTAAATTAACAAAAACTTTTTAACCACATTAAATTTACAATTAAATTTTTTAATTAAATTTGAATATAATAAGTAAGAATTTATCTTAAAACCAATGTAAAAGGAATACTGACGTCTAACTAGCATATGATTATTCAAGTTATAAGTTACATCTTCATCAAATTTAACAAAAACTGTTTCATCCAATGGTGCTGCAAACTAGAAGAATAATATATACTCTTAAAATATAATTAATTAAAATTAATTCATGAATTAATATTTGAATAAACTATATTAACGTCAAGTGTCATCCACTACAAGTTTAAAAATATGTATTTGAACATGATTGGATGAATAAAAACTATTTTATTAACGATTGAAAATTTGAACAAGGTATATATATATATATATATATATATATATATATATATATATATATATATATATATATATATATATATATATTATACATATATATAGGGAGAGTGTGAACTAATATAGTAAGGAACTGTGAAAAAGTTAAACTACTTCGCCCTTGTGCGTCCGTTGACAATTCAGTGTATTTATCATGAATGATGAGTTTCGTTCTCGTACCCTCATTTTTTTCTTCTCTTTTTTTCCTTCTTTTTTATGGAACGTGTTTGGGGGACAGATGACGCTGCTTCAACAGCTGTATCCTCAGCATAGTGGGGAGCGTATCGGCGATGGGACAGGAGAGGGCAGAGAACTGTGAAGTTGTGAAAGGAATGATATGGTTTGAGAGGTTGCACAAACAAAGTTGTCTGTTCTTCGTGTTGAAGGGATTTAATATAGGTAGTGAGGTCAGCTACAGAATGTGTAGAATTTCTTGATATAAATGGTGTTGAACGTAATGTTGATAAAAAATATTAACTTATTTTTCTCACTTCAAGAGAAAATCCTTTTTTTCTCCTCTCATGGTAAATCTTTTGATACAAACCACAATTTAACTAAAGAAAATTAATGGAAAAATTATATACAAAATCAATAATCATATTCTGCTGCCATACATCTTAAAAAACAAAGAAATAAATAGAATTATAAGAAGACACTATAGGTAAAAAATAAGACAGTCTCAGTAGTATAATAGTACTCTTAACCTTTGGAACTAAGATTGTAGGGTTGAATATAGTTCTTAAGCCAGCCAACTTTCCCCTATATTTGCCTATTCTACTGGGCTGCGAAGAAAATAATATTGAGTAAGAAAAAAATTCCGTTAATACCAAAGATATTAATCACTACACTAGAAAAATAGCACTAAAAATAATAAAATTAAGTTACCAATGTCAAATATTAAGTAAAAAATATATCAAAAGAAAAATGAATATTCTTTCCTAAGAATTATTATTTTATAACTCTTCATAATTAATTTATATTTTCATAAACCAAATTTTTTCCCCCTATTTCTTTATTCAATGACTTTTTCAAACTTAGGTTTAAGATATTTCAATTAAAAACTCTAACATAAAATTAAAAACGTTTAATTCAATACAAATAATGATTAGAAAGATACAACTTTCATTAACATACTGGAAAAAACTGTATTCAGAAATAAAATATTAATGGAAAAGAAACATCAGGAAACCTTCTTTTAGTGAAGCGAGTTACAAACAAGTTTGATGCATTATAGTAGAGAATGAAAATTGCTAGTTTCATAAGATAATTTCGCATACAATTGCCGAAAGTATGGCTGAAAATAACTAAAATACAAGCAAATTGCGAGAAGCCTAGATACTGAAGCCTTTTTATGCATACTTTTATCTAATTTTAATTTTGAAAATTTTATTTTTGGAGTAGGTTAAAAGGAGTTTTATTCACACTAGAAAGCATTATGCATAGGAATTATAAAACAGATTGATTATATGTTCTTAAGAATCAAAATTTCTTCCCATAAAAACATCCTAATCTATTTACAAAATCTAATAAACCTTAAATGCAGATATAAACATTATTATACGACTGCTGTTTATAAAAGGAAATTAATAAGTTAATTCGAATTCATTTCCAATCTCTTGCTGATGAAGCAAGAAACTTATTCCCAACACGCCTTGGATATTCATGAAATACGACCTGATTCATACCTATTTTAAATGCACAATTTACATGGCCATACGCAATTCTTTGATGATGGTGCATTCCTATATAAGAATTATCAGCATTTTCTTGTTATTTTAAGCGAGTGAGCAATTATTATGACTCTATTTAAGCACAAATAAATTATTTATCGGTTATTTAATCGACAGAGGTAATCGTTTTACTTCTGATCAACCAATTACAACTCTCTCTATCGTACACTCATTGAAGTTCCGGTGATTTTAACGATTACTTGACACAAATAAATTTTTACAATTGGGATAAATGTAGAGAAGGAACACACAAAACACAATGTACAAGTGGTATTTACGAATCGCTTATGTCGTGACCTTTAAATCAACAAAACATGTTTTTCGTGCTGATTTCTTGTGAATTGTAAATGCTAAATAACTTCGCTGACCTTTGATCGTGTGAAAAGAGCGAAAGATAAATGAGTAAAGGCATATTCATAAGAACTGATTTATCATGCATACCCTCTGAAAGCCGATTTTTTTTCATTAATTTCCAGGAGATATTATTTTTTTTCATTTTGCCAGAAAGAGGCATAATATATTTAAATATTCTCAACCAATCCATCTTCTCTATTTAGTCTATCATTCAGATTGCGATTGTTTCGTGTTATACAGGGTTTTTAGGATTCTCAGAAATACTTGCATAAGATATATCTCATTAATTACCTTTCCTCCTACCTTAAAAGAACTAAAGCTAATCACAAAGCATCTTTTATTGTGTGTAAGTGCAAAAATGATCTATTTTAATAGCTTAAAATATTTCTAGAATTTAACATGAATTTTTATTTCAATTTATACTTATCTATTGATAAGTTGTAGATGTATATATATATCTCTCTTTATTTATTATTATATTATAATTGTTGTATTTCTTTTATTACTATGCATCAATAGTTCCATTCTATCAAATTAATTGATAAAGTTTAAAAATCTTTTCAGAAAGAAATTTGTAAATACTTGAAAGCTGATATTAAAAAGAAATCGTATTTTTTTACATATTTTAAAATCTCATACATTATAAATTCATAACTTATGAAAGGTAGAAGTGTGACTAAAGAACTAAAAATATGAGACCATTTCTTAAAAAAAGTAGCCAGTTCAATATATATAATGTTATTGATTAATATTATAAGAGGTCAATTAAATTAAATTTAAAAAGTTAAATAGTTTTATCTGTTCAATAAACAAATTATGAAAAATTATTATTGAAGAAATGCAAACAAACCAAAAATATTTTAAAGTCTCAGTGTTTTTCAAGTATTCTATTAATATTAAATGAAACAATGTATTTGTACAGCAAAACAATTAATTGATAAACGAAATATTCATGAAATTATAATTTAGTCCATTGAAATAATATAAGAAGCACTCTTTATTAGAAAATGTATCATATATTCTATGATAATAATAATAATAAATGTGTACAAAAAAAAAGAAAAGTATTATCTGAAAATTGCAATATCATGAAGGAATCGTAAAAATTAATCAGAATTTATAGGAATACAAAACAGATTGCGATTGCAAATGATGAGAATTAAAAAGCGGTAACTGTACATGTGCGCTGAGGAACATTAACAAATTTCCAAGTAAGGGATAGATAAAGCAAAACTCCTGTTCCTTAGTTTTTGATTTATGATGCTCTTCAGTTGTTCTAACTGCATCTATAGAAAATATTTTTGTCAAACAATAATTAAAGACTGAACAATTTAAATATTAAATCATTGATTAAATCAAATCATTGATTTACTGATGTTAGTGGATAATAGAGACATTTCTTCATAGTACACTAATTTAAACATTTGTTCTGGAGATAGTAATTTCGGAATTTATGTAGGGCTTACTTGTTCATCTTAAGAGTAAATTTGCCTTGTATAGCCTAGACTGGTGCTCCACAACTTTCTTATTTCAGCGGACCGGTCAACGCTTCATAATTTTACAGCGGCCCACTGATTGATTGATTACTTATATTTTAGATTGTTTTGCGTTAAAATAATTTTAATGCAACTGTATTTATATATCTCTCTTCTGAACCAGTCATACAGTTAAACCAGAACGTGAATATAAAGTGTTTTAACATGGAATATCCAGTGATTTCTTTCGAAAGACGCACATACCCGAGAGAAAAACAGCATAGTAAATAAAAAGGAAATATAATTTAATGATCCGGTACCATTTGAACTACGGACCGGTCCGCGGTCCAGGAGGTTAGGGACCGCTGGCCTAGACAACTTCCTTTTACTATTACGTAGTTTGAGATCAATATAAGGTTATAGTTATTTTTATTTTTATCCTTGTTTAAGTTTCTTTTGAAATTACCATAAACGATAACGGAGAGCATATAAGTATACTGCGGAAAATATAACATATATTATTAATATTGGCACAGTCTATCCAGTTACATATCTTAAAACAAGAAATGAAAGATATATTTTTAGGTAGTTAATGTTCAAAAGTACTATATATATATATATTTAACAACGTAGAGTGTTCATTTATAGACTCCTATTTCAAAACGTCCCATTCAATTTATATCTAGGAAAATAGGATCGATATTACACATGTTTTTTTATATATGGCAGTGGGCGAAAAATTGCTATCTAAACTACTAAAACTTTTATTAGTCTAAGTAGTTTTGATACGTTCACCTATTTTGATAAATAATCTTATAATAATAATGAAAATATTCAGTTTTATAGTGTTAAACTTCATAGAGAGTTAATATAATTTTAAAATAAATTATCTGACACAATTAAGTACTACTAAGCAGTTCATATACTTTAAGTTTTACCATCATCCTATAGTCTCCGATTGTCTATGGACATGCAAGCGTGGCATTTTTTTTCTGCAAAACTACAGCTAAATATTTTTAGCATGTAGATAACTATTTTAAATCGAGCATGTTCAAACGAGATATGGGAGAAGGAAGTTGTCGATGTGTATACATAAAATAGTCGATCTAGTTAGAAACGATAGTTGATGTGCGACGTTAAGTAGACACTTTCGTTTCTATTGCTCTAAATTATGTTTACAAATAGTAATCATAGGTCCTGGATTAAAATTGAGGCTTCTCACGATAAAAAAAGTTATCAACAATTAATTGAAGTCTGTGGTTGAAATGCGTTACTGTATAGAACGGTTTTTATGATGGGTCAAAATTTTTCATGAGTGTAGGAATGAGATAATGGATTTGCACTGTACAGGTCCTTTCCTCAACATCTTATCGTGAATGGTCTGTTATCCATAGCCGTCTATGCACTGTCCGGGAATTATCCATAGAAGTTGATCTTAGTCATTTAACGGTGTGATATATACTGAAGAAATATTCCAACATGAGAAAAAAAAAGTTCCACCCCACTGCGTTCCACACCATTGATCGATACGCACTGGATCATATCCACCTTAGTAGATACCACAATGATGGTAGATACACATTTTTGTAGTGTATTAGTGTATTATCACTATTGATGAGACGTGGGTCTGAGCTTAAATTAAAATGTCAATAAAATGAGTGGCATCACCCAAGTTCAACAAGAAATTGGTCATATAAAAGTTATGTTGATTATAGAATTCGATTGCGAGGATGTTATTCTTACTCATGTTCTGTATAAAGGAGAAGCTATTAAGACAGATTATCATTGCAGCTTTTTACAGCACCATCTGAGTCTGGCTATGTAACACAAATGTATCCATTTACTGCAGGGCAATCTCTTTATCGCGTGTTGCGTGATTGATAACTCTCGCTGTCATATCGCACACATTGTAATCAATATATTGGGATAATGGCATTAGGACATTTCAACCCCTCCCCCCTCCTTACTCACTTGACATAAATCATTGTGACCTCTTCTTAAGTTTACAGAATTCCCCCCGATTTCCTGACATGGCATCTGTGCTTCGAGCAATAGGTATTTTCTATTTATGTTGTTAATATTTTACTTAGCACCTTGTACACAGCATTTTCAATCGCATTTATATGAGAAACAAGAAATTGGTGAATTAAAATTCAAAACGACTATTATGTTTCATCTAAAAAGTTAAACTTGCATCTAAATTTTAGTTAAAAGTTTTTGATTTCTTAAAAATATTTTGAAGTAACCGTGGACATATAAATGAATATATTAGAGCTTCGATATCTATAGTACGTTTTAAAGCGTGCAAAATAAAATATTTTATTTAAAATCTTTGGTAGATATATTGAAGTTATTTAAAAAGATTTTTCTTAAAAATTCATTTTGAGTTAATAGAAATAGTGGAGGTGCTATCTTTCAGAGAACATTTTCTGAGTTAATGCTTATTGAGTTTTCTTTGAGTTTTTGAGTTTCTTTGAGTTTTCTTGAGTATCTCTTTGAATAATTACATTTTAGTTCTGTGTAACTTCGGAGCAATTAGGTTTATCTAGAATTTTGCGAATGTATGTTCTCGGATTCTAGCAATGCTTGGATAGTTTTCTGCCTAATAGTTAAAAAATACCCCATTTATACTTTTCTTTCATTTCAATTATCAAAATTCATTGCAAGCTTTTACATAAGAGTTTTATTAACGCTAAGTGCAATTTTGCTATATATTCTGTTGCGAATATTAATTTTTTTAAATATAATTATTTGTTTATTTTACTAGCCATTTTTAAAAAGAAATACTCACTTCACATTATTCTTTCTTTTATATCGTGGAATGATAGAAAATCTCTTCATACTTGCATGTTATGGAATCAGTAAATAATCCTGTTAACATAAAATCAGTTATTAATCGAATATTTACTCTGGACAGCCTTTTATAATCTCATATGTATTTATTTTATTTTGCTGGTGTTGCTGTATCATACTCTTACACTAATGCATGCATAGTATTTGTCGCAAATTTTCCATTATATATATATTGAGAGGCGGGGGGAGTAAAATACTTCTGTGGATTGTTCTATCGAAGAATATATTAAAAAAATAGAAGAAACGATAAAATAGAACATATATATATATATATATATATATATATATATTTACATTTTTTATTAAAATCCAAACGGATTCTAATTCTTTTATTTCATTCGCAAGTTTAATTATATATAAGCCAAAAGGTTTATTTCAAAACGAATTCGAATGCAGAATTCTCGCCGAACAAACATGAGCAGACGATAAAGAAAAATTAAATTGCGAGACTTGATCAATAGTGCGGTATCGGCGTTCACCTCAGAGCACCACCCCTCTCCCTAAGTGAGCTAGTCGAACAGAAACCGTATCTTGAGGGTGATACAATCGACACCTCCTGGCTTCTTTATCGCTTTCGAATTAGTTCGAAGGGAATGTAATGTATCCTTTTGACGATCGTCGATGTAGGTTTTTACTTGAGGATGTTTCTAGAATTCAATATTTGATCTTTCTGAGGACCTGGAGGAAGTGTGAAGCTTTTCTGATGCAGAGATTTGATTATTTTAATCGTCCATATAAAACAAACTTTATAATTGCTTCATTATTGATCTTAAGTGTAAAAAAATCATATCACCACTTTTAATTATTTCATATGAGGAATCGTATAGTGGTTGCAAATTTCGTGGAATATCATTAGTGATGAGGAGGACGAGGAAACAAGATTCACACAAAAGGTTTCTTTTGATTAAATTATTATTAGAAACTGAATATATCGCGGCTTTTTTTACTTCAATCTTAAATATCAACCTTGAAAATACATCTTTCACGATTTTATTTAAATGAATCAACGCATCACATACCAAACGTTGCATTTTATAAAGAATTGAATAATAAATTACTTCAAAAACAAACATGAGCAGACAATAACAAAAAATTAAATCGTGAGGTTTGAGCAATGACACTGCTTTGGCGTTAACGAACATATAATAGCTTTCACGTTTGATTCTTCCAAAGACATAGCAGAATTTTCTATCTTATTAAATCTTATGCAAATAAATCTAGTGTTATTTGCATAAGATTTAATAGAATCATTTTTATGTTTTCCCTAGATTTTCTTAAAAAATTATACTAAAATTTAATACGCTGAAATATCCAGAAAATCGTTTTTGAGGGCACAGACAATGAAAAATAACGTGATTTATTTTTATGTGTACTGTTGCTTGCCGTAATTTTAGTATTTAAATATAAATGAATTTTATGATAATAGAGTTTATGTTTTTTTTTTTTTTTTTTTTTTTGATAATCCTACGAATCGTAGTATCCTACGGAATTGACTTCTAAAAATATAAAAAGCGATTAATATAATTTTTAATCTGAGATGCTCCGAGACAGTTATTAAAAATCATGAATGAAACTATTTTCGTTCAAGTTCAAGTTTCATATCAAACTTTTAAAAAAAAAGTCAAAAACCTCTCTTTTTAAAATTTTTTGAAATAATAAGACTTCTTTTAAACGAAATTTAACAAAAGTTTTCCATTAGTAAGTGTAACGGTTGTAAGTTAAAACATCTATGTAAAATATCATTTGTATCAAAAGATATTTATGTAACGTACTTTATCTCCTTAACAATATAAATAATAATGCTTCTTTCAAAAGTATGGAAAATTTGTTGCATTCACTGCACTTCTCATGACTCATATTTTAGATTAGTTTTTGCATGTAACGACAAGGTTCCTTTCCTGTTTAAACCACATAGACCGCCGCATCTGCAATCAGCCTGACTTCCACCTTGCGACGCTTGCCTATTATATGTACCTATCTATAATATTTCACTGAAAAATTTTGAACACGCACAAATTATGACTAATTAATTTTAACTTTCATATTGATGGAAATGGGTCATAAATATTTTACTTTATTCAAACCTTTCGTGAACCCCCTTAAATTGTCCCCAGACCCCCAAATTAATTTTAATTCACCACGAACCTCTTAGTAGTTATGGAATTCCTAAGACTCCGTAGAATCCACTTTGAGAACCTATGTTCTAACACAGGGGTAGACAAACTTTTGAGACAAAGAGCCAATATGTAAGTGAAACAAGACAAACTATCAAAGAGCCTAAAAAGGGGGATCTTAAGGTATCCGACTACTTGCGACAACTTTTTTTTTGAAAAAAAAAGGAAATATGGAGATCTTTTTGTGATTTTTATATTTATATAGTATATTTTAAGGAAAAAATCCTAAAATTGGTAAAAAAAAAAAAATTATTATTATTAAAATGGGAAAAAACTAGTAAAAATGTACGAAAAATTACATAAACGGGGCCCGCTCTCTACAAAGATTTTATGAACAAATTCTCAATTTTTCAATTTTGATGTGTTACTTTGTTATTTCTGTTTGAAGTGATCTTCACGATAAGAAATATTTTAATTTTTACAAAAACTAGAGCACTTTATCTAAGTCATTATACGAAATTGCTTAAAAAAACATTGACTATATTCACATAAAGAGCTGCAAATTTTGAAATAAAACAGTTATTGATAAATCTGAAGATCAAAACACTTCTACTGTTATGCAGAACATAAGCAAAAAATTTCAGCTAATTATTTTCAAAACTTTTTGAGCAATCGCGGTCCCCGTTTGAGTTTTTCGAAAAAACACGTTTCGCGTAAAACGCATTTTAAAGTTTGACATCTTGTGTAAAGTTATGGCATTTGCTTTTACTAAAACGCTTGCAGTTTTTGTTCTAGTGGAGGGAAAATTAAGTACTTGGTATTGTTATTAAGTTAATAAAATGGTCTATAAAATAAAATCATAAAAATTTTTGCCAATTTTTGAAAAAAAATCATGGTTTTAGGGTAGTCGGATACCTTAAGTATCAAAGACCCTAGCTTGACTATCAAAGAGCCTAAACTATTCATATGCATATGCTTGCGCTGAAGGGCTCTGTCAGGGGTCGCAATCATGACTCTCATGCTCCAATGTATAATTTTACTACATTTGAATACAATTTTATCCAAAATAATATTTTAAATTTCTGCAAAAACTAAGAACTGATGAAGATATTTTTATTTTTGTCTCTCAATACAAGAACAAGCATTGTGAAAATTTCATTATGTTGTAAATTTAAATTTCAAGCTTCGTAAAAAAATATGTATCTATAGTACCTCAAGTATGCTTTATTCTAGATTTTTTTTGTTTGTTTACATTAATAATTAAAATTTGATTTTGGCTGTTCTAAGCGGAAGTCATTTCAACACTCTTTTTTACGAAGCTTAACAGAAATTGTAATATTTTCTCAGATTCTCAGTAAGCTTTGTCAATGAATAATAATTTATAATACAGGAATAAAACAATCTAAAAACCAGCCCAAATATTTAAATGTATATGTAAATACAGGTAATTGTTTCAATATTTAATTATAAATGAAAAGAGAAAGGGTAACACACATACACACAGTTTTTTTATAAGGGATATTTTTTTTAAATAATTTATAGAGGCAGAAGACTGAAGAGAACGCAATCTTCTATGCAAAGAGTCGCGGTTTGTCGACCCCTGGTTTAAGATACAATTGTTATAATAAGTGAACTTTTTTCTGAAGAACTGTAGATGTAGTACATACTAAACACAATCATACTGTAATTCTCGCAACAGGAAGGAAAAAATAATAACTAGTGTTATTATTTTAAATAAAAAGAACTTTATATATTAATTTAAAAAAATGTAATAGTCTCAAAATTTCTAATCCAGTTCGTATTATTCAACCTTGTAAAGAATATATTTTATCAATGTTTTAAAAACGGATTATTACTTATAGAAAATTTGTGTAGGTTTTTAAATATTTACTCACGAATTAGCTGTATCATAAATATTTCGTTAAAAATTAGCCTATAATAAAAAAAATGAGTGATTAATGATCTTTTTTGGAAAATTTCTGAAGATTTAATGATTAAACTTCTATCATTATAGATGAAAGTACCACGATCACTTTTACAAGCATCTCATTAACCTATCTCCCCCTCCCCCTTATCATAATGTATTAGTCCTTTCCACTCAAGCGACTTCCACCTGCCAATGCCTATCACCGCATTATGATTCAAAAACACCACCGGGACAACTGCAATCATCGATGTTTAATTCCTGAGTCCCAGAAATTTAAGTTTCCAAAGAACATCATTAATTTGCGAAATGTTTTCTCAGAGGATTGAGGGAAGAAATAAAATAAACTAAATAAAAATAAAACTTAAAAGAATAAGTCCCCCTCTTTAAATGAATGTTTGACGATTGCACGCCATCAAGTAAAACACTACATTCCCTCTTTGTTGACAGATAACTGGAAACTCGGAAAAATATTGTAAAAAAAAAAAAGAAACGTGGGTGATCATTTCCTGTTCAGTGCCGGGTCAGGAAAGGTCAGATAGAGAATTAATTTCTCTCTTGAACGTATAATCATATACCTTCTGTTATGTAGGTCAAGAGAACTTCTTTTCTTCTCCAGCTGCGGGGAGCCTTAAAAAAGAATCTTTGTCTTCTTTGAAAAAGAAAGTACTTTTTAAAAGCATTAGACATACTTCAAAATATTTGAAAAATCATATGGAATGTTTGATGGAAAAGGATTTCTTTGGTGGAGAAGATCAATAGCCTATCGAAAAGAAGTACTCATGGGTCCAAACTTCTTTGCAAAGAATTCTTTTTGCGTTTTGCTTGAAGAAATCTGTATTGATTGATATGATCCTTCTTTCGGAGGCTTCAGAAAACTGCTTCCTTTTTAGGAGTATTGCAGACATATATTGTATTTTAACCCTTTCACGACGATATTTTACCCCATTTTAAAATTGATCATGGTTGTATTAATTATTACGTGTGTGATCTGTATTTTGTTTATACATTATGTCAAAATAGTACGTATGTCTATCACAGACGTAGACAAAAACGTTTTGAATAGAAAGAAAGAAAAAAAGGAAAATAACTTACAAATCACAATTAGCACTAACTATAAAACATGCGTGATCTGTATTCTTATTCTTGCTACTTATTTCAGTTTGTTGTGTCGTGTATAATAATATATTGCTGTATTTTCTCACATATTTTATGTTATTCGTTAAGTGTAATAATAAAGTGTATTTAAACAAATGGAAACAAAAGCCTGATAAAAACACAAACTGATAAAAAAGTACTCATTGTTATGCATTTTTCTTATGATTTTTATTTATTTTACGTCTAATCAAATTATAAAACACAGTTACGTGCGGATGTTTACTCTTAGCAACTGTATGGTTCTGTAAGGGTTAATACAATTATCCTCAATATGTGTAGTATATGCTTGAATATAATGAGTTAGCGAATGCATATATTTGTTAATTATTAAATATCAAATGAATTAATTTTAGGAGTTACAGCATTTAATTAGCTGTCACTACTCGTTAATCACCTGCTAAATTTTTCATTACTTTTCCGATTCCCTTAATAAAATTTTGGGAATGATAGATTATTTCCCCAAGTTTCAAAATTTTATGAAGCTTTTCAGAAACTCTCTAAAGGATTCAAAGCCTTATAAGATGTATCATGCATATCTTGAGAAAGAAGAAAGTATTCAAAGTATTTGAAATGCTCTACACGTATTATTTTTCATCAAATAGAACAATTTTTACTGCAAAAGCTTGATATTCAGAAGAGAATTAAAATATAGATCATTTTCCATTCCTTAAAATACATTTTTAAAGGGAATTTTAACTACTTTTGTAACTAAATAATCGGCTACATAGTCCATCTTTTCGATCACACATCTACAATGCATGCATCCAATAGATTTAAATATTCAGCTGCTTAGAGGAATGTCTGTAAAGCTAGTTGGTGTAAATTAATGACAGTCTTAGAAAGTAAGCCTTGACCTTCAAGAATTTTATTTGAGACCTTGATGTGTAAAATTGAAACCAAGAATTTTTGTTATAAGTTAAAACATTCAAGAGGCATTTACAAATAGTGATGCAATAGCAATATATATATATATATATATATATATATATATATATATATATATATATATATATAATGTAGTAAATTTCTGATTTAACTCTTTTTTATTGTAACTAACATTGCTAACGTATTCCTTGTTATGCTTGTTACTTTCTTATAAGAATCTACATAATATTTTCTTAAAATTGACTTTATTTAGTTTTATAAATGTAATTATTTTTATACTGCTTTTATTTGTTTAATTCTTATATATCTCAAGTAACACCAAATACATAAAAATCCAGCTATTTATTCAACATTATAAAAAGTAACATTTAAAAAGCAACTTTTGAACTGTATAAAAAACTGCTTAAAGCAGGAATAAAAAAATAAGTTTCATTCCCGTATTTTAGTAAAATACTAAAACATTTATTTTCATATTACTTTTTGTTTAGTGAAATTTTTGAATTTCATCGTTATCATTATATTGTTTTATTTTCTTATGATTGGATCTTCAAGTGCTGGTGCACGCTTAAAGCCATTTACTATTGAATAACATAAAAAAATTAAATGTACTTGAAAGGGATCAAACAAATCACCGTTAAATCTCGTTTTTTTCTTAGAAATGTGAAAATTGTTTGTATGTTTACATGTCGAGTTTTTCAATGTATTTTAAAAATATTATATTGTGTAGATTTTTAAATTTAAAATTAGTACAATATTGCACAAATAATACTATAATACATTAAGACATACTACAATTGGTCTTTTACATTACAGAGATATAAGTTTTTTAAATGAATGAAAAGAAATATATCAATTAAATGTACTTAATTTATATATATAATTATAAAACGACTATATCTAATAACAATTTCAACGTTTTCTGATATTTCAGTTATACTGGTCTTCCACAGCTGAGTTTTTTATAGAAGTATTGCACATAAATAATTCTTAAAGCAAATTTTATTAATAATTAAGTTGTGCAATTAATTATTTTGTTGCGTGAGTAATTTTCATTACATCTCACACAACCGTATGATCGCCATCACGTTTCTCGCATTAATTATTGTAGTTTTACCAGCATCTAATCTTTATACTCTTATTTAGTATTTCTTTACCCCTTTCACGATTAAGAGAAACATTTCCCCCGTTTTAAAATTGGTGATTATTGTACTTAATTAAAACCTGATTTGCATTTTTTAAAAAAGATTGTCAAAATAGAATGTATGCCGAACGCAATTATGAACACAAAAAGAATTGTCAAACCACATTAACGTCAGTGGTATAACATTCACGGGCTGTATTATTCTTATTATTTATTTCAGTTTACTGTGTCGTATGTAATAATATATATTACAGTGTTTTCTCACACATGTATTATGTTATTCGGTAAGTATTAATTTTGGGCTATAATAAAGTTTTTTTGAACAAATGAAAACAAATGCCTGATGAAAATACACATTGAATTGACGCATGTATCCAAAAGAACTACAAATTATTATTTATTTTTCTTATGATTTACATATCTTTTACGTTTAAAAAAACCGAAATAAACTGTTACATACCTATATTTACTCCAGTAAATGTTTTAAAACAGGAAATAATGTTACAAAGGAATGTATCTTATTGAAAAAATTGAAGAGTTTTTATTTATTTTTAATAACAGAAAATATTCTCGATTTAATAGGGAGAATGAAATAATTGTACGAAAGAGCTTTTGCAATATTTTATAAGAATACATTTTCTGATACATGCAGTTGAGATTGTTCAACGATGACAGCAATTATTATCTATTTCAATCCTTAAAAATACAACTGGTCTTTCAAGCTCCAATGGCGTGCTGTGTAAGTTTGGAGACAAAAATACTATTTCAGGTGTTTTCTTTGCCAAGTGACTGTATCACATATTTATGAGGTCTGTCTTTAATATTTACTGTACAATTTTAGTATATTATTCACGCAAAATCAAAACAAGATTTTATATGATGAGGAAATCACAGTACATATAATGTGGATTCGGTCATCATTATTTTTAAGAATAGAGTTAGTGACAATTACATTAATTTTTGGTATCCAAAGTTTTAAACTATACTGAAAATTAACAAAAAGTATATTTTACTGTTTCTTTTCATCTATTCAAATAACAAACTAATACTTTTCGCTCAAAACTGTGAAAGTAATTTTTAGGGAGATAACATGAGTCCCTGCTGTAGTTGGTCACATTTCAACAGCAAAACTACTTTCAAGTCCTGGGTGATTTTGAAAGAGAAAAAGAGTAGCAATTGTGCCTTTCAAAAAGTTTTCCAAACGAACATTTTAGAGTAGCGTCTGTGAATCTAAAAGACCTATTTATCCAGTGAATATATCCAGTTTCCAAAAATTCGTCGGCCAGATGAGCCTTATCTGGACGTGTGTTGTCATCTATAAAAATGAAATTAAGGTCTATACTCTACTTTTCCCGAAGAAACGAACAAGTGGCCCACGTTTTCATCCCTATACCTCACAACAGTCAAAGAGCTTCTGTCAAGGAGATTGAAGTCTGTATACCTGTCTAAAAATATGTCTGATCAAACCATTGAACATCCGTTGCCGGACTGTTCTATTTCTGGAATGTTGTAGGATATATAGCGGGATCCTGGTTCACTTGAGATAAGTTGCGAATCAGTGGTTAGGATAAATTTCGACTCATCAGTGTATATTCAAGCATTGGTTGAGCTTCACTCAACGACTCCTAAGTAAAAATAGCTGAGCATTCTGGTTGACCAATCACAGAAGTTACTCTGAACATAAAAAGAAATTCACTTTTCTATCTCAAACTTTCTCTTCACCACAAACGGACTACTTTGCTGCGTCCGGATTGATTGAGACTCGGTCTACTTACACTTTAGACTGAAGTGTAGACTTTTCACGCAACTTTAAATTATTAATTTATTTTAATCATACTAAAGTATTTTAATTTTACTATTACCTACAGTTATAAATTTTTTTATATCTAACTATATATTAACCCAGGGCAGTTAGAAATCAATTCGCAGGGGCACTCTTAATTCTCAAAGATAAGAGATTGGGGTTCCGAGGAACTGAGTGTTCCTCACTCAGATCATATCATCAGTGTTATAGATCAGTTGGACACTCATCTATGCTCCAATATCGATATTCTCTGCACCGTGCTAAACGTGCTCATTTGTACGTAGAAATAGTGTTGCAAACAGATCTCGCAAACTGACTTTTCTCATGTTACCCATTGAAAGCAATAGACCTTAAAACTTGATTTCTGTGTGCATATGAAGTTTATGACACAATCGGGAAGCTGTTACACTCTTGTTCCCACCTTGCTGTAATGAACAATCGATCGTCAATAGTGCTTGTGAGTTTTGGACGACATTACCTCGACTATGTTATAGAAATACTGTATCAATTAATTTTTAATAATGAATTCGCGCGCGCGGAATGAACACATAATGCATTTAAACATGATGAGTATTTGATGCATTTCAAACTACGCAGTTATTTATTTTCTGTATATTTCTCCCTTTTCAATATGTTATCTAGTATAATTTAAATATTTTGAAAGAGTTCTAAATATTTCATTAATGGATTATTTCCATCGATATGAATGAACACATATATACTTATGACAAAAGCCTACCCATAAGTTTAATATACTTGATGTCCAACATCTGATAATGTTTGTTATGTTTTATAAGAGTCCATGAATCTTTCTTAAATTCATACAAAAACTTTCAGTCATAAAATTAATGATATTTACCAGCAACACCTTATCTTCATTGATTTCATGATGCATGGCGATTAAAATTAATATTGTATTCCTATAAAGTCTATACAGTTAAGAAGAATTTCATTAATTATATTTATAAAAATGACAGTATATATTATTTCACAAACTAGTTTTGTTAATGATAATTTAGCCGATGATTGTCCAATTTAAGTCTTCAAAATGTATATATGGCTATACTTCAAAATAAAACACACACTGATCAATCTTAGTAAAAATTTGAAATTTAAAATGATTTATATTAAATTTATTTAATTTTATTAAAAAGAAAGCATGGTAAGCATAATGCAGTTTTTTTGCATGGAAGGAGATTCTTTTTGTCTTTGTAAATAACAGTGATAAAACTCTCACTCTATTATTCTGAACTGAAAAAGGAAAAACATTGTCATTTTACAACGAAATGATATTGAATGCATAGAGCTTGGTCTATTACATAGAAATCTGATAAATATTTATTAAGAAACATATAGATGTTATGAATGTTCTCCTAAATGGTTTGTTTATGGGTGTAACCGGTAGCAACAATGTTATTCATTTTGGGTGTGCCTGCTATATTATGATAAATTTATCTCGAATGCATATGCAGATGTAATATTTTGATACACTTCACAATTATAGCTATTAACTTAAGAGCTTCGAAGTTTTCATTTAACTGAGAGGGGTTACTACAAAACATTTAAAAACTAAAAGTATTTTTCAGAATTTTACAATTATTCATTGCTTCATTTTATTCTCATACACACATTTTTAAATTGTTACGCTAATTTCTCAAGTAAGATATATAGTTAAAAAAATTTTTTTTAAATGTTATAAAATACAACAGACACAGTTTTAGCTGAGAAAATTGCAATGAAAGAAATTCAAAATCTTAAAAGATCTGTAACTTTTGGCTTACAATTTAATTCCAAAAATATATTAAATGCTTCTCATCAGAATGTCTGAATAGTTTAAATAGTTGAGACAAGATTAAAAAAAGAAAATTGTTTTATATTTTTGTACTCCTAACAGATTTTTAATTACAATGATTTTAGAGCGGTCTTTTATTTAAATTGAAAACTTTGGGTGTATTGGAAGGGCTGGTATTTGTCTTTGCGATATTCTAAAATACATTTTCATAATAATTATTGTTGGTTCATTTTTTATTGAGGAAGTAAAGTCTTTCTATGAATCCGCACTTTTAGGACATTTGATAAATTATTGCTTAACAGCAGTGATTCCCAAAGTGGTTTATATAGACCCCCAGGGGTCTATGACGATCTTCAAGGGGTCCACGCCATCAAAAAAATAATTTGGGGGTTAATGAAGTGTATGTGGGGGTCTATGTGATATTAGCTTTCATTAAACTAGATCGGAACTTTAATTTTAAAAGAAAATTTAATCAAGTGGAAACCAAATTTTACTTATTTAACAAATTTATTTACAAAATTTAATGAGGTTAATTTGCCCTTACAAGGTGATAGCATAATTTTTTTTTAAAACAGGAACCATTTCAGCGGTTCTTTCCAGAATTAAACTAAAGAAGTATAATATACCGGAGGTCCGGAATTTTTTCAAATTAACCGAGGCAATCTGTCAGCACGTTTTAACCTACGTTCAACATTTAACTACCTTTTATTCAGATTTTGAAATCAGGTTAGAGAATGCTTTGACTATGGAAATACCACAGTAGGCAATGTATTTATATGGTCATATTGAAAAAAAAATTCACACACACACATGACAACAGGCTTTGATCGTGATATGCACCAATGAAGATTTTAAAGTTTAGAAACGGATGCCAGCAACTTTGGCTTTAAAAAGGCAAACCTCTTACTTGCCCCGAATTATGGAATATCGTGAGGAAGTTTTTAATTATTTTTCCTAGTAAGAAGGAGTTTCATCGCATTGGCCAATCTCCAAAACAGAAAAATGAAACTGGACACTACTACCAGAGGAGATTTAAGGTTAAACCTGACAATATTGATATTAAATGTTGAAAATTTGTTATTGTAGCGCCAGATTCATCCCTCCCATTAAACTCAATAGTGTGTTGTTCTGTTATTTTATTTAACAGTTAGTTTACGTATTTTAACTAACTTTTAATTTATTAATTAACATATGCTTTTTAAACTTTTAACTCTATCCTTCATTAGTTATAAATTTAATTCCTTTAAAGCAGTAGTAGTAGCTGTCAAAAAGACATTTAAGTTGATAAATTTACAAAAATTCAATATTAATTAAGCAGGGGTCTACCCGATACTGAAAAACATGGCAAGGGGTATATGAGATAAGAAAGTTTGGGAACCTATGCTTTACAGCTACAGCTATTGGAAATTATGAATAAGGTACAGCACATTGAGTTGTGAAAATAGCCCTGTTTTGAATGGTTCTGGTGTGGAGCGACGTCACGCCCCACCCCTATGATGTAATGCCCTTTTCCGGGCACTCTGAACTTAGCAGGCAGAGAGTGAGGTCATTGCTCTACTGCCTTGCTGTGAAAATAAAGCATTTTGAACGGACCTCTCTGGAACTCTTTTAAGAAACCAACAGCACCTAGCATCGGGTAGATGCAGTCCATACACTTTTGAATTCGAACTTGAATATATGTTACACTCAACCGCAACAATTGACTTTTTTATCGCAGTCTTTTGAAATTGTTTGACTGACTTTATTTATTGTTTGAAATTATTGAACTTTAACATTTTTGTAACATTTTAAATTCGCTTGTTTATGTCTTAGTGCTAAGATAAATAAAGAAAGGTGGTGGAAATTAATATGTTGATGGAAAGTTCACAAACTTTGAAGAATCTTTCAATATTAATCAAACAGACAAATAATCTTGTCACAACATTCAAAGAAACTCAATTTCTGTCTGTCTTGTTCAATGATACTGTCTTTGAATTCTCAGTGTATAAAGTTAAAGACGCTTAAAAACATTTTTATAAACGTTATAAACTATGGAAACATTGGACGCAGCAAAAGCTAAACTTAAGAAATAGTTTTCTTATTGAGAAAAAATGCTGTATGCTGTTACCTATCATTGGTAACAAAAATTATTGAGCTATTGAGTCGTTTTTAATTAAACAAGCTTAATATCTTTCGTTTTAATTAAAATTGGTTTTTTTCAAAATGAGTCTTTGTTTTAAAAATATTCTTTACTATTCAAATTTTGTTTACAAAACAACAACATTTTAAAACTGAAATATTTATTGGAAAATACAGAGTCATTCGCTTGGATTTCTGATTTATTTTTATAGTTCACATTTGAAGAATTTCTCAGCTGAGAAGTATTCGGAGAGTTTGTTCATATAAAAATTATACTGCAAAATTAATTTTTCTGTTCGAAAATTATTAAATTTAAATCCATTAATTCAAATTCTTTATTTTACGTCTAACATAACATTATTTGAAGATTCAAATAACAAGAAATTTCCTGTTAAATTTTCGAAAAAGCGACAAAAAATAAATATTTTTCTAACAAATTTTGTGTTTAATATAATAAAAAAATACTTCTATGTATATATAATTTTATGAAAAACGGGGGAAAAAAAAATATGAAAACTCATAGCAATTTGAGACTTTAAATGCAAGAGTCTTTCAAAATATATTCTCAATTTTAATTCTGACAGATTCCCATCCTGGTAAACTTATAGGACCAGCAAAATCATAATGTTAATTTGGATTTCAAGGTAAACAAGAAGCAAGTTAAGGCAGTAGCTAAAATTGTGACCTAATAATCGTAATGTAATACACCCTGTTCAAGTTACCGGATCCAAAATCTTCTAAAATAACTAGGAATAAATCCGCATATTAAAAATATTCCAGTTTTATAACAACATAAAGCAATAACAAAACGTGAAATCCAAATCCTTCAAAGCATTGCAGATCGGTAACATGATTACGAAGCTCATATTTTCATGACTGCATATAAAACTTTCTAAGCTTTTTTAGTTATCTTCCTTTTCTCCCATCCAGAGGAGAAAGATTTAGATTAAAATCGTGACAATTGAGTTCTTCATTAACCTTGTTGCTTAAATTTTACTTGTTTTGATATCGTTCAATGTGTTTAATGGGGCATACATAACCATTGCAGAGGAAACGGGTTTTCACCCTTGCTTCAAGGTTAAATCCGAAGATGACTATAAATAAAAAGAATCTTCACAACATTAGAGAGTCCTTGGAAAAAATTGTTTTCACAACCAATAAAAAATTCAATAAAAATATAAGCAGGTATTATTTAAACAATGGAAATTACTTTCGATGAATTTAGAGAAAGATTATTCAATAAAATATTATAATTCTAATTCTCACGGCTTGTTTCAAAATTCATTGAAGAAAAGTTCAAGGAAAATTTATTTAATCAATCATCTTTTTATGAACATTTAATGCTTGTCACAGAAATTATAAATCAATAAGTGAACTCCCTGAATCTTAACTTTTATAGTTTGAAGGTTGCTTAAGTTACAAGTTAATGACTATTAATAGTAATGATGAAAACAAATTATGCTCACTTTGTTTAATAACTACTAAAATAAAGTGATTGCATTTGTTGGAGTTTTTCATTTGGAAATTTGCTTATAGCAGTACATGTATGTATAAAATTTTTTTAAATAGATACTTTTATATATATATAAGTATCTACTGAAACATTTTTCGTTATATAGATGATATTATAGTTTTTGGTTTGAGCAAGAAAATTTTAAACCTAACCCTTATTTTTATACTGAATACCTTAATTTAATACTGACAAATAGTGACAAATATGAAGCAAATTTTCTTGATATGGAAATACAATTAAAATATAAAGTTATAACTACTAATATTTATGATAAAAGAGATGAATTTAAATTCATTATTATAAAAGTACCACATAGGGAAAGTAATGTATATTTTTTATATTCAGAAATACTATTATTCATTACATACGACGTAACAAATTTCTTGTTTCGAAAAAATTCAGAAAAACTACAAAAATAATGTGTGTACATTTTATTAAATACTGTTAAATTCACAAATACCCTATTAATTGTAAAACACGCGCTAAATCTGAGTAAAATAAACAAGTTATTAAGAGATTCAAGACCCAAGTACAAATTCAAAGTATGGAAATGTCTGAAAAGTAGCACTTCGTAAAACTGAAATTATTAGAAATAAAATAACTAAATAGTATGCGTAAATACTGCCGTTATTTGAGAGATACAAGAATTATAAATGTATTTAAATATTTAAAAAAATATTATGGTTAAAATAAAACTAACAGAACAAGTAATTTTATCTAAAATTTGAATATGCAGGTAACTATATATATCTAGGAAAAATGATAAATTTATAAAAAAAGTATTAATATTCTAATGAATTTTAATTCTTACTATTTAGAATTTCTTTATACAAATGACTATTAATAAAATTAATTGGGTATTTTTGAATGAAGCAATATTCAATGAAATGTTTATAGTTCTTTATATTTTTTCTGATCTTTTCAAAACAAGAAATTTATTGCGTTGTATGCAATTAATCATAATATTTCTGAATACACAGAAACATGTACATTACTCTCCCAATGAGGTACTTCTACAATATTGAAATTAGTTATATATACGTGTGTGCTTTGAGCATATTCATCTTTAGTTTTAATTTAGTTCGACCCATCATTTCATTATGCTGATTTTAATAGCTTTTAGGGAAAGAAAAAAAAAGTTAACCTTTAAATCTATTGAATAAAAAAACATTTTAGTTGAGGATTTTTTTAAAAATTCGTGTCATTAGACAATTAACAAAAATAAATTTGCTCGAGTTAAATGATGAAAGATTTAAATATAAGTGAAATTAAGGTATCCGACTAGATTCGGAGACCAATTTTTAAAAAATTGATTTTCAGAAGAATTTTATTGTTTTAAAAAGCATAAATGGCTTGGTAGTCGTAATTTTTGAATGAATAGTATGGATCATCTCTCTTGTTTTTAAAAAGTATTACTTTTATAAAATTTTAGCAAAATTTCAATATTTAGAAAAAGGGCACAAAAATTACATTGGACATAATGTAGTTTTAATTTCAATGATATGCTTCTTGATCTATTTGAAGTATCACAAACCGCAGGGTAATGAATATTTTAAGAAATCAATATTTCTTAAACATTCAAATTTGGCGTAAATGGTTTTTCGTCAAAATTACCTTATGTTATAAGCTAAAAATGGTTGTAAAATGTGATTAACTGTAAGTATCTCAAAATCTTTGGTTTTTACACTCTAAAGGGCTCATATCATAAGTGTGGCAAATTTATTTCGATTTTATTACATTGTTGCAATGTTATCCCATTTTTTGTGCACAAACTATCTCGTGAAAATTTTCTTCAAAAATACATTTAAAAAGTATTCCTATAAGTTAGATAAAATAAATAATAGAAGAACAACTTAAAAAATTGTCCACTTTTTTATATATTATTCCTTCTCCTTACTTAATACTTATATCTCTTCTTACTTCTAAAGACCCTAACATCTAACATCTAAAAATACCCTAGTCAGACCTATATTGCCTATAAAATTCCGAATATGTTCTTATCGTTTTTCACCACATATGAATAAACAAAATTAACAATTAGTAAAGAAAGTCATGTTCCTAAATATTATGTGTTAAATTTTCCATTATTTATTTTCCCCCGTATTTTTCTGATTAAAAACATACTCCATATTTGTCTATCATCATTTCATAGGGAAAAATTTATTTCCTTATAGGGTAATTAAATCAGAAAATCCGTTTAATTCTAATATAAAATACAATTAATGAGTATAGGAAAATAATATCACTAGGTAATGGGATACATAATAAGACGTATTCAACGTATTTTTTTAAAGTTTCTTGAACTTTGCTTCAAGGACTACCAAGAAATACCAGTAAACAAGATACGTTACTTTCTTTCTTATTTATGAAATAAATAATAAAGAAGAAAGAGTAATGGAATTTTTTCCAAAAAGTAACGAGTGGCTCAATGATAAATTAAATAACAAATTCTCTCAGATTTATCCGTTTTTTTATTTAAAAAAAAGATTGAAAAATCATGTGTTTGAAAACATTAATCGAAAACAATCAAAAGTTCTTCAATGTATCGGACTACTCTCCGAACCGAGATTTTGCAAAGGCGAATAAATGAATAATTTTTTTAATATATACATTCACTTGAATTAGAATATATATATGAAACTGTTTTAAGAGTATTATTACAATAAAAAATATTTAAATGCAGCTTTTTTTGGCAGAAAATGAAGAAAAACTGATCGATCAAAACGATCTCTTTTTATAGAAAATGCTTCTATAATTATGTTTTGCCTACATGTAGTTAATATTTCCACATTGATCCTGAGCTAAGATTTTTGAAATATATAATTTAGAAGTAGATTTATTCACGCATATTTGTTATATCAGAGTAGAGAAATTTTTATTATTTCAATTGATAGTTACTCTGAGAAAATAACGTGAATTTTTTTCAAAAATTTTGCTCAGACTCTGTAAAGGAGTCTTAGCTTATATGTGAAGAAAATATTATTATAGAAACATTTCGAATAAGAAAAACTTCTTTTAGTACCAAAGAATATTTCATTTAAATAATTTTTGACTTTAATAATATTCTTAAAACAATTTTGATTGTATATTGTAATTTAAGTGACATTAAATAACAAAAAATTGTTCATTTTTACGCTTTTGGAAAATCACGGTTCCAAATGTGATCAATACCCTTAAAAGTATTTTCAAATGTTAATTTCGTCAGAGTAAGTTTCAGACTTACGCAATGCATATTCAACAAAACAGAAAAATAACATCTTGCCAAACTTTAGAAGAGTGGATTGCTAGTTCAGATATCATCTTCATGACTCCATCACTCAAAAATACGAATGGCTTCATGGTGCAATGGTTTTAAAAAAACTAATTTATGTTTTTTATAAATTTGTGTGACTTTTTGCTTGTATATCTAACTTTCATCCGTCAAAAGTCAACAATTTCTCATTTACTGTGTGTCTTATAGGTAATTCAGTCGGTTGAAAAAGTACTTTAATCCTTTCGTGTGCCTTGGGAAGATAACTTTCCATCAACATGATTTTACAAAATACACCTGTGGGAAGAGCAAAACTCATTATAATATTTTGACTTCGCTATTATAACTATGGAAAGACTAATTCCCACTTTAGTTTTGTGCTATTACACATAATCCTGCGATTATGACATCTCTAAATCGTATTAAAAATGGTACTGAAGAAGTACCTTTTCCAAAAGCTGTCGCTGTATATAACGATGTCATGGGAGGGGTTGATTGCTTCGATCAAAGAGAAAAAAAGATGCTAAATAAGAAGAAGATTTGTAAAATGATGGTATCGTATGTTTTATATTTTCTTATTGACCTTGCCATCTTTAATAGTTTCCTACTGTGGCAAGTGTACAAAAGAAACAGAAGCTTAGACCAGCTGACGTTCCGTATAGCATTAGCTCGTCAGCTAATAGACGGATATTCATCAAGAAAAAAAAGAAAGGACTTCCTGCTAGCTTCCAAGTAAAGAAGTGTGTAGTTTCGGATGATGTGCGCTTAGACAGTGTGGAAAGTTCTGTTTTAAATTTTTAGAAATAAAAAACGAATGCTAAAACTGAGGGGTCTTGTGGTTGTTTGAAAATGAAGTTGAAATGCAAGAACTTGTTTTTAAAGTATAATAAAGCTTCACTTTTGTATTATGTGTTACCTTATTAGTAATGACACAATTATATTTAAAACTTATTGGATACTTTAGTTTTCTAAAAAGTGAAATTTGAATTTTAATTACATGTTAACTCATTTAATTGATACATCATTGTGTTAAAAAGATGATGATTGATTTTAACATATGCTTTGGTTCTTAAAATGATAATCCATTACGAGCGTATTTAAGTTCTAAAAAGAATACAGAAGCCGTAAAATTAAATCACTGTTTTGAAAATGATATATAAGTTACAACTCCGTTTATATATAATTTCATGTCTCAAATTTTCTTTTTTATCATTTATTATCATCAAATTTGAACTACATATATTTACATAAAAGTAAAGTAGCGTGTCTTGTAAAATATCATTAAACGACAAGTAAAAATCACTTAAAATGTCCACCAATTCTTTTTTTTCAAATGAAAAATTTCAGTAAATATAAATTTTTAAACATAAATTAATTTTATTTAAAATTTGTTTCATAAAGCAAAGTTATTTAATTTTTTAGCGTTGAGAAATAGGTTACTTCTATTTTTAAAATGAAGGTAGGCAAATTATCATGAGTTTTTAATTTAAAACATTTTTATTTTCTATTCGTTCCCTTGGGTTATTTAGTCATGATATTTAATTTTTCATCCCATGCAAGGATGAAAAGTTGTTTTATTTATTCATATAAAAATTAAAAAAAAATTTTTATATTATTCCTACAAAAATTAAAAATTTTT
Source organism: Trichonephila clavipes (assembly GCA_019973935.1). NCBI lineage: Eukaryota > Metazoa > Arthropoda > Arachnida > Araneae > Nephilidae > Trichonephila > Trichonephila clavipes. Next base: position 404,310 of record BMAU01018525.1, read on the forward strand.
TTTTATAACATTAATATAAAATAATATATGCGTTTTGATTGGCTAATAGTACTTTAATATGCTATTAAGTTTTGATTTTTTATACATTTAACTTACAAATATTTTTTTCTTTTCCTTGCATTTTTTTCAAAATAATTCTTTTAATTTTCTTGTAGTTATTAAAAACAAATAGAACAGAAAAAACATTAAAAATTTTGCTAAGAATTAAAATAATTTTTCTCGACATTTTAAAAATATATTCCGATAATTTGTGTGATTAATAAAGTGTCATTCATAATTAGGCAAAATTAAAAATATATTTTATTCTGAAATTTTAAAAGAATTGCCTAATTATTATTATTATTATTATTGCCTAATTTTCAAAAATTTTTAGTAGTTGTTTTAAAATTAAAAGGTATTTTATATGTATATATTTGGAAAAAAAAACTCGCATTTATTCTTAAGTATTGAAATATCCACACATTTTGTTTCATTTCAATTATTAAGTAAAATTTACTACACTCAGAAACCACGTAGAAAATTCATTTGGTTCATTTTATAAAATATTCATTTAACAGTTAAGTAGGGTTTCACAAAGAACGTATTCCTGAAAGAATTTATTTACTTTTTTCAAAAGAAGAAATTTTCGAGCACATTGATCAACTGATTGATTTGTAGGATGTATTTATAGGATGTTATATAGGATTATCGTAAGATTATTTCTTTATTATTTATATTTTTAAGTTTTTAGTTCAAAGTATTAATTGTTATAAAACTGTATTTTTATGCATTTCCTTTCACTTTCTTTTATGAGAGAATGTTTTTGTTCATATATAATTATATATGGACAAATTGATTATTTTACTGATTTTAAATAATTTGTAATTTCGTTTTCTAAAGTACAAACTTTTTACTATGTAGAAGTTACTCCTTTATCAATAAAATTGTGAGAAATTCTAAAATACAAATAGTTTCAATTGTTTACCTTTATAGTAAAAAGTTATGTTGTTAAATTTCACTTAATTTTGCTATATCATTTTGTTTTAAGATTTATAATGTTATACTAAATACGCGCACTTATAAGAAAAAATATTTCCCATTTTTATAACTTAATTAATTTATTCTCATTTTTCCTGTTTAATCCATTAATATAAGTTGCTAAAAATACTATTTTGTTTCAAAAAATAAAAATTTTCATTGATAATGTTATACATCTCATGCTAAAAATTGTTTGTCTCTGTTTAATAAAACTTTAATTATATTTATTCATACATATAAAAACAGAACTACTTCGAAAAGAAAAAAAGAATAACTTTGAAAATATTTTTAAGCTTTTGAAAATTCTAATAAAATATATTTAATAATATCCCTAACGAAAATGAAAACTCTAATCCAAAAACTAGTGAATGAAAACCTACTCACCTGTCAGTATTCACGTTCTGGAGAACTTTTTCAAATTCCCGTTCCTCCTTCTTATACCATCCTCCTCATCTAACCTCTGACCCTTGTCCGCTAACCCTTTGACACCACTCACTTCCTCCACAGCGTTAATGATTCCAACAAACTGCTTGCTAGCCGTAGGTTTTCATTTCACCAGGTAACGATCGCTATTTGTTTAACAATGAACCGCAGAAAATTTTAATTCCCATTGTTATATATTTTTCTCAACTTGCTTCGCAATTTACTTCAAATTACATGCTTTGCGATTGGGAAGTTATATTTGATTAATACCTTAGAAAAAAAAATCTCTAATTGTGTGGTGAGTATAATCTTCCCATAGATGTTACTATATATCAGAAGAAAGATTTATTTTGTTAAAAGACGTTTTTCAAAAGCCGTGGAAACGCGTAGTTCTGGTAGTAATTGAGTTAAAAATAATGATTCGTAGTAAAAAGGTAAATGATTTATGTTGAGGCAGTGATTAAAGATGTTTGTTGCTGATTTCAGAGTATATTTTCTTAGACAAACGGTAAAAAGTCATTTTTCGTTTAAAAAGGTTATTTATTTTTTAAATTTTAATTCTGAGTCACAGAATTGTTGTTGTTTTTAATTTTAGCACTATGATTTTTTAAAATAAATTTAATGTGAAATGAAATCATATGGCATGCCTGACTAAAGTTATATTGCCCTCAAAAAATTCGTTGAAAGTTTTATGGCACTCTTTCGTTGATGTCTTTTTATAGCTTAATCTCTAATTTTTAATCGATGTAATAAATGCGAAAATAACTAAATTTGTAAATTATTCTAAAACAGAGGACACACACACACAATTTCAACTTAAAAAACTGTAGGGTAGCATTTTTGTTTTTAATAAGTGAACTTAATTTATTGTGTGAAGTTGTTGAACAGAAGTTTGATAACATAGAATCCTTATGTTATTTTTCAATTTTAATTATATAGCAATATTTCTGTTGATGTGGGATTTTAAGTATTAAAAATTCTACATCGAAAAATTCATCACAATTAATGATGATTGTTAAAGTATTTGAATCTTTTCATTTCAGGAGTTGTAATTATAGACCAATTAAAATTACATTTAAATACATTTGTTAGTTAATCTTTCAATAAAAAAGCATTAAAATGGCACGCAGAGAATACATGGCAGTTAAATGTATAAAGTAGTATAGAACTATATGTACAATTATTTATCTTGTTGAGAAAGAACAGCATCTAAATTTAGCAGAAATTTCATACTTGAAACAAATACATATACAAAACGTTTAGGCAAACAACATTTTCAATTTTATGTCAGTGTAGATGTATTCTGCGAATTTTAAGAATATTCTACCAAAGTTTCTATTTCTGTTTTCATTATCAGTATATATCTATTCTCAGTTCCATTTTAGACATAGCAATAGGTCCAATTTGATACCTTATTGCATAAATAAATTAATAAAATGAACATTATTTTAAAAACTTTAACTTTTATGATAAATTATTCATTAAAAAATAATAGTTTTGTTTAATTTTTAGTATAAAATGCCCGTTAAATGCATGCCTATTCATCGAAAAAAAAGTGGTAGGAAAAAAAGGCCATGCTTAAAAAATTACGTTTCTGAGAAAAGTAAGACAAGTATTCTGACGCTTCTGTTACAATTGATAGATAAATCGGACACACATGCGTTATAATTATTACTACTAAATAAGTGTAATGATTACTTTTTCAAAAAAAGAATGTAAAATTTCCATTTTTTTAGTCGTTCACTTAGAAAAAAATCTAGGTGTCGACTTTGTGTTTCAAATGTTCAGAAAAACTAGTTTGATGTTTATATTTTTTTACTGCGAAGGTTGAGTCACACAGAAACATACTTTGTTTTCGTTTGAGTACTGAGATGAACAGAAGTTGAATACTGACTAAATGAATTTTTCAGCATTCTATTTTTGAATTCTTTGTCGATTTTTTCAAAAACGATAAATTTACAGTGATAGAATGCTAATAACTTCTCTCGAAAATTCTTAGAAAAGAAGCATCTTTTCGAGTGTAACACAAATCCTCTTTCTAACTTAAGTTAAATTTTCCCTTCCCACTTCAGAAAATACTTCGCCTTACTTATTTTTTGTTTATATATTCAATTAAATGTTTCACTCATGGTTACTTAAAAAATTCGTGTATCTAATTCATGTATACAATTCACTCCTTAAGTGAAAAGTGTACTTTTGAAATTTTGTAAATAGTTTCAAAAATTTAAAATTTGCCTTTCGTGTTTATAATATATATATGTACCCTTCTAAATTTAAGAGGATTTAAGTACACTTGAAAATAGGAGGAGTAACGCAAAAATTTTTTGTTGTCTTTAAAACTCGATGAATTCCTCTATAAAACATTGTTCTTCATAAAAAATAAAGAATTTATGAAGGTGATATTAATCTGAAATTTCCCTGCATATAACTAAAAAAATAAATTTTATTTCTAATAGTCAGCTTAGTGTATTTTTGATACTTTTCAATGAGATATGACTAACGATATCCGATTTGATGAGGCTTAAATCAATAGGAAATTCTGAAAGCTCCTGTTTGCTAATCAAAGATAACAATTACATTTAAATTAGTTTTAAGAATTTTAAGTTTAAATTACTTTAAGAAATTTATACAAGCCAATGGTTAGCTGAAAACGTATTCACTTTAATATTCTCTGATTTAACAATATTTTTATGAGGAGAAAAAAATTAACTGATGAAATGCTCTCTTGTTCGTGTAAATTTCAAGAACGACAAAATTTCATGCATTTTTTCAGTACAATATTTATTGACCACAAACAAGTTATTTTATTTTACGACTTGTTTTAAGAAAACTGATTTTAAACCTTTAGAAAGCTGACAAATCTCAGAGTCAAAAGTTCTTTTTTTGTCATGTTCATTGATTTGATTTTAATTTACGTCGCACCGTAAAGCAACTCGAAGTTCCTACGGCGTAAACTGAGCTATGATCTCCTTCTCCTAACTTCCACACCACGCCAACGGGAGGAGTTTGAGCTACAACACATTTAACATGCAACAGCTACTCTACATTGTGGATTTTCAGTAGCCCTAGGTTTCAACACGGGTGTCTCGCATTAGGCCCCAATTTGCTGTTTATTGATTTTTCCCTAATGAAACTGTTTTTAAAATAGTAGTAAAATTGATTTTCCCCTGTTTGTTGTTTTAAATGGAGGCTTGTTTTCTATAAAAATGACAGTAAAACTAATGCGTGCTTAAAATTTAAATAAGGAATCGTCTGCTTTGAGATAAAATTAATTTCAGTTATTCAACTTGTGATGCCTTCTCTCTTTAAATACATTCATTATAAAATCAGAGGCTTCAATTTGTGGGGAAAAATGAAAATAACAGAAATAAATTCGTGCAATATGGTTTTAATCTTGTCTAACGTAATCAGTTGAATAAAAAAAAGCTATTTTATTTGTTATCAAATAAATTTTTTTAAATGCGTTAAATTATTTATAACTACTTTCTATATACAAAAAATTGCAAATGGACATGATAAATTTCTCTATGCTAAAGAAATTAATATTAGTGATACAAAAGCGTGGTTTTACATTTTCTTTTGTAAACCTATCTGTACCGGAATTTTGAAAACAATTCGAAAAGTGTTTTGTTACGTATTCACAAAAGAAAAAAAAGAGTCTTTATGTATTTTTTTACATAAAAAAATTCAGTTGAATATTTATGATTTTTCTAACTGAAGGTTGCTCTTTAGGCCTTGCCAACAATAGCAAAAACAATTTTAAAAAGAGAAGTCCGAAAAATTCAAGTTTTATTACTATCTTATGAATGTGAGAACATGCTTAAATACGCTTTCTATCAATGCTTAAAAAGTTATGTAACACTATCGAATTTAATACATAGTTAAATATTGGGTAAAGTTAATAAAGTTGTCCTGAAATTAAATCTGTAATAAACTATTTACAATTATCTGGTATGAGTTTAATAAACGCTGAAAGAATAGAAATTCTGCTCCGAATTAAAATATTGAATTAGGTTATTTGTCAATTATCATGTCTTCTAGCAGGAAGAAACTTAATGCGTATGAATCAAAAGTGTTCTTACTAATTTTCTTAATATTGATTTCCCATATCTATTTCAGGCATTAATTAATTTTTTTCGAAAATACTTTAAAATATTAAAATTCCCTTTTAAAACGGTAAGAAGGGAAAAGATTAACGAGAAAGGAGTGATTATTCACTGAAATTTAATATAGTCTGTCTCCAAAAAGATTGGAAAATTAAATATTTTTTCTTTTGCAATTTTAAAAAACAGTTCATGTACTAGCAATTTGCAATGTTATTAAATCATCAACTCTTCTAGACTAAGTTCATATGAATTAGTTTCAAAAGATACTGAAAGTGAGTGATAGATAAACTAAAACAATATACAAGCAAAAATGTACTAAACAAGTTTATTAAACAAAATACTTTAATAGATAATTATTAATATTTATGTTTCAAACACATAAATAATTACTTGAATTGAAACATTTATTCATAGACAGAGATTTAAACATATTCTATAATAAATATAATATGCTTTTCTTCTTGGTAACATATACACAATTCCAAAAAGTGAACATTTGTTATAAATTCAATTAAATGGGATGAATACATGCTATGAAAATGAAAAAACAGAAATTTCTTTAAATAAAAATATATCATGGTTCTGCTCGCATACGATCAAAAAAGTCCCTAAAACTTTCCGATTCACTCGTTGCACTTAAAGTCCTGTTCTCAATCTCTGGCACATTCAGCTGAAAGGGAACACAGTAGAAAAATATTATTTAGAACAGAATTCTTAAACTGTTCGAAAATCAATTTATACATTGAAAATTATTTCTTCCTCTTGAATTTATGACTGCAGTAGAGTGTTATAAGTCATTTAAATGTCTCTGTCATCTGTCCAACTCCGCAAGATTATTTTTAGCGATATCCATTAATCCTAAGAGGGACAGGAACATATTTTAGAATCAACTTACAGCCAAATCCATCTGTTATACCCATTATTTTGGCTTCAGGATAGGATTCACAGATGTGTCATTACATCCTGTGAATAGGAGGAAAAAATCGCTATTTACTAACTAAAAAAGCAAATCACATATGATCTACTGCAGTTTGCATCAAAATAGGCATCGCGTTTTTATATTATTGTTATACTTGAGATTGAAGTAAAAAATTTATATCTTCTGATACTACATATCGTATTTAATGGGCAAAAATGTATAACATACGTGTTTTAAATTTAATTAAGTTTCACGTGATCATGCAATATTACTTAAGCCCTTCGTCTACCGCATTATGATTTAATGCAGTTTTTTCCTTGCAATATTTTTTTTGAATTACTACATGGAAAATTAAGGGATATACATAAACAAAATACGCAACTTTGGGAAATTTAATTAGTTAGAGCTAATTAATTAATTAAAGATATTTCACTGTAAAATTAATTATACACACTATTCACTTAAAATAAATAGTCAAATTGTTTTCTAAGGTCTTCATTAACATACAAAAAAATAAGACAATTAACTTTTGACATTAACAATTTTTTCGGAACAAAAATGACAATCTTCGCAATTCGCTGAAAACGTTGTCTGCTGAAAACGCAATTTCTGCTATAAAACTATTCTCCTTCCCCTCTAAAATACTCATCATAGAACCCGTGCTGCTGAACATTTTGGAAGAGTGGATTCAAAAGAATATTTCGGCTAAGTATCGTCAGAGTATTCGTAAAAATGGTTATTCTATGCAATTTTAAAGTGAGTGGTACTTATAAGTACCGTCGGAGGATAAAGGGTTAAATTAACCAGCAGCAGAAATAGCTTATGGAAGCTTAGGATTCTAGCAAATCAAAGGAACAAGGCATCATTTAACTGATTGTTGTCGTATTACATATGAACAAAAGTGACTGAGTGGCCTTCACTTTAGCCTCTTTGTAAACTAGTTTTGGATAGAATATACTAATAAAACGCATGGCTGGTATTATACGTAGAAAATGATGTCCCAACTAAGAACATATTGCCAATAAGAATGATAAGAATTGGAAGCAGTTTTATGGCAAGCGAGCATGTTCAGATATTGTGTTCGCAAAGTTTTTAGTTGATATAGTATTGTTTTTAAAATAAAAATATGCATACTATATATAATACTTTTTAATTTCTTCAAATTTCCTCTATTTAACATAAAAATGATGTTGGAATGTTCTTGAATGCGTGAGATTGGTGTTGACCCTTCATATGGCCGTAGGAAGTATGCTTCCCACCAATTTCAGTTTTTAAATATCATTGGGAAGCTATTTTCTCACAGTGAGAGCATGGGAAGTGTTGATAACTTTGATCAACTTCGAGAAAGGTATAAAATTGGACGATGTTCCTCGAAATGGTGGCTTCCTAATTGATCTAGCAATTGCCAGCACCTTTACTCTTTGGAAAGTAAGTACCGGGTGTACCAAAAATAACCGATGATTCGAAAATTAAATTAAAGAAAAATGAAATGCACTATAGAAATGTATTGTTTTATCCTATAGCAATAATTTGGCAAATGCTGTATATTCATAAAAGTTATTCTGGAAATATTTCATTTATTCCACTGGTTATGTGTTGCAGTATTAAACGACAAATGAAAAGAAACTCTTTGATTTAGAGTTTAGATATCTTTAAAGAAGAAGAAGAGAAGTAAAGGTGTCATTCTATGCATGTTGATCCATGTTCAAGGGATAATATAATAATTATTACTTTAATAACACTGTAAGTATTTAAGTAAATAATACGTAGTAATACGAAATTTCTTAAAAATAATGTGTTTATAGCATAGTTTCTCCCATTTGGAGTTTTTAAATAATCAGCCATATTGACTTGATATTTTTTAACTACATTTTGCTTAAATGACTGCAAGAACGCTTGTAGTAAAAAATAGGATTATAGATCATCTTAAGTTTACGATTTTATGTAATGAAAGTTTTATTCTTGCATATTCACATTTTGATATAAATGTAACGTTAACATAATATAATGCTTGCACAATATACAAATTATAAGAATCAAAGTGTAAACTCCTTTTATTCTTCTACGTGATTTTTTTAAAATTTCTATGACAGAAGAAAAATTATGGGCTAATTCGATGGTTAGATTCTTTTCAAATTATTCTAGAAAGATGAAAATGTTTCAGAGCCTTCATATTTAAACACGTCACGTATGTTATTTTTCCTGCAGCAATACTCTCCTTGTGAAAAAATTGAGTTTTTCAGGCAAAGTTCACTTCCCAGCGTGAACTTGAAAAACAAGAAACAAGAGATTACTGGGTTACTGGATTGACGACTTTATCTCCCTTAGCGAAAAATATGATATCGCCAAGGAATCAACGAGAAGGCTATAGGATCATCCATTCTAGAAATTTCCATGAACTTAAAAAAGCACCTTTGAAGCAAAGGCAGCTCAGTTCAGAAGAGAGTTCAGTCGAGATCAGAGTCCGTTTTTGCTTTGCCTGCTATTATCAAGAGAGACTTTTTCTGAGTTCCTGCCTTTGAAGGACTGTTCTATAGAGCTATTTCTGGAACGTTGTAGAGCTTGTTTGTAACGAGTGCGTTTTTTACTACTGTAAATAATCTGTTATAATATTTCTTTGTGCACATATGACGATTTGTCTTCGTGTAGTCATCTATTCGTCCTTGTTCAGTAATAAATCTGTTATATTCAAATAATGGAAGTCATCGGATGCTTTCCCCTGCCTAAACTTGCAACAATATAAATGATTGAAGGTACAAAAATTCTTCTAATATGAATGCTTAATCCTGTTAAAAAGAGATAGAAGAGTTTAAACTGGATTGAGGATTCCGAAGTCATTTGAATTATTTCTTGAAATATTCCATTTATTCCTTGAAGTATACAATTTTCCCCCCATTCAACTATTTACGAAATAGTGACTGCGCGTTGAATTAATTTCACCAATTTTTGTCAGTAATTCATCAAATTTTTGTTCTGTTAAAAACTGTTTAGTGTTTGATAAATTTAACCTAAAAAGGTCTAATACACGAAGAAAAATAATCTCCTTAAGCAACTGGAATGGAAATATGAGCATCTCAAAAGTTAAATTAAAAAGTGAACAGAAAGAAAAACATGTATTTATTTTTTTGGTGTTACTAACAATGTTGTTTTAAAAACTCTCTCTTTCTTCTATGTGTGCGTTATGTGATAAAAGATTGATCGTTTACTTTGGCATGACCTTCTCTTAACCCAAAAACCTTATGAACGTAAAATCTGAATATGCTGGCATATAACTAACTCATCCAAAAAATTTACATATTGTTAATAAAGCTAAAGGAGGACAATGCTCAAATTTTTAATTTAAAAAGAAGGCTTACGTTTATATATACAATGCGTTTACATACACTAGACAAAAGAAAACAAAAATATTAAAATGGAAAAAAAATACTAATTTAATATTTCTTACCTCTTGGGATTTCTGAGAAGTTCCTTTCAGTGGGAATTGAATTTAATGTATGTAGAATTTTTAAATAGTTTTTTAGATCAGAGTTCATAAGGCGAAAATACTCAAATAGTTTGCACCAATTACAGATTTACGTTCATAGTAGTCCAACAATTAAAGCCGACAGCATTGCGAACGAAGATGTTCGAATCCAGCTGGGATTCATACCCTGATTTTCCCAAAGTGTAATCGCGTGAATTGATTGTTCATTAATGTTTGCCCTTACAAGCAACAAGAGGTCTAATTTTAAACCATGGTCAAATGACGGAGACAAAATCTTAACTGTCACTCTCTTATTCTAATTTCCACATCATGCCGAAGGAAGGACTTTCAGCTTTGACGATTTGTTGTTGTTGCACGCCCCCATTGGTCAGCAGTGCTAGACCTGGTTCATGACATCGTACACTTTCAGAAAGTCCAACACCAGCAAGGGATCGTCTGCTAAGTCCTGCTTGGTGAGCCCTAGGCACTCGAGGATATGAGCAGGTGTGGCCGGCTCAGAAGAATAGTTCGTGCACATTTCAAAGCTCTTGCATCCTTCGGAAAATTTATTGTTTTGATATGGCCACTTCGAAAGCGGGCTAGGAGAGTTTGATCCTGTCTTGTAAGACCATGAGCCAGAGAGCCTCCAGGACGAGAACACTGATACCATTGGTGCTCTGGGGGGTAATCCAAGCGGTCTTATTCTGGTGTTTAGTTCTAGAGAAAATCTTCAAAAAGGTGAGGGGTGCTGACGGCTCTGGTACCTCGCAAGAGCCAGCCTTGGTCAAAGTGTCTGCAATCCCTCTAGATCTATGTGAGAGGGAATCCACTGCAGATGAATTTGATGCGATGTGGAAAGTCGTTTTAACTTGGTGAGTATTGACACTCCAACATTATCTCTCACACTTTGCCAATTGGACAAGTGCTGTATTGCACTTCTACTATCAGACAGAATCCAAATCTCTTTTCCATTTGGAAAAGATGCAAGAGAACCAAGGGCCTCATGAATGGCTATTAGCTCACTGCAAAAAACCGAGCAACCGACTGGATTTCTCATCTGGATTCTTAAGATATGGTCTTGCGATTTGATGTAAAGTCCGCTGCCAGATCGATAATAATCGTCTCTCGATCGATAATAATCCATGAACAGTACAGTCAACGATTTAATGTACATCAACCCACTAGTTGATGGATGGAATTAGAACTTGCACGCTCCCACCGACTGAAGCATCGTCCTCCACGAACTCGTTGTTGCTTTTCGTGTGGAGTATTTTAAATATAAATAAGTCTCAAAAGTTCTCATATAGAGCAGTATAGGGACATTAGAAAATTGAAGCTCCTACTCAGACATTGGCGAGGTTTGACCATGATTTCAGGTTACAAAATCTGTCGACAAAAGCTCTTGTGTGCCTCTAGAGCAGCGATACTCAACCTGCGGCTGGCGGGCCATATGCGGCCCTCCGTGCCTTTTTAAGTGGCCCAGTCATCGCCCAATGCTCTGAGAAATTCATTTATTTAGGAAAATTTGATGGGGAAATCTTTGTTAAGAAATCAAGTATATCAATTTTGCTTTTTGCTGTCGATGACGTATGGGTGCGAATTGCTATTTTTTTCTGATTAGTGATAATAGACAACAGTGGAGTAGTGACAGTTTTATGGGTGGAACTAATTTTTAACTATTTTTCATATCTTGCAAGCGAAAATATCCGAAGAAAATAGGTTGTTTCAAGACGACGGGAAGTTAACTATTTTGTAGTGAAAAAAAAATCATGGATCACAGTAATTGTTTGATTTGTCACAAAAGTGTTATAATTAAAAAATACCAAGAAACAGGAATTATTCAATGACAGTTTTCCTTAAAGATCTCTTTCAAGAAGTGATGAATAGGCTTTCTTGAATAATCTTTGCAACAGCAACAAAGTGTTTTGTCAGTGGTAAAATCATAGTGGTAACGAAAAAATCCTATGAAGTTTGTTACATTATTGGTAATCATATGAAACCGTTTACTGATGCAGAAATTGTGAAGAAGTGATACATAAATGCTTCCAATTTAGAAAAATTCAGTGACAAAAATAAAAAATAGCAATAGTTAAAAAAAGCAAAATAGGAGTTTTAATATTTTGATCAATTTTCAAAATTTTAATCTTAGTCTTAAAGAATTTTTCGCCCCCCTCCAATTATCTTCATGTTGCGGCCCGGGTGAAATAGCCATCATGTATATGCGGCTCGCGTGAAATAGCTAACATATGTATGCTACACGGCAGAAAAAAAGGTTGAGTACCCCTGATCTAGAGGGAAGTTGTTTCCATCCAACAAAACCAATTAGAGCTTCAGCTCTAGGTTGATCAACCTAAATGTTAAAGTGATCCAAGCGTTGGATCATAATCTCCTTGTATGTGTGAACTGAATTTTATAATACATCAGATGAACTTTGGAATTAGGCAAATCATTTTCTAAATTTTTGTTAATCTCGGTCAGAATTTTGTAACCAAGAATCCGAGAGAAGACTTTAAAAGCGCCAATGTGAAAAAAAAACAACTCATTAACACTATTTTCAAAAATACCTTATTAAATATTGTATTTTATTATCTTGTACATTTATTTAATAAATTGCCTGTCGAATTTTGCATCTACTGACAAGAAGATAATAAAGTAACAACAATTTTAGATGACTAATTGACACTAACAACAAAAGACTCATTGGGAAAGTTTGCATAAAGTTGCTTATAAATTATGTGTTTATAAGCATTTTTAATGATATTAATTATTATTTATGCTATATTATTCGATGTTCCATGAAAAAGGCACATTGTTTTACCATATTCATAATGTGTTACTTTTTCTCCGATACAAATGGATGGTCTCTGTAAAACACCTTTTGTTAAATTAATGTTTTAAAAAATGTTTTTATTAAATTTACTTTATTTACTACATTTATATACATGGGAAATGGGAACCTATATATAACTGACAATATAATTGGAAGAGATAAAACAGTTAAGAATCTCAATGGAGGTAATTTGTTTCCTGTTAGTTTTTCTCAACACATATATAAAAACTGGGTTGTAAGATCTATTTCTGCCACTAGCCCCAATGCCTATTTCCCCAATTTCACTCTATAGATATAATATAATAATTTATATTACAAACCATGTGTGTAGTACACAATAATTTATTTTTCACGCTATCAATATTTATTCAAAAACTTGAAAAAAAGAGAGATGTAAGAAATATTAGTAAAGCTTAATGAAACAATTTTTATAAAGCTACCTTAAAAAGGATTTCGTTTTTAAAATTTGAAAATTACAGTTATAAATATGATAAGGTTTAAAATAATATTTCAGTCTACAATTTTGTAGCAAAAAAAAGAGAATACAACTTCAAAGTAACTATTTTTTAGATTTGTACGTTTTTTTCAAGGAAAAGCTTTACTTAAAAAGAAAAATTTCAAGTAAACATAATATATATTTATATTTGAGCGATAAATTAGGTAATTAAAAAAATAATGGCAAAATAAATTTACTTTAGTAATACCATTTTGAAAAGATCATCTTTTATCAAAATAGAAATCTTCAAAATTTTCAAAAGTGTAGTATGTAACTGTCAGTAGGAAAATCCATTTTGAAAGTAAAATAATCATTTTGTTTGAAGGTATTTCATATGTTTAATCCAATAATGTAGCTATTACATTGCTTTTATAATGTTTTAACTGGGTAAATATTTGTTTATAAATAACAAAAGCTATATCACTTTTTTTTAAAAGCTCTCTGTAATTGTCTTAAGCTAATCCTTAGCTTTCACATATCTTCTGAAAGAAGCTCACGTGATATCACGTACATTTTATTGATTATACGGAGAATATTATATATATCATGTTTACATAAAGAAAATAATTATAATTAATTGGAACCTATTTATGTGGAAAATAATCTTTATGGTAGGGAGATTGTAAATAGATAAAAAGAATTTTTTTTTTAAAAAAAAGTTCAAAATACAATACTGCCACAAAGGGTTTGAATTTTCGAAATAATAGAAAAAAACTTCATTTTGTAAAATTATTTTAGACTCAAATAAAAATTATTTTATATTATGATAAATAACCTAAAGCGTTGATTATTGATAAGTCAGTACTGAGTAGTGAATAATACTATGTATATTGCAACATTTCATAACACCAGGCAGTGCCGGTTTATCCATTGGGCACCCAGGGGCCCGGATAAGCTGAATTTAGGCGGATTTTCTGGTTTTAAATTTTGATCTGCCAGTGCCAAGGGGGCCTGTAAATCATCTGCACCCAGGGCCCGAAATGAGCTTACATCGGTACTGACAGCAGATCTCTCTCACTGCACCGTCGAATCAGTGCAATCGAAGCTTTTTTTCCGTCTTCCGTTTTATCGTGCACTGTAATTTAGACAGTAGGTATTTTTTTTAAAATTTAATATCAAAGAAGCTGATAACTGTGCTTAATGTTTTTTCTGGTAACTATTTTTTGTGTCCTCTTATCGCAATAAATGTTAAAAAGTACTAAAATGCTTGTTTTTCTTTAACAAAATTTTTACTTTGACTCTTTTTACCATAGAAACGCTTAAATACCTAAACTCTATTCCCATTGAGGCAGCATAAAAATAAATTTTTCATTTTATTTTCACCTTCTATATACTCTTGAGAACATCTTTTCAGTATATGTAGGTTTTGAAATTCCGAAAAAAAAAAAAAAAAAAAAAAAAAAAAAAAAAAATTCGATTCACCTTAATGGACAGTCCTATGAAATTTATTTTGTTTACCAGATATATGTGAGGAAAGTATTTTGTGAACAATTATACTTACTACGGGAGGAGGCTGGTTTAGTAACTCAGGCGGAGGAGTTGGCAGTCTATTATCAAGGTTCATGTCGTCAAAGGTTAGCTGTAGGATACATTGATGTGATTATAAATGTTTTCATTTACAATTCAAATTAATAAAAACATAGATTAATACTGATAGCATTGAATGAGAAAATATATTTAAGAAAGATTAAATTTTTTTTATGTATCTGTGTTGTAGACTTTTTATGTACTGTTAAAAATATTCTAACACCTTAACTGCAGAGTAAAAGTTACACGATTCGCTCTTCAGCGCCATCGTTTTTCACATAGGCGCACGTATGTGGTATATGGGGAGAGGGAAGAAAAGGCACAAATAAGCAAATTTTTCTCTGAAATAAGCAAATCATTTGCAAAACTGTCAAGGCCATTTTGTTGCATTCCTAAGCCTTCTGAATAGCAGCACAAAAAAAAGATTCGTGCATCGGAAAGAAGTACATGTACGTCCGAGGCACTTAAGGCACCGGTTGAGCGAGATGGATATATACGCCAGCGGCAGCTAAGAGATTAAATCATGGGCATCGATGAGGATAATTTACGCCAATGATGGCTCGCTCATCGATCAAGGTGATGTCATGTCATAATGTATTATTCTATTTATCCTATAAATGTATTCATGTCATTCTATTGGAAAATAAAATGGAAACAAATAATCTAAATCCGAGACAGTTAAAAGAAGATCTATTAACTTTTTTGAAGTCGAAACAGGGTAAATCAATGCGGATTTTGTGAGTCCCTTGAAAATAAAAAATAACAGTGAAACTTTTATACCTGGTGTCTTCTGCTTTCTTTGTCTTGTATTCTTCTTGAAAATTGTATGCCAAATATAATTAGAAGAACAATAAATCCAGCAAATAAGACGCACAATATACCGGAAAATGAATGCAGTGATCCGAGTGTAGTTTCTGGAATCTGAAATGATTTCAATTTACTGAACTGATCATATTAGTGAAATGAATATTTTTTATTCAGGTACAAAAACAATCAAGCTAAGAAGAAATGAGAGTGTATAATAATGTAGTTAAGAGGTAGGTATAAAATAAAAAAGTTTATTAAAAATACGGTGAGTATCTTGCATTTGTTTACAGGCTTTCCACTTACATTACAGTTACATTGCGTAGAAGCTAGGACATATTTTGATTTTATCATTACTCAATAATAAATTAAAATTTTTCCCTTTAATTATATTGAATAAAAAAAGTGACTAGAAACAATTTCCCAAATCTTGTGTCGATTCACTTATATCCCTGATGAGATATATTTAACAATTAATGCCGGACAAAACTATGTAAGCTAATAATGGATGTATGGAGCGTTTCATACTGTAGTACCCCCTCCCCTTAAAAAACCATTTTTCTTCTCCGTAATATTATACATTGATAATAATCATTCAATTTAAAATAAAAATAAAATAATTTAAATTCTACGAAAACAGTGAAAAGCTGCATCAAATTTTCTATTAGAAAGTAATATCGAATGCTATATTACTTAAAAGTTGTTACTGCTTAAATATTTGTAAAGCTTAAGCATGGTAAAAAAAGTTGAAAATTAAAAAGTTTGGTTAAGGTACATTTAATTCCTCCATTTTCTAACATTTTTTAAGATGATGCCGATATAATTACAAATTTATTAAAGTCACGTTTAAGTTCATTGTATTTGTTTCTAATATCAAATTTAAATTGTTTCAATAAGAGTTTACGTTTCTAATTGTTGATATTTACTTTTTTGAAAAAATGCAATGTTTGGAATACATAATATTTTGAATTTTTATGACTAAATGATTAATTTTAGTAAATTCTGTAATTTTAAATTGAAGAGACATTCATTATATTAGTTTTTGAGGTTTTTTAATCCTTTGTATACTGACGGTACTTATACCTAATCCCTTTAAAATTACATAGAATAATCATTTTTATGATTATTCTCACAATACTTAACATGAGCACTCTTTTTAATTCCACTCTTCGTGAATAAATGGCAGCGCAGGTTATATGATGAGCATTTTAGCGAGGAAGGCGAATAGTTTTAAAATTAAAGTTGTTTTTTTCAGCTGCCATTTTGATCGGATTGATAAGATTGTCATTTTTGTTCCAAAAAAGTAGTAAAAGTCAAAACATGTATTATTTTTTATTTGTTAGTTAAGACATTAGAAAACGATTTGATTATTTATTTTAGGAGAACAGTTTATATAATTGATTTTTTTAAAGTTAAATAACTTTGTGATACTTATAAGTATCGTCAATACACTGGATGTTTGAGAAAGTACTTCATGTTTACTTTTCGTCCGAGAAGTTTATTATTGTTTCTCTTTGTCATTACTAAAGTGTAATAGATTTTTGCTTTCATGGCATTTCTTGTAACTTATTTATTTTGTTTATTTACTTAACTTATTTATTTTGAATCTAAACTTGCTTTTTTTGCCACATAATGAAATGAAATATCTATTCTTAATTCAAAAATTAACATTTTAGTTTTCTTTGTATGTAACTGAGATTTAACAATGAATTAGATTTTCAAGGTGCTTTAATTTTTTCCCTCTTCTAAGAATGTCTGAAAAAAAGAAGCTCAGTCTTCAAGAGGTTTTGGATTTATTACAGAGCCTACCATTTGAAAGTAGTGATGCACCAACAAATGATTCTTCAGATGAAAAAGTTCCAGCAAATAATTTGCGGGAATTTTCGTCAAATTCTGAAGAAGACTATCAAGAGACTGAACAAAACCAAGGTGCAATAGTTCATGTCAGAAAATACAGTATTTCCTGTTCCAGGATACATTGCTTTAAAAAGCATTCAATCGCAACCTCACTCAAAATGCAGAACGTGTAATGTATTGTTGTGTACTAATGAAGGGAAAAAACCTGTTTTTTTAATATCATCAAATTAAGTTTATGTGTAAAACCTGTTTTTATGTATTACAAAAAGTAAATAAATTTTAAAATTTTATAAAATTTTCTAAAATAAATTTGTAGAACGGTAAAATGTTAGTGCTCTTTGGCTATTTAGCATTTTTTAAGAGTTAAAACTGCGTTAAAAATCATACAATCTTTTTGTATTATGAGAATATTTTAGCTCTCCATCTACTCTGACTGTACTTTAAACTATCAATTTAATTAATTAACTCTAATGGATTAAATTTCCCAAAGTTGAGTATTCCACTGTTCCACTGTAGTGACTTAAAAAAAATATTGCTCTAAAAAAATCGCAGCAAGTCTTAATGCAGTAGATAAAGGGTTAAGTTAACAGAGATTCTACTAAGAAATGTAATTTCGTCTTGATAATATTTGTTATTTAACAAAGAGAATTTGATTCAGTAGAAGTAAAGTAATTCTTGATCTATTCGAGAAAATTTTAAGGAAAAGATATCTAAGTTATACCAAATTAGTTTTTTCCCTAAGTTTATAAATACAAGATGTGACTATTAAACAACTAGACTGATGCTATAAATAATTTTATTTTGAATTCATACAAATTTACTTATTATCACCTTCAATATACAACTCTCCTCCATGCAAAACTTCCACTGTTCGAAACAGTGCTAGAAATTTTTTTTTTTTTTGTCAGCTCTTTAGGGACGCATACCGCTTTTTTTACAGCTTCAAAGGACTGAAATCTCGTTATTTTTAAAGCATATTTCACTTGAGGAAACAGACAATCCGCATGTGATGCAAGATTCAACGAAAAAAACTAAAGGTCTAACACTGGGATGCTATACTTAGCTAGAAACACCGTGGTAGACAACGTGAAATGAGCCGGCGCGTTGTCTTGGTGGAGAACCCATGGCTTGTCCTTCCCACACTTTGGACAGTTTCTTCCTTATTTTTTTCAAGGAATTTTGCAGGAACGTGAAAGTAGTAATATAAATTAATAGTTTGACCTTCAGGAACCCAGTAAAGGTACTAAGGGAAAAAGAACAATCATCATTGCTTTGAATTTTGATTTTCTGATTCGAGCAAATCTCGGTGAAAATGAGCTCTTCTAGTGCATGGATTGGCGCTTTGTTTCAGGATCATTAATAAACACAACTACGAATCCTCACGCATTATTATCCTTTTCAATAATTTTAGGGCATTTTCAATGGCACTCAAAATATAAGTGCAAACATTTTTGCGAGCTTTTTGTGATTCAAATACGAGAGTTGCGACTATTTTGGCATACACTTTTTCCATGCCAAATTTGTAATGCAAAATTTGCCGTACGAATTATTTGCCAATTTTTACAGAAATCGCACGAATACTTAATCAATGGCCAGATAGAACGAGATTATCGATTTCTTTGATAATATCATCCGTTTTTGATGTGGAATAATAACACGGGCATGAATCCTCTTCAACATCTTTTCGGTCATCTTGAAAATGCTTAAACCACTTAAAAACACGTGCACACGGTAAACTTTCATTCCCATATACTTCTTTCAATAAATAACAACTTTCTGTAGCGAAATTTCTAAGTTTCATGTGTGTGTGTGTGAAATTTCTCAATAATCCTTTGCTTTATTATTACACGTAGAATTTTTCCGCCAAAACGAAAAAACAACATTAAGGCGAATGATGACTACGTCTATACAGATTATTTACAGAAACAAGAGTCACAATGCATTCAAAAGAGAAGGCTCTACGCTAAATAGCTATAGGTTGCTGGATTTTGTCACATGCTTACTTCTTCTGTAGCAGTGTCAGTCTCGTTATTTAATATAGCCACATCTTGTATACATGTAATTTAGAAGTATAACTTTTCAAGAATATGAAGAATGCGTTTGAAAGTGAAAAAAAACCATGCAAGAAAGAGCATTTAATCAATTCAAAACTGGGTTTTGAAAAACAAAATAATTGTAATTCAATCTAGGTTAATGAAAAAAAACCCCACCTAAGTAAGCAAATCATTAGAAAGGTCCTTAAGGAATGGAAAAGAAAAGTGCTAAGCAATCAACTACAAAACTTACGAATTCTTTTTTACATTGACTATTTTCTATCCACCATTTTCTGTGGAGGTGACCTAAAGTACCATCTTTCTTCATTTTGACCAAAGCTGCAGATATGTTTTCTCTGAAAAAAATAACGGGACTTAATGGCTTAAAATTATAACATATTAAATATTTGTCACACAATGTTAAATAAGTTAATTAACATATGTAAATCATTAAACTTCATAGAGCTTTTTGACTAAAAATCGAAAAAGAAAGTACACTGTATGAAAACGCAATGAAATCATAAGCATATTAATAAAGACAAAAATATATATTTAGATGAAACCTATTGTGTGCGTGCATATACGAGGATATATATTTAGGGGATATTTAGGCGTGCAAATATTTAGGGGATAATGTATCACACGCCCGTGCATGGAAACAACCGCAAAATGTTCACTCTAGACAGAAATATAATTCTTGATCATTTAGAAAGAAGTCTTTGAATCTTGGCAGTCTTAGATTAACAACTCAATGACCTCGGTTTTGAATTGCAATTACTACATATGAAATCCTCAACTAACTGTTATATAAAATCAGTTCAAGTTTTATGTGATATGCAATTTTGCGCACATACATCGATTTTTATCTTACTTTTCGAATAGCCATTTCGAAAAGAAAAAAAAACATGTTTTCATCAGTAAAAACATTTATTTATACGTTTTCAACATAAATAATAATAATAATAGCATTTATTTAAAAAAATTATTTAAGATTTTCTTTCGACTGATACATTTGGAAGCCAGGTACAACGCATAGTCCAACATTGCAATTATAGCACATGTAAAGACTTTCCCCCCTTTTTCTGTTATTATGCCTTTTAACTCAATACTCAGCTTCGTATTTTGTGTGGGCTTTTTTTATGTTGGTAGGAAAAAAACTGGAAAAATGACGTTCCGTTAGTCGTAGAATTGAGATATCCCGCGCCCCTGGAGTATCATCTTTTCATCCACGCGACCTAGATTTGAAGGGATAAAAGATTGACCACTCGAACCTTCCATAATAAAACTAGTTTATTATCTCAATACATATTAATCAATGCAACACAAGTCTTACTTAGAGGAAAACGATCAGGAGTGATATGACGTAATTAACAGTTCTTAGCAAATAGCGCAATAAATCCTACTCACTAACTTTATGATTAACTAACCTCCGAATCTTTATCTATAGCCGATTTCTTAACTAGCTAGAATCCGCTCTATAATTAAACTTTAATAATTTATCGCTTACCAATATTTCACGGTGATCTGCAACCAAACTTTATATCCGCCTCTTGTACTTTCTTCCTTTAATGTAAATCTTCTATATATCTTATTATCCGGCTACTATGCAACTTTCTGGCCCCAAAGATTTCCCAAAAGGATTAATAGAAGGCGTGATAAAGCCCAGTCACAGAATTACAGAAGGTTTTGGTTTACTTGATTTTATATATATATATATATATATATATATATATATATATATATATATATGATAGCTTTGTATAAGCCTTTCTATACTTACTTGCTTCTGATTTTTTTTACGCAAAACATATGCTTTCCGAGTCCTCCTGTATAGAAATGAAAGAAGGCTGTGTGTTCTATAATATCTATCTAAATTTCTTAAAAATTTAATCTAGATTTACGAAATTCCAACGTCGGATCGCAGTCAGTCTCACGAGTGCAGACGACGATCGCTTATATCCGAGTGCGAAAATCACAACAGCATAAAATAGAACTCTGCACGAATTATCTCGTATATGCGCAGTTTGGCTAGTTTCGCGCGATCGAATGAACTCGATCGTGCACGTTAAGGGGTAGAAAAGTAAGTTTATCGGAATCGAAATTAAATAATAAATAAATAGAAAATTTCTTTACTTCAAAGAAGGATCTAGAACTGTGGAAACAGCTATTCCATAGCCAGCATAACTATAGGAATCATGGGAAGCAATAATGTCGCATGGCTTTTGGCGGGTTACGTAGTCACCGTCCGTTGATTCTATCATCAATATAAAACCTCCGTCTGATTCTCTTACTCGTCTTATACCTTCTTCTCTATCCGTTATTTTTAAATCAGGGTTTTCATTCAAAACTGCTGACAGCCTTTTATACAAAGGTAGAGATGATCTCTGAAAGAAGAAAAATATTTATCGTATTAAAGAATAGGAATAAATATACACTGGTGTGCAAAACTTAAGCAACAATGTAAAAATTAAGCAGATAACCATGAAATTGCAGAAAAGGAGGTCTGGAGATCAGTACAGTGAACACGTAAGTCAGTAGAAACGTCATGCGTATGCAAATATCAGGAACGAAACGTCAGAAGCGACGTGAGCGTACACAAAACGCGTGATGTCGGCGCGTGCTGTTCAACAGTAAAATAAAATGAAGGACGCAGACGCAATTCAACATATCCGCTGAAAGTGCCAGTGAGTCAGTTCGTGAAATATGGCTATAAGAAATCACCTGGACGACTTCACACGTGGAAGAATGATGGGAAAGCTGGAGGAGGGGCGTACCGTCACCAGTGTAGCTGCAGAGTTCGGAATCAACAAAAGTGTCGTTTCGCGCGCTTGGAAAGCGTTCCAAACCACAGATACAGCTGTTATAAAGGTTGGTGGTGGCCGCCCGAGGACGACAAATGCAGGGGATGACCGAAGTATCATCCTGCAGGCGAAAAGAGGCCGACGGCAGTCAGCAAGTGTCATTGCTCAGCAACTCTCTACAGCAACAGGGCGACAAGTGTCACGGTTTACTGTGGCCAGACGCCTTCACAAAGGGGGCCTATTTGCCCGCCGTACTGAACGCAGCCTCCCGTTGAAAGTTGACCACCGACGCCACCATTTACAGTGGTGCAGAGAGCACAAAAACTGGACAACTGTCAATGGAGTCGTGTCCTCTTTACGAATGAGAGTCAGTTCAGTACCAGAAGCGATTCTCAACGCGTTTTGATTTGGAGAGAGATCGGGGCACGGTTTTATGCCAGTAACATCAAGGAAAGATACCATTACGGTGGTCCTGGAGTTCTTGTCTGGAGAGGCATTACGCTGAACGGGCGAACTGAGCTCCACATTTTCGATAGAGGGTCTGTAATCGGGGATCTCTATTGTAAGGAGGTACTTCTTCCCATGTGCGTCTGTTCCGAGGTGCCATTGGCCAAGACCTCATTTTTATGGATAACAATGCACGGCCACATTGGACTTTTGCTGTTGAGGAGCTTCTGGAAAGTGAAGATATCATTCGAATGGATTGGCCAGCGTACTCCCCAGATTTAAACCCTATCGAACATGTGTGGGTTGCTTTGGGGAGACGTATTGTAGCACGCTTACATCATCTGGAGAACACCCAACAACTCAAACAAATGCTGATTGAAGAATGGGCGCACCTACCGCAAGAAATGTTGCACCAGCTGGTTCTGAGTATGCGGAGACGGTGCGAAGCAACCATTGCAGTGAGTTGAGGGCATATACCATATTAAGGAACATCTGCTTGTTGTTCTTCCTGTTGGATAGACCATCACGAGTCACGATACTACGCGTTCAATAAAGCTTGTTTTTGTTTGATTCCATACTGTATGCATTGTATTCATTTTTCAGCACCGATGCTTTCGTCATCTTTTACGTACATAATACTCTCCCTCATTTCTGAATTTTATGTCTGTCAGATGAGTTTTCGTGAAGTTATGGCAATAAACCCACCTGTTGCTGAAGTTTTTCACACCAGTGTATTATATTTTAAGCATAAAATCTTCAAGAAATTTACTTACTTGTATAAAGTTTGCTGTAATACCGGGGTGAAGGACACCTACTTTTGGCCATCCTTTTTCTATAGATTCCTGCATGAAAAAATATAAGTTATATGAGTTAAAAAAGACGGATTTGTTTGATTAGATTTTCCTAGTTTAGAATGTTTCAGTACTTCTTGAATCTCCCTCTCACTGATTCATCATGATATCTCCGGAACTGCTTGACTACCAGATATGAAATTGGGCAGTCAGGTTTCTTTTGTTCAGCAGAGATTCTCTAAGAATGAATTTGAGGAAATTGACCCCCAAGGAGGGTTGCAAGGGCGTTATAGACAAATATTTCCGCTTTCATAATGGTACACCTTAAGACTTGGAATTTGGGGAACATGTTTCGTTCCTTGAATCCGCTAAGAATGAGTTTTCCTGAAATCGATTGCCAAAGAGTGGGGGCACTGCAGGGATGTTAAAGACAAAAATTCCCATTTTTGTTCTATTAAACTAACAAACTTATTGGACAAAAAAGCTCTCTTTGTAGGATAGAGATCCATGAAGGAACGGTTTTTTTAAAATTACTTCCAAGGAAGGTTGTGGGAGTGTTACAGATAAAAAAAACCGTTTTTCGAAAGGTTAGACCTACAGACTCGAAATTTCGAAAACATGTTTCTTCTCTCGCGTAAAGATCCATTAAGAACGAGCTTTCCAGAAATCGTCTTCTCATGCCTTGTCTCCTTTACGGGAGCATTTTGAGATATTAGAAATTGGCAAGCATGTTTTGTTTTCTTTCTTTGAGTAGATATTTGCCAAATATGGGGGCAAAATCAAGAGGAATATTTTTCAACACATTGAAAGCTTAATGATGGGACTACTTAGATATATATATATGTTCAATGTAAAAAGATTGAGAGAACGTAAGTCTTTTATTGAGGAAGAGTTATTTGAGAAGAAAAATAAATGACTGCTTTATCCGGATAACAAGGAAGTAAAGGGGCTCAAAGAGTAATTTGAAGAATTATGAATCAGTAGAACAAATATTCAACAAGGTCAAAGTACATTATCTGACCCAATAGATTTGTCTCAAGGATATATTGCGTGTAACTTTGGTTTCTAAATAATATCAAAGCAAAAATAGTTGTGTAATTTCGAAATAAGAATTTGGTATTGTTTCAATATGAATGAATAATTTTCTAATTTTTGCCTGGCATTCCCAATGATCTAAAAGGTTATTTAAATAAAAACTTTCACTACTATATTTTTTTCTCAATTAAGGTTTTGTTATATTTTAGGCAAGAATATATTTTCAAATTGCCCGTGTTAACCACATTTGCTTATTTATTTTTTTAAAAAAATAATGGAATAGTCTACGATTTCTGTTTTATGAAACGGTTCGATACGTAAATCAAAGGCTAATTGCCAAAATACATATAATTAATTTACATTATATGTGTAAAATAATGATTAATTTACATTCGCCTAATTTGTAACAAAAAAATAGCTTTAATAGCAATTTTTTTCAATGATTAATATATTTATTATTCAGAAAATATTAAAAATTGTGTAACATTGTATAAATTATAGAAGTACAAACATTTATTGGCAAAATTTGCAGTAAAAAAGGGTATAAAAGAGAAAGATGATTTTATGTTCAGATAATATATTGCATGTTAAAGATATATCTTTTGAAAATATTATTTAAATACTTACGCGTACAATGGATTCTAATGACATGGCTTTTAGTTGTGAAAGCTGTGGATTGTGCTCCCGGATGGAATCATTGATTCGAAGCTGAGAAGTTAAAGAAGCGATAAACAGACATGTGAAGATGGTAGTAGAAAACCACCAAGCACCAGTCAATATTCGGGATGAAATGGATCTATTAAAACATAGTACGTTACTTAATCATAGAAAAAATAGAATTATTTGTAATACAAAAAGGATTAGGGTTTTCAGAAATACTTTTTGCTGAAATTCTAAGCCTACATATCAGGAAAAGATGTTCTGGGAAAAATAAAACATACAAGCAATATAAAAAAAAATTAAGTCAATTCCTACTTCGGTCACCAAAGAAAAATTTTATTTTAGTCACTTTTTACTAAATAATTACAATTAATATAAATACGTATATACATATGACGAAAACACAATATTAAGCGGCAAAATAGAAACCAATTTTTTACAATAGCAAGCAAGATTTTCTTGCAATTTTCCATTCTCTTTTCTGTATATGGTATTGGACTAAAATTTTTGTTTGTTACTATTTATTCATTAATTAAATTTGATTATTCCAACAAAATAGCATAGTAAAAAAATCACATTTTTAGAAATTAGGCCAGCCCAGGTCGGAATCGAACCCACGAACTTTCGATTAGAGTGAGTGAGTGAAGATTAACGTCGTACTGTACAGCTGCACGAGGCTTTTGGCGACGGACCACGTAATTTTGAACCATGGTCAAGTGACGTGGACGACACCTGAGCTGGCACCCCCCTCTCCTAACTACCACACCACACCAACGGGAGGACGTTTCAGCTCTCGACAGATTTAGCGTGCATTGCTGCCCTACACGGCGGGTCTTTAGTGGTACTGGGCTCGAACTCGTGACAAAGCCAGCCATGATCCGATGCCTATACCACTCGGCTACCGCGGCCACAACTTTCGATTAGAAGTCCAAGGCGCTATCCATTGCGCTACAGGGACACAGCGGGCGATTTTCCTTTCTATATATGCTGTAAGAATGTTATTTTTGTAACTATTTATTCATTTTTAATTTAATTAATGAATTAATATTTGAAAAGATGTATTCACATCAAGTATCATCCACTACAAGTTTAAAAATGTATTATATGTATGTATATATATACAAATGTATTAAATGTATATATATATATATATATATATATATATATATATATATATATATATATATATATATAGGGAGTAGTAGGAATTGAAAAATTAATTTTTTAATGTTAAGTACTGCTACGAGGGGATCGAGTTTGGTTATTTGATCTTTTTATGGTAGAATTTCAAAGTAATTTTTATTAAGGTAGCCGACTATGTTCAGAATAGTGATTTTGCAAAAGCGTATAAATGGATAATATTTATGATATTTAGTGTCACTGAGATTAGAAAACGTATAATATAATATTGTTTTAAGAATATTATTACAATAAAAAATCATTTAAAGTACAATATTTTGACAAAAAATGAACATAGAATGACCAATTTTTAAAATATTCTCCTTTCATAAAAAAGGCTTCTATTATAATAATATTTTGCCTGTATATACCTCAGAGACTTCTGTACACTGGCTGAACTAGAATTTTTGAAATATATAACTTAGAAGTGGATTTATCCATATTTTACGACAACAGAGGGGAGAAATTTTAAGAAAAAAACGCCGATAATTATGTCATTTGGTGGTAACTCTGAAAATAATGTGAGTTTCCTAGTTTCAAAAAAATTCTAGTTCAGACTCTTTGTAGAAGTCTTTACTTTATACAAGCAAAATATTTTTTTTATTACAGAAGCATTTTTTATAAAAGGAGAACGTTTTGAAAAAATGTTATTCTAAGTTAAATTTTGCCAAAATATTGTATTTAAATAATAATCTTTTTTCTGTCATAATGTCCTTAAAACTTTTTTATACATGTATTCTAATCTAAGTGACACTAAATATTATGAAAATTATCCATTTATGCGCTTTTTTAAAATCCCGGTTCCGAACGTAGTCGGATGGATACCTTACAGAAAAATTGGTATTTTAGTGGTTTTCACATTTATTGCGATGAGATGACGCCTGCTAAATAGTTATAAGAGAAAAAAAAACATTAGATACATTTAACAGGACCTTTAGTATTAAGTATTTTAAGAAATCTTCTGTCGAGATCACAGTGCATGATAAAGCGGAAGACAGGGAAAGCTTGGATCGAACTGATTCGACGGTGTGGGAAGAGAAAGTTGAGGTTAAGAAATGCTGCAATGTACATTGTACTACTCAATATTCACTTATTAATAATTATCATGTTTGGTTATTTATATTGTAGGAGAATAATTTTAATTCGAGTCTAAAATCATCTAACAAAAACTAAGCCTTCCCGTTTTTTGAAAATTCAAGCTCTTTGTGGCTATATTAAGTTTTGAAAAGATAATTTTTTTAATATTTTTTCCTAATCTCCATACCATAGAACATCTTTTCCATATAGATAGGTTCCGATTAATATTATATATTTTTTCTTCATATAATTGCGATTCACCCTAACGTGTATGTTTCACACACTCGTTAATACACAAAGTAAACGGTTGGCATACAAAACACTTTGAAAGTTAAAGAGATGGAAGGAATTATGGATTTATGCATGAAATTCTTTTGAATTTCATTACCTTAAGGACTGTTTTAAATGTCCTTAAAGTTCATGAAATTGAGTGTGGCTCAAATAAGATGTGTGGGATTAAATCAAGCGCAACAATATATTTTTATCACTAGAATTGTGACTAGTATTTTTATAAAAAATGATTAAAAATTATTTATATTCATGTAAAAGTAACTAAAAATAATAATGTCAAACACGAAAAATTTATAGGAATATCCGTCTGATAGAAGGTGATAGATAAGAAAAATCGCACAGGTCGCACAGTTAAAAAAAGTCGCCATGTACCACCACGTGATCCTCTCACTGGGTAGAGTCCAACTGAAGATGTCCAGGCAGCCCACACCAAAAATCACACCACAGCGTTATCTACAGGCATTAAAGCAAACCATTCCCATTTGAGAGACGGATGTTCCGGTCAGAGGGTTAAAGTCACGCCCCTTTGAAACTACTTGGTTCCGTTTAATTGACATTTTTTCTCAAATTATGAAAGAAAAATTGAAAAGTCCTTAAAAGTAGGGAAGTTTACTTTTCTTAGTTAAATTATTCACTGGAATTACGATTTTTATGGTGTGTAATAAAAATAATTATAAAAAAGTAGTGCGTGGAGCGCCACGCGATAGAAGTCAAACTTCTTTGGCGACGTTGGAACATTGATTATTTACCCTAATATTCCAAATTGACCGAGCACATGTCTCAATCGCCTAATTTGCGTGAAAGGTATTCGTGGCAAAATGAGTCTTTCTGATACCAAATCCAAAGTAGAAAGATGTCCTGGAATTTCTGGGTATACAATACCATTATATTTTGATACATTTCGTATACTTTTCCTATTTAAGCTTTGTCGGCAATTGTTGCATGCTTTAATGGGTCTTCTAAATCAATTCCTGGTAAAGTATTTGTAAAATATTTTTGTGCTCAGCAACAGACGTTTTCAAATCATCTCTAAGCCATTATTTATCATAAATTGAACGCCCGTATCAATTGAACGATTATCAATGAATCGCTTTTGAAAATCTTTGTGGGCATTTTTATTGGAATCATAGTCTTTGTAACGTAAGATAGAATTTATTATTGATTTACATGCATCAGTTCCAACAAGCACTAGAATTGTTGAGGGCGCAGTAGTTAATGGCACAGGGTGGCTCACTAAGTCCGTATTAATCTGTGCAGTCATTAGAAAAGTCTCAATAGCATTCCCATCCCTTAAACTGAGCATTAAGAGAGTATTTTGCAGTGTTTTTTTCCGTGCTCGATATTCTCTCATGTACTCTGATGGTGATTCCGCAGTAGCACTTAATAAAATTTGCATTATTTTTTCTTGGTTTTTTTTCTCTTGCTTTTCTCTTGTCACTTTTTCTACTGGACTTACTGCTAGTTTTTCTTTTTTCTTTCTTTCACGAAATACTTTTCCTCTTTGTGCATTTGTGATTTAGGAATTCTGACTAGAGTTAATATAATAATTGAACGCAAATAAAAGTAAAAGAAGCCAATTAGCCGCCGAAAACATCGCGATGTAGCAAACAATCTAAGAAAATATTTCAAAAAAGCACGCTTTTACTGCGAGAGCTATTTTGTCTACGCCGTAACTTCACTGCATCTCATACAACCATTAATAGATGTTCCCGGGTCTGGGAGGAAAGGACCCCCAATAAGAAGGTGGGCAAGTTGACCAAATCGGAGGTGAGCAATAATCTAACATTTACATGGATATGACGCAAGTCACGTTGTGTCCCCGCTCCCCCTTTTCCTCCCAACTCGCTATCCTGTCATTATGGTGACGATTCGGGGTATGTGAGGGGGGGGCGGGGAGACTACTTCCGTTCGCCTTTTCACAGTTATGCAATACTGGGCAAATTTCTCATTCATTCTCCAGCGCTAAGATGTTTCACTTCAAAAATGGTTTGGGGTGACTCAGTCACCCCGCATGACCACTAACGTTAGCATCAAGCGCGCGCCTGCTCCCTGGTTAATAAAGTAATTTCAAATAACAAAACATCAGAGCTTAATATTTGGCTTTATTTTGATTTACTTAGTTGTTCCAGAGTTCGCAACGATCCAGGCAATAGCACAAGAGGGATTAGGGATGAAATAGTTATTTTTATTTAATTAATTAATATACAAGCTCTCTTCCAGTTTGAGAGGTTTGATAAAAGTAACTTAAAATTCAGGTAAACAGAATAATATTTACTTAAGAGAGGAATAAAACTAAAGAAGGTGCCAGAGAAGTGGGAATCAAATACAAGTAGCAACTAAGAACACGCGAAGCTACAAAAATACTCTAAGTTTGAGTTCATCGCAATTAAAATTAAATTCCTGTCAACTTCTCTAGAAGTTGAAGATATTATCACTTTAGAAAGGAGTGCAATTATTGATATTTCTTCTCAATTCATTACAAAGTAAATAATTTCACCCTTTTTTAGCATATTTGCATAAGCAAATTTGGGATAAGTTCATGTAACTTCTGGAGAAATAGAATGGAGGGAACAGAATAAAATCAAACTAAAGGAATCCATAAAAGTAATATAAAGTCGCACAAATATTAATAAAAGTGTTGTTTTATGTTAAAAAATATTCTTTATACATGTATGTCAAACTGTTGACAGAAATCCATATCAATCAGACCAATTTCTGACCAACATTTTAAATTAATGAATGATATTCACTTTTTATCTGTGCATAATAATAATCATAATTTGAGCTGTTTCATATTTGCTTATACCTTATTTATTCGAATCGAACTCACCATTAATTCTAAGTCGCACTCCAAATTCTCAGCACATTTTTATGAAACAAAAAAATAGTGTACAATGTTTTATCAATATCCGATATTTACAAAACTAAAAGAAAATTAAATCGAGAACAAAACGAAGCGAGAAATTAATTTATTTTACCAGTATTAAAAACTTTCAAATATATGCATGAACTTGCAATTTCTCTAACCGTGAGAATATCATGTTCATTTTCCCCTATACAGTGAACTTTTAGGCCTTCAATTCTAAGCCGAATTTGATATTCAATTGTATTGACATAGCAATATTTCTAAGCCTGATTTATTTTTAGATGTTCTCCGTTCATTCTTATAATTAGTCACATAGTTATTTTCCTCTTCGGCAAATTTAGGAATAAATTAATAAATGATTACATAGCCACTTTAAACAATAACCCAGAGTCTTTCTTCAGAAGAACTTGAGATGAAAATACTTTTAAAAGGACCATCTACGAAGTTTCTGCTTGATATTTTGTGCCTTTTTATTTCCCAGACCATTTTTTCCCTTCAAAATTATAAGTTTCCCCCCTAAACTTATTCTAATCAAAAGACTCTGCTTAGTCATTCTACAAAAGTTTGATAAGGATCTCAGCCACCCCCCAAGTAAATGTACATAACAATGGGACTCTTAGAGCATTTCCTGGATGAAATAGGAACGAAATATATGACAAGGGACTGATGGGTTTTTTACTTTTTAAAGAGATAAATCTAAGCTCTTTTGTGATTCTTTAAAATATATAACCCACGCTTCATTTTTATTCAGAAAACACTTTAAATATGATACGCATGACATGGAAGAGTTCACGCTATAAATCACGTAGAATTTCTTTAGGTGTGGTACATGATGGAATTTTATATAAATGATCTAGTTGAGATAAAACTGCCGAATTTGAATAAAATAAAATATGTTAATGAAAGCTTTATTTTTATGTACAATACTTAATTATGTGATAAATTTTTAGTACAAAATAGATCTGAATGCTCCATACAGTCTAAGAATTTCAAAAGAAGGGCTTTTTTTAAAAAAAATTATAAGTATATTACCTTTTTACGATAAAATGTGAAGTTTCTTTTTGATGTATCTAAAAATATAAAGGCTCATTTCTCTCCTCAAGGTTTGAACAATTTGATATTCTTTTCAGTTTTTTATATATATTTATATGCTAACCACTTGTAAATATTTCTTTTTAAAACAATTTTTTGAGACTCTACAAAAAAAATGTTTTAAAAAGGAATATTTTACAAGTGATTAGCATATGAATATATATATAAAAAAACTGAAGAGAATATCAAACTGTTCAACCCTTGAGGAAATGAGCATTTATATTTTGTGCAGATAATAATACCCTACTTATATCAAAATATCTGACTCATACAATAAGAATGCTAAGTAGTTTGCGATTCTTTTGAATTATAAATTTAAATCTAAGACACAGGTTATTGAACATGATTTAAATTGAAATTCCGCATGAAAAGGAAATCTATAATGAGATCTAATGCGCACATCATACGAAAAAATTACAAAAAAGTTTCAAATGATCTGCCGAGAGAAAAATTATTACGAAAGGGATTGTCTCCAAATTTTGTTAATTTTAAATTAACTCTTAAAGGATTATCCGATTGAAGAAAATATTTTCTAATAATAATAGATTTTTCTAATATAACTTTTTTAATTATTTTCAATTATTTTTATCATATTGGCAGAACCGGATAGGGGTTGGTTAAGCGCTGGCCTTGTAAGCCCAAGTTTGCGGGTTTGATTCCGGCCCAAGTTAGTAGATTTTCATGATGCAAAAAATCGACAGCGTTCATGTCGGATGATTATGTGGCATATAAAAGATTCCTTGAGTGAAATTTGGCTTAGGTGCTCTCGGCAAAATTAAATTCCTAGAATAAATCCGCATGGTCAGAGCTAAGTGCCTCCCTCTTCTATAAATAACTGTAATGATAAAGAAAACTTTTATAAATTTTTGATGTGATGAGGTGACAATTTATAAAGGAATCTGTCCGGGTGATATCTGTCAGTAAGAATCTTAGGAAGTATGTCAAAATAGACATATTTTGCCGAAGATTTAATGATCTTTTTAGAACAGTTCTAAAATTCAAATTTAATCCATGTACATCAGAAAAGTTCATATTTATAATTCATTTCCAATTATTTCATTAATGTTTAATGCGCAGTTGTATAAAATTGTGACAAATTTCTTATGTTTAATAATTTAGTAGTCATATTGACGTGTGATTAATTATTTCCTCCATATTTTCTACAATATTACAAATACATGTACTTAACCCGTTGGAAAGAGTTTTACGGGACTACCAGAATGAAATGTTAAGGCATTTAATTCATTTTTCTTATTTAATTTTTAAATATTCTTTTCAATAGTTATTGCTTTCAAAATTCTTTTTTTTAATCCCTCTAACTGTTTTAGATCGTGGAATTATTTCTAGACGTAATTGTAGGATTCGAGAAGAAGAGGTCAACACCTCAGTAATAGTACAAATAAAATCTGAAACAAATTGACCCGCTTTTAATGGTGGCGTGGCTACAGCGGACACTTTGAAATGCATCGGGGTTTGAGCGGACACATTTTCCCCCATCTTAGAACATATTCTATTATCGAATTACAAGGCTAAATACATTTTTTCCTAACAAATTTAATTATTTATATTAAATTTTTCAGATATTATAGTACGAATACATTTTAAACATAGCGAAATGTAAAAAAAAAAAAATAAATAAATAAAAAGTTTCAGTTAAATATTTAAAATTTAATATTAAGTTACAGTATAATAAAGGGTATATGAACAAATTTCAGGGATTTTGTATTTTAGAGTCAAATAAATATTAGAACAGGTGCAATTACCATAAAATTTATTTATTTATTTATTTGTATCTTGTATTTTACTTCTAGTATTTATTTTTACTTACATTAACGAAACTAATCAGTTTTATGGCAATTGCACTTGTTCAAATATTTATTTGATTCTAAAATACAGTTTTCCACAAAATTCCCGAAATTCGTTCATACCCTTCATATTATACTGTTACTTACGATAAATTTTTAAATATTTCTCTGAATTTTATTTATTTTTTATTACATTCCGCTATGTTTAAAATGTATTTGCACTATAATATCTTAACGATTTATACAAATTATTAAATTTGATTGGCAAAATGCATTTAACCTTGTAATTCGGTAACCTCGAATCTGTTCTAAGATGGGGAAAAATGTGTCCGCTCAAACCACGATGAGTTTCAAAGTGTCCACTCAGACCACGAAACCTTATGTATCCGCTCTAACCACGTCCACTGTAACCACGCAACCGCTTTTAATAATTCATGCAAATATTATGTAATAAAATTTATATTTTCAATTACTTAGACTGAAAATGTTAAGATGATTAAAGGAAAGTATATAAGAGGCGTAATTTGAGTTTCGTTGAAATGGCACTATGTTATACGACTGCCATGTTTTACGTATTTCGAAAAAAATCAGTTTTATGTCAATTTAAATAGGCTAAGGCAATTATAGTTGGTTTTATTTTTTACCAAACACTTCAAAAAGGCTCTTTCATAGAATTATGTAACTGCATCACTACATAAAAAGTGAAGTTACACATATATGTCATTATAAAAAGTTCACAGCTTTTGATAACAGTATTGTATTGCAGTATTTTTACTGTTTCCTTTTTTACTTCAATTTATAATATTAGAGAATCGTGACAGTCGCAAGAAAAAATATTGGATTTCCACTGAATTATGACTTTGTCTCTAATTCAAAAAAAAAAAAAAAAAAAACCTCTGAGGGAAATAATGGGGCATGTTGGACACTAAATTATATTAACTCTTAAAGATGCCAATTGGGAAGGTAAGAAAGTTTGGAGAATGAAATAGAGGTTTGGGTCACCAGTTTCTGAAAATGTTTCAAAATAACGAGATTTGTTACTGTTTATTATTTTACGACATTACTTAAGTAAAACAGAGACCAATACCTTGGAAATACACCTGTTCCTTGCATCATCGAGCTTCCGATTGCAAACCACACATTCATCGTGATGACATTTCTTCTGCCCCAGATTCCAGAAGCAGACTGGATGCTGTCCGGAGCGCCCGTGAATTTTGACATCACGTGAAATAAAATACCGAAGAGAAAAGCTGATACTAATATACAAATCCACACATTTACAGAAAAGGCATTGAAAACAAAAAACATGGATGATGCAGCACGGATACTGTTGGGGTTCTTCATAAGCACGCTGAAACTGACCATATCAAAAGGATCTGTAAAATCGACAACTCTTTGTCGTTTCCCAGTTATTGCCATGTCAGAAACTGCAATATCTGCCTTCTGAAAGTGAAACACACATTAACAGACCCACAAATTTATAATAGTAAGTCCCCAAACATAATTACAAATTATGTTTACAAAGTTTCATACAGTTGAACATATATTGAATACATATGAACATTAACATGACTACATATCAACAAATGTATTAATTTAAGAAAAGTTGTTCTCTGATATAGAAAATAAATTTCTTGCTTTTTATACATATCTATTTATTTTATTCTTGATTTCCTTTGTTTATTTCAATAAACAGAAATAGAAGAATAGACAATACTAAAAAACTATTCTATATTATGCATAAAAACTACACTATATATATATATATATATATGCATATATATACACTCAGGTATATTGAAAATAGCGACCCAAGAAGAAAGCATCGGATTGAAATGAAATTTAATACACATATGGACACACATGAGAGATTCACTTGATCTCAAAAACAAGACAATTAAACGAATGCAGGGTGTGCCACGACACAAATACTGGGCAACTTCAATAGCGCGTTGGATCACCTTCAGCTGCAATACATGTCGCCACACGGTCCGGCATTGAGTTGATTAGACACCTTATGTTGTCCTGAGGCAGATGGGCCCACAAATCTTGCACAGCCAACTCTAAATCATGTACAGAGTGACACGATGGCATCTGCCGTTTTAGCTGATCCCACACGTGCTCTACAGGGGACCAATCGGGGGAGCGGGCTGACCATGGAAGAGTCTGAAAATGAAGTAGGAAGTCTTGAGCAACTCTTGCTGTATGCGGACGAGCATTATCTTGCTGGAAAATTGTCCCTGGGAGACCATTTAGGAAAGATCCTACATGGGGTCGAAGAATATCATCAACGTAACGTTGGCCCGTTAAGGTTCACGCATCACAATTAAAGTGGACCGGCTATCATAGGCCATGGCCCCCAGACCATTACACCAGCTGTGCGTGCAGTGTGAAGTAGGACAGTGTGTGTGTGTGGGGGGGGAATTGTACCGCTCACCAGGGCGCCTCCACACCCGTACACGGTTATCATCTTCCCCAAAACAAACCGGGATTCATCCCTAAACACAACCTTTTGCCAATCTGTGACATTCCACATTGATCTGGCTTGGCACCACTGTACACGCAGTTGCCGATGTTCCGGTGTTAAAGGGAGTGCACGGAAAGGGCGCTTGGATTTAAGATTTGCTTCTGCAAGGTGTCTGGAAATTGTTTGTGGAACAATTGCTACGCCTACGTCTGCTCGTATCGTTGAACGAGTCACTGTGGGGTCCACAAGTGCTTGCCGCACGATCCTTCGATCCTCTCTCCTCGTGGTCTTCATGGTCGCTTCAGACCCGGTTTTCCGCGCGTCGGTACCTTCTCGTGTCCACTGCTCCCAACAATTTCTAACGGCACACTCCGAACGATCCACCTGGCAGCAAAACGGCGCGTCGACCAGCCTGCAGTTTTCATCCCAATGATCAGGCCTCTCTCAAACTCACTTAAATGTGAGAAATGTCTTCTAGCACGTTTACCTGGCATGTTTCGCTTACCAGTCTTCCTACAATCGGCGGGTAATCGTCATGTTTATGAATCTTCGAATTTGCGCTGGCTTATATAGCACCCTTTTCCTGATTGTAGCGCCACTTCGGCGTGTATGAGCATGCGTATTGGCACAAAACTTGGATCATTTGCATATCACATTACGCTGTACTTATTTGCAAAGTTTCGGGATTGTACTTACCTTCTTGGGTCGCTATTTTCAATGTTCTTAACTATTACTAACTAAACTGTACTATAAACTAAACTATACAGAAAGTATGAAGAATTATCATAACATTTTAACATAGTATTTTTAATAATTACTGCATGGATTGTTATAGATAACTTATACAGATGATTATCACCACATATTATATTAAGAAAACCCCTCTGCAAAATATAAAATACACATTTGGTGTATTCTATTTTTTAAATAAGTGAATCAACTGAAAAAATTAGAGAAGTAACGATAGATACAAATTATTATGAGGATATCAGTAAGAGATAAAAGATTGGAATGAAAGCATGATAAAAATTGTTAAATTTGATAAAATATTAGGTTGAGGAAAAAGAAATCCATTATTTTTGCATGAAATTCATGACTTTATTTAACATGTTTTGGATTGTCCGATTTGGGTCAAATATGGATAATTTGTTGCCATTTTAAAGGTAGCTTCATAACGCCTCTTTCATAGAAGTCTTGGTACTTATTGGCGAAAAACTCGAGTAATCGTTTTTCACAATCTTCTCTTGATCACAATTTCTTATCACTTAAGAAGTTTTGCAATGCGAGAAAAAGATGGCAATTGCTTGGTGCCAGGTCCGGACTATATGGTGAATGCATTAAAACTTCCGGACCAAGCTCCCAGAGTTTCTGGCGAGTCACTACAGATGTGTGTGGCCTGGCGTTGTCGTGATGGAACACAACACCTCTTCTGTTGGCCAATTCTGGCCGTTTCTGGTCAATCGCTAGCTTCAAACGGTCCAGTTGTTCACAGTAGAGATCAGAATTTAGTGTTTAGATATACGGAAGTAACTCATAACAAATTATTCCTTTCCAATTCCACCAAATACACAGTAGAACTTTCCTGGCCATTAGCCCTTATTTGGCCACCGTTTTAGGTGCTTCACCACGCTTTGACCACGATCGTTTCGCATAATATTGTCGTACGAGACCCATTTCTCATTCCCAGTTACCATCCGCTTAAGAAATTTGTCGATTTCATTCCGTTCGGTCAGGGTTTCGTAGATGGAAATTCGATCCATCATGTTTTTTGGTGTTAATTGGTGTGTCACCCAAACACCAAGCTTCTTTTTGAATCCAACTTTGCGCAAATGGCTTAAAACTGTTTTATGGTCGATCTTGAGCTCCTGGGAGATGCTACGACTACTAACACGCCGGTCAACTTCGGTTATTTCTGTGATTTTATCGACATTTTCGACAACGGGCCTGCCCGTACGAGGTGCATCTTTAACATAAAAAATGCCTGAACGGAATCGACGAAACGATAAATACACGTAATTAGCTGTTACAGTATCAGCACCATAAACACCATTAACAATTTCAGCCACCTGGCTTGCATTTTGCACCTTTATAAAAGAAAAACTGTAAAATGTACCGAATTTTCTCTTTGTTGACTTCCATTTTTAACACCTTGTAACTCACAACTGAATGGACCGAAGAAAAGGCAGGAAATGATTTTTTATAGTGTGAAATGTCACCTTGAGACAATGAGACTAAATATGAAATTGTTTGATTGATACTTCATGAGATATTGTCACTACAGCCATCTACAGAAAAAGTAATGGATTTGATTTTCCCCAACCTAATATTAGATCAGAAATATAGGAATATCATACAAAAACAGTGCTTTTTTCAATAAATTAGCTGATAATTGATATAATGTCTTCCTCTTCTAATAAATAGCTTTATTAATTGGTAAATACTTCTAAAATATTTTTACTTTTTTAGAATAAAGCAACCGAAAAATTGAAAATAATGGATTTAATCAATTATGTTTATTTTATAGTCGTAAAGATTAAAAGTGCTTAAAATTCCTCAAACCTTTACACTTAATGTATTATTTAAAAAAGTACATCAGTTGATTTAAGAGAAGAATGTTTTAAATTTGAAACAACACACACACAGAAATCACATTTATTGCAGATTTTTTTAAATTTTTAATTTACTTACGCCTTGGATGATTTCACCAATCATTCCAGACCATCTTTGTTTTGATGAATCAAAATCACCATATGTGCCTTCTTCAACTAAGTTTATTTGGCATTTTATATCTAATATTTTACACATGATATCAATCATGTCTTTACAATATCCTTCGAAACGATCATTTCCCAATGGCTCGCTTCCATTTTCATCTCTCTTGAGCATCATGTAGGGGGGACTCTGTAAAAAGTTCAAACAATTTTACTTGACAATTCTTACGAAACTGACACTTAAAGGAAGATTTTGCAGCGTATTTTCTTGAATTATGGTGTACTTTATCTCTCAGGAGAGTAGAAAAATTATAAAATATTTAACCCCTCTCTCTCTTTCTCTGAGTTAAACATTTAAGAATTAAAAAGAGAAATAAAGTTAATTTTCCCGTAAGTTTTTAAAGAATTTTTTTAACTTGCTTATAAAAATCTTTTTTATCTTCCTATTTCAAAATGTTAGTCAAAAATATTAATACATTTGCTACCGTTAAAGCTCGTAAACCGTTGATGTGTGCAGATTACCTAGCTTGATCCTTTGAGGTATCCGACTACGTTCGGAGCCGTGATTTTGCAAAAGCGTATAAATGGATAATATTTATGATATTTAGGGTCACTTAGATTAGAAAAAGTATATAAAATTGTTTTAAGAATATTATTACAATAAAAAATTATTTAAGTACAATATTTTGATAAAAAATGAACTTAGGATGACCCATTTTCAAAATATTCTCCTTTTGTGAAAAATGCTTCTATTATAATAGTATTTTGACTGTATATAGCTCAGACCTTTGTACAGAGACTCAACCAGAATTTTTGAAATATATAATTTAGAAGTGGGTTTATCCATGTTTGACGACAACAAAGGGGTGCAATTTTAAGAAAAAAAACGCCCATAATTACTTCAATTGGTGGTAACTGAAAATAATGTGAATTGTTCAAAAAAAATAGTCCAGGCTCTCTGGAGAAGTCTTTACTTTATATAAGCAATACATTATTATTTTAGAAGCATTTTTTATAAAAGGAGAACATTTTGAAAAAAGTTATTCTAAGTTCATTTTTTGCCAAAATATTGTATTTAAATAACTTTTTTTAGCAAAATGTCCTTAAAACAATTTTATACATATATTCTAATCTAAATGACACTAAATATCATGAAAATTAGCCATTTATGCGCTTTTTTAAAATCACGGTTCCGAACGTAGTCGGGTGGCTGCGGTAGCCGAGTGGTATAGGCATCGGATCGTGGCTGGCTTTGTCACGAGTTCGAGCCCAGTACCACTAAAGACCCGCCGTGTAGGGCAGCGATGCACGCTAAATCTGTCGAGAGCTGAAACGTCCTCCCGTTGGTGTTTTGTGGTAGTTAGGAGGGGGTGCCAGCTCAGGTGTCGTCCACGTCACTTGACCATGGTTCAAAATTACGTGGTCCGTCGCCAAAAGCCCTCGTGCAGCTGAACAGTGCGACGTTAATCTTCACTCACTCACCCGAACGTAGTCGGATACCTTAAGGTGTGGAATTAAGAATTTTCCGTTTTAAAATAATAGATAATCTTCTATGAACAATGATCTTCAATAGTCTTCTAAATGCTAGATAACCTTCACATTCCCGTATCATTAAATTTCAAAAGTTTGTATCTCTCGAATTTTGACTGAACGTTGACTCATTCCAGAATAATTTACCCTAAACATTTAGAAAAAGAGTGGCAGGGACTGTAAATGTATTCGATAAAAGACTCCCTGAATTAGTTTGGAATAAATTTATTTACGACGACTCGTATCTTCTGGAAATAATTGTTTAAAGTTCCAATATTGCAATAAGTAAGCATAGTTTGATTTTAATAAAAGGTTAAATCGTTTGATTCTTTGTTTTATAGTTTTTCAATTAATTCATGATTGATTCTTTCTATTAATTTGTTAATTTTTCGATTGTATTAACGTGATTCTTTAGAAATAAAAAAAAATTAAATAAACAACATTTAATTTAAGAGCACAGAAGCGTTGCTGTTGTTCCACCAAACATCTTATTTTTACTTTAGCGAGTGCTTAATATCTAAAGGGCAGATTAATTAGATAGCTCATTGACTAACTAGGTAATTTGATAAATGAAAATATTTTCCTCACTTTAAGGTTCATCACCCTAGTTAATGTGCTGGTTACCTAGCTAATCTGCAGATTAACTGGTTTTTGCAAGTTTATAGTGGTAATATATTAATTTTATTACTTGTTTCACATGAAATGTCTTTTTTCTTAAAATTTCCGGAATATATTTCAAACATATTACTACTATATATATAAAGATACCAGTTTTATTTGAACTAAAATAAGAATTTATCATCTGTTAAAAATATGAAGCAAGATGTTCGCGGAAATCATGTTTTTATTCAATAGCCATACTAATTAGCGAGTTGCGATTATCATTAAAAAATGTTAGCGAATTCTGTTGTTGAATAATATGTAAATTTTGTATAAAAATCATTAGTCGTTATACAGAACTGTGGCAATGAATTTGAATTACAAGGTTATGAAGATAAAAAAAAATCAAGCTTCATATAAAGTACTGCAGCCTGCTCTAGGCTAAGGTTGTCTCGCTAAATCTTTTCCAGTTGGCTCTATCCAGCACAATAGCCCTCCATCGGTTTACTCCAATTACCCTTAAGTCATTTTCAATGTTATCCATCCACCTAGTTGATGGTCTTCCTTTCTTTAGTTTTCCAGCAATTCTTGAATAAGTTATCTTTTTAGTTGGAAATAAGTCATTATATCTAAATATATGACCCAACCATCTAATGCGAGATGTTTTGGTAGTGTTCAAAAAATCAAACATTATAATAAATGCTAGCAAGAGCGGAGATGATTAACGCGGAAATGAGCTTCCAGAACGAAACTTATCTTTTACAGAAGGCTATATTAAGCAGCAACTTATTTCTGAGTCATTCTGAGTGAAATTGAAGGGGACTTGTTCCTACAGAATTTGAAAGATATGTAAAGGCGCTTCAAAAATGTTAGTAAGCCAAAACTATACATATAGTTTGTTGATCTTTAAAATTGCAGCAGCTTAAAGGAATGCAAACAAAAAATTTTATTCGTTGGAAACACATACATTATAGTAGAAAGAACAATACATTACTTTTTCAGGACATTTGGATGGCATGTATATGTACATTAATCCATACCACTTCAGCACTAGGCCGCAGTTCATTAATCGTAGTGACTAATGAGGGTTGGCGTACCAGTCGCTCCTCAATCATTGACCAGAAATTTTCATTTGGTGAAAGATAAGGAGAGCGTGCTTGCTAGCCAGGGCAACAGTTGTACTTGCTTTATATTAATGGGGACCATGACAACATGGGCAGCAGGTGGTAGTTATTGTCTTGTTGAAACCTATATTTACGGAAGTCTCGAAGATGGTGTGCAGATACAGGTGCTAATCCTTCCTAAATATAATGGGTGATTTTCAAAGTACCGCAAAGAGAAACAGAGATGATCAAGACGTATTATCCAATGTTACCCCGTATCATCACCCCAGATAACAGGCCAATACGACAATGTCGATTGTAAACTGTCAATGCTCGTTTTACATGGTGATGCCATACACTTAAGTGACCATCATGATACTGAAATAGGATTCGCCTGAAAGGATGACTTGACGCCATTCATGTTTCCCTGATAGTCATTAATTATAACATTAGAGAAGCGTCTGTC
Source organism: Trichonephila clavipes (assembly GCA_019973935.1). Classification (NCBI taxonomy): domain Eukaryota; kingdom Metazoa; phylum Arthropoda; class Arachnida; order Araneae; family Nephilidae; genus Trichonephila; species Trichonephila clavipes. The sequence continues at coordinate 446,706 of BMAU01018525.1, forward strand.
TATGATGCAACGCCAAGGGTAGAAAAATCATAATCGGTGTGCTGACAGTATGTAGTACTGAAAATGTTGTTTCGCAGTATTCGTGTTGATACTTGTTTTCATGAAAAAGAACCCAGTTCCTCACTCAGGATTCGTAACTTGACTCTATAATCGCAGAAGGCCGTGTGGATAACATGCAACATACCTATCTTCTCGGATGTTAGTGACGGGTGAGTCAGGAAGTGAGCTTATTTGCAGCACAATAAGTATCATCATGGACAGTGCAACAATATCTAAAGAACCACGTACAGTTAATGAATGGTGACTATTTTTGCGACTTCCCATAACACTGCAGCATAGAGCCGCGTGGCGACAGAGATGTGCCCAACTACAAAATGATACAGGAGTGGCACTTCGTTGTCTTTTCAGACGAATACCAGTTCTACTTATGCCTCATGCAGCAACATGATGGAAGTATTCAGTTTGGAGGCAGCGAGTAGAACGCAGTGGCCTTTTTCCATTCAATAACGTCATTCGGAACCTTTGCTTGGTGTGATGATAGAACTAGCTATTGAAGAGACTGCATTAACACTTTCAATGTATGGGGTTTGAAAGCAGGAGTATCACAATCAACTAAATTATATGAAGTTATACTTTCTTTTCACGTGATAAGCCATTAATATAGGACATATTCAGGAGGCTACCTAAACGGAGGTAGATCGCATATCCGCCAATTTTATTTGTTTTGCAATATATTGCTAATAGTAATATGACAATCAATTTCTCAGCAAATGCTTTTATACTTGTTCTCATAAAGCCTTTCGAATGTAGAGTGTTAACGTTAGAGGAGTACGATAAAAGGGGGCAAGTGTTAAAATGATTACTAGGAAGGATTTTGTGCGCCCAATATTCGATAATCGAAAGTAATCCAATTTTTTTCTTTTGCTAAATAAGTTTTTTCCTCACAATGGTGTTTTAGTGCGCTGTTTCTAAGAGCGATATGAAACGTCACTATGATATAATACAAACAAATATTTATGATTTTCTATAAAGTAGTTGAAGTGATGGCTTAAAAATTAAATAATTGCGTGAAAACATATATTTTGTTACGGAAGTTTCCTAGTGCATGAGATTGTACAGCTAATAAGTACCATGATAACTATTTAAAACTGACGTTTTCAAAAGTGAATCGGTTGTGCCTTATGATGAAGTAGCCTGTAAATTTTATATTGTCCTGCACTGCATTTCCCTCCAAAATCCAACTTTTTATGAGCTTATGGTTTCAATAAATTGTTGCTGTGATTAAGTAAACCAATTTCTTTAATAGAGTTGCATTTTATGTTCCTACAAAGATATAGCTACTTACTATTATGGTTGTTATTCGTAGGATATTCTTTTCAGAAATCTGAGGTAAAGAACCAGGTTTGTATGGTTTTAAGCCATTGTGCCTTCGTATACCTCCAAAACTTCCAGTGTCTGTCCAAGATCCAAACTATAACAGAAAGAAAGACTTAGGTGCTACAATATAATGCATGCATACAGAAATGTTTATGTAATAAACGCGTAATCTTTTGTCAATTTATATAATAAATTTCATACTCTTAGTATGAATCCACATTACCTTATGAGTTATTTCTGTTAATTCCCAACATCAAATATGTCTCTCTCAACCATCCTGCTCATAAATCAAGTACTACTTAAACTCTGACACTATCAGAAGCTAAAGATTTCCATTTTTTTTTTGCCCACATGCTGTCATGTCTACTTGATTCTCTGCCGTCGCCTGCTACATACGGTGTTCGAGATTACTTACAAATTACTTGTCTTTATTATGAGCGTAATAAGCTAAAACTACAATCGACGACTGCCTTTGTATTTGTGAGCAACTATGTTCTAGATCAGGCCTCTTCTCTCAACTTATGGAACGGGTACAGATTTAGCACGTGGTACACTGCTCAATGGTATTCTACACCCCGCTACAAATTTGTCACTTTTGAGTGGATGGAAGTTGATAATTTTGAAATGAGCTCTTATTGAACTAACATTATCATAATTATGGAAAGCAAAATTTACGGAATTAAGAAAAAAAATCTGAAGGATAATTCTAACGATAAATTGACAGCTACTTTTAATTGCTGGATGTCAATGCTGGATAGTTTTAATTAAAAAAATTGCATGTACTCTTTTTTTCCTCTACATATCTAAGAGAGCAAGTCTTTTCTCATATGAAAAATATGTTGAGTGCTCTAAGAAGGTTGTTTAACAACACGAACGCTTAGAATTGTGTCAAATTGAAAGTCACAAATAATACCCTTTATATTGCGATATGAAGTAGTACGGGGCAGAGATAAGAATCGCATTAAAATATTTAACCATACTCAAGTTCATATATACTTTTAATAAATACATTGAAAAAATACATGACACATATATGTACAATTTTAATCTTTTATTTAATTATATTTTACGTTTTTTATTTTTTTAATAAAACCCATTAAGTAAAAATGATGCAAAATTAAATAAAACTGGATTTTTATCCTCTGTTATTTAACTCGGCATGCATTGCTTTGGGAATCAATTTCTTCAAATATTTTCAACTGTATGGCATCCTGAATCATATTGGCAGATTGGCTTCACACACCATAGCTACAGAGTTGACTGACCTTTTAGATCATCCATCTAGATGCCATTTAAAGAAGCCGTGCAAATCGGATTATACTTTGGCACACACACAAAAAAATAACGGAATTCTTTAATATATATATTTTTTATTTTGGTGACAATTTTATGTTTTTCGTTTCGAAAAATCCTGATACGTTATTTTTTGAGAATTTATTTTTAACCTATTAATAGAATTTAACGTTGTTTTTGAGAAAAAAATGTGTAAAAAGCGTTTTTAAACTCAATATCTAAGAGAGAGAATTAGTCGAATGCATCATAAAAGGCAACAATGCTTAGGGAGGTATAAACGTGCCGTCAAATAATTTTGGCTTGTGTTTATTGGGAAACTAAAATTAAATACTAACACAAAATCTCTTTATTTACTACAGAAAAATACAGTTTGCATTTTATAGTAGTACCTGTTTTACTTTAGTGTGCAATTTAAATTTATAAAGTAACATTAGTGTGAATTCTACTGTTGCAGATTAAATGACAAATAAATTAATTAGGATTGGGTAAGATGCTACTTTTAGCAGAATGCATGCTGGATTGGGGTCGTCTGCGAAATGGTTTTAGGTAAGTCTTTAATGTTGTTCATCACTGAAAATAATGACTTGTTGGCATACGTCGATGAAAATATGGATAAAATAGCATGAGCCTGCTTCTTCGAACAGTTAAACGTATCTGGAATATGAACTTAATGTTACCAAAATTTCGTTACTGGCATTTTTACTTATATTGCTTGTGTTAATCTTTCTGTTTCAATCAATTCTAACTTTTTCCTTGTTTCAATAAATTTTTGAATCCATATTGAACTAGACTAAAAATCAATAAGTTGGATTTCAAATTCTTCAATTTTGAACCAATCGCATTGGGTCAAATTCAATTTATCAATTGATATCACATCAGGTTACATAATAAGCTTGAGCGTCTCTGATAATTCTTTGAACTGAGAAAATCTCACTGAAAATTCCCTGATTGAATAATCAATAGTGGTTGATCATTTTGATCGGTGTCGTGCCCAAAATATTGTGCCGCGTGCCAATGGTTCGCCATCCCTGTCCTATTGAATCTTTATTTTTGTTTTTATATGTACAGTGTAATGAAAAATTCCAATGCATTTAAATAGTTATTCCTTTTTAATAATAGTATTGTGTAAAATACGGCTTAATGAATTCTTTTTCGTTCTCTGCATAAGTTAATCAGCTTTTTAGTAAAAAAAGTGTTTTATTTTTTGTCATTGATTACAAGTAAAATGCTTGAGAAATACTACTAAAAATTACATTAAATGCAGATTTACTTTTACAATGAAAATTTCATTTAATTTTCTGAATATCATTAAAAAATTCAATTTATATGGGATAACCAAATATATAACCAAATATATTTATATAACCAATATATATTTATATAACCAAATCATGAGTAATACAGGGTGCGCCAAAAAAACTCGGACAAATTTCTTGCCTCCTTGAATAGTTAACGAATTTCCTTTTAGTTGTTGCTTTCATGTTTCTTTATCTACCACTTTAATAATGAAATATTTGTTTATATATTTCTTAGTTAATACTTTGATTTTGCGTCTTTTGATAGTATCGAGCAAAAGGTCTGCTATATCTTAGAGTTGTTTCATCAAGGGAAACCATAGTGTGAAATCGTTCGTTTGCTTAATGTACCTCGGCAAACAGCGTCTGATGCTATCTGCCGTTTTAAAGAGCTTGGAAATGATGTTCAAGGTCTAGGAAGTGGGCGGAAACGTACTGTAAACACTTCAAGGAATCGTAAGGCCATCTAAAAGCGAGTCTAGAGAAATCCGAGGGTTTCCATGAGACACATCGCTCGTGCCACGGGAATAAGTGACAGATCGGTGAGGCGAATAGCAAAAATGAAGCTTGGACTGAAACCTTACAAGTTACGAAAAGTTCAGCTCCTCACTGAAAAAAACAATCTCGCACGGCTCCGAAGATACCGAAAACTTTCAAAAGTTTTCGGGCCACAAGTAGCGCTGGGAGAGATTCCTTTTCACTGATGAGAAGCTCTTGACGGTTCAACAAGTTCATAACTCCTAAGACGATATAATCTCCAAGCACTCCGGCAATTGTTGAACATCGCCAATATCCAAAGTCGGTCATGGTCTGGGGTGGAATTTGCGCAAGAAGCAAAACACCTTTGGTTTTGGTAGAAAAGGGCGTTAAATGAAATCAATCAAAAAGTATACCAGAGGGACATTCTTGAAGCTGTTGTACTTCCGTGGGCCCAAAAGCATTTCGAAAATGCAAAGTGGAGGCTTCAATAAGCTCATAAGGGAATAAAGACACAAGATTGGAACAAGACGGATTTTCCAGACATGATATCATCTGAAGAATGGCCACCCTACTAGCCAGATCTCAATCCCATGGATTACAGTGTAGGGTCCATTTTAGAGTGCAGAGCCTACACTGAACCCCACAAAACTTTGGAATCTCTAAAGCAATCGCTTCTGCGGGAATGGGATAGATTAAATGTAAAATATTTGAGGCCCATTGTTGAAAATTTCTGCAAGCGTTTGCGCCTCTGCATTGCAGCAAACGGCGTTCACTTTGAAACCAATTATTTTTTTATTAATACGAGGGTACTCTTATTATTATTTGTTATATTTTACTAATTTCTTAATTTTTTTATTAAGTTATATAAAAAATTGACGGTCCGGGTTTTTCTGCCGCACCCTGTATATGACTATGGGTATTCTACATTCAAGCAAGATTGTAACGCGCTAAAATCATTTTAATTAATTAATAATTGCATAGTAATACATATTATTTGTATTCTAAAAAGTCGTATTCTGCAGAAAGGCATATGTTTATTTTTTATTAGTAAAAATTTCAAAATGTATATAGTTTCGAAAACTTTGAAGTTTCTTTCTCTCTCTCTCTCTCTAATAGTTATTTGTAATATAATTATATATTAAATATATTCTCTCAACTTCTGTCAACTACAATAAAATATAAAATAACTAATTTTCGTACCATGAAAAGGAAATTATAATTAAAGTTACCCTTACTTCTTGATAACCTGTTGGAGTTGATTGCACTATAGTCAGATTGACATTAATTCTACTAGCTTTTGTATCAGAGTACTGAATTTTTCCCGTAAGCCCATTTTCCACTCTCATCTGAATAAAAAAAAAAGAAAACACTATAAAATACGCATAAAATGATTGATTACAAACGTTTGATAATGAAAATCAAACTAATTTAAAAGATTTGTTTTTGTTGGCAGAAGATAAATTTATTTCCAATATATACTTAATTAAACTTATCTAGGTAAAATGAGCAAAAGATACTTTGATTAAGATGCTTGTTCAGGGAATGAGCATAAATCACTTAAAATACCGCTTTTTGAGTGTTTGATTGATTAGGATATATTTATAAATATCAACAGTAAGTATCAGAGTCTCTTATAGATACTATGTTATAGTATTTGTTATCTTTTGGTTGGTGCATAGTATGAAAATTTACAAAGTCTTGTTTAATTGCTAAATATATTTTTATAGTATTCTGTCGAAAGTATTACACCATGATATTATTCAAAATTTATGCTCAAAGTCCCTTAGAGGTTTATTTAAAAAGAACATAAATATATCCTATAAGCTGAGAAAACTACGAACTAATTCAAATTTAACAAACGTTTTTTTAGTAACTACATCGGATTTAGTGATATTTCTGGCGTTTCCAGAATAATATAATAGTGATGCAAAAAAGAATCATTAGTAGAAAGATAATTGTATAGATTTAGTAAGCCTTTTTTTAATCATTGTTATGCCAATATATGAATAAATAGCTTTATAATAACAATTTAACTCAAAGTAACTTAAAGAAGGGTTACGTAACTACTTAAATGGTTATCCATTTTAGCCGGCTCAGGTATCGTTCTCGTCACTTGAACATAGCTCAAAATGACGAGTCATCGCCAAAAGCCCTCGAGCTTAATAGTGCGACCTTAACGTTCATTTACTGTACATTGTTTTTATTGAATTGAAATAAATATGGTACGCATAATAATGCATCTTCCTAAAAATTATTTTTATTATTAAGTCATATTCAAATTTTTCATAAGTATTACATTCATGTTATAGGTATTATAGGTTTTTACCTAAAGGATCCCGTATAAAAACATGGGCCCCTTAGTGTTCGATACCGCACATAAACATGAATTCAATATAATTATGGACAATAAATAATAATGTATACCATTTTTTCTTACTTTTTTCAAAATTAAAGCGATTCTTCCGTCAGGATTCCCTTGAAAACAATCCATCATGGATGGAGTAGAAATTGGGGTTTCAGATTTTGTGTAGGTCGAATATTAATACTCCTATGAAACAATGCCCAGACTGCTTTGGTTAGAAACAGAGCAGCATCATGATAGTAGTAATCTAAAATCTAAAAAAAAGTTTTTGAATAAAAAAAAATTAATTTAAGGAATGTGGATCTTATGTACACAGAGAAAAGTATTTCATTTTCAAAGTATTCTGTTTTTTCAATTAATCAATATAAGACTAATATTTGAATAACAAGCTATGCACAACATTTTTTCAATCTTCAATAATTGTAAAACATATTGCAATCCTCCTCTTAATGAAAGTCTGAATTAATGAATGGATAACACAAAATTTTAATTAGTACCCAGTTTTTGGTTTTTTGAATGAAAAGGGACACTTTTCTTAATAGTTAGTTTGAAATCTACTATATATTTTTGAGCTTTACTTTTTGTAATAAAAAATTTTCTATACTTAATATCAAGAATAAAGGCTGACCACTCCTCGAATGGTAGTTATATTTGGCTCGATGCGATTCTCGATTAACGATCCACAATTAACCTTAACAAACCCCTTTCCAGGGTCTAAATATCATTTACATTAACATAAACTCAAGTCATTTCTCCGGAAGGCGGTTTTAAACTCAAACCACAGTTAAAGAATAATTTCCTCGAGATGATTAGTTGAAGGACGGCTGATAAAACCTGTCACAAGTAAAGTAATTGAGTTATGCTAACATTGAAAATTTTCCAGCATATGTGCCAGCGACATTTAAAGGTTAAAACCGATTTGGAGTGTGCACAATTTATTTAAATACATTTTTTTAATAAATAACTTTTAAAATATATTTCAATAAAAAGATGCACGTAGAACAGGTTTGTCAAACTCGTGGCCTGCAACGTACATTTTTCGACCAGGCCAATATAACAGGACACACTAATATATAATAAAATAAAAAACCGATGGAAATAAAAATAAGATGGGTAGAATTTGCTATATATATATATATAAATATATACATATATGCAAATTCTTTTTTTAATTATACTACTCTTCTATTTATTTATTTATTTTCTGCTATTATTACACAAAATGTGTACATTTGTTTCCAAATTATTTATTATTTTCTTAACACTAAAAACTTACGGGGCTCAGCTTAATATAAAATATAACTTGCGGTCCGTAATATCATATGAGTTTGACATGTCTGATCTAGAACAATAAAAGATGCATTCACACTTCAAAGTTCGAAAAGAATATTTATCCTGTCACACGCTTTTATACTCTAAATCAATCCAAACAAGAAGGATGATGACGTTAAAAAAATTAAACTTGCCCCAATGCTATATTACTCATTCACTTCACTAAAAGTGTAAAGAATTTTTTGTGAGCTTTTGTTGGCTCTACGACTATCTGTTGGTATTGGAATGAGTGTGATATAAATTAAAGAGATTAGTGATTAAAAAGAGTGTGATATAAATTAAAAAGATTAGTGATTAAAAAGAGTGTGATATAAATTAAAAAGATTAGTGGTTAAAAAGAGTGTGATATAAATTAAAAAGATTAGTGATTAAAAAGAGTGTGATATAAATTTTAAAAGGGATTTTATGTGTTGAGAATAAGTTAGAAAAAATACTTTTAGATGCCAGATAGGGAAATAACAAATTTAATAAATTTGAAACGCTTTACTTCAAAGAGCTAAAAATATGTTAGTAAAGCAAATCGATGTTCAGTACAACATTTTTTTATCTTAAGCAATGATACTTCATTAATTACCATCATCTTAAGCTTATATTTTTCACTTCTTGTATCATTTTTAAAATAAAGAAATGCATAGGAACAGGGATGGGTATTAAGTCGATCACGATCGACCGGTGGACCACCAAAACATTTCATAATGACCACCTTTACTAAGACCAAAGATGTACATACCGAAAGAAACATATTTACGGAACACCGACTCCAGCAAGACTGGAGAATCGACTTTTCACAAACGATGCGACTGTGTTTACTTAAGCAAATGATTCGATGAATGTGTAGACACTCACAAGTACCTTCATTGGAAGCGAACAATGACGCTTAACACGTTCACTATCGATGTAGGTGAAAAAGGCGATCAGTGCGATGCCAGCCGCAGAAATGAATTTCTCCCACACGCCGACTGAAGGAGAGAATAAATCTTGATAATTAGATCTTCCCGCGACAGTAAGGGATTGACTATTGATACATCATCCCACTTCTCGCGCTTCCATGGAATTGGGTTCTCGAGTTTATGTCATGTACCACGATGGTGAGGGAATCGGCAGCAGATAATTGCAAGTACATATGCCAGTTTCCGATTCATCAGTTCACGTATGTTCTCTGCACGCTAAATACGTCCAAGCTCCACGGTCTAGTAGTCTCTTGCAGTTGTTCAAGCATTCAACCTGGCAATTTTGGGTTACTTGTGGTTTTGTAGAAAAAATAGTAATCGGTCGCATTTTAAAAGAGGAGTACAATGTCAAAAACAAGTGTATAGAAATAAAACGTACTCTTTTAATAAAGAATGGCCACATGTACACCTCTGGGTGGACCGCAACACCTTAAAAAACATTAGAAGTAGCCCTCACCATGGAAAAGTCCACCCGCCCCTGCATTAGAAAAACGTTGAAAAGCAGTCCAGAATTTTTAAAATTCTCAAACAAGTTGATACCAACTGTTTGTGTAATGGTTCATTAATAATCATTTAATTGTAAGACAATGCTGTGGGTTGTGAATTACTATGTTATAATTAATTTAATCCATCATTGTAATATTTCTAAGAAATTTAAAGCCTAATAATATAAAAAATCAAGTATTCTGTACAGCTTACTTAAATGTGTGTGTGTTTGAAAAAAAATTATAATACTCACACTTAAGTCTGGATCTCCATTCGGTGATTGGTTGCCAAGTAGTTTGATCCATTCTTCTTTTTCACTTTTTAGTCGATTATAATCTGGGGGCAAAGCTAGAAATCCAGTTATTTTTAAAGCACCAAACTCATGCAGCGTCCAAAATTTTTCTAAGGTCTTGAAAAGAATAAGAAATAATAATACTAAATAAAAAAAACATCATTAAATAAATAAGAAAGGTTATTAAAGGGTGTTTTTTTAGAGGTACAGAACTTTAAATTGCAATAAAACAACGATGTATTATTCGATTGACATGAATTTTTTTTATTCGAAAGATAATCTTGTGGCATTACATTTTAAATATGATTTCTGGTATAGGACTGCCACGGCTGGCTCGGATGTAGTCCAATCTGGACGTCCAATTTTCGATGACTTTTTCCAACATTTGTGGCCGTATATCGGCAATAACACGGCGAATGTTGTCTTCCAAATGATCAAGCGTTTGTGGCTTATCCGCATAGACCAATGACTTTACATAGCTCCACAGAAAATAGTCTAGCGGTGTTAAATCACAAGATCTTGGAGGCCAATTCACAGGTCCAAAACGTGAAATTAGGCGGTCACCAAACGTGTCTTTCAATAAATCGATTGTGGCACGAGCTGTGTGACATGTTGCGCCGTCTTGTTGGAACCACAGTTCCTGGACATCCTGATTGTTCAATTCAGTAATGAAAAAGTTAGTAATCATGGCTCTATACCGATCACCATTGACTGTAACGTTGTGGCCTTCATCGTTTTTGAAGAAGGATTCCACCAGCCCATAAAGCGCACCAAACAGTCAGTTTTTCTGGATGTAACGGTGTTTCGACATACACTTGTGGATTAGCTTCACTCCAAATGCGGCAGTTTTGTTTGTTGACGTATCCATTCAACCAGAAGTGCGCTTCATCGGTAAAGAAAATTCGCTTATGAAAATCGGGAACAACGGCAATCTCGTTTTGGGCCCATTCGACGAATCTATGCCTTGCTTGATCATATTTAAAATGTAATGGCACAAGATTATCTTTCGAATAAAAAAAAATTCATGTCAATCGAATAATACAATTGCAATTTAAAGTTCTGCACCTCTAAAAAAACACCCTATACTAAATAAAATGAAGAAGTTTATTTTAAATTACATTTATGTCATTTTTTTACCTGCCATTGTATTTAAAATAAAAGTCATTTTTGTATTTCTTTTCAAAATTTAAAAAGTTAAGTTTAAATGATTCCACTAAATAAACATGATAATCGGTGAATTCTTAATCAATAACACTTAGAGAAAATACTAAAAGTATCTTTCGAATAATATAATATTTTTAAGTAAAATGTGTAGAAATATATATAGTACATAAACAGTTCTTTTAAATTTATCCTCTTGCGGTGTTTTTCTTTGTTTCACATAAATATCAATTTCGGTTTCATCCATAATACCATTTTTCTCTTTGAATCAGGAAAAGTGTAAATGTATTATTTTTTTACAAGCTTGTCGCCAATAACTTACATAATTAGGAACAGCTGAAATATTTCTAAAATATAATTATATTTGTACTCTAAACCAATTTGTGGAATTGGGAAAGTTGATGTATTTCTGAAAAAATATTCTTAATTGTCACGTAAACTGATCTGAAATAAAAGTTGCTGGTTAAAACCGACGAATAAGTTCAAAAGATGAATATTATTCTATTTAGTAATCATGTATAAAATCTAACGAACAAAAGATTGTAAAACAAATTAAAATCTCTATAATGTGAATAACGGTTGTCAAAGCATCAATAAAATGACGAGCAAAGCATCACAGAATTGAATTGTCATCGATCTTTTGATGTAACTTTCACAGCTCTCTCGTGAGTTGTATGTTGCCATTGATATCTCATTTGCACGATTTACAGTTGCCCGATTGCTTTTTGAAAGAAGGCAGTATTGAAGAAAACCCTTTTGTGTGTGTGTGTTTGGTTTTCCACTCATTACAGTACATACGAGAGCGCATTTAGCCTGATGCTGATTCTGGGTACATGGATACTGATTCTAGGCTTAAATGTATCGAAAGAGAGTCTGTGAGAGACACTATATTATCCAAGAAAAAGGGGTAATTGAAATTGTAAAAGTACCATGGTTTTAACAGGAATTATGTTAAACGACCGCCCCCTCCTGTATGTGTATGACAAAAAGCTTCCTGATTGCTATGATGCATAAAGAAAAGAACTTATAGCCCCATGTTTGACTGTTCAGGGTGCAGTTGGTTCCTGTTAATGGACGACAACTTCCTTATAGGGCTCAGTTGATTGACTATTTCGTTGAAAGTGAAGATATTTGCCGCATGAATTGGCCAGTCAAATCTTCTAATCTAACCCTATACAGCATGTCTGAGATGCTCTAGGGCAGGGGTGGCGAACCTTCATGGATCAACGCGCCATTTTCTATAAAGAAGTGTATAATGAGATACAGACGTGCCGCCAAATAATTTTGACTTGTGATTATTAGGAAAAAAAGAAAACTAAATACTAAGAACACAAAACTCTTTATTTACTACGAAAAAATTCCTTTTGCACTTTATAATTGTAAATGTTTTAGTTATGTACGTGTAATTCAAATTAAAGTAACATTAGTGTACCATCTGTTGCAGATTGGATGACAAATAACTTATATTAGGATTGTAAGATATTACTTTTAGTAGAATGCACGCTGAATTTGAGTCATCTGCCAATCGGTTTTTGAGCAATTAATTGTTTTAATGTGGTTCACTTTTTTGACAAGTGGATTTGCGATGTGTTTCGAAATGCACGGACGATGTTCTGCATACCACTATTCCAGAACATAAAACACACACCGCTTTGTCGCCTTTACTAATAATGTCATACTTGTAGATTCACCAAATTTTAAAAATTCTCTGTTACACTTACTATCTTTAACTTCTTATTTTTTTTCGCTAAACTAGCAATGTTATAAATAACACTTAAAATCATAAATATAATACAAATAAACTTTAAAACACAGTTGTGTCAATGAAATCGACTATGATATGCGTAGACAAACTTTGCAATTGTAGTCCACGACACAACTAAGGCAAGGCAATAATAAACAAGTGTGTTCTCCGCCGCCTCATGACCGATCAATTGCATTTGTTCCTAATACTTCATAGTGAACTTTGTTATTTTGAAATAAAATACAAACTATTTTGATCGCTGGCGTGCCCAAAATATTGTGTCACGTGCCATGAATGGAACGCGTGCCAATGGTTCGCCATCCCTGCTCTAGGGATTACATTGATGCATGAGAGGAAGCAAATACTACAAAGACTCCTCAACTGCTTCCTGTAAAGTATGCCGTCACCTTGCGAGAGGGGCCATAACATAGATTCATTTTCTTCTTGATAACGCAACGTAAACTTTGGAAATTCATAAACAATGAGCTTTACTGATAATCATGTGCGCATAAAATGAATTTGGGGTAGTAATCTTGTTCTCTGTGTTATAAATGTATATTATTCATGCCACTTTTCATTAAGATCTGTTAATTTCTCCCTCTCTCTCTCTTTCAATACACACATACATACACACATATATAAAGATGATTCAACAATTTTGGTAATAATAGTTTGTTTATGCATAATATTATTTTTATCCTAATTGCTTTAACTTTATCAAAACTAACAATAACCATCTCACTACAGATGACCTACATACAATTTTACTTATCATGAATCAAAAATTAATTTGTAATATTTTGATAAAGGTATTTAGCAATGTTAAACATATCCTTTTTGAAACAATACTATCCAAATATCTATTTTTGGGAGTATTTTTCTTAATCAATGACAGTGTAATACTCATTTAGTTAATAAAAATAGTGTTACAATTAATCTTATTAAAAATGTGTAAGATACTGTTTGAAACATGACTATCCGTATTAATTTTCTTAGTACTTTATTTTGTAATTAATTTAATGTTATTGATTTGAAATATAAGTTTCTCCTAATATACATCCTAATATATTTTAAATGCCGTACTTATTATAAGGATTAGTCAGCTAACTTAGGTAATTTTTATTCGAATTGAAAGATTTCTAATTTCCCTTTCTACATCTACTCTTTTCTTCAAAAAATTGTGCTGTTTTAAAACAATTTTTAAATATTGTTCTCCTAATTACTTAGCACAATACACTGTTCCTTTTATTGAAGGATATTTATGAAAATTTTGTCTTTTAATGCTATTCTATTTTCGCCATTGTTATGTTTTTAGGGAGGTTGGTATGCTACTCATTGTTACTTTTGGTTATTGACGATTATATTTTACAAAATTATTAATTTAAAATTTTTCATACATTTCAAAAAAAGCAGATTACTGTTTTTTACTATGAGTTTATGGAGTTTTATATTTTAATTACATTTTAATAACTTAATTTTAGTTTCCACTAAAAAAACTGCATTTTCTCTTTTTATTTCAGCCTAGCAGTACAAGTAAATAGAGAGGAAATTTGGCCCTTGAAATTATTCTTAATCTTATAATCTTAGTCCTAAGTCTAAGAATTTTCTATTGTATTACCGTGGTTATTGATATTTGACCTGAACCATCTAACTATATTCCTACACACACGTGCACCTGTTATTAGTTGTTATTAGTTGTTTTCGTCTTAGGAGTACGTGATCAAAACAATCTGGAAATCCTGGTTTACACCCTCACACTGAATTTGACTGTAGTGTAGTTACTCTTAGAACGCCCTTTAAGACATCTTCCTTTAATCCTACAACTTTGACAGAGATGTCTAGACTAGTGTCGACGCTGATTAACATGGCTGCCAGCACATTAGCGCCGTATAGTGTTCAGCAAAAGAATTCCGCTTCAGTCGTGACGAAAATGACTATCTGACCAGTGCGTGGAGGGTTCGGGATCAATGGTTCTAATTGGTCTTTGTTTTACAGAGGCAGATAGATATTATTCGGGATTAATAATATGGATTGATATCTCTTGTGACAGTGGATTGCTTCTAATTTTGTATGATACTCGATAGACTCTCATATTCGGGTACTCCAAACAGGGCCGTTTGTAACCTCCCTGGCGCCCTAGGCGCTTCAAATTGTTAGGCTCCCTCTATTTCCAGAGGACGCCTCTCCTTTTGTTTTTACCTTGTCAGTTTTAGTTCTAGAGAGATTTTTCCATAACTCTCTTACTCTCTTTGTTTTTGCTCTTTGGAGAGTCTTTCTATTATCCACCATCTATGAATCCACCATGTCCTGGACTGGCAATCTCAGCATAAGGAAAGGATAGTGGCATGGTTTGGCCACTTTTGTTCATTTCTTTCTTTACGGCATCATGGAGCCCCCTATTGTGAACTAGTAGAGTAAATTTATGGAATTGTTTGCAGTTATAATACACATTATTATATGAACTGCTATCAACTTGTTAATTATCATCGTTCATCGCCTTACTCTGTATTACTTTTAGACATCCTTATTCTTTGTTGAGTCACTATCATTGTAACTTGTACAATAAATGTTTTCTTTGAGCTTTGATCATTGCAAAATCATTAATGACATCATTGCAATCAATTTACAATGAAATATTGTTTTGAGTGCATAGCAACATCAAACTGTTAAGTTTTTAATTTTCCTTATAGAATGTTTTCCACAGTTCCGTGCACATACACACACAACGCATACATGATTCGCTAGGTGGTGGTTTGTTTGCTGTAATTTTAATTTTTTCTCTTTTTTTGCCTTCAATTCTTTTGCGCCCTAGGCACGTGCCTGGTGTTTCTAAACGGAAACGCGGCATTGACTCCAAATGTCGAAGATCTGGAGCAACAATTAACGAATGTCTGACAGAATATACCACAAGAAGAGACTGAATATTTTTCACTCTTTATATTTACGTGAGCAAGCATGTCTCATCTAGGGGGGGGGTCCAGTTACTGATTTCAGCATTCAATGTGTAGTTGCTAGCTATTGATGAGTCCTAAGGGTTTGAATTTTTAATCATTTAATTACCTGTGTATGAACTTTACACACGATTAATTTCAATATAAGCAGTTTTTTTTCATGGTGCTCTTATTTTTTTCAAAAGAATGTAAATTGTAAAATATAATGCATTCATAATTTATTAGCTCATGTGTTGCTTATAAAATTTCAGTGGAGTTTTCGAAATAGTTCAATTTATTAATATCCGTCTAAGAATGTTTTGATGCTTATTAAAATCCTATGACTGAACATGGAAAGTTTTATAATACTATACCTCAAATGTAATGATTTGGCGAAAATTCTTAACCTATAGAACGCCTCAAAGCAGTAAGTAGTATATATTCTTTTAAACTATATTTGTGTGTGTGTGTGTGTGAATCAATTTAATAACTTCATTGAACTTGATATGTGTCACAAAAGTATGTTTTACTTGCATAAAGATTTTGTGGCATTTGAGATCTTAACTCTTCAAAAACAAATAATAATCTTCTCTCAATGAATAATAAGTCATTGGTGAATTATTATTCATTGACTGGTATACACAAGTTATGCAAGTTGAGCTGGTGGAAATGCTGTATAAGCTCTTTCTTAGTTTTATTGTCTGTGTTATTTTTTAAAACTGATGAAGGAGTCAGAAAAACTCGTTTTAAATGTCAGTTTGTTTCGAAAGCATAAAAGAAATTTTAGAAAAAACTTACTGGTTCACTCAACAGAAAATTATAGTTTTTCTTCCTCACTCCTGTATGATGCACGTGGAGTTGTAAGATGTCACGAGCTAAAGAAGCCTTGGTGTCCAAAATAACATTGAAAGTGCGATGACTTCCAGGTTTATCTAGATTCTGAAGAAACTCTACAGCTTCACTGGCTGTTTTTACCCGAGTAATACCTAATAACTTTAAATGCAATGCTGCATATCCAACTCGAAACATAACTTGCAGTTTCTCGGGTCCTAAGATAAATAAAGCAGAAGGAATTATTTAATCAAACATAAGTATTTACGAACACACACTCACTACAATAAATAGATTCTAAGCCGAGGGAAAAAATCGCAGGATTACAAAATTTGTTATGCTTAAAAAATTGCATTGATGTATTCAAGTTTTGTACCCGCCCATCCGGTAGAGTGGTTAGTGACGCTGACTGCGGTGCCGTAAGAACTGGATTTGAATTCCGGAGAAGACGTGGATGTCTGTAAATGTATAGTGCCTTCACGGCTTGGGGGTATTCTAAATAGTCTTCGAGCCGCAGGTCCTCTCGTGAGATTGGTGGAAGGGGTAGAGAGGTGGGAGGACCTTGACCACCCCCAGGGTGTTCTCCTTCAAAATTGGGGTGGAATCGAGAAAAATCGTACTGTTATCTGCATGGTGCTTAAAGCTAAGGCTAGCGACAGGCGTAAGAATCTAGACCTTAGCAGCGATGAATTTCGTGGACCTCTATCTGATGTCACTGTCGATCAGGTGGCATAAGTAACAACAAGTTTTGTGTCATATTAAGAATTGTTGAAACAATGGGCTACCTGCAAAGTCTATCCTTTTTAAATGGTTTTTTCCCATTCAGCCAAACTGGCACTTTGAGATAGAACAACTCAACATCCCAAATGAACGTCACAGCTGAATAGAATATAAATAGTTAGTGAAATAATGAATACCTTATGCGGGCAATATTGTCGCGCTAGTTCTGACTGAATTGTAATGGCTTATTCCTGAATTTGAGTCCAGAACTATAGCTGCTTAGACATTCAAAGATATTGGAAGTTTTCTCATGGGCGAGGTTCTGACGTCGCATCACATTTAAGACAAGTTCCCATAGTTTTTTACTATTTTATTGTTTACATATCGCGTCATCAGGTTTAAAGTTAAATTAATAAAAGTGAATTATTGTGCTTAGTTGTTTGTATTCTTTCGAGTCTGATTGAATGGCCTCTCAATCACTACTGCGTTTAGATCCCCCGAGTATCTAGTTAATGAGAGAGACTTCCACTTTGATCAACCCGAGGAGGAGGTAACGCGACAATGTTACAAAGGAATTTCCGCTGAAAAGTGACGTTTCATTGTTTATCCAGAAGGAGATAAATTAAATATAAGAAAAAAAAATTACAAGTTTATTCATTGCGAGATATTTTAAGTGATAAACAAGATTTAAGTTTTTGCTCCTCTTAATGTCTTCAGATCTATTCGATAACAATTTTATGAAAAAAATCAAGTTGACCCACAGAGAGAGCTGACACTTCTCCAGAAATTAAGAATGATAAGATACAAAAAAAAAAAAAAAGGTAAAGAAATATATCTTTTTTATTTTACAGATTCTCTTCACGAACAAAAATTGTGTCATTTCCTCCAATATGTAATTCATATAAGTTTAAAAAAAAGATCACATTTTTACTTTTATATCAAAAGCACAATAAATTTAATGGTTACTTTCTTACGAACATTATTTTACACCAATTTAAAAATACTACTCACTTGCAACTTCATTCATAAATAAAACCAGATTAAAATTAGTTGATTAAATCGATGCTAATGAATTAACTAATTAGCTAATGAATTTAATCATTAAATGGTTTGAATTCAAATTTCAGATCCAAAAAGTACGACTTAAATAAAACAATTGAATTAAAATTCTGCAATAGCTTTAAGTGACGCAAGTCATGGAGTAGCGCGAATTTTTATCGCAGTAACAAAAAGCAGTCATGTAGAAACTTTCATTCAAACTAAAGCAGAAGACGAACGGATTTTTTAATGAAAGAATCTTTAGTAATGCAAAAGGCGTTTATAAGTATTTTCGTTTTATCTGGTGTTCCAACTTCAAATTCGCACTCGTATAAAATCAAAATTTGATTGAAATTTATCAATCAATCCTTAATTAATTGTGGTGCACGGGGATTTTATAATTGTTTTCAATAAAAAAAATCCTTAATTAAGCTCTCAAATACTAAAATAATGCATTATCATTCGAAACATGACAATTACACAAAAGAATTTGTTACACAAAGTTCCATCGATACAAGTCTGAAATAAAATAAATAATAAGTGTATAATAAAAAAATAGCTTATTTGGCTGGGACTACGACAAATATTTTAATCTAACTTTGAATAACTGTAAGCACTTTTCACATCTTCTTGGAGTAATGCAAATAAATTTTTGTGCGTTGGCAACTATTCTTTTATTTTTTCCAAGTATCCAGATCATAATTTTTTTATTGCAAATTAATCACTTTACTTTTTAATAAGTATATGCATCGTAAATCATTTACATTGCATGATACAAATATCCCGTATGTATTATATTAAGCATAGGAGAACATTATTGTACACGTATATAAACATAGTAAACGTGCTACTAAAATTAAAATTGCATCAGTCAAATTATGGAACTTAATAAATAGTTCGACATAAATAAAGGGATGAACATGAACTTTCGAAATAAGCAATTGAATAAAGATAACGATGAGGCATAACACTAGAAACTGAAAGTGATAAAAATGAAGGCGGAATAAAGTTATTAGAATGATTACCTAATTGGAAATGATATTCACTTAATATATTATTAATATTCACTTCATATGTTCATGTAATCACATATTATTCAGCAAAAATATGCTCTATTTATGACTGTTTCTTTTAACAAACTTTATAGATGTGGATTAAATTGATATTTTAACACATGGAACAGTTTTTTTAAAAAACGTTTGCATTTTTAGCGGTTGTAGATTTGTGTTGTAGATGTTAAAAAAGTTTAAAAACACGATTATATCCATAACAGATGATAAAGTGTAAAAGTCAATATTACTTTCTGCGAAATTTGTAATCTCTTATAAGGAACTTTCTTATATATTTGGGTTTTGAAAAGGTTTGAATGGACTTTTATTTAATTTAATATAAATACATAAATACTGCACAACAGAGGAAAGATATTTAGATGGTCTACTATGGATAAAATGCAGCTTTTGTGCTTTAAATACTTGTTCCTATTCTATAGTATTCAAATAAAACGAAGAATATTGGTTTACAAAATATCTCTCTAAAACAAAAGAAAGCCATTAAGATTTCAAAATTATACTTTTAAGTTGTTTCTCTTCTACACAAAAAAACATACATTTAAAATAACAAATAACTGAATAATAAATGTATACAAAAAAAACTTTATTTTTCTTAATATTTAATTGATTGATATTTATGTTAATTAAATCCTCATATGTGACCTTGCATTAATAAAGTTATTTAACTTCTTTACACTTTGACATCTTTTAAGTAAGCTACAACTTCGAACAACAATTTCCTTGAATTTTTATAATGAAAGAAACTAGGTGGTAAGCCCAAGATACACATTTTTCTAAAGAAACAAGATTGAATATTCTTAAGGCTTTCAACGTTCTTGTTATTATATTTTACCCTAATATACATACATACATATATATATATATATATATATATATATATATATATATATATATATATATATATATATATATATATATATATATATATATATATAAATTAAGGTGGATCACGAGTACATAGAGAAAAGAAAATATTATATTAATAGAGTAACCTAACTACACGAAGATGTTCTATGGTAAGCAGATTAGAAGTGAAAAATAAATAATAATTTCAAAATTTACTATTGAATTTTCGAAAAAACCAGGAAAACATTTAATATGTAATTTATGATTTTAAACTCAAAATAACAATTTTTCTTCTACAATCCAAATAACAAAAACGATGATTATTGAGAAAGGAGTACTGAGTTGTGAATAATACAATGTACATAACAACATTTCAGAATCCCACAGCTCCTCCTCCCCGCACCGTCGAATAAGTCATATCCAAACTTTTTCAAGTCTTTCACTTTATCGTGCACAGTGGATTTTTTTAAAGTTTAATACTAAAAAGAACCTATTAGATTTACCTGATGTTTTTTTCTTGTAACCATTTAGTACGTGTCTTCTCATCACAATAAATGTCATAAAGTATTAAAATGCTTGTTTTTTTGAAACAAAAATTGCTTTGACTTTTTACTATAAAAACATAATACCTAAATTTTATTGCCTTTGTGGCAGTACTTAACAAGAAAATTTATTTATTTTGTTTATTTTTCCCTTTATCTGTATACCGATAAAATTTTTTACTCATTAGTAGGTTTAGAAATTCTGTAAAAAAATATTTCGATCCACCTTAAGGTATCCGACTACGTTCGGAACCGTGATTTTGCAAAGGCGTATAAATGGATAATATTTATGATATTTAATGTCACTTAGATTAGAAAATGTATATAAAACTGTTTTAAGAATATTATTACAATAAAAAATTAATTAAGTACAATATTTTGACAAAAAATGAACGTAGAATGATCAATTTTCAAAATATTCTCCTTTTGTGAAAAATGCTTCTATTATAATAGTATTTTGCCTGTTTATAGCTCAGACTTTACAGGGGCTCAACCAGAATTTTTAAAATATATAGCTTAGAAGTGGGATTATCCATGTTTTACGACAACAGAGGGGAGCAATTTTAAGAAAAAAACGCCGATAATTGTTTCAATTGGTGGTAACTCTGAATATATATATATATATATATATATAATGTGAACTTTTCAAAAAATCCTAGTTCAGATTCTCTGGAGAAGTCTTTACTTTCTACAAGTGAAATATTGTTATTTTAGAAGTATTTTTATAAAAGGAGAACATTTTGAAAAAAATTATTCTAAGTTTTTTTTTGCCAAAATATTGTACTTAAATAATTTTTTTGTCAAAATATCCAAAAACAACTTTATACATGTATTCTAATCTAAGTGACACTAAATACCATGAAAATTATCCATTTATGCTCTTTTTTAAAATCACGGTTCTGAACGTAATCGGATATCTTAATGTGTGGATGTGTGTATAACAAGGTATAATTTTATAATTTAAGGGAAAAACTGTGAAAGAGTTTTGATACACAAATGAATCAAATATTTATGTGCTTCAAATATGGGCTGTTAAAAAAGACAAGAAATCAAATTTTTTATTTGATTTTATAGTAGAGAGTATTGTTTTTTGGAATTAAGTATCCATTTTTAATAGTGAAATAGCACATATACTTTAGTTTTTGATTCTATTTAACATTATTTACCAACCGTCTCCTGCCAGAAAAGTTTTCTTCCTGGAATTCTTTTGAAAAATGGTTTCTTTCATTGAAAACTCAAATGATTGCATTAACTAAAGAAAAAAATGTAATTTTCCTTATGTATATGCCAACTCTTTGCTTTTTTTAATAAAAATCTTAATCGTGCAAACAGTTTCTGTTTTATTTTATTTGCTTACTAAAATATTCTGTCAATTTTTTTCGAATATTTAGAAGATAAATGCAATTGCACCTGGTTCCATTCATCATGGTAAGACCACATGGGTTTTTGTCAGTATTTCCCAGAAATCCGAAACTGAGATTTCATCGTTTATTTTCGCAATGGTACTGCTTATATTTTGTTATGATAGAGAAGAGAACGCCTGAGTAGTTTCATACCACCACAAACATCATTTATTTAAAAAAAATTGTACTTCAATGGTATTTTTTATTTGTAAATCGCAGATTCTCCAAAACTATATAATTATTAAGAAATAATTTTTTTTCACCGTCGCTTCGTAAACTATTATAAGATTACAATTTTTCAATCTGTGGATTTTGCATATTTTAGAAAGATTTCATTTTTCTTGCTCTTTCCTTGTGCTCAGATTTATTTTATTTATCATTTGTTTTAAATAAAAAAGAATAGATGAATTAAAATTACGTATACATTTAAAATTGATATCTTTCTGTCAGTGGCTCCTTAGCAAAACTGAATTTGATATTATGTGAATTCTATAAAACGAAAATTTTATTTTATTTGACATCAATATCCAAGCTCGTTGACCAGCAATTATTAGAAACACTTTCATTCAAAAGTCTCTCTTACAATATGCTTGGTTGTATACTACATTTGTAAACCACGTGTTATTATCGTTATTCTTATTATAAGTTAAAGAGTTATCTACTATTCGAATAAAATTTTATACTTAAATAATTACTGTGTATAAGAGTTATTTAACATATACCGCTTATTATGAAACATGTAGCCGTCCAGACAGCATAGTAGTTAGCGACGCTGACTACTGTGCCGTAAGGCTTGAGTTCGAATCTCGGTGAAGGCATGGATGTTTGTAATTATATAGAGCTCATGTGACTTGGGAGTACTCTAAATATTCGAAAGTCCTCTCGAGAGGTTGGTGGTAGGAAAAGAGAGATGGGAGGCTCCCCCTACCCTGAAGGACACGGGATCCTCTCCTTCAAAATTATGGGGGGGACGGAGCAAAATCGTTCTGGCACCAGTACGGTACTTAAAGCTGCGACTAACGTCGAATCCGTAATCTATCCCCCTCCCTTGTCACGATGAGTTTTGTAAACCTCGATTAGATGTTAATGTCTATTAGGTTGGATAAGTAACAGTAACAACATGAAACATGTATTGATTTATCATGCATGTTGAACGACGTTTGACTATTTAATAGAGGGGTCGGCAACCTGTGGCACGCGGAACAATGCTCAATGGCCCTCTCGCTACTCAACAAATTTGTTTATTTTTGAGTGGATGGAAGTTGATAAATTTATAATGGATCTTATATTTGACAAACATCTTCAGAATTATGGACATTTAAGGAATTACGAAAAAATCTGAAAGATAACTCTAAAAATAAATTTACATTTATTTTGCAAATTATCGAATGCCATTGCTGTAGAAATTTAATTCTTTCAAGAGAGAAAATTGCATGTGACTGCTTTTTGCTTTTTTGTGTGGGTTCTGTATTTCTAAGTAAAAAAGTTTTCTTCATATGAAAAATATTTCAAGTTCACAAAGAAATTGTTTAACAAATGAATGCACAAAATCGTGTCAAATTGAAAATCGCAAATTATACCTTTGATATTGCAATATGAAAGTAGAGCGGTGCAAGTACTAGGGGTACGCATTAAAATCTTTATTTATCTTTTCATTAAACTATACTGAAGGTAAATACTTATATTTTTTGTTGTCTAATTCTTATTTGAATAAATATTTTTAAAAATCACATTATATATGCAGAAGAAAATTAAAATATTAATTATGAAGAAATAGTTATATTTTACGCTGTTTATTTTTATGTTAAGAGACATTTTTAAATAATCCAAAAACAATCTATAACAAAACTGTAAATCTCTCTCTCTCTCTATATATATATATTATCGACCTATATTCTCTGTCTCTGTATACATTATCTCGGGAATCGGATTATTTCAAAATGTCCCTCTGCGTTGCCCGCTGAACCATATCGGTAGATTGGTTTGGCACACTACAGCTAAAAGGTTGCTGACCCTTGATATAATATTACAATTTAGAAGAAAAACACCAAAGAACTGTTCAACTATAATTGTTCTTAATCAAATGTAGTACGAGCTTTTTTCTTCTGAAACTTGTAAATAACAATTTATTTGAAATAGATTATTTCTATAAAAATGTGTATATTACCGTAAACGTCATCGTAAATGTAGACGAGTTCTTGCCACCGTAAGTCTCGAATCAGATCAAGCATAGCTCTTGTAGTACTCGGGCGAATTCCTACAGCATATCGTGACGTAAGGTCAGGAGCTTTTGGGTCATCAGGAGTTTCCATCAGCTCAGGACTGACCAACGACATGTTGTACTCATTCGAATATGATGCCAGCAAAGGGAAGTATGAAGCATCAGTAGGAGACAAAATGATACTAACTCCTTTATTGAGTAGTCTACAAACTGAAATGATAAAAGTTTGCGAAAATATAAAAATCAACTAAAATTTTAATTGTTTGCTATTAATGAAAAAAACTACAGGGTTATTCATAATTCCTTTTAGGATTTCGAAGTGCTGTAGTATATATAAAAAAATTAAAACGAATACAGAAAAAGGAATATCTGAAATAATACAGAAACAATTCAAGTATTTATTTGCATATCTTTCAGGTGTTCTATGTGTGAAACCTTGGTTATACGGCATACATCAATGTGATAGTCGAGTTCCTGCTACGCTCTGCTCAATATGATGCTATCAACGCCATTGATAGAACGAGTTACCCTTTCCTGTAGTTCTAAATCACGTGGCAAATGGGGTTCGAAAATTTGGTCTTATGTATAAAACCGAGTTTTTGGAAACACGGTAACAAGGAAATGATAATACGTGCTGTCAATAATGTTGATAGCATCACATTGAGTAGGGGGCAGGATCTGGACTATCGCATTGATGTAAGCCGTGTAACCATGGTTTCACATATAGAGTACCTGTAAATTATATGTTAATAAAACTTGAATTGTTCCTGTTTTCTTTCAAATGTTCTTTTTTGCTGTACTTGTCTTAATTTTTATACTATAACGTTTCAATATGAGGGAATACCCCTACGCAGTACAGTCGCTTACAAAGGATTATTCATAAATGTTAGTATGATATTTTTTAAACAATTTATAGCTCTTTTTAAACTAAAATCCCAATGCTTGGGTAGAAGAATAGCTTTTAATTTTCGATATATTTTACATATTAAAATACCAGATGTTGAAATTCAAATATTATAAATAAAAAATTAAAATATATGTTTAAACAAAACATTTTAGTGCTAATTGCCATCAATGCAATAGAATTTGTCTTACAAATATGTATTTACATCAAATATGTATTTACATCTTAACTCTAAATTTAAAGTATGAACACACAAAATTATTAACTAAACGAAAAACTACTAAACATGAAATTTAACTATTTAAGTAATTTTTTTTATGTATGTAATAACAATTTAAACATTCTTCTAAATTAATTAACTTAAATTTTCTAATAGAGTAAAGGAATATTTATAAAGTATTTAATTTATTGTAAATAACTTATATGTTTATTTTAGGAAATACGTACGCATGTATTAATTAGTTGTACGTACGGGACGATATGTTATGAAAAGTATGCTGAGGAAAAATAAGACGAAAAAAATATGTTAGTTATTTAATTTATAAAGAGAAATCTCGAAAACAGTTTGAGGCACAAATTAGCAAAATAATAATAAGTAAATAAATAAACAAAATAAAAATATATGATAATCTTTTTCTATTAAAGTCACCAATATTTTTCTTTAAAACAAAGCACAATTTAGTGTACTTCTTCCTAAAATTTGAAACCCAACATACTTGCTCTATGATAGTAGAAGGCATCTTCTTCTGGTGTTTTCTCCTTTATTGAGATGTAAGGAATTTGTTGTGGACCATTCGATAACGTTTTCCAGAAAACATTATCGATTATCTTTTCGGCAGCTCCATCACCCTCCCTGAGGATAACTCCTGAAATATATAAAATAATTCAACACTTTTAATAATAAAGATGCAATCTGATGTAATACAATTTTCATCCAAACGTTTTTAAATACATTTGTGATAATTTCAAAATTTTGGTACGTAAAATTTCATCTTGACCAATATGAACTTCACCAACACGATTGTTTCGAAAAAAATGACGAAATTTACGAAACTTCTGACACTAGTGCATAATGAAATCATCTCTTGTCCATTTTGTTTGAATTTCAACATTCTTGAAACAGTTTTTGAATCAAGAAATAGCGAAATTCAAAGGATTGTAAGAAAATATTTTATGGGGGATATTCCATAAAAGTCATTAAAATGTGTAAAGGAATTAAAAAGGCATTTTTTTGGATTTTTTGTACCCTTTACCACATTTGTTTATGTTTATAAAAAATATAATGATTAAATAAATTCATGCTCTGTGATAGATTGCTCCCATATATCAGTGATCTTCAAACTCTTTCGACTTATGGGACCCTAAGAATGGAAAAGCATTTTCGGGAAACCCCATTCCGCACACACACTTTCTCTCTCTTAGAAGAATATATATTAAAATACTATTTATAAAATACATCAACATGTGTGTTATAGGTAATTAATGTAAAAACAATTAAAGAAAAGTATTACATTCGTTATAAAAAAAAAATTTAAATAAGGTTAATGTAATTTACTCATTTTTCCCTTGAAAAAACTATCCCGATTGGTAAAGAGTGTTTTTTTCCAGGTATAGAAGTTTAAGTTGGCATTACTTTCCAAGATGGCGACCGATTTAACAGCTGTCAAGTGATTTATTCTCAGTTTGGTTTGGCAATTCATCAAAACGATCATCAAGCAAGGCGTAGATTCGTCGAATGGGCCCAAAACGAGATTGCCGTTGTTCCCGATTTTCATAAGCGAATTTTGTTTAGCGATGAAGTGCACTTCTGGTTGAATGGCTACGTCAACAAACAAAACTACCGCATTTGGAGTGAAACTAATCCACAAGTGTATGTCGAAACACCGTTACATCCAAAAAAACTGACTGTTTGGTGAGCTTTATGGGCTGGTGGAATCATTGGTCCGTACTTCTTCAAAAACGATGAAGACCACAACGTTACAGTCAATGGTGATCGGTATAGAGCCATGATTACTAACTTTTTCATTCCTGAATTGAACAATCATGATGTCCAGGAGCTGTGGTTCCAACAAGACGGCGCAACATGTCACAAAGCTCGTGCCACAATCAATTTATAGAATGACACGTTTGGTGACCGCCTAATTTCACGTTTTGGACCTGTGAATTGGCCTCCAAGATCTTGTGATTTAACACCACTAGACTATTTTTTGTGGGGCTATGTAAAGTCATTGGTTTATGCGAATAAGCCACAAACGCTTGACCATTTAGAAGACAACATTCGCCGCTTTATTGCCGATATACGGCCACAAATGTTGGAAAAAGTCATCGAAAATTGGACGTCCAGATTGGACTACATCCGAGCCAGCCGTGGCAGTCTATGCCAGAAATCATATTTAAAATGTAATGCCACAAGATTATCTTTCGAATAAAAAAAATTCATGTCAATCGAATAATACATCGTTGTGTTTTATTGCAATTTAAAGTTCCAAAGCTCTAAAAAAAACACCCTGTATTAAAATGCTTACAGGTGTGTGATAACTTGTATATTCTACATGTGAATTTGATAAGAAAAAATATGAGTTATTCTAACTTAAACTTAGATTTTAACGTCAAATCGGCTGACATGTCGATAAGCTCTGTTCCCTCTCCTTCATTGGCAAGCCTTCATATTTATCGTTGTACTCAAATAGACTTTTATGTATCAATGCTTAGTATTAACTTCTGAGAAATATTCTGTTACAGGTGTGAAGAGTTTTTCGGAAATTTTCTCTTATACGCTTTATTTATTCATAAATAAAAAAAAATGATGTATCTTCAATTAGAAAACTATTCAGTTTTGAGAAACGTAGTACTAAGAGTGTAAAATTATTTCCTGGAAGCTGTGATTATAAGCAATACAATATTCACAATCTAGTGGGTGCAGTGGCGCACACAAGGGGGAGAGGGGTCCTGGGGATTCTGACCCCCCCAAAGCCCTTGATTTTTTTTCCGATTGATTATAATTCTAAGTATATAGTACGTAAAATTTAATTAAGTATTTGTTATTAATGATTAATTTTATTAATTAATGCTAATTATTTATTCAATAATTAGTTTATTATTGTGTTTTGTTCCCGAAAATCGACAAAATCAAAAGGAGCTTGATACAAGAATGGTGAACTTTTGATCCCGGACCTCCCCCCCTTGAAAAATTTCTATGTGCGCTACTGAGTGGGTGGTACATATAAAAATGTGTTTTAATATTATTTTATTATAATACAATAAGAGTTTAAAATATTGCAAGTTAAATAAAATTTTCAATTTTAATGAATGGGAAAAGCTAACCTTGTTTTGGACAAAAGTCGTTATTTGTAAACATATTTCATATCATATTAAATGCATTTAAAGTTATTAAAATATCAGCCAAATGTGCTCTCTAATACTATATATACTCGTGGTCATACAAACTTCATAGAGAACGCAAATCCATTTTGCATATACATTTATAATTTTTTTTAAATTTTTTATTTTAACTTACGGAACCTTAACTTCGAGGAATCCTAGGGCCCCGTGGAACACAGTTTGAAGACCATTGTCCTATATGAATATTTGAAACATGGGCCAGTTTAAAAAAAAATTTACCACATTGAATCACTTCACCCAATTATTTCCAAACAATCACAATGTTATAAAAGATGAAGCAAATGAATAAAGTATTTTAAGAATTATATTTCATTGTTAATAAGAGTAAATATTCAGGGAATTTTGTGATAAATAATGACATAAAGAAGTTTATTCTTTTTTTAAAAAAAAAGATAGTATTCTAAAGCATTTTTAAAATTGATTCGCATCTTGAATTATCTTTTTTTTCAACCCTTTAACATGCGCGATCGAGTTTATTCGATCTCGTTAAACTGAACAAATTGTGCACAAACGAGATAATTCATGCGGTGTCGTATTTTATGCTGCTGTAATTTTCATATAGTCTATAGGAATTGCAGATTATAATTCAGAGAAATCGGTCAACGTGTGGATGAAACCCAGCAACTGTGATGCGAATCTATCATCACTGGATTCAGGAGAAAACGACGAACTGACGAAGCCGATCGCATCCACCTCGTTGCATCACTGCCCGTGAGGACAGGTAGATTGTACACATGGAAGAAATGGATCGTGCAGCCACATCACGAATCATAGCACAACAGATTCAATCTGTTACACATCATTCAGTGTCCGCTCGTACCATTCGACGCCATTTGCATCAGAGTAGAATGTCCGCAAGGCGTCCATTGCTTCGTTTACTCTTAACTGGAAACCACAGACGTTTGCATCGCCAATGGTGCGATGAACAGCGGATATAGACATTGGAATGGAACGGCATTGTGCTTACTGATGAATTCCGCGTCTATCTGCAAAATCACGATGGTTGGATTCGACTTTGGAAACACTGTGATGAGACGACTTTGGAGACACTGTGATGAGAGGTTGCTGAAGTGTTGCGTTATGCATCGCCACACTGGTCTTGCACACGATCTCTTGTACACACTGCCGGTACACTGAACAGACCACGCTGCATCTCTGAGGTCCTGTAACCCGTGGTCCTTCCATACATTTAGCGCTTGCCATCAACCCTATTCCAACAGGATAATGCATGACCCCACGTGGAACGCAATGCTCAAGAGTTCTTCTTTACCCATCAGATTGAACTGCTTCCTTGACCTGCTTGTTCTCCCGATGTATAGCCAATCAAAAACGTGTGGTCCATGATTGCAAAATGACTGGCCCGGGATACATCACCCGCTGCTACACCAGATCAACTTTGGCACTATTTGGAAGCCGCATGTACTGCTGTATCCCAAGGATACATCAAAAACTTATTTCCTTCTATGCCGAGGCGTGTGGCAGCGGTTATAGCCAAAAGTAGCGGCTACACTCACTACTGATTTTGTCATCATCCACACGTCACAAGGAGCTGTAATTTTAATCGTTTTATCTTTGTGCAACATGTTATTTGCGAAAAAAAATTTCACTATGATATCTCAGATCTTGGTGTTCCATTTTGTGTAGACAGCAGTGTATAAGGGATCACCGTCTACACTCGTGACACTTACGGCGATCTGCCCCTTCGTGATTTCGTAAATTTAGATAAAATTTATGGTAAAATTAAATAAGTATTATATAAAAGAGCATTCTTTCATTTGCTAGATATCAGTATTTTGAATGCATATGATTTGTATTAAAAAAATTGATTTGAAAAATTTTTAGATTTCAGAAGCAAATTTGTAAAGACTTATACACAAAGCTATCATACCAATACAAATATAAAAAAATTTGATTGGACAAAATCTTCTGGAGTTCTACGATTAGTGAAACGTCATTTTCCCTGTTTTGTTCCACCAACATAAAAAAAAGAAGCTCCCACAAGATACTGCACTGTTTGTAGTGCAAAATGGAGTAGCAAAGGAAAAAGGAAAAGAGAGTGGTTATATGTGTGTAATGATTGCAAAGTTGGGCTATGTGCTGCACTTAGCTTCCAAATATATCAGACAAAAGAAAATTGGAATAATATTTTTAAATAAATTCTACTGTTATTATTATTTTTGTTGAAAAAATATAAATAAATATTTTTACTAATGAAAATATGTCGATGTAAAAGTGCTCTTATATGCAATGTGGATCAAAATCCAAAATAAAAAATAGAAAGTTTGATTTATTTTGAATTGTTTTAAATTTTAGGCCAAATCAAGTTTTTAAAATGTGTTTTCTTAAGTGAAAAAATTTTTTTTCTCCTTTTGCTAGTTTTTTATCAAAATATTGTGCGTTAAGGGATGATGTCAAATTTTCTGTTATATATCATTAGAATAAATCTTTAAGTTTCACTAAGATTTTGTTCGGCTCATTTAGTATAATTTGTCCATATTCTATCCATTTTATTATTTTAAGTGAGATATTCTTTTTATTTTCCGAAGAAGTGTATGCTAAGAACGGAAGCTAACTACCGCATTTTCTAATTTTGCGTAAAATGGAGTTCGATGCAATCTGGATGAGAGATTAGTGTTGATAGCAGGAAAAATCGATTTCACTTCCTTAGTAAGACTAGTCGTGTGCACTAGTGTCGCTTATGAAGATTTAACCTGTATTTTACTTTGGTGTTGCTTCCTAATTTCGCCTATTCTCTCTTAGTGGTCATTTGCATTTGCTTTCTGTTAAATTAAAATTTTCAGCTTACATCTAGTCGAGAGGATTACTTTTATTATACCTCAAATGTCTGTAAAAATTATTTGTTAAAAGAAAAGGAGCTATTTACTTCTTAGTCAGAGTCTCATGTATTTAGAGGGCCTTATCAGCTGTTTATATACTTAATTTGATGAAAATAAGGCCGCACATGATAAAATTATATATATATATATATATATATATACATACCGTATTTATTCGAATCCACTAAATCATTTTTTAACAATTCCCATTTTAAAATTGAAGATTATAGTTTTGAAGTTGTTGACAGCTGTGTGTGTGTGTGTGTGCGTGCACTTATATATATATATATTTAGATTCAGAAATTAACAATAGAAACGATTGTACTTCTGAAATCCAAAAGAGAATTACATGGCTAATAGATGTTTCAATGGAATAGGAAAATATATGAAATCAAATTTAATCAAAAGAAACACACACAAAAAAGGTTCTATTGTATAAAAGTCTTTTAAGATCAGTATTAACTTATGCATGGGAAACTTGGTCCATGTCTCGAACAGATGAGAATATGATAAGTATCTACGAAAGGAAGATTTTCAGATTCATTTTTGGAGGAATTCAGGAAAATGGAACATAGCGAAGAAGATCCAATTTAGAGCTCTATCGATCAAATAAGGAATCTGACATTGTCAACTTCATCAAAATACATCGAATTAAATGGACAGGTCACGTTATCAGAATGGACGAAGACCGCATCACTAAAAAAGTCTTCAATGCTCAACTAATTGGCACACGAAGAATGGGCAGGCCAAATCTCAGAATTGATGGCCTAGAAAATGATCTCCTAGCTTTAATAACTAGGAATTGGAGAACACTGGCAGGAAGAAGCTGGCCTGGAAAAAGCTTCTTGAGAAGGCCAAGGCCCACCCTGGTCTGCCGTGCCACTGAGGAAGGATTTATTCGAATCAAAGCCACACCCCAAATTCTGAACAGGTTTTTGTAAAAAAATAAAAATAATAATGTAAAATGGTTAATCTCTCTCGATATCCGATATTTATGAAATTAAAAAAAATAATGTGAAGTAATAAGAATAATTTATTTTTCTTGTATTGAAAACTTTTAAATATGTATACATTCATGAATTGGTCATTGCTCTGACCGTCAGCGTGTCATGTTCAATTTCCCCCCTCCAACGAGTTTTCGTAACTTCGATTCTAAGCCGATTTTCAGTAGCTTTAAAATTGGAGAAAAAGCGCAGCTTAGATTCGAATAAATACGTATGTGAGTTTATTTATGTGTGTATGCGTGGTAAAAATCTCAAGACCTTTCTACCACCTCCAGAGGCATTCTGCATTTTAGGGTAGTTTTTGGCAAATGCTTGGGGTTCATAGTGGTCAAGTGGTTATAGTCACAGACTCATAACCTGAGTGTTATGAATTCGAGTCTAGTGCCACTGATTCATTTAAAATCTATCGAAGCTCATTGTTCTTCTGTTGGTATGGAGTGGAAGTTCGGAGAGGGGGATTTCTGCTCAGGTGTCGTCCTCGTCACTTGACCACGGTTCGAAATTACAGGGCCCGCTAGCAATAGTCTTCGTGTTTCCTTATAGTGCGACATTAATTTTCACCCATTTATCATATGCATATGCATTATGAGGAAATTTTCCTTCCTAAAACTTTGCTTTAAGAAAAATGTTGATGTTGAATATTATTGACACAAATACTTTTTTTTTACCTTTTAAAATGAATCTAATTTAGTAATAATAACTGTTATGACTCAATCATGATGTTATAAGAGTAGCCTAAAAATTGGAGACGAACTTTATTTTTTGGTTACTGGACAAATTTTAAAGCAATGCATTGCATTGTTGTATCGGAAAATCATCTTCCTGTGAAAGTTAATTATTTGTTATTATTTTATTTCCTAATAAATCGTGATTTGATGCTAATGACGATAACACGGGATACAAAATGCTATTTCTATGCATTATTTTTATGATATTCAATTGGAGTTGTTTTTTTCATATAAATGTTTATATCATAAAGTAGTTTTTTTATTAAAAAAATTCCAACATTTCCATTATTTAAATTATTTACATACCACTTTTAAAACTTGTTTAAAATACTTATTACTTAAAATTCCAAGTGATGTTTTTATAAAATGTTTACATAATAATATTTACTTAAGAGATGAATAAAACTGAAGATGGAGCCAGAGAAGGGGGAATCAATACAAGTAGTAACTAAAAATTCGTGAAGCTAGAAAAATACTCTAAGTTTGAATTTTCATCGCAATTCAAATTAAATTATTGTCAACTTCACAAGAAGTTAATGATGTTATATATATCACTTTAGAAAGGAGTGCAATATTTTTGATATCTTTTCCCGGTTGCTTCTAATAATGTCAATAAATAAATAATTTCACCCTTTCTTAGCAAATTTGTATAAGCAAATTTAGAATAAAATAAAACTAAAGGAATCCTTAAAAGTAAAGTAAAGCCGCATAAATATTAATAAAAGTGTTGTTTATGTTAAAAAATATTCTTTATACATGTATGTCAAACTGTTGACCCAAATCCATCTCCATCAGACTAACATTTTAAATTAATGAATGATATTCCCTTTTTATATATGCATACTAATAATCATACTTTGAGCTGTTTCTTATTTGTTTATGCCTTATTTATTCGAATCAAAGCCGCCATTGATTCTAAGTCGCATTCCAAATTCTCAGCACATTTTTTTGAAACAATAAAAAATAGTGTACAATGTTT
This sequence comes from Trichonephila clavipes, assembly GCA_019973935.1. NCBI lineage: Eukaryota > Metazoa > Arthropoda > Arachnida > Araneae > Nephilidae > Trichonephila > Trichonephila clavipes. The sequence continues at coordinate 480,933 of BMAU01018525.1, forward strand.
TATCGATATCCGATATTTACAAAACTAAAAAAAAAATTAAATCGAGAACAAAACGAAGCGAGAAATTAATTTATTTTACCAGTATTAAAAACTTTTAAATATATACACAATAACTTCCAATTTCTCTAATCGTCAGAGTATCATGTTCATTTTTCCCTATGCAGGGAATTTTTAAGCCTTCAATTCTAAGCCGAACTCTATAGTCAATTGCATTGACATGAAAGTATTTTTTTAGTCTGATTTATTTTTAGATGTTCTCCGTTTATTCTTATAATTATAATCGTATAGTTATCCTTCCTTTTCGGCAAATTTAAGAATAATTTTTTTTTGAACGGAATAAAAACTGATTTAGTTCAAATGAAAAGTTTGCTATAAAAATTCGTAGAACCTCAAAAAATATGATAAAAACATAACAGAGACTAATTAGTGATAACTATCAAAACTGACTGAATTCAGAAAAAAGAATTTATATTTTAAAAATCAAGGATTTAGCCGATAAGTAAATTTTTTGAGTGATATAAATTTTTGCAAAATTTATATTTTTACCAATATATTTATGAGCTATTTTCTTATTTGATACATAAAAAATAAGTTTAAGTTAAGCTTTATTTTAGAATTTCATAAGAAGTGCTTCTTTGGTTGCAAATTAAATTTTGTAAAAATGCAAAATGAAGCAAACAATTGTGTATATTAAAAGTTGTAGATGAAATGATTGTTATTAAGATGACACAGTACGATTCAATTGACAAAAATTGGTCAAAAAATCAAATGTAATTTTTTTAGCTTAAATTACTCTTCATATACTTTTCTATAACCTCACAAAATTTGAAAGCTCTAAATTTAAAAAACGCATAATTATGATAGCTGTTACATTCATTTTTATATCCCTATGGCAAATTAAATCTTTAAACTGACTTTTCTCAGAAAGATAAAATAAGTAGTTTGTCTTCATTTCAAATGCTACGGCTATTTTTATATTGTGCCTAGTGCTTTGAATTTTTTAGACCTATTGCTAATAGTACATGTAACAATAGTACATGTAAAAGTTGGTATGCATTTTTGATCAAAGCATTACTTATTTTTTAAAAGTAATTTAACTCCGAATTTTTTTATACATTTTTTAAGGAATTTTCAAAAAGCATAAAATAACTTAACTAGAATTTTTTTATACATTTTTTAAGGAATTTTCAAAAAGCATTCATAAAAGAAGTATTGTACGAATACCAATCATGCTATCGCAAAAAACTCATACCAACTTTTATTATACATAGTTTGACGTACTAATAAATCAAATTTCACACGTTATGTAAATTTTTGTTTGTGAGGAGTAGCATTTTAAAATCACTTCACAAATTTTAAGTATTTTCCTTAAAAAATTAAATGGCCAGCTTTTTATGAAATTTTGAACACAAAATCTGTTTTACATAATATACACACATAGGAGGCAAATAAATAAATTTGAAAATCCTTCAATTGAACATTTTTGTGTAAATCGTACCATGTCCCCTTAGATATTGAATGGCAAATAAAATAGATATTTCCGATGAAAGTTATCGTAAGAAACAAAATAGAGACAATTATTCCGTATTATAAAAATTAAAAAGCAACAAATAGCAAAATAATTGTATGAATAATAATAAATTCCGTCCAAAAAAAGCAATATAAAATCTCAGAGAAAAATGTGCACGCACAATTTAAGAAGTTTTTTTTAACGAAACATTCCTTATAGATATGCAAGAAGAAAATTTGCATTGTAAAATTTTCTGGAATAGTAACTTTCCTTAAATCTTCAAAAGCCATAAAAAATCAATTCTGCATATAAAACTCACTTTTAAAATTTGGGTATGCAGAAATTACTAGCTAACGCTTAAATGGGTTAAAATTGTAAATTTGCGCATTTTAAGAGGACTTGGTACCCTAAAAATCACAAACCTATCGTTTTTTTTTTATTTTCATTTAATCTTATCCTTTGCATTATTATCTTTCGATTGATATATCACTTGTGCATGTCGGAAAGTTAGAAGTTGAATAAAACTTCATTTGAAAACAAGTAGGCAATTCAGCCACACCCCCTTTTAGAAAAAAAAAAAAAAAAAAGCTAAAAAATGCGTTATGATAAAAAAAAAAAATCTATTTTATAAATAGAAATAATAACTATAAAAAAGAATGTGTAGTATTAAAAGCAGAATATTTCCGAGGCAATACAATAATGTAATTTTTCTTCCTTGTGAAATGTGTGCATGTAAAATTTTTAAATTAAGGCATTTTATATTAATAATTTTATAATTTCAGTTCTTATTCCTGATATATTTTTCATACAAATGTAATACTTTAATATTATAAGAAGAAAAACAGCTAAAATTTCTGTCGTGACAGAAAAAAAATTATTTTTTAAGTTTATCTTGAGTTTTCTTGTGCATTTAGTACTCTCTAAAAGTTGATCATTTATAAAAATATGTGGGTTGAAAACATATGAAAATGCAATTATTTTAAAGAAAAACGTATAAGTAATATCTTAAAGTGGTATTTTAAGTTTAATTAAGCTTATAATAATTATTTTTCAGAATTATAAACTTTAAACTGGTTTTTCTCAGTTTGTGTTTTTCGAAACCTTAGTGCATTCAAAATGCTACTCCTTCGACAATTATTTACCAATCACTTCAATTTTTTTTCCTGCGTGTTAAAAATAAAGCATGTAATAAAATTAGGATCCGTTTTGCTATAAACTGAATACTTTTTTTTTTAAAAAAAAATAAAATGTAAGACATGTTGGCTTTTTCGTTGATTTTTAGCCTGTATATCAACATTTTTTTTTTTCTCCAAAACGAATGAAGTTATTCTAAAATAGATCCCTAAAGTTGTTAAGAACATCCATAAGAATATTATAAAAAAATTTCAGGTCAAAAAATTAATTTTTACAAAAGGAGTAGGATTTTAAAATTTTCCCAATTTTCTTCAAAAAATTTTAATTTTTAAAATTGTGTGAATAATATATGAAAATTTTCATCTGGTAACATTTTCTTGAATAGAAATATTGTATAAAATGTTAAAATATAATTTTTAAATACGTAAATAAAGAAGTTTGCTCAAAGGGTGCCAAGTCCCCTTAACATAATTATTTGTTCAGCCTAATAAAAACATACATGAATTAGGCTTTTATGTGAACGGAATAATTATTGAATTTTTTTTAAAAATGAAATTTCAAATGACTTTCTAGATTTTAAAAAGTATTGATATTTTTAATATCCTTTTAAATTAATTTTCATTATTTTTGACTTAGCACTTACGCTACAATTAAAGTCAAAATGAATTATTATATAATTTATTGGCATTTTTCAGGTTCCATAAAAAGCTTTTCAAGTTTGTAAAATATTTTTTTAATTAAAAAAATTCATAATCGATACTGATGCTTCAAAAACATTCTAATGCAGTTTTTGCTATTTCAAAATCAAACCACTTTTTTTTTGTTTTGTTTCTTACACTAGAAGATTATTGTAGATTATTTATTCAACTACTTTTACAAATATTTATAAAGTAATATTTTTAATAATTTGTTGTATTTTTTAAGTAAGGTTAATAGATCTTTAACTAAGATTTCACTTAAATGACCTGGCAAATTATTCCTAACATTAAACAACCAAAATCTTTTAAATATTTGAAAATTTGATTTTCGTAAATTAAATAGATAAAAATATTTATTAGAGAGATTGAAGTTTTATCTGAAGCAAATATTTCTTTAGTCCAATGTACGGCTGAATATTTATGAAAAAAAAATTATTTTTTATATAAAGTCCTTTCTTGAGATCCAGTTATCTGTTTACGATTTGATGGAATTCTGTTGATAGTATTGTTCGTAATAGAACATATTTCCAACGCTACTACATGAAGCATACATACAACATATTTTAATAAGAGACCATTTTGAAACATATTATTCGATAAAATTTAAAATTTCGAGAGAAATTAGTACTCTCTATTATAGTATGATTATATTCAATAGATCTGAATAAATTTACTTCAAAATAATCAGTTTTTTTACATAAAAGAGGAGGAAGATTTTTACGGTTTTAAAAGAAAACAATGCTTATATATATATATATATATATATTAATATTATTTTCGAAGTGGGAGTTTTTTTCTCAATAGGTTCAAAACAGATCAAATATTCTTTCAAGTGCTAAATCAATAAATTTCTTTTTTAAAGCAAATAAATGAATAACGAATTCCTTAGTGTACGTTATTACTTTTGCTTGATTTTAATTTATATTTTAAATTTATTATTTAATGCAGTTATACAATAAAGGATCTGATGAGAGAGACAGAGAGAGAAAATTCACATTCGGAAAATTTGCCCATACAAAAAACCCTTACATTTTCCATAGTAATTCTTTTAAGAAAGCTTCGTAATAAATACCTCACATTATTAATCTGGAGTTAGATTTCATTCAGACAAAAATCAAATTGAAAATTTATTTCTAAATTTTAACAAAGAAGTTTTTAAAACGTTTTTCAAATTGAGCGAAAATGGTTTTATTATTTCTCAAACAGAAATGTTTCATTCGTCTTGCGTAAGAATTACAGGAAAAAAATAATAATTGAAAAAGAAGCATTGAAGCATATTCAAAAATCTTTTTCGAATGTATGTTTCACTTACCGATTCGAACATCTTCTTGGTAACCTGTAGTTAATCCCACGAAAGTAATTAATACAAGACAAATAAACATTCTGAAGTCCCATAAACTACGTTACCGTACTTAACGTTACCGGACATGGTGATCTCGACCTCATGAGCAACCTAATCTTCCCTTTTATCTGATGTGAATATTGGGAACGACGGTCATTTACAACGTACATAGGATGAGGTTATTTGTTCAAAAGGACTTCCTTGGACAGGGAACAGAGCTATACTGTTCGATAGGAAACTTTGTTTTGATAACACTTAGTAATCTTTTGAAAAGATATTGCTTCAGAATAAAAACTGAAGCATACTGAACTCTCTAAATAAGAATTTCACAGTTTCTTGTCGTTAAAAATATTGAAAACGGCTTTAAAAAGGAATCATTTATTAATTTTTGTTTTAAAATAAGTATAAAGTTTTTCATATTAGTGTAGCCGCAATTACAAAACATATACAAAATATTTTCTTTGAATATTTGTTTTTGTTGCGTATTTCCTTCTTTTTCCTATCGACAGGACTAGATTTTTTTTGTGTGTGTAAAGGTACAATTTTCTTTTTATTCTTAACTACACTCATGTCCAAAATTATGGTCACAAACATAAAATCCGTGAAAACTGATAAAATATTTTCTGTGTTGCCATGAAATTTTGTACAGAGACATATTACAATGTCAGAAAGAACACAGAAACACATAACAATAAGGAAAAGATTTTAATTCTGAATTAAGATAAAAGTCACATCAAAAGTGTAAAATCATGAATCAGAGATAAAGCATTTACCTCGGAAAAAGTCTGTCTAATATGGAATGCGATCACTGCGTATTGCTATACAAGCCTTACAACGAGCTGCCATACTATTTATGAGGGTTTTAATAAGTATTTGTGGCAACAGATCCCATTTTTCCTAAAACGGGACTTTTCCTGGGAGGAATTCCTGGGAGGGCTACGCTGAGAAATGGCTTTTCCTAGACCATCCCAAAAATATTCAATAGAATTGTGATCCAGAGACCTCGAGGATCAATCCATGCAGCGAATATCCCCTCCTTCATGAAATTCATCAGCGATGTGAGTTCTGTGTGGCCGCGCATTATCATTCATAAAAATGTAGTCCGTGCACATAACATCCAGAAAAACCTCACATAGGCTTCCAGTTTCTCATTCCTACAGCGCTGTGAGTTGACAGTGCCCCCATCAAAAACGAGCAGCGGTGTACGACTGCGCAACATTATGCCGCCACACACAAGGATTCCTTTGCCACTATATCTGTTGATTTTTGTTACGTAGGAGGGATGAAAGAGAGCTCCGTTTTCTCTTCAGGTGAAGACTTGCCAAGAATCACTTTGTCTGGTACATTTCGTCTCTGAAAAAACACACACCACCATTCTTGTGGTGTTCACGACTGATGTTTTTAGCTCCACGATACCCGGCTTTTCCTGCTGGATGGAGTCAAAGGGACACACCAGACTGAACACCGGGCGTAAAGGTCAGTCTTTGCAGGATGGCTGTAGACTGTTTATCTAGAAATTCTTTTTCCAGACACAGCAGCAAGGTCACGAGCAAGAGGAGGAGCCGTTGTCGGCCTTTATCGTCGTGGGCTTAATACCCAGTAGCGATCCTGTATAGATGTCGATAACCTACGGCGATCTTGGTCAAACTTTCTGGTGACAGTTCAACTTGTTTGGAATTGATTCTATAACCAGGAGATCACTTTTGGACCACTTGTAACCATCAAGCCACCTTCGCTTGAGGCTGTCCAGCTTCAAGCCTGCCACAGTGGCTCTCCATCTCAAAGAATTATCTAAATGATTATGAGAAGTCATTCTAGCTGCAAACAGACTAACTTGTTTGTTTTAGTGCACTATTCTCAAAACTCGAGGCAACATTTCATATGCTCTAACGGTCTCAATCCAGTAGTTCAGTAAAAACTAACGCTAAACAACTTGTTTTTCTAAACTGATGGTTGATATTGTACTATCTTCAAAATATATAAAATACAAATTTTATCAGTTCTACTGGAGGTATTTTAATACTACGACAAAAAACATGTTTGTGACCTTAAATTTGAACATGAGTATACAAATAATGGAAAGTTCTCAAAACATTTTTAAGCTCAGATATTACTACTATATTTTATTTATATTGTGCAAGAAAAAGAATCAACAAGTTTAGACTAAAAATCAGTGGATTATTCATAACTTTTTACAATAATGTGAAGTTTAATTTTAGAGGAAAAAACTGAAGAATTAACAGGAAAAGAGGAAATACTTTTTGTTTTCATTGTACATAACAAACATTGTACATCAGGCTTTTCCATGTTCGTTTCAAATTTTTTAAATCTTTTACAATGTCATCATATAAGGAAGATATTTTTTGACAACTTTTACCCTCTGCATAACACCCAGTACTTAAAGGAATTTAAAGGCAAGGCCGTCTTAAGGCATGCTCCAACTGGCCCAGGCCAGGGCCTCGTCTCAAGATCATGATCCGGATAATTTTAATAGTTGAATGTTATTCCCAGACATATTCTCCGAAAAACTGGGAATTTCAAAATATATGCAAATTGGAAATAGTGGCAAGGTTGCATCATTATGAGGTAACTGTAGTCCGTGTCTAGGCCCAGGCCTACCACCGTACACCAACATAACTTGAGTCAAAAGGGGGCAGTTGGTCCAGCCAGTTGTGAGACTGTAAATCATACACATTGATTTGTTTCGGGTTATTGTTTGTACGAGTATTTAACAACGTATGCTATGTATAGTCTACTTTTATGCATCATAAATGGGGCCTACACTTTTGTAGGGGTCCAGGGTCTCAAGAAGTTTTAAGACATTTCTGTTTAAAGCCCAACCAAAAACAATGCTATTCGGTAGTTAATGCTTTCACCCAATTCAACTGATCTTGATACAGTTTAGAAAGTTATAATTATGAATTTAAATATTTTGATTTGATATGTATATACATGTATAATATGAATGTCATTCAAAGAGTCGATTAAAAATTAAGAATGATTAGAAATATTTTAAAAGTTCCTTTTTATAACAATATGATAAATAAACGTTAAAGGGGTAATTAAGCAGTGTTGTACCTTGCTCGTTTAGTAGCTTTTATATATATACATGTTTCGCTTTTTTACAAATAATTTTTTCGGTTAGAATTCTTTTTCTATATTGTTAAAACAAAATCTAAGGTTGTTGAGATTTTGATTGAAAATTGGTTATTAAGAAAAATTTTGTGACGTCTTACGCGTCTTTTCTTTAACAAGTCCTTTGGGTTCTTTGGGCCAGAATTAATGGCAACTCTTTTCCAATCAAATCCAAGAAACGAGAAGTGAAGAGATGCAAATAATATAGGATAAATATAGGATCTTAGAGTAAGCGTGATGGCAATGTAATGGCAATGTAAGGGCAATGTAAAGGAATGTTAGACAATTGACGTGCGTTGTAGTATTGGATGATTATTGAAGTTCGCTGTTCAAAGATTCAAGTTCTACGTGTTGTGGATAAACATATTGGTGATCGATTAGAAGTTAAAAGTAAAGCTATTTACCACTATAGATAAAGACAAGTTTATTACAGAATAATATAAGGTAGGATTGATTACTTATTAGTATATTTGAAGCTTAGGCGGTTCGATTATTGAGATTGGTCTGAATTATATTGTGTGTTGCGTATTGCGTCATCGTAGATTCTCTCATTAATTATTAATATTATATTTGTTCAAAGTTTAAGTTGAATATCTTAATAAAGTCATTATAAGATAATGTTTGACCCTAGTTCTTTCGTTAATCCTACACCTCTAGCTCACGCTGATGCTTCGAGGGATGTACTTCCAAGGGGAGAAACATCACAATTTTTAAGCGAGTAATTTTTTCCAGCATAAAATAACACATTTCATCTTGAAACATTTCTGTAAATATTAAGAATGTGTTTAAATTTTGAGAGAAGTTTAATGATTTCATTGGCTATAAGTAATCGTGTTTTAATCTGTAGTCGTTTTTTTCTTTTTTTTGCATGCATCAAATATTTATGTATTAAATAATCTAAAATTTGTGCTGCTTGGTTAAAAAAAAACGAGAAAGAGCTTTTTAGAAAGTACTGCGCGACTAATGTCGTATTTATTTTTCAGTGTAATGGAAAGCAACTTTTGTATTTTTAATGTTCTGCCACACATATCAGTAAATATTTAACTGATATTTTTTTTCTATAGTTGTGTTTTCTGAAAGGTGCAATGTTTTTTAAAACCGTAAGGTCTGTCGGGATACGATTTTATTTCAGCATATTTTTTGTCTATTACACAGAAAAGCAACAAACAAAAAAAATTAATTATTGAGTTTTAAAGTATCCAATAACACACATTCGGAACCGTGATTTTGAAAAAAACGTATAAATGAATACTTTTTTGATATTCAGACTATTGTTTTGTAATACAGACAAAATACATTTGAATTGCAATGCTGACAGAAATAGTTTTAAGAATACTATTACAATAAAAATACACTCAGAAACATTAAAAATAGCGACCCAAGAAGGAAGCTAAGTACAATCGCGAAACTTTGCAAATAAGTACAGCGTAATGTGATATGCAAATGATCCAAGTTTTGTGCCAATACGCATGCTCATACACGCTGCGGTGGTGCTACAATCAGGAAGAGGGTGCTATATAAGCCCGCGCAAATTCGAAGATTCATAAACGGGACGATTACCTGCCGATTGTAGGAAGACTTTGGTAAGCGAAAGATGCCAGGTTAACGTGCTAGAAGACATTTCTCACAGTTAAACGAGTTTGAGAAAGGCCTGATCATCGGGATGAAAACTGCAGGCCGGTCGACGCGCCGTGTTGCTGGCCAGGTGGATCGTTCGGAGTGTGCCGTTAGAAATTGTTGGGAGCAGTAGACACGAGAAGGTACCCACGCGTGGGAAACCGGGTCTGGAGTGACAAGGAAGACCACGAGGAGAGAGGATCGAAGGATCGTGCGGCAAGCACTTGTGGACCCCACAGTGACTCGTTCAACGATACAAGCAGGCGTAGGCGTAGCAATTGTACCACAAACAATTCCCAGACACCTTGCAGAAGCAAATCTTAAATCCAAGCGCCTTTTCTGTGCACTCCCTTTAACACCGGAACATCGGCAACTGCGTGTACAGTGGTGCCAAACCAGATCAATGAGGAATGTCACAGATTGGCAAAAGGTTGTGTTTAGTGATGAATCCCGGTTTGTTTTGGGGCCAGGTGATAACCGTGTACAGGTGTGGAGCGGTAAATTCCCCCTACATTGTTTTACGTCACACTGCCCACACAGCTGGTGTAATGGTCTGGGGGGGTCATATCCTATGATAGCCGGTCCACTTTAATTGTGATGCGTGGAACCTTAACGGGCCAACGTTACGTTGATGATATTCGACCCCATATAGGACCTTTCCTAAATGGTCTCCCAGGGGCAATTTTCCAGCAAGATAATGCTCGTCCGCATACAGCAAGAGTTGCTCAAGACATTCTACGTCATTTTCAGACTCTTCCATGGGCGGCCCGTTCCCCCGATTTGTTCCCTGTAGAGCACGTGTGGGATCAGCTAAAACGGCAGATGCCATCGTGTCACTCTGTACATTATTTAGAGTTGGCTGTTCAAGATTTGTGGGCCTATCTGCTTCAGGACAACATAAGGTGTCCAATCAACTCAATGCCTGACCGTGTGGCAGCATGTATTGCAGCTAGAGGAGGTCCAACGCGCTATTGAAGTTGCCCAGTATTTGTGTCGTGTTACATCCTGTATTCGTTTAATTGTCTTGTTTTTGAGATCAAGTGAATCTCTCATGTGTGTCATTATGTGTATTAAATTTTATTTCAATTCGATGCTTTCTTCTTGGGTCGCTATTTTTAATGTTCCTGAGTGTATATTTAAATCCAAATTAGAAAAACAAATGAAGAAGAAATTACATGTTTTCAAAAAATTCTCCTTTAATGAAAAGTGCATCTATAGCAATATTTTCCTTATACACATAGCTAAGTCTTCTCTACGGAACCTGAACGGAGATTTTTGAAATATATAAATTCGAAGATGATTTATTCTGTTTTTTGAATGCATCAGAGTAGAGGAATTTTAATGTTATAATTTCAATTGATCGTAATTCTGGAAATAAAGCGAAATTTTCAAAAATCGTTGTTCAAGCTCTGAAGAGAAGTCTTTTTTGACTATGTATAGACAAAATATTATTATACAAGCTTTTCTCATAAAAGGAAAATGTTTTTAAAATATGTCATTTTTTTTTCGTTTTTGCCAAACAATTTCTCATGAGTAATTTTTTAGTATAATATATAATATGCTTAACACTATTTATATGTATATTACAATTCAGATGACATTAATTGTAAAAAAATAATAAAATTATTCCTTTATACGCTTTTTAAAAACCACTGTTCCCAACATAGTTGAATGTATATTTCAAGAAAAGTACTTTTAAATATATAAATCTAAATATCTCGAAAAACTACAAGCTTTCCATGCGTTTCTGTAAATGGATAAAGGATTTATTTTTGCATTTTACTCTGTCGATTACAATATCATTTAAAAGATGTAAAATAAAAAACAATTATAGTAATTTTTCATGTTTGGCCAAACTGTATTTCTGTGGAAAAAAAAAGTTTTAGATATTCCCATGTCACTTTTTTTCACTCTTCTGAACTTTTAAAAAATTAACGTATTTTGATATCCTGCTTTAAGAAAGAATAACTTTTGCGTTAGCTAAACAAATGTTCAACATTTGTTCCGTAGAAGCCTTTCTTTTATTTGTTTAACAGACTTTTACAAAAATTTTATAGAAAATAACTAAATTAATGCAACGCATTTTACTTTTTAAAATGTTGCAATATAATTATCCTATTTTTAAATATTTTCCTAAGAAAATTTCATTTGTGTGTGAGTAACTTTGATTTTATTTAAACTTCTTTAAAAAAAACTCATAATTTTGCTATCATTTGGCATAAAAGTGTAAATAGTTTTTTAAAAAACAATATTTAAAATTCCAACACTCTTTTTCTTAAAAGTGAGTTCACGAAGGAAAATCATTTGAATAATAATGAGTTGAAAAATCACTCAATAATTAATAAGGCACCAACTTAAGTAGATAAAAATGTAACTTTTCAGCGTATGTTTATGTGCTTCTTCATCGTTGAACTAAGAGATAATCAAAAGCAAGAATGCCGAAGGATTTCTTCGCCGAAAAGCAATAGTTTTTTTATCACTTGTTACGTAAATTTACAATAATAAAATAAAAAGAGAGATTAGCCACTGTGCTTTCCTTCGCATTAATGAAAAAGTTTTTAATTCTTCCAGATTGATAATGATCACGTGAACATAATTAATCATGTTCGGTTGGCAGTTTATATCTTTTATCAAGATCTGACAACAATACGGTGTCTTAAAAGCAGTAAGAACTTCATTGTATAGCTTATTTTCGTTTAAAGAGAGAGAGAGTGTGGGATTTTTAAATCTGAAACAAACTTTAATATTTTTCAGTGTTCTAATATTAAAATCAATCAGAGTGGTTGTAAATGCTACAGGATGTTATAAATGTAAAATAATTAAATTAATAAAATAATAATAATAATATATAACCCCCACTTCAATACTAATTTTTAAAAAAAATGAAAAGCACACTATATACTCAATTCTTTCATTTTTAAGATCCGGCTTGGAGCCCAAAACCTTATTTTGCAGTGGAGCCCTAAGATTCTCCATTACATCAATGCTTGCTGTTAATCAGTGGTCTTCAAACTGTTTCAACTCATGGAAACCCTCTAAATTGAGGGTGTTTTCCACTGGCGTAGCCAGTTCTGAGTGGGGCCCTGTATCAAAATTTCTTCGGAGGCCCTTTTATAGGTATGAAAACCCTGTTAGTTGGACTTTAGTTACACATCTTGGGGCCCCTGTAGATTGGGGGCTTCGTACCATTGATACGGCGGTAGCTACGTCCTTGGTGTTTTCGTGGAACATCTAGAACTAGAAAGTGTTTTTGTGGAACTCCTTTTCATATACATACTTAGCAGAATATATCTCAAAATAATATTTAAAATACACTCATGTCCTTAAATTAAGGATAATGAAGTTCAGGCAAAGAAAGAGACAGAAGCAAAACAAATTTGACTTATTTGTAAAGTCTATTTATTAAACAAAAGGTAAACAGCAAAAAAAAAAGTATATGTTTGACATAATTAATAAAAATTGCGATTTTTACTCCCTGGAGCAAATTTCAAAAAAGAACCTATTTACAAAAAACAGAATAACATAGTTAGTATGATGGTTAATACGGAGTATGTCTCCCGGACGATGCAATACAGGCCTTACAACGCCAAGACATGCTGAGTATCAAATTATCAATCTGATCTTATGGAATATTACACCACTCATCAAGCAATGCCCTCCGAAGTTCTGGTAGACAGGTGGCAGGGGTTGACGGGCTGCAATTCGTCGACCAAGCATATCCCACACATGCTCTATTGGATTCAAGTCCGGTGAGTATGCTGGCCAATCCATACGGGTGATATCCTCCGATTGAAGGCATTCGTCTACAATGTTTGCTTGGTGAGGACGGGCGTTGTCAGCAATAAACAGAAATTAAGCACTTATGGTGCCCCGAATCAAACGTACATGTTGTTCCAGAATGACATCCCGATAGATGTGGCCTGTCATCGTTACACTCTGAACATGCAGGTCTGTTCTAGAACCAAGAATAATTCCTCCCCAAACGAGCCATCCTGCACCACCGTAACGGTGTCGTTCAAGGTGTTCTTTTGGTGGTAACGGGTACCTGGCGCTCTCCATATTAAAGCCCGGCGAGAATCAGACTGCAAACTAAATCTGGACTCGTCGGAAAAGATCACACAAGACCACTGTTGTGGTGTCCGCAATGCATGCTTTCTACTCCAGGTTAATCGCAGGTGACAGTGAGTTGCAGTAAGTAGAACACATCTGACAAGCCTACGAGCATATAGACCAATGTGCCCTAAGCATCTGTACACGGTCTGCCTTAAAACTGTCGTACCGGTAGCTGAAGAGAGCTGACGAGACAGGTCTGATGCTGTGCTCCGTCTGTTTCTTTTGGCAGTAACTGCCAAATATACCGGTCCTCATTGGGCGTTGTAACTCGGGGGCGACCTGTGGTGTAACATCTACTCACATTACCATCATCTTGGAATCGTTGCCACAGCCTTGAGATGACACTCTGGGCGATTCCAAGTTCCTCGGATACTTCCAGCTGGGCACGTCCACATTCCAGTCGTCCAATAATTCTACCACGTAAAAAATCATCCAAATATTTCTTGCGGGCCATAACTATGCGGTTATTGCACTGAAAGGCTCTTAAAACACTTGTGAACATTTTTACTAACTAAAATTAGATGCTCGCGGGCGCCGGCGCCTATTCCCAGAAGGATGGGAGAAAAAGATATACCATGATGAGAAGGTTGATCAAATCAAGAAAACTCCCACGACAAAACGGGGAGGGAAGACGTACCCCAAAGCACGAACGCTCTATCGAAGCAGAGCGCCGGCGGGGCGAGGGGAAGAATGCAGGAAGGAAAGCGGGACGGCCGAAGGCAGTGAATCAAGGCGGTGAGATATCACTCAAGAACCCAGAGTGCAGCTAAATCGTGTGCAGTGCAGCTAAATCGTGTGGTTAAGAGTGTGAAAAGAGTGTTTTTTGTTGAGTCATGGGGGGCGGAGCGGGTTTCTCCACTTCGTTGAAGAGTATGAATATTTAATTTTAGGATGAGGATACGTAAACAGTGTTTGTGCTTTGATAATTGGATTGTCATGAGATTCAATAGATTTAAAGACATTTCTAGAGAGTTTAGTGATGTAATTAGAAATCGGCTCCATATGTAGATCGTTGTGTATCGCGTCATTTCGGACGTACCAAGGTGCGTTCGTCATGACGCGGAGTATCTTGTTTTGGATTACTTGAATCTTTTTCATGTGGGTGGCGGCTGCGGCTCCCCATACGGGTGAACCATAAGTGATAAGCAATTTTACTTCTTTGCCACCATTCCTTATATACCTTTCTCTTACACTCTCGTCATTGTGACGCACTATCGCGCCATCTGGTGTTTTCCTGTAATTTGCATATTCTTCTTCAAGATGTGTGTGGTAATTCTACAGGTGAAATTTTTATTTTAGAGTTCAATTTCTGTGTGATTCTGAATTATCCTTAATTTATGGACATGAGTGTAGATTAACATGTTATAGGTACTTTATGTAAAGGCAATTAAAAAAATATAATTTATTATTAAAAAATTCCAAACTAATTTTTTAGTATAATTTACTCATTAATAATACTAATTTGTAATCAAAGCTTCACCTACTCATGCATTACGTTTAGTAACTGAGATATGGGTTTGCTTTTTTTCACACAAATTGTTGGTCTAGGTCCTTTGAGATTAAATACAATTGCATTTCATATTCCGAATTTAATTTGTTTTTATGCTTTGTTTTTGTAGCCACTCACGTTAAGAAATATATTTCCTTTACACACACAATGTTTTGAATGGCATTAAAATATTTATAGCTGTGTCAGGAATACTGTGCATTTTGCATGAATTTGCTACCTAAAATTTAAGAGCTGTTCTATCTTAAATTTAGACCGTAACATCTAATCTGTTGATATGTTGTTTCCTCTCCTTCATTATAGGTGTTTTTCCCACAAATGTAAAGAGGTACATCTTCCATTAGAAAATTATTTAGTTTTGAAAGACATTGTGGTAACTAACGAGTATAAAAACAATGGAATATTCTCAATCTAGTAGGAAATATATATAAAGATAAAAGAGGCATTTTAATATTCTTTTATCATATTATAATAAAAGTTTAAAAAGTGCTGCAGAACAAAGTTATATATAAATAAAATTTTCAGTTTCAATTGAGAGAGATAGGATGTGAACTTCAGATATTTGTGTGTAACTATACAAACTTCATACAGAACGTGAATCCATTTTGCATACATATTTATGTCTCTTTTCGATTTTTTCAATTGTAACTCTTGGAACCCCTGGGTATGGCTCGTGAAAGCCCAGGTTTCTGCGGAACACGGTTTGAATACCACTGCTGTACATAGTGGGTCCAAAGAACGACGCTGAGAAAAAGGCAGAGAAGAAAGGACCCCCCCCTCCTCTCCTGACCGGAAGCCTTCGAAAGTACAGGGAACCTAAGAAACGCAGAGGAGAGAGGCACCGTTAGTGTCTTGCCGTCGAGGTGGACGGGGGATACTCGGATGATCCTATAAGAGATAATAACGATAAGGATGCCGCCCACTCAGTTAAACCATAAGGGGAATAGGGCGTACCGTAAAATCCGACGTATAAGACGCACCGCCGTATAACGCGCACTTATACTTTCAAGCTGCAGTTTTTAATTTTTAGGTATATTCACCGTATAACGTGCACCCCCTTTTTTTTAAGAAGAAACCTGAAAAGTTTCTTATGGTTCGGAGTCATTTATTCGAGATACACTATTAAAAGCTTTAGGGGAATATATATATATATATATATATATAGCATACTTCTAGAACAACAACCTTTTAAATTTATAAGAAATGTAATTTAATGTAAAAATAAAAGTATATAGTTCTCGATCTACACTTATGGACAAAAAAAATTAGCGCACCAAGAAGGAGTCCTCAAAAGGAAACGAAATTTTACATACGTAATGATTACTTTGATATAAGTAAATGATTAGAAAATCAAAGAAAAAAGATAATTAATTTCAGAGAAAAAGGCAAAAAACGCAGGATTTAATACCCTGTTGAACCCCCTCTAGGGCGAATGCACGATGCGATACGATCGGGCATTGAGGCATCACTTACTATATGAAACAAATTTCCTTCCTTTACTTAATCTCCATATTCATCTTTAAAAAATTTAGAAATTTATTACCTATATTTACATTTCAATGGAAACTGTAATTTCATTAATTTGTAGCATTATCTTGAAATTATTTTTAGATATTGTCCATCTCTTATCCCAGTTCTTTACTTTTATATTATATATATATATTATGCTATACAAGCTTTTTAAAGTAACTTCAAAAGTAATCTACATTGAACAAACTACATAACATCAATAGTTGAAATTTACGAGTCAAATCATAATTTTATGACAACTTGTCAATATCCGAAATAACCTCCTTTTGTACGTACTTTTTCAACTAAGCTGGAAGGTTGTAACTTTTTACCTGTGTCAGTGTAGTTGACCCAGCTCTTGTAAAAATTTACTCTAGGCCTTATGAAATATTTTCTATTTAGTTCATTTTATATATTATAAGTAATTAATTATTGTAACATTCGTATTTAGTTCATCCATATACCCTTTTTTTTCTCATTGTTTAACAATCCCCACACGACCAATATCTTGATTCCATTTCAGATTTTGAAAAGATTAAAACAAATGAAATAATTCTTAAGTTTCAGTTACTGTTTTTATTTACATGTTATATTGCTCAAAATTTTTCTATGGTAAACAGGATTTACAAGAAGTATTTATGTGTTCTTTCCAGAGAAGTGGTTGCATAATGCACATCTAGTAGGAGTATTTCTTCTTTTGCAGCTGGTAACTTTTGCTTAATGTTACTGAACTTGCTCCTTTCTCTCCCAACATTTTCTCTGGTATATAAAAGTAAAAAGATGTCTTTTGAAAAACTTATATGTTCATTGTATGGTGGATTGGTATCCATAAAAATAAAAACTTTAATTGAAGTTAGATCAGTTACATTATAAAAGAAACATGCCTCTCTCTCTCTCTCTCTCATCTTGTTCTTCAAAAGTGTAAATGGCACTAGTTTATCCATTGTATTCGCTTCATCTTTAGTTTGATTATAGAACAAAATTATGTCTTTTTCCCCCTCTTATTCTTATGAAATCCTTTTGCCATGATACAACATAATATTTTTACTCTTTTTCTTTTTAGCACATACAACACAAGGATCTTTCTGGTTCTTAAATATTTGACTGTTGAAAATGTGTGCTTTAGATAAGTGATCTGATTCTTTGGTTTTATTCAGTTCATCGTGATTTATTTAAAAATAGATCTCAAAGCTCTTATATAAGCTTTATCTTCCCTTCAATAGGACTACACGTTCAAGATTCTCCATATTATTATAGCACTACGAAATTGACAACAAACATTGTGCTCTCTAGACTCGATTCAATGTCCTTCACCTCCTTACAAGAAGCAACCCTCCCCGGAGGTGCAGAGAATGGCACCAAACGCTCAATCCGCCACCAACAGTAACCAGACATTACACGTCACTACCAAGATTATAGTTAATTGTAAGTTATAAACATACATTTGAAAACAACCTGACTACTGTGTCTCGATTTTCTCTAAATTGCGCTTTTGTGTGTATGTAGTAGTGCAATTACTAGGAAATTTTAAAAAATATTGTTTATACCCTATAAGTAAATATAAGAATTCGACATATTCACAAGAAAAAAGTATTTTCAACAAATATCCAACACATGATATACGATAATGGAAAATACAGTTTATGTACAAAGGAAAAAATTCATCAAATCAAGAGCAGTAAAGGTGACCGAATTGTTCATTTTTGCTTCTGCAGTTCAATGTTCCAAATATAGTAAAAATGATCCATTCGAAATAAATAAAACTCTTTAACTGAAACTAGGACGTATCGCGCATTTACACGTAAGAACATTAAAAAAAATTTTGCAGTCTAAAACCTATTTAAATCAATCAACGAAAGCAGCAAATTTTCTATCATGTGTCAAAAACACATAGTTGAAATTCGAATTGAACAATTCTCACATAGAGATTCATCACAAAAAAAATGACAACTTTAGCAACATAACTTATATCAGAGGCATAAAAGTTCTGAATGATTTCTTGAGACATTTCGTTCCATATTTGCTGTAACCTTGCCTCTAGTTCATTCAAACTCGTGGGATGCCCAACTTTCCTTCCCAAATATGCTAAAATGGAGACAAATCTGGGGATCGTGCAGGCCAAGGAAGGGTAGTAACAGTGCAGAAACTGTTCTGTGACACCCTTGCCGTGTGAGGCAGAGCATTGTCTTGTAGAAAAACGGCTCATGGGAGCCGTTGCATGAGTGGCAACACATGTGGTTGCAGGATGTCATGGACATACCGCGGGGCTGTCATGGTGCTACGGGTCAATACTAGGGGTGGCCGTGTATTGCAGGCAATGGCTCCCCATACCATCACAACATCCGTGGGAGCGTTGTGTCGCTGTAAAGCAAAGGTAGAATTGAGGCGTTCAACAAGGGGTCTCCACACACGAACACGATTGTCATCACTGCTGAGATTGAATCTGGATTCGTCGCTAAAGACAACCTGGTTTCATTCCGCTGCCGTCCAGTTTCCTCGTGAGCGGCATCATTCCAAACAGGAGGCGTCAATGGCAGCACACGTAATGGACACCGTGATCTCAAATGTCCTTCAGCCAGGCGCCTTCGTATGGTTCAAGAAGACACAGGTGACCCTAGTGAAGGTGCTACCTGTGCCTGGATGGCGGCCGATGAAGCAATTGGCTGTACGCGCGCATTTCTTACGATGTGACGGTCTTCTCGACGACTGGTCTGTTGAGGGCGTCCTAAGCCTGGTCATCGTGTAAATGACATCCCTCGGATCCACTGGTCCCAACACAATCAGAGCGGCCTAATTGACGAGCTACTCGAATAGCTGACCACCCAGCTTCCATCATGCTGATGATTCTCCCCCTCTCATACTGCGACAAATGCTCATATTGTCTTCGAAAGTGGCGTAATGGCATGTCTACAAAGGAAGAGCTTAGGTAGACATGCCATTACGCCACTTTCGCTGGATTGAATCGGTTCTGCTTACTCAAATATGCTTTGGTTACCTGTTTTATATTCCACGGAGAACGACGTTAAACGCCCTCTACCGGCTATAAGTAATTTCGCTATCACGCTACATTTCTAATCATTTGCATATCTCCCCGACATGTACCTTCATGCCAAGTTTCGTTAAGAGATCCCGCAATTATTTCTTCGAGCGCAAATTTTTTTGTCCATGAGTGTATATTCAAATCTAAACCAATTGCGTAGAATATTTTTTACGCATAGCAACCCCATTGTCCAGGTGGTAGGTAAGTAGCCATAGTAGGCTGTCTAACGGAGTGAGTTATCGCTAATTCCGATTTTTCCACAAAAGAAAAGAATTAACCCTCTGACTGGATGACCCGCTAATTGAATTTCACTTCGAAAGCGGTCTACTTTTTCAAAGCTAGCTAAGCCAAAAATGTTCCGATAAATTTCGCGAAATGCTTCAAAAATGCACGGCAGTTTAATGCCTTCCCCTGTTAAAGCCGCAGGAGGTCCTGAATTGGTTTTGCAGGGGATGATTTTATTGCTTTTCAGTCTATGTGTTCTTCGAAACGGGAGGTTTCTCATTCACAGCTGTGGCCTAGGGCGAGGATTGTGAAATGTGGACATTTTCTACACTTCACGTCCAACAGAAAGTTCACCCAATTTATTGCAAATACATATTTCATATATTTGGAAAACTTGCTCAATTTCTGATCTAAAACCAATTAGGTTTTAAGAAATTTTAATTTTCTGAGTTTTGAATTTAAATTCGGTTTCATTTTAAAGCATTTTTGCATTCCTAGATTGAATTAATTAAAAATATTTTTTAACACAATCCAATATTTCGTGTGAAACGGTAATTAACTACAATTTTAGTTTCTAAAATCATTTCTGTTTGCTCCTGTTTTTAAGTTTTTGAGTTTTCTCACATTTACTTAATTAAGATTGATTTAAAGACCAATATATTTTCTGACACATAGTTTATATAATTTAAAAGCTCTTTACTTTGTTTTCATTATTTTTTTTTCCTTTTGAAAAATGCCATGACCAAAATGTACGCAGACTACTGTGATAAATAATACTTGAAAGGGATGGAATATGACTGAAAATGGTAAATCTAAAATGCAGCTTTTTCAGGTAATATTACAATTAGACTACAGAATACAAATGTTGCAGAATGAACTATAAATATTTCCCTAATGTACCACAAACTACATTATAATAAATCTATTGTAGTACTACACTGCAGTATTTTAAAGTCATGCAACAAAAACTTAAACTTGCTTAACTGCCACGATGGGGAACTGAGAAAAAAATAGATATTGTTTACAAACTTGGTGATTTCTGGATTACGTTTGTATAACTACTAATTTCTATATAAATATTTTGCATTTAAAATTCTTGTGAATATATAAGGTTCTGATAAAAGTGAATAATTGATCAAATTAACAGTTGTTATCAATGTTATGTCTTAGAATATTTTGAATTAAAAAAGATATTTCAGTCATATTTATTTCAAGTAGAATTTTCATGTAGAGCATAAGTTGGATAGTAACAGATTGAAAAATTAAAGCTTTACAGGCAATGGAATTTTTTTATGCCTTTACAAATTTTAAATATGTTTTCTCAGATTTTTAATTTTGAAGATGAGAGAGTGTTTTCTAATCCCTAAGGCGTTTTTTCTGTTCAAGATAGAGTCTTGAAATATCTTGTAAATGTTCCCTTACATATGTTCTATAAAAGTTCATATGGATTTAGGTCTGAGAGCTCTAGTTATTTTTTAAAAATATCTTAATGTTAATATTTAAAAAAAGTTGGATTTTTTCCAGGTTTAGCCATAAAAATAATTATTAAAATTCAACAAAGAGATATGTTTTAAATTTTATACTTTTTGTTTCCAATAATCTAAGAAATATTAATCACTTACAATAATTAAATATTTTTAATAATTTAACATTTTAGAAAAGTTTTAAAAATTTCAAAATTGTTCAATGCTTTAAAATTGTGAAATAATGGCTTGTCAAACTAACCTATTATTTTCAGAATCAATATAATAGTATAATTTGAATATAAAACAAAAATTAATTTTACTGTGACAAACTGTTTACGACTTCTACTCATATTGTAAAAGAATGAAAGATAAATATATAACATAGTGGCAGTAAAAAACACATTCATAATATGTTAAAATCCTGTCCCGATACAAATTTCAATGCATTTTCCAAACTGTAGCTAAAAACAATTATATGTTTATTAGGACAGAAATTATTTATATTTAGATATATATTTCCTTATTAAGTACATAATGAATAATGGCAAGATAATTTGTAAAATCCTGAAAGATTTTAATGAAGAAAAAAGCCAGACATAATTTTAGATAGTTAGAAATTTAATTATATAATACACAAATATGCATGTTTTAAAAGAAATAAATTGGCTAAGAAAATGAAATTTACTAAAATTTTCCCGAATAAAGTAAATCAGATTTCATCCTCAAATACATATAATTGTAAGAAAAGGTTTTATTCAATTTACAATTAGTTACAAAAAACCTTTTATAAAAAATAATTTTAACAGGTATAAATAGCAAAAAATATCAAAGAAGTATGAGAAAGACACATACATGTCGTTTAGAGAAATGTCACAGTGTGATATTTTTCGAAACACGGCACTGCACACACACAGTCCAACATTACAGTCTTTACATTGAAAACGAGTTTTTGATGTTTAACGACTAAATCGTAAATATAAGAAACAACAGTCAAATATCACGAGTGCAGACGGCGCTCGCTGATATTTGAGTGAGAAAATTACAGCAGCATAAAATGCGACCTCGTTTGAATTATATCTAATGTGCATATTTGGAACTGTTTAGCGTACTCGAATTAACTCAAGTGCACATGTCAAGGGTTTATATTGCCTTCTAAGTCAACACGGTGGCTACTGACGAGCGACTACGTAATTTTGAACCGCGGTTAAGTGACGAGAACGATACCTGAGCTGATAACTCCCCTTCCAAACTTCCACATCACACCAACGTGAGGACTTTTGACCTCGACGTGTTTAACGTGCATCCGCTCCTCTTCAACGCTAAACTTTTGTGGTACCAGGGCTCGAACACTGGACACGAGTTCATAACCATGACCATCAGGCTACCGTGGACGCAAAAGAAAATAGCAAGTTTGAAAGAAATGTAATGGAGAAGTATATTTGAAGAAATAACTTTAAAACTTAACGAAAAACCAAAATATCAAAATTTATTTTAGGAATAATAGTGAATATAACTTCGTACACCTAAAACCACTTTACTAAGTGTATTTTGAAAGTGAACGTTTCCCCTTTTAGAGAAACTTACTATAATTATATCAAATTCCTTTCATTTTGCTCTAAGGGGATCCCCGAAACAACGTAATTTATTTGAAACACAAATTTACTTATGGTTGAATCTAATACAATTCCTTAAAAAATGCATGAAAACCCTTTTTTATCATATAAATTGTGTTTGAATAGGAGATGGTTAGTTAATAAGAACATTTAAAACGTGTCGGCAATCTATGGACCTGTGGGCACGTGGTACAATTCTTAGTGGCACTCAGCACTACTCTACAAATTTGTCAATTCTTGAGTGGATGGAAGTTGATAATAGACCTTATTTGACAAACATCTTCTGAGTTATGGACATTTATGGAACTACAAAATAATCTGAAAGATAATTCTAAGGATAAATTTACAGCTATTTTGTAAATAATTGAGTGTTATTGCTAGGGGATTTAATTGTTGAAAAAAGAAAATTGCATGTACTCTGCTTTCCACTTATGATTCGGCATATCAAAGTAAAAAATCTTTCCTAATATGAAAAATATTTCGACTCCGCAAAGAAATTGTTTAACAACTGAATGCTCAGAATCGTGTCATGCATTATACCCCTGGTTTTGCGATATGAAAGAAGAGTCGTGAAAGAGTTAATTCGCATTACAATTTTTATTTAACTGTGATGAAGGGAATCATTTATATTTCACTTTGTCTATTTATTATTTAAGTAAATATGTTGGAAACATACATTTTTAATTTTTTATCTTTGTTGAAGAAATAGTAACATTTTATATTGTTTATTTTTATGTTAATAAATGTATTTTATTGATCTATAATTAATATAAAATAAAACTGTAAATATAAATTATTTACCTCTATTCTTTAAATCTGCAAATATTACCGTAAGAATCGAAGGATTTCAAAAATTTCCTACTATGTGGCACGCTGAATGATACTGACAGATTGGTTTGGCACGTCTTAGCTACA
Organism: Trichonephila clavipes; assembly: GCA_019973935.1. Taxonomy (NCBI): domain Eukaryota; kingdom Metazoa; phylum Arthropoda; class Arachnida; order Araneae; family Nephilidae; genus Trichonephila; species Trichonephila clavipes. The sequence continues at coordinate 504,757 of BMAU01018525.1, forward strand.
CAGTTGCCGCCCCTGATTTAAAATGTTGGGTAAGATAACCATTATATTTTTAAAATTTTATAAATATACAAAAGGAGAGTATTTTGTCAATACATGTTTTAAAAGGAGTAAAGTTTACGAGAACGAAATATAAAATTGCGTTAAAATTATTGGTACTCTATCAACCGTACTTCTTTTTTATATATATATATATATATATATATAAGAAGTACGTCGATAGAGTACCGTAGTTACTGCCAACTCCTGACAATGAATTGGAAATTAAGTTCACAATTCATTGTTATTAAAATATATAAAATTTTACATGACTTATTTTTGTATTTGTTATTTTTATATTCCTTACTGAGAAAGCAACAAATGGGAGTTCATTACCTGCCAAAACTGCAGAGGCCTGGTTGTTTACTCCACAAGCTCCTACCTTATGCTTACTCTGCCCTACTAAGTAAAAATGCCGTCTTCTGCTCGTCAAGATGATGGAATTGCAGATATTGTTTTCCATATATTTTAAATATTAGTTTTCTAACTTCTACATCAGCCTTTTAATAGTCTACACTCCTGCAAAGAAGTCTGAATTCAAAACTATAAAAACATATTATTCCCAACAATGTCATTTATACCTTTATTTTTTATAATCTATGAATACGTTAAACTATTAATTTGTTATCGCGACTATATAATATTAAATGCGAAAAAAAAAAACGAATAAGTTTCAAACTGAAACTTAAATTGAATTTTTCAAAAATTGTCATCGATAATCTCATAACTTTTACATATTGTCATTTTAGCATATCACACATCTATCTTCAATGCAAAAATCTATTATAAGTTCATCAAATGTTTCAGCATATTTTTACTCATAACATGCAGTTTTCAACCACATTGTGAGGCCGCGGTAGCTTAATGGTCAAAGTAACGGACTCGTAGCTGGCGTGTCATGAGTTCGACCCCAGCACCACTGAAGATCCGCCGTGTGGAGGAGCGATGCTCAAGCGTCATCCTCGTCACTTGACCATGGTTTAAAATTACGAGGTCCGTTGCCAAGTGAGTGAATATTAACGTCGCACTGTTCAGCTACACGAGGGCTTTTAGTGATGGACCTTGTAATTTTGAAAATGGTCAAATGACGAGGGCGACACCTGAGCTGGCACCCCCTCTCCTAACTACCACACCACACCAACGAGAGGACATTTCAGTTCTCGATAGATTTAACGTGCATCGCTGCCCTACACGGCGGGTCTTTTGTGGCACTGGGCTCGAACTCGAGACATGCCAACCATGATTCGATACCTTGACCACCTGATACCCCGGCCACAGGTCCGTCGCCAAAAGCCCTCAAGTAGTTGAGTAGAGAAGAGAGAGAGTGCGACTTTAATATCCCCTCACTTAATTAAATTATATGAAATTTAAGGAATACTTGAAAAAAATATTAGAAGTCGAATATATATATATATATATATATATATTAAAAAATTAATCTAATGATAATTTTAAATATCCAAAGAATTATTAGTATTTATGGTAAATATATGTTTTTCAACTGAGTATGTGAGACACGCATAAATACCTTTTTCGAAATTCCAATGCAGAATTTTAGTGGAGCTAATACAAAATTCCTTGTTTTGCATGGTTAAGATTATAAAAATGTCCAAATTTTAATAACCTTTTCTTCAGTCAACCACTAATGGAACATGAATGATGAGGGATTATGCATAAATATATATTTTTTTAACTTGAATTTAAAAAGGATCTTTATATTTATTTATATGCGCAAATGTTAACTGCAAATTTGTCCAGATGCTTTTAAATACTCTTTATTTGAAGATTCAAGTTAAAAATATAAACTTGAAGTTAAAGTTCTCTTTGAATGAAATTAATGTTCAGATATTTAAAATTCAAATATAATTTGTTATCTGAACAATACAAAACAAGGGATTCTATGTAAGATGCCCTGAATATCTGGCTTTAAAATTATGAAAAACTAAAAGATTTAAATGGGTTTTTTTAACAATACATATAAATTTTTTGCAAATAATGTAATACAGAAGCTTAAAAATTATTCATGTTTAGAAGTGTCCGAAATTTTAAAAGATTTTAAATTTTGAACCTTTATTTTTTATTTTTTTGACACATAACAAAATAATCATTTTTAAAAAAATCCCCTGAAAGTATTGACTAAAATAAGAAAAAATGAAACAGTAAATTATCCTCAATGTTTTAATATATAATTTGAATTTAAATAGTACAGATATTTTTAAAAACTTAGACATAGATTATAAAAACTTAATTCCATTTGAGAATTTTAAGGTAAAGTAAAAAATTGAGAATTCTCAACTCGTTGACTTGCAATTTATTTCCGTACACTTTAGGGTTTAAAGAAATTCTTCCGAGATTTTACGATTGCTAAAGGAACCGGTCTACTCGTGAGCCATAAAAGTTCCCCTCAATGCCCATTGTGTCTCCCCGACCGTCTCTAATTATCTTTCAAGATCGTAAACCTTTAAAGGGGGAAAAAGAATTCGGAAAAATACCACCTTACCGGTTTTGAACACATTACTTGAAGGGGAAAAATCTGTTTGGTTCACTTTTGGTGAGTCCCCGGCCTTAGGAAAAATTCAGTGTGATCCGTTTTCGAAGCCTCTCTAGTAGGGCGGAAAAATCCGTGCTGTCCAGTTGGAGGGTTAAGGTTTGTGATGCAAGCAAAATGCTGTCCTGACTCTCTCTATGCTCATATAAAATAAACAAACTAAACTGTTCTACTCTAGACCAGTGTTTCTTAAACTAGGGTCACCAAATTTTTAGGATTTATTAATATCTTTTTGCATAAAATAACTTGTTCTTCATTGACAAATAGTTTGCACATTTATCTCAAACATAATCAAGATAAGGAAACAAAAACAGTCAACACTCACTAATTCAAATCTTCGATAATACGAACCTCTCGCTAATTCGAGGTATATGCTCAGCCCCTGGAAAAACTCTTGATATTTCGAACTAAAACAAATACATTTTGGTACACTCAATATTTCGAAGTAAAATCTGTGGCTTGCCAGATTATCTTATATAGCTCTCGACAATTTGAACACTCACTATCATGTAAAGTTCTGTAGCAAACAGGTTGGAGCTTACATGTTTAGTGTTGTATTGTCTCTTCGTGACTCCCCTGTAACGTAACCCCTTTGAGGACCATTGTCTGTCATCCCTTTGTATTTCCCGGTTCCTTAAGCAAAAAGAAACCTTTATTGCTTTCCTTCATCATGTGGAGTATAGCCCGGCTAAACTTCTTGTCAACCATCCATATCTTTCTTTTAACACGGCCTTGCTGCACATGTGTTCAGAAAAAGATGGTCCGCTATTGTGACAAAGAGATTAGTAGGATTGTGTATTTTGTGTCGGAGTGTGACTTGACGATTTATGACTCGTGTGTGACTTATGGCATGTGGCACCAAATAGGGCGTGGGCCGGACTGGACCCAATGCCTACAAGAACCAATGGTGGTGGGGACAGTGTCTAAGGGAACCGATGACAGATTTTTTTCTTCAAAAAGAATTATGTAAAAGTATGTATTCTTTGAATACAGGATTTTTAACTCCTGTATAATATTTATACTGTATAATATGTACTTTTTAAAAATACTTTAAAATAATTTTATACATGCGTACAATTGTTGTTTTATTACATAGTTTCATTTTTAAATGTGTTAGAAAAAAAATTTCTTTTCGTGTATTCTGGAAGTTTTTTCCTACTGTCTTGATACTCGAACTCTTGATAGTTCGAAGTTTTTCATTGGTCTCTCCAACTTCGAATTATTGAGAGTCGACTGCATAACGAAGAACCCTCTCTCTTTTAACGTAAATTGTAATAAAATCACTCATTTTATTTGCTCTTCACATATTGCTATTAATTCGACAAGGGTTATTTACGAGGTTAAAAAAAATTTACGAGGTTGGAGTGTTTTATAGTAACGCTTGTACAGGCGATTTAATTTAACCGTAACTACGGTTTTGCCGACCTCGTCGGTTTCAGAATGGCAACCGTTCTGTGATAATTGGTTTTTTTATTGACCTCCCACAAATCAAAAATATATACAGCAGTATTCTAATACAACAGGCGTTTCTGGTACATATACATACGTTATTTCTTAAGTCTTTTCGGTATGTCTCGATTTTATAGATGGTACATTTTATCTGCTATATACTAATTCCTTTTGCCTCAAAAGTATTTCAGCTAAAAATTTGTGCAAAAAATGGACAAATGATTGAGTTTGGGAAAGTCAAGGGTGAATTCTGAAAATAACGAACCGTCATCATTGGTGCATAGCACAAGCACAGCTACCGAGAAAACGAAAATACGACGAATCTTTTGTTTGGAATATGGTTTATCTTATTGTAATAATGATGGAGAATTAAAAATACAGTAAGTCAGTGTTTCTCAAACTGTGAGGCGCGCCCCCTAGGGGGAGTGAGTATATCGAAAAGTCGAAAAAACAAAAGATTATTTTAAAAAAAATTAATAATATACTGAAAAAAAAAAACAAAATACATTCTGACATGAAATACAGATTTACACTGATATTATACACTTATAAATGTGTATCAGTACTGCACAATGTGTTTCATAATTAATTTAACAGAGCTAAGTAAAAACAAGTTTAATAATTACCAGTGACCCTATGGGAATGTCATAAAAATATATGCAAAATTTAATACTTATCTTGATAATTTGTACGGTTTATAATTAAAGTCGTATTGTAGCTTTACGTCGAAGTATATTATTATTGAATTCAATGCATGCTATTGTTTGGAGGGGGGCGCGATAAAAATCATGATTGAAAATTGGGTCGCAAGTATAGAGAGTTTGAGAAGCACTGCAGTAAGTGCTTGATTTGTCAACTCAAAATGACTACACTTAGTAAACAATTTATAGTCTATGTATAATTTACTGCGTAATTACTTTATATACAATGGGTTTTTTTTATTTTGTTACTTAAATTAACAAATTTTACTTTGTTAATTAAAATTTCTATATCGTTACATTCAAAGCAAAAACTTGTAGTGGTTGTTTATTACTCCATACAATAATATACTACAAATAAAACACATATAGAAGTACCCAAGCATATGTAAGCTTTGCGTAAGGCCTATAAAATCGCACAAAACTTAGGTATGAAAAGTGGGGTCACCACCTCGAAAAGTTAAAAGAGCCCTTGTTCTTGACTATCAAGCTTCGCAAATAACGTTATTGAATCAATTCTAAGAGTATGCAAGTGAACAGCACTAAATATGTATACAAATTCTAGGATGGATAATTTCCTAGAGAACAATGAAAATGTTCCTTTATATGAATATTAACATAAACAACTACATACTATGCGTAAATAAAAAAATAATAACATTTATGAACTAACTATCAACGTCCAACTTGTAGATAAAGCATCAGCATTTTGAGGTGTGAAAGGGCAATGAACTGTGTGAAAATTTTTCTTTTGGGAAGGCAAGTACCGTAAAATCCGGCGTATAACACGCACTTTTAACACAAAAATTAAGATCAAAATTTACGGGTGAGCGTTATACGTGTGACGAATCTGTACGGAACCCTTCCACTAATATTCTTAGGTGTCTTTTGGGGGATTATAAATTAGCGTACATTTCCAATTAACACCGAGAAGCGAACGATATATGCAAAGTAGATAGGGTATTTAAGTATAGCGTGTACTGGCTCAATAGCCTTCACGCTATTGAGCCAGCAGCAGCGGAGATGATCTTAAGAGGATTGCGATAGTGAAGAGTTACTGCTAGAGTAATCTACGAAGGAATCTTTTGAAGATACCAAAGTATTGACAGGTGATATAATATAGTTTATTATCGCTTAAAACAATCGCTAGTTTAATAAAATTAGTTTAAGTTAATGAAAGCTAATAATTCGAGTTACGTGTATTTCTCGGACCTCCTATTTCGGTAGACCTTATTTAATCTTACGCGTAGTTCATGATTAATTTCAAATTTCGCAATTTAATTTAATATTAAAGGTAAATCCCTTTTGTCTGACGTGACATAGAAATATTATATGTTATTAGAGTTTCGAATATTTGAATCAAGTGAATAAATATAAGTTACTATTATACAAATGGCTTTTGGTGATTCTTTGCCTCAAATTAATCTTGGAGTTCAGGATGGAACCCAGGGGGGTTCCCACATACGTAGGGTATAAAAATGAAAGCATTCAAATTTAAGAAAATATGAGCATAGACAAAAATTAGACTTCACCATACACTCATGAACCAAAAAATTAGCGCACCTAGAAATAATTCAGGATCGTAACGAAACTTGGCATGAAGGTACATGTCGGGGAGATATGCAAATGATTAGAAATGCAGCGTGATTGCGCGTTACGTATAGTCGGTAGAGGGCGTTTAACGTCGTTCTCCGTGGAGTATAAAACTGGTAACTAAAACTTGTTTGAGTGTGCTGAATCGTTTACAAAGAAAGAGTCGAGGTAGACATGCCATTACGCCCTTTTCGAAGACAATATAAGCAACTGTCGCAGTTTGAGATGTGGAAAATCATGGGCAAGATGGAGGCTGGGTGAGTAGCTAGGCTAGTAGCTCGTCAATTAGGCCGCTCTGATTGTGTTGTGAGGAGATGTTGGGACCAGTGGATCCAAGAGATGTCATTTACACGAAGACCACCACATCGTAAAAAATGCACGGGTACAGCCAACTTCTTCATCGGCCGCCATCCAGGCACAGATAGCACCTTCATTAGGGGCCCCTGTGTCTTCTCGAAACATACGAAGGCGCCTAGCTATAGGACATTTGGGATCGCAGCTCCCATTACGTGTGCTGCCCTTGACGCCCACCCATCGACACCCCCTTTTGGAGTGGTGCCGCGCATGAGGAAACTAGATTGCAGTGGAATGGAACTAGGTCATCTTTAGCAATGAATCCAGCTGAAAGCTCAGCAGTGATGACAATCGTGTTCGTATGTGGAGACCCCGTGGTGAACGCCTCAATCCTGCTTTTGCTTTATAGTGACACACAACTCCCACAGCTGGTGTGGGGTGTCATTGCCTACAATACACGCTTACCCCTAGTATTGATCCGTGGCACCATGACAGCCCAGCAGTATGTCCATGACATCCTGCAACTACATGTGTTACCACTCATGCAACGGCTCGCAGGAGCCATTTTTCAACATGACAATGCTCTGCCTCACACAGCAAGGGTGTCACAAGACTGTCTCCTCACTGTTACTACCCTTCCTTGGCCTTCTCGACCCCATATTTGTCTCCAATCGAGCATATCTGGGATCAATTGGGACGGCGAGTTGGTCACCCCAAAAGTTTGAACGAACTAGAGGCAAGGTTACAGCAAATATGGAACAAAATGTTTCAAGACATCATACAGAACTTGTATGTGAAATTCAATTTTAGAGTTGTTTGCAATAAAGGCAGAAAGAGTTAAATATATGATAAATGGCAGGGAAGCAAAAAATTGCATTCTGATTCCTTTAAACCTGCAGAAACATTCAATTAGCATTATAATTCAAGTTAGTACGACAACAAAAAATATATAGATTTTACTGAGTGATCAATGGGAATACAAATCTCACAAAAATGCAAGAAATATATTCATGACCTAAAATATTCTATATTAGAAAACAAAGAATTATTCCTGTATGAATAGGATTAAATTTCACATTTTACTTATCATTTAGAGGCAACTCAACAAATCCACTTAAGTATTAGGTCAATATTGATTATCTCTCTCTCTCTAATATCCTAAATACTAATGTGTTTCCAAAGAGATATATTTTTAGTGTCAATTGCATAAACATACAAGTGAGTATGGGCTATGCATTTGTGAGCATACATACCAATCTCTGTGCTTTATTTTCTGACCATAGTGTTTTAATTTCCCCTTTGTAATTTCTACAATATCCAGTGAAATTTAAAAGTAAATTAAATTGAAAGATCTCAAAAATTTGGATGATGAAATAATATTGCAAATTTTTAGAATGTTAGAAGCACAGAGCAATCTAAATAACAGATTGATTGACTTTATTGCAACTCCCATTATTGAGTGGAACTTACAATTACAGAGTAGTAATTCTCAATCACTGAGCCACGACACTTTTGTATGCTGCCAATTTTTTTAAAAAAATTATTAATTGCAGTCTGAAAAAAAATCCAGATCCGAATCATTTGACAATTTTATAGAAATAAACTAAGGGTATTCGTGGTATATTTAACATATCCTTTTGTGGATAAATAGGTATAAAAAAATGTGATTGGGTTCATAATCCATTTGTGATAACGGCTATATCTGTATATGAATTAACTTGGAAGAGGAAAAACTAATTCCGTTCTGTAATAATCGAGATTTGATTTCAAAACATTCAGAAGAGTCAAATAATTCATTTAGAATTAAAATTAGAGGCAATTATTTCATAACAAAAAAAAAAACTTTAAAATAGTTACAGTTTTTTACATCTTATTTCCCTGAATTCAGATTTTTAGTACTAACAAATATAAAAGTTAAAGATCCACACTTTAAATGCAGTTGATGAAATGAGAGTGGCATTATCATTTTTGTGACCAAATATAAATTAAATTATGAAAAATCAAGCTCAAATTTCGTATTAAATGTACTTATAATTAATTACTCGAATATTAGTTGTCTTAGTCATGCATATTATTTTATTTAACATTGAAAATTATTATCATAAACTATTTTAGATATAGTGTCTTACAGAAATAAAATTCCTTTAAACTTATTTTAATGTTAGTGTGCAGCTAAAATTTGAAGTTAACTCAAGTATACCACAACCAAAAAAAGATTGAGGGAAACTTTGGACACAATTGAATGGGAGAAAGAAAATTAATAGTTATCAATAACAGCAAGGTATGACAGAAGTACAAAAGATTCTCAGTTGTCTCATGAGCTTCATATAGTCACAAGAACCAAAGTTTCCAGAGCTGCTGTTTCTATAAGGTAACACAAGAGAAAGGTTTGTTTGAATCTTGATCATTTCTGATACAGAATCCATTCAGTATGGTGCAGAGAACACCGGCAATGGTGCTGGGATCAGTAGAGCATTATATGCACTGATATCTAGCTATGACTCAACCACTTGTTCTTGACATACCTTCATTTAGAGGGAATCAGGGAACTCTTACGTCTTTAAATATCTAAGAAAGAGAAAGGAATTGCAGTAGAGGTTTTTGGGTAGGTTTCATGTTGGATTTGCAAGGATTTCCATGACTTAGAAAGAAGTCATGACCATTGTGTAGTTTAGGAATAAAAACATTGAGGTTTACATTAATTTTTTAAGAGGTGCAGATGACAGAGATAAGTTGGTACCAAAATATTACATTCATGAAAATAAGCCACTATTTATAATAAATAAAATATCTTGTTAACAGAAGGGATATTTTTTTAAATAAAGAGAATGCTGTTACATACTTTAACATCAAAGAATAATAGAAAAAATCTTTCCTTCAAACATCAAACTAAATAAGCAATTGAGAGAACATTATTAAAAAGAATTGAATATTTTCCTAAAAATTATAAGTGGAATTTAACTTAGATAATTAATGGCAAATACAGCCCACTATTATAACCAGATTATATGTGTATAACTGCAACATTTATCATAAATTCAGTCATCTCATTTCAGTTTCACATTTTTTGGAGATGTCCCAGCTGAAATCAATTACAGAAAAAATTATTGTAATTTTACATAACATTTATATTGTCAACAAGGAATTTGAAGAAAAGAAAAGTAGCATTTAATCTAGGAATGTGTTTGCTTTTAATAATTATTAGATATATGTTGAAGTAGTATTAAATTGAAACTTTTACTTCCAAAAGAATATTGAAGTAATTAAATGCAATAAAATGTTTTGAAATAAATTTAACTAAAAAATACTAAACTCATTCAGACAAACAAAAACAAAACGAATTCCATTTATTTAATATTTCTTTTTCACAACAATTTGCAAATAAAGTATGCAGCTTCATAACTTTTATAAATGATAAAATATGCATTTTTTTACAATCTATACATGAACTAGATATACGTTTTGGTTTTTAGCACGACTAACCATTCTTTTTCTCACTAGTTTTAATTTCAGCTTCAGTATCAGTATCATGAGGATTTAAGACTGCTTTAATTTGGTACACATAATCATCTCCTGTTGTAGCAATTTTCCCTGAAAAAGTAATGAAAGTAGATGAGAAGCTAAATATGTAAATTTGGGAGAAAAGAGCAATTTATATTAAATATATATATTAACAGCAAAACTTGAAATCCACCATTCTATAGAATGCTTAGGCAACGTACATAATGTCTAAAACTAGTCGGTAATCTATGAAACAATTCATATTTCACACATTTCCTAGGCATTCTATAGAATGACACATGTGAAATTGACAAAGTATAAAATACATCTCCCATTCATTACGAATATCACATAGCATGGCACTTGACTTTAAACGTGCACCTCAGGCTCAGAATTTGCCATCTGTTCTTTGCAATTTGTGTTCGGGAGTGTCAAAATATGCAACTTTACTTCAATTTTTTTCAACAAAAAATTAGTTTTTTACTATGTTGCAAGAAAATTGAGGAGCAAGCTGTATTGTTGGAGAAGGAGTCATGGTCTGCAGACATGAAACAATGAACTGTCCTAAATTCAAGTTAATGATGTAAAAAAGTTTACTTAACTGAAACTTTTTACCAGAAGTTTATAAATGATGCCAAAAATAAGGTGACTAATTTTTTACAGTGAAAAGGAGGATGAAAAATTTAAGAAAAACTACAATGTGAAAATAAGAATTATTTTATATTATTTCAAAGAAAAATACAAGATTGCATCCCTTTTAATTATTTACTCAAGCGAGTATTTGTCCATTGAATGAATTTTTTTCTGTGAATATATTTTCTAATACATCGAAAATTTCTGAACACGAAATACCCTAAGTGCTACAGCTTTAGTACCAACATTCAATCTTGATTTCTCACTAGTTCAAAAATCACTACCAATTAGAAAAACTCTTTCAACTGCCACATTAGTTTCAAGGCAGCACAATGTAAATTCAACAAGAATAACTAAATTTTCATATGAATGTGTTCATTTTTGAAATGGTTAGATGTTTCCACTCATCTTTTAACAATTTCAACATGCTGATTTTCCCATTGTTCTAACTTATCAAGAGTTTAAATATATATTGTCTTCTAATTTCTTCAAACAGACAATTGCCATTGATTTTAATATCAGGTACTTTGGATAAAAACTCAACACAATTTTCTATACATAACCAATTTACTTGTGATGAAATCAAAAAACACCAACAAAAACTGTTCATTTCCAGTGATATTCGATTCAGATCATTCTTCAACATATTGGAAACTTATTTGGTAAAAATTCTACAATTCCTTGGTAAACTTTTTCGTTATGCCCAGATATTATTCTTCTAAATTTGACAATTTTCCTTTATTGCAGGAATAAATTTTTATACAAATCATGATTTTTATTGTAGGACAAAATCGTTCAAAGACAAATTTCAGTAGTTGAAATATGTTCACCATCAATCTTTTGATATGTAGATACCTGATTATGTACAAAATGCATTAATATCTCCAATAATTTACACTGTATCGGCATATGATGTGTAACAGTTCGGCCTGGCATCTCACAATACAGGCATTAATAGATTAGTTTTAAAATATTGAAAAAGAGGACGTTTTTTGAGGAAGAACTGTCCTCCCTAAAGAAGGGCCAATTGGTCGCCTAAGCAAAAAGCATATTGACTACTAAGAAGGATGCCAGGGACTAGATTGCAGAATTGCTATGATGAGATGATTGTAAAAACAAAACTCATTTATCCCGCTAAATAAGGCATTATTATAATACAATATTACATCACTGACTCTGAATTATTTCACATACTTCATGTAGCTCATTTGGCTTCTGGAATCGGAGGATGTGACAGAATGTTGAAAGAACTTCTAATCAAAAACAAAAATGTAACACATCATGATATTGAACCATACATCCAACTTTGTGAACCTTGCTAGAAAAAATAAAAAGGGATTATTCTGAAACCTATAATTTTTTCCAAATTTCTGTAATCAGGTAGACCTTATTGACTTTCAGTTTCAGCCAGACAGAAAACAAATTTATTATAGTATACCAAGATCATCTCACAAAATTTGTGATTCTCTTCATATCAAAAAGAGCAGAAGTAGCCTACAACCTAGTGGACATATTCTCATTGCTTGGAGTGCCATCTATTAAATACTCCAACAATGGTAAGGATTTTGCCAATAATGTGGTGACTAGCTTGAAGGAGTCCTGGCCAGCACTGAAGATCCTCCCATGAGAAGCCTAGCCATTCACAAAGCCAGGGTAGTATCGAAAGAGCCAATCAAGATATCAAAAATACGCCTTGTACTTGGGTGCAGAACAACATATTTGACATTGGAGTGAAGGACTGCATTTAGTTCAAATTATGAAAAATACAGCTTAGCATTCTAGAAGAACAAAATACCACACGAAGCTCTATTAAGCAGCAAACAAAGAATGGCTTACAACCTCTTCCCTATCTGAAGATCTCTTATAAGACATAAATGCAGAGGAGCAGCAAGAAAAAGTTTTAGAAAGTGGCCAATCTGAAAATATAGCCCCCCCCAAATGAAAATTAATTCTAAGCCAATAAAATGAAAACGAATTCAGAAAAAAATTTCCACTGCTTCTTTGGAAAGTACTGTGCAAGTTTCTATTTCTCACGATGAAAAGGGGCAAAGTGATTATTCCCCCAATATATTGGCAGTAGTAATGAGTGTGAGAGGTTGGTTTCTATCAACTAGGAACTTCTGTGAAAGAATTTTAAAACAAGTCTATGTGAAATCACAATTCCTGGCCATGAAGTTCCTCTCTGGTCAGTTGCAATTGCTCACTTCAGTGGAAGCAGCCAAGGATCCACCAAATGTATGTGTAAAACAAAGCACCACTATACGAAATAATGTCTTTGTGTGAAAAATGTAATTCAAACTGTCCTTCAAGCCTACCATGCTGTAAGAATTAGGCTAATTTTGAATCCTTTTTTATATGAAAATTTTGTTTCCTTCAGTAAGGCATAGGTTCTGTTTTGTACAACTTTCATTTTTCTTACGTATATTAAATAATTTTTTTTTAAATTGGCTCTCATTATCTTCTTGGAATAGCATTTGTATTTTTGAGGAATGCACACCATTTATATAACAGCTTTATCAGGACCTTATTTTATACTTTGCCTAAATTGCATTTGCTATTCTGTAGAATAGTTAGGTATTATATACAATGTCTAGGGAAAGTATGTAATAATTATGTTTCATACTGTGACTTAAAACGTTTGGCATTAAATACAAAGCCTAGCCATTCTATAGAATGCCGGCAACATATTCATATCTTTGCCTCTTTAAATTAAAATTTTATGTAAAACTCAATAAATTCTAATCACACATAGCATGTTTTTTTGATCAAAACAGACATTCAAAGCTTTCCAAAATAGTTAACAGAGCATCTAATTACCATCATTTGTAAGCACAATGCCTTCCACAGAACCAGGTGTGTCAGTCTCAAGTTCAGCATATGCTGTAATAAGAGCCTTTTGTTTTTGAGTCAGTTTCCTAAAAAATATTTATTATTTTAAATAATATACATCTTTAACAAATCATGCAAAATTTAAAATGATAAACTGCATTTTGGAATTGTACTAAACTTAATAGAAATTCAAATATACCATGGAGTAAAATATAAAAATAAACAATAAGATAAATGCATGAATTTTTTAGACAAAATTAATGTAAATAAACTTTGATTACAACAGTTAATAAAAAATCCAAACTCCAAATAACTAAAATACTCAAAGCAATACTCACTGTGGAACTTTTATTTTCACATTCAAATAATGATCACCATAACCATAGCTAGATATCCTCTTGATGCCTTTGCCTTCTAGACGAATTCTTGTATGGGAGGAAGTACCAGGGGCAATCTGTATAAAAGAGAGAGAAAAGCCCCATCAATTACTACATAGAATTATAATATTTTTTTTTAATTACACAGAGGAATGGTCAGTATAGGCCATTTCCCTACTAGCAGCCCAATATTCACCAGCCTTTGCAACAAAGTTGTCAGAAGAAAAGTTAAAATTTGTGTTGGCCAGGAAAGCATAAACTGTCAAGTGAACAAAATTCATAGCCTCTCCGCAAAGACACAGAGGGCAGTCTGGAGTTTCTTTCACACCAATTCAGTGTAGGTGTTGCTGAAGAAATTCATGGCCTGTCAAAAATCTAAAAACAGCAGAAAAAACCTGTCTAGGAAGACCCATTGGGACTGGACTATGGAGCAGGGTCTGCCATATCTTTCCCCTAGCCTCATTCTCTTGAATTTGGTGAATGTATTTTCCCACAGATCTGGAAATAATTGAAAAGGACTGTCTGCATGACAAGCTACCAGAAGGCTGTGGGAGATTGCAGCCACGTTTTGCCAGAGTCCGCCTTTTCATTGCCTGGGATGCTGCAATGGTTAGAGATCCATTGAAATATAATAGTCCAGTCAGCACCATTGAGTTCATGAATTTTGTTCTCTCACCTCCTCCACCTCTATTGAGTCACTATTGCACAAGAAGCAGAGAGAGAGGATTGCAGATTGAGAATCTACAAGGAAAACAGCTTGTCTATTGGAAGTAGACAAATTGATTAAGTGGCATATTGCTTGTATCACAGCCTCTATCTCTGCATCAAAGTTTATAGCACCCAAGCCTGCTGCCAAAGAGCCTTCAAAAAGGTTTTCACAATAAAAGTCAGTCCTAGCTGAGCCATCATCTTGGGCAGAACCATCAGTATAAATGTGGAGCCACATATCCTTTGGGTATAAAGTCATGATGGTTTTAAGAGCATAGGCACAAAGGGCAGCAGACTTTTTTTCTGGAAAATTCATTCATAAATTTAAAGTTGGAAGGCTGAGGGTGGGAGAAAAACTCTCTCTAAAGCCAAGCAGCCACAGTGAGGGATATTCATGTTTATATTGCACTTATTCAATAGGGCATCAGATCTCAAATAGAAAGAATGATGCGAGTTAAGTCTTCTTAGAGAGGGAATATATTGACGCTAGTGCAGGAGTGGCAGTCTCATGCAT
Source organism: Trichonephila clavipes (assembly GCA_019973935.1). Lineage (NCBI taxonomy): Eukaryota > Metazoa > Arthropoda > Arachnida > Araneae > Nephilidae > Trichonephila > Trichonephila clavipes. The sequence goes on from BMAU01018525.1 coordinate 519,937, forward strand.
TTTTCAAATCGCTTGAGTAGTTGCTTTTACCTCCTAATCCCCAGGGGCTCAATATTTGTCTGCAATTTGAGGGCAACAATGGGAGTGGAAGAGGCAGCAGAGGTAATAAGTCTGAGGGCTTTATTTTGAATCCTGTCTATTATATCACCACAGCTTTTAGATGCTGTGGCCAAGGGTTTTCTTCCATAATCCAGGACATGTCTTACATATGACGTATGTGGTGGAAAAAATATCAGGAGATGATCCCCAAGTGACCCCAGCCAATCTTTTGAGGAGGCTAAGCCTTTTCTGCCCTTTTTTCGCATTTTCCTCTGCATGTCCTTTCCAAGAATGTCTGTATTATAATATGACTAGAATTAAAAATGGATTCAAACATAAATAAGTAGATTTAAAAAAAGAATCATAACATACTAACCTTAATAGCAAGATCTTCATATAAACTTTGAACTTTGACTGTACCTCCAAGCAAAGCTTGAGATAAACTGATAACCACATCTGTGTGTATGTCAGCTCCATCCCGTTTAAAATAGTCACTTTTTTGAACCTAGAATTGATGCAAATTGATCATGAAAATAGAATGAACATTGATAACAATAAAAAATTTATCCATAGAAATCCAACAGACTTAAATTATTACTTCATGAACTATTTTAAATTTAAGAGAAATTCGTAACACTTTTTCTATTACTTTTTTGTATTTCAAATTGCTCAATTCAGCAATTTGAAATATACTTCACAAAAGAGATTTAAACATGTTTAACAATAAGGTAACTAATGTTATTCAGAATCAAATATTTTTGTTTTTCAACTTTTACTTGCTACAAACATATACCTGAAAGCTCCAAAACAGAATTTATTCAACAGACAATCGTAAATTTAATGTAATCTATACTGACAGAGTTGTTTGTGAATTGCAGAAATCTGTGCAAATATATTTACATTGTTGCATTACATTTACACAACTGCTTTTTTACTCTGAACATCAAACTACAATTACATATAAAACAATGAAATGTTTCACCTTGACAAAACAAACATTTAGATAAAATATTTGACGTTCAGGTAAAAAATAAATTTAGAATGCAGATATATTAAAATAATCAGATTATGAAAAACAGTTATTAAATGAATATTTTTAAAAACTCAGTAGTTTAAAATGCTTCTAACCATGCAAACTCCACAATTTGTGAGAAAAAAAATTTAATAGGTGTATAAGTTTTAAAAGTGAGTTAGGAAGAAATCAAGAAGGAATACATAATTATTCATCCCAACATTCAAATGGAAATTTAAATTATATAAAACAGCATCATATTGAAACAAAATTAAACCAGTATTTACTTTAAAAGTTATGTACAAGTCCTTCTTATTTGAAAGTTGCATCTTAACAGTTTGTCCATCTTCGACACCTGATAAAAAAAATTACAAGCTAGATTATCAGATAAATATGAATTTTTGAAGTTAATAAAGACAATTTAATGCACACTAAATACATAATAACAAGCCAGAGATAACTTTTATTAAAAAGTTTTGAACTAATAGTTACAAAAAACAAATTTAATTTATGACATTGAGAAATATATGAAATGTATTGAGAAAAAAAACTCTTTCAGAACTCAATTTACTCTTTAGATGTGAAATGAGCTTTCTACTATTTTTTCTCATTTAACAGCAAGAACATTTTGGATAAACTACAAATTTCCAGAATGCTAAAGTAAACTATTTTGTTATTATTTTACTAAAAAGTAAAATCAATTTCAGTTTTCAATAATCTAAAAATTAATAACTTGAGAAATATTTTTAAAAAATATTTTATGGATGTTTAAATAAATAGTCAGATGAAGAGGTTTACCAAAGTATTCAGCTATTTCTCAGTCTTGTTACCTCATATGAAATGCTGAGAAGTATTTCTTAGTAATTTTGTGTGCCAGCTTGTAACTTGGAAAAGAATTTTACATCCATACTATATTTTCAACTCTCCAGATTAATATTTACATACTTTTAGTTCATGTCTTTTATACACACACTGAAGTGAATTAGAAACCCAAGATCAATATTTTATTGGATCACCTTTTGCAGATAACCCGCTCTGATTCGTTTGGGCATCGAGTCTACAAGCTCCTGAAATGTATTTATGTCCAAAGAATAACAAACATTTGTTACACAGCTTTTTAGATCTTGTAAATTAGATGGAAGAGGAGAGTTCTGTCAGAAGCGTCTTTCCACCATATCTCACACATTTTCTATAGGATTAAGATCTGAACTATGCAGTGACCAGGGAAGGTGTTAGAAGTTAGACTGATGTTCAGCGAAACAATTTTGAACATTTCTGGCGTGATTTATAGTTGCACTACCGTTCATGAAGTATCAGTCACCCTCAGGGTAAAAATGCATTGCAGAGTGCACTTGATCTGCCAGTATATTTAAGTATCTCATGGCTGTTTGTTTACCCTCAAGAAACACCAGGATACCACTTCATTGGTAGCAGAACATGCCTCATATCATGATACCGCCACCAGACCTTTGTTCAGGGCAAGTAAGGCAAGATAGATTCATGGGGTTCTCCCCAAATTTAACGCCTTCCATCAGTGCAAAACAAAGAGCAGCATGATTAATCTGACTACATTATGAGTTTTCAATACTCAGATGTCCAGTGTCTTTTTTCTTGTCACTACTGCAAACAAAATTTTGCGTTTCTCACAGTGGTTTACTCACAGGCACCCTAATATGCATTCCTATCTTCTGTGATTCTCTGAGCATCCTCTCTGTTTTGCAGTACAATTTGTCGGATATGACGTCGATGACATTCTTGGAAAATTGTACTTGAAAGCAGTTACATCTTCTAGAGAAAGATTGTAGGGTCTGACTCCAGCTTTTGAAAACCTTTGTTATGGCTGCTTTTGAGAGTCCAGTGAGATTTGCTGTCTTCGAGATGGAGGTCCCTGAAAAACGGGCACTAACAATAAGCCCTTTTTCAAATGGTGAAAGATCTGTCATTTTTCTCATTTTACTTCATTCATTGTGAAAAGCACTGTTATACCTTACTTATACTAGCATTGCAACCCCGTGTAACCCACATCATAGCAAAAATAAAAATAAATTGCATATTTCATCCCTAGCATGCATTCAAATGCAAATCTAAAAGGTTTCTAATCATTAACCAGTGTCTGTATATATTAATCATACCTGTGTGTGTGCACTAATTTTGAAAATAATGCTTGAATGACATTTAAAGAAATTTTTTTTAATAATGCATTATTTTAAATATTACAAAACAATACATGATATACATATATCTGAAAAATAATGTAAAGATTAAAATTACTCCAGTTTTAGATCTCTATAAAAAATTGTTAAGCATAAAAAGTTAAAATTAAAGATATAGGTGAGAAAAAAGCTTTCCTGATGACTCCAATATTTTGGATCATCAATAAACACTTCATTTTTATTTATTACTCTAAGTCTAAATGAATACTTCAATGAAATATTTAATACTATTGCATTTATTGGATTCACCTTTTTTTTTTTGGTTCAATCTGATGCTTCAGCATTTTTTACAACTTCTCCACTAATTGGGGAACTTTTTTGAGTGGTTTGCAAAATATAATCCCTTGGTATAAAAATGAAAGACATTATCAAAAAATAGTTCTCTTTGTTTTCATATAAGTTCTGAACTATTTCATAAACTTTGTAGCCAACAAGATGAACTGATTTTTTTTCATGGTAAATTACATTAATTAGTTCTTGAGTACAGATGGCTTTAAAAATAGGTAAAACAGACCCTTTAATAAATCCAAGCATATTTGCCTCTGTCTATGCATGTAAGGAGCACCTGAATGCAAAATTCTTTCTATGCTATTAAATGAGCTTCTTTATTTTCCAAACTGAAAGCTTTCTGGTGTCAGTTTTCATTAACATTTCTTTTCAGATAATAGAAAAATGGTGGAAAATAGAGACAGAAAGTCGAAAATTATTTGCTTGACTTACAGAATGATGAATGCATAGATAAAATAAATAGCTCTTAAAACTATTACTCACCATATGTTGCTTACGTGAATGTTGCATTTTTTGGTATTAAATTAGATGCCCAAACCACAGAAAATGCTCTGACTCAACTCAGCTAAAGACTTTAGCATTCGTGAGTGAGTTTGCTGAAAAGAAGACAGCATCACCCTAGAAATATGAGACAGTGGGCTGAAAGAATTACTATGAAAAGATGCTTTATGAATGGAAAAGTCACTGAAATTTTCCATGCAACTGAAACTAGTTGAGAACTACTCAGCAACATAAAAGATGAACATGCAGAAATAGTATATATCCTCAAGAAAAATCGAAAAAAGGCAGCATCAATCAAAACATTCTTCAGGACTGCGAAAATTGCGAAAGAAAACACAAGCATGGCCAACACTGACAGGTCACAGGGAATGCGACTTTCTAAGGAATTCCAATTCTTCCCATCACAGCTCTGAGTTTTCCCACAAAAGTGGGCCTTAAATTTATCATTGATGGTTTTTTTTTAGTAGATTGGTAACAAATAGAAAGATCAGGTTTGGGAAGGCCAGAAACATCTTTGAACAGTATGTGAACAAACTCATCATTAATGATTGCACAATGACTTAGAATCAACTGCAGGGTGATATTCCGCCCACTATCCATCAAATAATTAATCTAAAGCAGACAACTAAGAACAAAACCAATGATTGAGAGTAGGACAGAAATTACCTTAATAAAGGCCTCGATAATATGGATGTCTTGGTCAGTAGACCCTATAACAAGGCCATCAGCAAAGAGAAGGATCTACACCCCAAGATGCGAATTAATAAGATAGTGAACTAAACTGCTGATCATGATGTCAAAGAGAGTAGGACTCAGGGCTGAGCACTGAATTAGCTGTCTAGTTTGCCTAAAGAAGAAACGGTTGCTCTATATTCGGCTGATAAAAAAATGAATCAAAATATTTAATCCAGTGATGCATTTGCACAGACACCAATCAATTCCTTAGAAGCTTTTTTCTCCAAATTATTAAAGACTCTGAAAGTCGACGGACACTGTTACAGCTTTTTAAGATAGAAGCCATCATTTATCTCCTGCATAAGTCTAGCAATCTGTTCAAATGATGTTTCTGTATTTCCTTAAGCCACCCTGATTACCAAATAAGCAATTCAATTTTTCAAATGATTGAGTATTTGTAATAAGGCATGCAATTAGTTTACACAATACATTGGTAAGTGATATTAAATGAGAACTAGTCTATACACTTGGGTCCTTACTAGTTTTGAGAATAGGTACAATTTCTCCCTCTCTCTCTCTCTTATGCTGGAAATACCTGTAGACCAGTGGTTTTCAAATTTTTTGATTCACAGAACCCTTAGAAGTTGTTTCCAGGGACCCCATTCCATACACACACTTACAAGAATATATCTTAAAATAATATTTAAAGTAGATCAACATGTTATATGGGTAGTTTATGTAAATACAAATGAAAAAAAATATTGTATTTGTAATTAAAATTTTTTTAATGTGTAGCATTGTTATAATTTACTCATTAATAATATTAATTTGCGATACAAATGTTGCCTATTCATACATTATATTTAGTAACTGAGATACATGTTTTTTTTTTACACAAACTGTTGAAGACTAGGTCTTTTGGAATTATCTGCAGTTGCATTTCATATTCTGCACTTAAGTACTTTGTTCTGAATGGCATTAAAATGTTTAGAGCCAAGTAAAAAATCCTGTGTAGTTAGCATGAATTTACAATCTAAAATTTAATATGAGCTGTTCTTACTTAAATTTAGATTTTATTGATGAATCTGTTGATATACTGATAAGTTGTTCCCTATCCTTCATTACAGACGTTTTTTCCCACCAAATAAAAAAAAAGGGTATTTTTCATCAAAAAATTAGCTACACAGAACATTGTACTAGCAAATATAAAATTATGTCATGGCATCTGAGGTAATAAGCAATAGAATATTCACAATGAAAGAAAAAAAAAAGGTTTTAATATTGTTTTATTTAATGTCAACTGTGGTCAGAGTTGTGATTGAAAGTCAAAAAATAGAATAAGACATTAAAGATAAGACATAACTTTATGTTTCCCCATAACATTTGTCATAGCGCTTGATGAGCTTCAAAAATCCCCCCAGGAAAAATTCAGGGCTTTGTATACGCAAGACACATTTAATGGCTATGGGCAAATGATGAAACAGCAGGTGAACGCCCAAGACACTGATACACCATTGATATGGTTGATAGCAATCAAGCAAATGGATTTGGAAGAAGTGGACTGGGTTTCTCAGATGTGGCGTTCTGTTGTTGGATGACAATGCAAGATCTCACTCAGCGACAGCAATGCAAAACCAAATTGCAACATTTGGTTGGGAGTGTCTATACCACCTACCATACAGTCCTGATTTTGCATCAAGTAATTTTCATCTGTTTCCGGTTTTAAGAAGAATCTCTCTGAAAGGCCAAGCAAGGCTGAAGTCTAACAAGTCGCTAAACGTTCCTTCCATATGTAAAGCCCTGAATTTTTCCAGGACTTTTTGAAGCTTATTAAAGTGGCATGACAAATATCTCAATGTAGTTGGTACTTATGTGGAAAAATAAAGTAATGTCTTATCTTTATTGTCTCAATTCTATTTTTTGACTTTCATATACAACTCAGCCCACAGTTGGCAGGGGAAACTTATTTTCCGACACAACCTCGTAAATAAAGTTTTCAACTTTTTAATGACAGAGAGGAGTTTTAAATACTTGTAGTTATTCAAACTTCATCCCAAACATGAATCTCTTTCTCATACACATTTATAATTTTATTTTTGATTTTGTATTGCGACTTGTGGAACTTCAAATTTCCATGGTACACAGTTTGAAGACCACTGCTGTAGACCAAGTGAAGTTAATAAGCCTAAACAGGACACTCAAGGACTCTTTACCAAGATAGAGGAGGAGAAACTGGTAGGATTCCATCTGGTCCTTAACTTTTTCTGAGTGGTTATCGCTAAATTACGCATTTGAGTTCTCATTCCGGCAAAGGTGAGTTGAAAAATTCATTCAATCTTTGATTAAGGCAAGTATGTTGGCAGAAGGATAATAGTTACTCAGGTTAATAATACCAAGTTATATTTTGTAATTGTTGTGATTTTTGAATTATCACTGTTGCAATGATGACGCTGTTCACTCTTTATGTGAAATTAAGTTATATCTTAAGTGAACTGCTCAAGTATTGTGATTAATTATGTTCTGAAAAACATAATATAAAAGAACATTATGACACACATACTTAAGCTCTTTTTATTTTTATTTTTTTAAAAATAAATAGAAACTCCATTTTTTCCCTTGATTTACTGCAACATTATCTGCCATAGATGAAAACAAATGTTCAAAAGGTAATTTTCATTTTAAAAATTCAGAGTGAAAGTTGACTAATCCAGCATTGGCAGTTCAAGCAGTATCCCCAATCAAATTTTGAAATTGCAAAAAGGCAACTGTAAATTACACACCTTGCAGGTTCAAAGCAATCTTGATGAAACATAATTTGTAATTTCAATCATTACTGCAATTAGTTTCGGTTGCAAAAGAATTTCATTTCATGCATTTAATCATATACTCGTTCTGACACATTTGTTTGCTAATCATAGCAGAAGTTTCAGTCCTGCTATATATATATATATATATATCCCTACTACTTGACAATGCCAGATTCAGGAAACATTTTCCTAAAAAGAAGATCAGCCTGATTGGAAGCATTAAGAAACTTTACATTCTACAAGAAAATATGTGAACAGAATCTCAGATCATCCTTCCAAAGGTGATCCTATTTTAAGCATATATCACTTTTTTTATTACTTGTTACATGTTTTAGTTTCCGCAGGATGGAAGATATCATATCTAGCCCTGTGACAAATACATGTCATTACAATGTATACATCAGAAAATACATTATTTCTCTCACTTGAGATCAGTAAATACAATCGAATTGTATTAACTCGTATACCCTTTTTATAACATTTTCTACATGTTTGATAGCATATTTTTCTTCGTCGGACATTGTGGGAAACAGAACAATGAGTGGAAATGAATCTTTCTGCAATCAGAAGCCTGAAGAATAGAAATACGTACAAAGTATAAAGATGAATTGATTTTTAGAAAAATGTGCTGCAGAGGAAGAAAAAGTAAAAAATCCTTTTCTTAATGAAACCATGCTTACTAATTAGCTAGGAACCAATGAATGAAATAGAATATGCAGGAAACACAAATTTCAAGAATTTTTTAAAGATTTACTGGCTATGCAGTTCTACAGTTTTGGTCTACTTACTTTCCAACCATTCTAAGCAGTAACCTATAAATAGGGGTTATAGGGGAGAACATAGCTGGTGGATGACGAAAATTTTGTGAAAATGCATAAAAACGAACGATTTCAGTGTTAAAGCATAATGAGAGGTTGGCATGTATGTGCTAGAACTCAGAGGCGTTCCAATAAACTTTAAAATTTTTAGAGGAACTTTGGTTAGATATTTTATCCTTTCAACGATTGATTATAAATATTAGCCCTGATACAAAAAAGAATATAAATCTCAAAAATACCTGCAGGTACAGGAACAGTCACTTTTTTTCGTTGTACGGTTGTTCCTTTGCCTTCACATGTGAGGCATGGATCTTTAACTATAGTTTTTGTACCATGACATCGTCGACAAGTTGATTTCATTATAAAGGGTCCAGTTGACAAAGATTCCTAAAATAAAATATATTAGAAACACAGCAGAAAAAATGATTTATTTAAATACACACACATCTCTCACTTAATAATAACCTAGAGAAATAATCCCTTCACTGTTATTTTTAAAATATACAACTCTGCCAAAATAAAAAATAAATAAAGTCAAATGTTATAAATGAAGTTAATTTCATTTAATAACATAGATTGAGAGATGAATAACTATATGCAGGATAATTACATAAAAAATGTCTAAAATACGAACTTCTAAAATGGAGGATATGCTTAAAAATATTAAAGTCAATAAATTATTTACAATTTAAAGTAACCAGAATTAAACCAAATCTGGCAAACTACCAATTTTATATACCTGCAATGCTTCTTCCAAACCATTTATTTATTTTTTTTGAAAAAATTAAAAGAGATTAGTCATATTAGTTTAAAATTTCACAATTCAGAATGTTGAAAAACACGGAACATACATATTTATAAGATCCTCACTCTTAGTTTCAACATTCAATTTTTGGCATGTTTTTCGGCAATATTATATACCCTGATGGAAATAAAAATCCCAACACCAAGAAGGACTTTTATTACATAAACAAAATTTAAAAGGCGTGTTTATACATCCGAAATATGACTTTGATTCAAATTTCATGTTAGGCGCTAGTAACATTCTCTGAACATTAGAATTGGGTGTACTTGAACTATGCACTGTAAAGTTTGTGAGTAATGCTTATCTTTGAAAAATATAGTGAGTTGATGTTAGTGAAGAATGCTTTTAAGACCAAGAAGCCATTATCAACAGTTCTCTGAGTTAGAATGGGGTTGTACAATAGGGCTAAGAAAAGAGGGTTTCTTCCAGGATATTGCAGAAAGACTTGGTTTTGAAATGAATCTACTAAGCATAAATATTGGCAGCAATGGTCCTGGAAAAGTACTATCTCAAGAAAGCCGGGGTCCAACCATGCACTACTGACAGAGAAAACTACCGTATTCTCCACATCATTGTGGAGCATCATAGTGTATCTGCAGCAGGAATTACAGGTACCAAAGTAGCACAGTGAATTGTAACAATTTGAGTGTTCGAGGAATACCTCAAAGCCAGATGCCCTATTGCGTTCATGTTATTAACTCCAAATCACTGATATCTGTGTGTTCAGTGATACCCCAATAGAACTGATTAGAGAGTGGAGTAGCAATGTGTTGTGTTCTCTGATGAGAGCTGTTTCTGTCTTGGTGCCAGCGATAGCCGCATATTGACTAGAAGGCCATATCAGCATCTGCAAACATCCTGTCTGTGGCCTTGATACAACTGAATTTATGGTCTGGGAAGCAATTTTCTATGATAAAAGGAATCTTGTGGTTATCACACACCCTTACTGCAAACTTATACATCAGTCTGGCCTGTTATGCTGCCATTTATCAGCATTATTCAAGGGAGTGTTATCCAACAGGATAATGTGCATCCACATGAAGCTTTTGTGTAATCCAACAGGCACAATAGAGTGTCAACATGTTGACTTGGGTAGCTGGATCACAAGATCTTTCTCTGATCGAACATGAATGGGAGATCATTGGACAGGTAGTTCAGTTTCCATTATAAGAATTAAACCCCCTTGTATTGACTTACCATGTGCAACAGGCATGTAATTCCATTCCACAAACTAATATCCGATACTTCTATGACACACATCATGCACATTTGCACTCACAATTCAGGTAGTTAGTCCAGTTATTAATATACCATCCTTTCTCATTTGACATGGCTTTTCTCATGCTTTCATTAACCTGTGACCTTGAAACTATAATCAATTAGACAAGTTATCTAGATAAATGTATTGCTTAAATTTCATTATTTTACAATAATGTTTTCTTGGTGTTGATTCCCCCCCATCAATGTATATATTCAAAAATGTATAAGACACAAGCGAAAAATATAAATGAATGCTTGAACCAGAAAACATCACTGATTCCTTTTGGATTTACAGAATGCCCATTTAACCATCATAACATTTTATTTGGAATCATCTTCTGATACTAAATCTACTACTACTTTACTAATACTAATTTATAAAATTAAAGTACTCAATAAGAAATAAGCAAAAAAAATTGCTATAATCAAGTTAAAACAATCTGATTAAATTTCACAAAAATTAATTAAAACTAGCTGCATAGCCCGGCGTTGCACAGGCTGTCTCTTTCCCTCATGACACCAGCAGTTCTGTGTGTGTGTTTGTATGCACACAATGTGAGTGTGATTTCAAACATTATGTAAAAAAATTTCCCTTTTTTGAAATTTATTTTTGATTTAAGACAGGTTTTTTTCTCCCTCTCTATAGCACAGCATAACATGGGGTTTTTTAGTGTAAAATTATTGTTCTATCTTCCCCTCCCCCTCACAGAAAAGATATAGCTTCAAATTTCGATGCATGACTTATAAAAAACAATATTGCGTTACAGTTAAAAATTTATTAATGTGAAGCAATAAAAAGAAACCGATTCTGATGCCAAGAGTAAAACAAAAAACTTTCATCACTTTTTAATAATAGTTAGTTTTTAAGAATCTAAAATAAGAAAATAGATTTCAGATTTTCATGAAACAATCAATTGTTACATATAATTAGCTTAAAAGTGTCTCTAAAATGTATTTTGATCCAAAAACATATATAATTTATTAAAATCAAATTTCTACAAGTAATGAATAAAAAAAAAAAATTTACAGATAGCTATTGAAACTGCTTTTTCTGAATGTTTGATTAAACATATAAATATATATAAGTTATAAAAAAACAGTATGGGGGAAAGCCTATATATATATATATATATATATATATATGACAGGCCCCAGGCCTGCTGGTAAAATGAAGAGGGCATCATCTTCACAATATTCCTTTATTACGCTTTCATCATATATAATCTAACATGGCGGACCTTTGCCGCGCAACCGGGTGTTAAAAATACAACATCGCAGCGAGGAGACACCAGCCAAGTCCTTCCTAGTATGCGTTCGCCTTCGTCAGCGCTCGTTGCTCCTTTTTTAACAGGCTTGTTTACTCACAAATCCTTACGCGATGGTAAAGAGTTCGCTCTATTTTCATTTATTACTTCCTTAATTTTGAACCTAAACTTTTCAAACCTGACAAATTTCCCCCCCTCCGCTGAAGTCTGGCACAGCCAGATTGGCCATTTCTGACTGGCAAGTCCCCAGGGAAAAAATTATATTTCAATGATATCAAATTCCCCAAATGAAATAAAAATCTAGAAGATATAATAATTGTGTAAAAGAGTGGGCTGGTGAATCCTAACATGTACAAAAAAATAGCAATAATGAATAACAAAGTATCAAAATTTGGTATAAAAGTTTGTGTTACATAGAATTGTTTTCTGAAAAATATCACACATCTAATACTTCCACTATGACTATAATAATAATGAGGTTAAGAAAAAACAACATAAGATAAAGATAATTCACATTAGACATTCAAAAATATAGTAGTACTAAACAACATAACATAAGATCAAGTGAAATTCTCACTAAATGTGCATCAATAGTAAACAATGTTAATAAAGTGATAAATGTTGAAAAGTTACAAGTACTTCAAAATGGTATTGAATGTTGGAATATAATGAGTACATAAATACATAGAATAGGTATAAAGTATAGCAAACATGAGATAACAAGATTTTAGGAATAATGGTAAAGTAAATACATACAAAGAATAGATATAAAATAAGTAATAGCAAAATGAGTTTAGGAGCTCCCAAAAAAGAAAAGATTACATAACTATAACACAGAAATTTATCAAAATAAACACAACATCAACATTATATCAAAATATCACTAGAAATATAAAATGCAAAGAAAAATAAGGGTATTTCAGATATATCAAGTACAGGTAAAAGTTCAATCAATGTAATGTAATGTTTCACACAGTCTTGTCTTGGAAAAATCATAGTTCAATGTTCATCATCCAATTATTGTTTATCTCACAGTTCTTTTGTTTATTATTAGAATCTCTACTCAATCAACTCATTTCAAAAAACATACAACCATAATAAAATCTTCATAACATCACATACTATATTTTAACTTTCAGAATATACTTATCACAAATAATCACAATGAAATTATTATAACACAATGTATCGTAAAATGACCTCATCACAATGTTTTCATACAGTCCATAATTCAGTTATTTTTTTTTTTTTTAAATAGTCTTCAATAATGTGTTCATTATGAATAAAGATACAATACAAATTCAATTACATTAATTTTGATTTTCATAATGTAAACAAGTCTTAAATTCAAATTTTAGACACAACTTTTTTATTATTTTTTTTTTTTAAATAACAATGCACTTCTTCTAAAATTACAATGTACTTCTTCCAAAATTTACAATGCACTTTTTTTAAAATTACAATGTACTTCCCCCAAAGTTTGAGAAAACAAACTCTATAACAAATATAAATAAGAATTTAGCATAATTGGAAATTGGATTTTGAATGAAATGGTTTTAATCTTGTAGAATGAACAATATCTGTTAATTTTCCTGTATATTGATTTGGTTTATCTATTTCATAAGTAACATTTGAGAGTTTCTGACAACTTTAAAAGGACCATTATAAGGAGATTGAAGTTTACTTGAATTAGGGTATGAGAAATTTTGATATAAGACTAAATCTCCAACTTTAAATTTTGCATCAACATAATGTCTATCATACCTTTGTTTATTTATCTTATGATGCTTAATTGTTCTGTTTACTGCAATTTGTCTAGCTTGTTGTATAGGTGGATAGTTTAATTTTACTTGATTAGGTAATGGCGAATCATATGGCAAAGTTCCAAACATTAAATATGCAGGTGGAAAGCCAGTAACATCATGTGGCGAGTTATTGTATTCATATGTAACTTGTTCTAATAATTTTGTCCAAGGAGTTTTTGTAGTTGAATTAACTTTACATCTTAATTTTGCTACTAATGTCTGATTAACTCTTTCATTCTTTCCATTGCATTGTGGTCTATTTGCTGAAGTTAGTAATTGTCTAATATTATGATGTTTTAAGAATTTCTTAAATTTAGATGAAGTGAATGCAGCATTTCTATCACTTAAAAGTTGTTTTGGGCATTGAATTGAAAAAATTTGTTTTAAGCAATTTGTATAAGTTTCAGAAGTGACACTTTTGGATGGAAATGTCCAAGCATATCTGGTAGCATGATCCAGAACAATATGCAGGTATTTCTTTTTTGTGAATTATGATAATTAAATCCTCCTACAGTGTCTAGTGAGATCATTTCAAATGGTTCTTCTGCTACAGGAACTTCTTGCAATAATCCATACTTTTTTTGTGTAGACTTTTTTATTCAATTGACATGTTTCACAACATTTAACAAAATTTGAAATGTCTAATATAATGTCTTTCCAGTAGTAAATTGGAGAAATTAATTTTAACATCTTTTTTACACCTGGGTGACCAAATTGTTCATGTGCAGTTGTAATTAATTTTTCTCTCAAAGATAACGGTACTACAATTTTAATTAAATTCTTTTTCTTAACTGTTAATACATCATTAATTTTTATATATTTTGGATCATTAATGTTCTCTGAATTTTGGTATTTAATAATTTCATCAGTATTTAAAAAATGACAAATGGGTGATATATAATGGCATACAGGGTTCCTCGACAACATGTCTGCTTCAACATTTAATTTACCTTTTATATAAACTATCGAATATTCATACTGAGAAAGTTTTAAACTCCACCGAAATAAACGTCCAGTTAAATGTTTTACACTTTTAAGCCATTGTAAAAGCAGCATGATCAGTATGTATTGTGAATTTGGATCCATGTAGGTAACAGTGGAATTTATCTAAGGCATCTATAATTGCTAAACACTCTTTTTCTGAAATTGTATAATTTTTTCATGTTTAAGTAATTGTCTCGAGTGATAAGCTATGGGGTAAAGTGTTCCATTTGGGTGTTGTTGTTTCAAGACTACACCTATTGATTCCTGACTTGCATCACAAAACACATGACATGGATATTGTGAGTTGTATAATTTAAGTATAGGTTTTGAGATTAAACAATTCTTTAACTTTTGATAAGCTTCTTGACATTCATGTGACCAATTCCAAATTGCATCTTTTTTAAGTAATTTATTTAATGGTACTCTAAGTTTTGCATAATCTTTAATAAATTTTTGATAAACATTGATGGAACCAAGAAATCTTTGGAGTTCTTTCACATCTTTAGGTGGTGCTAATTTTCTTATTGTTTCAATATTTGGATTACTTGGGGAATAATGACCTTGTGTTATTTCATATCCTAAAAATTTTATTTTTTCCTGTGCAAACTGACATTTTGATTTTTTAAGTTTAATGTTTTTTTTTACAAATTTGAAATATTGTATCTAAATGAGTTAAATGCTCTTCCCAAGATTGTGAGAAAATTATTATATCATCAAAATAGTTTAAAGCAAAAGTTAACTGATATTTTTGTAAAATTTGTCTTATAGTTCTTTGGAAAACAGCTGGTGAATTTTTCCAGCCAAATGGAAGTCTTAACCATTCATAGAGTCCAAAATTAGTTGTGAAAGCCAGTTTCTCTGCGTCTTTTTCATGAATTTTAATGTGCCAATAACCACTTGTTAAGTCGAGCGTAGAGAAAAATTTAGCATGAGTTAAATTATCAATTACAAAGTCTATCAGAGGTACAGGGGTGGAATCTTTTCGTGTGATTTCATTTAGTTTTCTATAATCGATACATAATCTTGATCTTTTCCCTTCATCCTTTTTGTATGCTAAAGTTACAGGGGCAGCATATGGGCTATGGGAGGGTCTAATAAAACCTGCTTTTAATAATTCTTCTATCTGTGTTTGTATTTCTTTAGATTCTTGTTGACTGTTTCTATAAGGGCGTAAACTTATAGGAAGGTCTGAAATTAAATGAATTCTTTGTGGCTCTAAATTGATACAACCTACATCATACTTATTTTGTGAAAATATGGTTTGAAATTTGTCAAGAAGTTGGGTTAAATCTCCCCATTGCTCACTAGTTTGTCTTGGTATTGTGTCCTCAACAACCATGGCTGGGTTAAACAATCTTTTCAGATCAGCTTCAGGGCTGTCTGATATTTGATCTAAACCTTTATTATTCTTAACGTTAATATTATCTTCATTATTTGCATTATAGTAGTTCATATTTTGATCATTATTAAGAGTTTTACAATATGTCCCATGATATGTTCTCAACTCACCAACACACTTATTTACATATTTAATATTACTTAAATTTTTACCACATTGAAAAATACACATGTTACGAATACTAATGTCAAGCTTAAATAAATGTAAATATTCTAGTCCTAAAATAATATAAGGCAATTCAGTATCAATTACAAACAAATCTATTTGCTTAGATATACATCCAATATTCATATAAACTTTAATTATACCTTTGGGTTGAATAGTCCCACAAGTTTGATTTATTTTTACATTACTATTTCTTATAATTTTAATGTTTTTTTAATTGTTTAGCTAAATTTATTGGAATTAATGACACATTGCTTCCTGTGTCAATTAGAGTACAAAAGTGCTTGGAACATACCATTGACTCAATAATTAGTTGTCATCCTTGCCTCTGGTTACTTTTCGTTTCTGGGCGAGTTAAAATGTCGATTCTGTTGTATAAACTGCCTAGGTTGATTGTTGAACTGTTGCCTTCCACTGAATCTCATCATGTGCGATTGATGTGGCTGTCCATGATTTCCTCTTGCTTGGAATCTGTACTGTTGACCAGTTCCTCTGTGTACACTACCGTATGCGTGATTCCATCGGGTATAACTTCCAGTATCTACCGGTTTTCGGTCTGCGCTATCCGGTGTTACTGCGATTAATTGTCGCATCGTTGAGATCCATTCGCAGGGTGTCGAAATCTTCTTGATAACTAGGAACTTTTGATAGTGCGTGGGACTCGATAATGTCATATGTTCCACAATTGAACTCTCATCATAATTTAGTTTCTTCCCCAACGAAAGTTTTCCGTAAAAAAGTGAAATTAATTCTTTAGTGTCGTTTAATGTTAGGTTTTGAAATTTTCGAATATCTTCTTGTTTCGTCGCATCGAACACCGTCATTAATAGTTGTTTACTTTCTTCATAAGACTTTTTCAAATAATTGGTTTTCATACCAAAATTTAAGATAAACTCCCGTGAGATATCTAGGAATATTTTGCTTCTTCCATTGCTCGTCTTTTTGATATTCCAAACATTGTTTATCAAAACACTCAAAGAAAACTCTTCAAACTACTAAACTTATTAAGATCAAATTCAGGAAAAAGAAAGTTTCCTGGATGTGTTGACTGGTGACTCCTGCCGGAAAGAGTCGTCTTCCATGGTAGTATCGTTTTCAATGCAGTCGCTCGTTCGAAAAAAAAAAAAAATTGTTGAAGTTAATTCGTTTGGTTTCCTCGCGTATTTTTCGGTACTTTAAATCATCCTGCCGGCTCTTGACAGGCCCCAGGCCTGCTGGTAAAATGAAGAGGGCATCATCTTCACAATATTCCTTTATTACGCTTTCATCATATATAATCTAACATGGCGGACCTTTTGCCGCGCAACCGGGTGTTAAAAATACAACATCGCAGCGAGGAGACACCAGCCAAGTCCTTCCTAGTATGCGTTCGCCTTCGTCAGCGCTCGTTGCTCCTTTTAACAGGCTTGTTTACTCACAAATCCTTACGCGATGGTAAAGAGTTCGCTCTATTTTCATTTATTACTTCCTTAATTTTGAACCTAAACTTTTCAAACCTGACATATATATATATATTATATATATATATATATATATATATATATATATATATATACATGTACTGAAAAACATTCAAAAACAAAAAAAAAAAAAAAAAAAGATCTGATAAAAACATGTCGATATTTTATTTTAATTTTAACGTTTTCCATTCCAATGTGTTTAGTAAATTATTTAAACACGTATCTGACAAAAAAATAGTATGTTATACAAAACTAACATATTCCTTATTTTAACACTTAATTTTTTTGTATAATTATAATAATTTATATAATATCTTATTTATAGCATATTGTATTTCATTTTATAAAACTTTTTGTAAATAATTTTTATATAAAATATAATTTAATGTTTATTATAACAAAATTTACAAAAAGTATTATTTATTAAAAATTGTATTTATGAAAAATAATATAAATATTTATATAATTACAGTGATTGGTTTTTTTTTAAAAATGTAAAGTAATTTTCTAAAATATGATTTAATAATCAATAAACCTTTTTTTTTGGATAAATTTATTTAAATAAAAAGTTTTGTTGTTTTGTAAAAAAAGAAAAAAAAACATTATACAGGACTGTGGTGCATTAAAAATGTTAAAGAATAAAAAGGTAAAAAGGCTGCAGATTTATTTACATTCAATGTATAAAATCATTCAGAAAGAAAATATACTATGTGATAAAAATATATTTCAGAATTTTTAAGGTTTTTTATTCCACTGTTCTTAAAAAATCATTCTTTAAAAATGAAGAAAACTATCATTGTCTTGCACTCTTTAAATCATATAACTATAATGTGTGTAATGAATTGAACAGTACTATAAATATCAAACATAAGTGATGATAGCAGCAAAATTTCCCTTTCAAAAGCCACGAAAAGAGTGACCTTCTCTATCGCGCATGAGCAAAACTTTCACCCGTATCGTCATAGTTGAAGCGAATAACCTTGACACAAAACATAGCTTTTAATGAAATATTTAAAAGAAATTTTTAAGAGCATGATTTTTAAGTTAATGCTTTGAAACTTAATACATCGATTGCCAGCAACGGTAATTATTAAACAAAAAATGAAACAAAAATAATGCTTAAATATTTCTTGTAAAGAGAAAAAAATGAAAAACACAATTTTTTTTAAGAAAAAAACCCATAATTTTTAATAAATTTTTTCAATCTTTGTACATATTAGGAATAATATCGTTCTACACACGAAAAAAAAAAGTTTCGTGAGATTATTTTTGTAAATAAAGAAGTTTTATTACGTACTTAAATAAAATTTTGAATATTTTGTGAAAAATCGTGAAAAAAAAGTTTTTGACATTTTATTTTTTTAAATGACTAATTCTAAAAGAGAAAAGCATGAACTGTTATAGTGTAAAATATCATTTCATTAACGAGAAAGAAAATGCAAGCGGAACGATTTAGAAATCATTTTCATAAAAACGTATCGATTTTGACAAATTTTAGAAAAAATCGTAAAAAATAGAAAATATCATTATTTTGTAAAATAAATTATACTGTATCGTGGCGAAGTAAATGATCTTTCCAATTCTGTAATTATTTTTTGTCTGAGTGTCATAAAAAAACAATTAGATCGTGTTTTAAAAACGTCTGGAAAAAAAAGGTCGAAAAATTGTAACTTCGCCGCTGTGCGGAAAAAAATGGCAATAATTATGGTTTTAAGGCTTTTAATTAATATCTTTTAAACTAATTGGAATATCGTAATATAAATAGTCAAAACGGATTCCTCGGATCATTCCCGATCTTTTGGTACTTTCGAATTTCTGTGTCGTTCGAATCGTGAGAAGATACACTTAGTCGTATGGTCAGTCGCATACGTTTGTTTACCTTCGAATTTTAAGTGTAGATAAAGTGTGAAAATAAAATTGCAACATACCATTCCAGTGCCATTGCAGTTCGTACATTTCACAGGTTTGCTTCCGGGTTTAGATCGAGAGCCATGACATGTTGGACAAGTATCGTTTATACTAAGAGAAATGTCTTTATTTGCACCTCTTGCTGCCTCAGCAAATGTTAAGTTCAAGGACAACTGGGAATTAAAAATATATAGTATTTCAAAAATTAAGATTAACACAAGCAAATAACATGACACAAATTTTTTCAAGCAAGTTAAACAAACCCATTATATATTGCTACATAAAAACTCTAAGCTAAAATTTGCTGTCTGCTAAGTTTATTTTAGGCATAAGAAAGGAAAAAAAGCATGCTTAATTTATCAATTAACCCCTTTACATGTGCGCTAGAGTTCATTTGAACTGCTAAACATGTCAAAATGTGCACATTTAAGATAATTTGAGCGGGGTTAGACTTTATGCTGCAGTAATTTCCACACTTCAATACAAATGAGTGCCATCAGCACTAGCGAAATTTACTATGATCTATCGTCATCGATTCGTTAACTTACATAAGGCTGTTATTTCTTATATTTTACAATTAAGTCATGAAATATCAAATGCTTCCTTTGCTTGATAGCTTACTTCAACATTTACCTAAGTGTTGTAAAATTGCATCTTTATATAGACAGTTATTTTAAGATTACAACAAATAAAATTGTGTGTATTGGACATTTGTATAAGGTATGTTTTCTAATTTTGAAATTATTATTATATTTTATTTTATTAGGCGAGAGCAAAAGTTCTACCAGTTTTTGGATGGAATTGATGCCACACATGAAGTTGTAATGACCAAAATCGTCAGAGAATCAAACATGTGGATGTTTAATATGTAAATGCATCATGTCTCACACAGAAATATCAGAGGGTGCAAAATTGAATGCGAGACATTGCTATACAAGTTCAACAAAAAAAATTCGGCAGCCGCTGCAAGTCGCAATGTTTGTCAAATTTATGGGGAGGATGCAAAAGACAAAAACACATGTTGTTGATGGTTTCATAAATTTAGAGAAGGAGATACAAGTTGCCAAGAACAGGCTGGGAGTGGATAGCTATCACACATTGAAGAAAATATTGACCAGGCCATAAGGCCCTAACCAAACCGTGCAAGAATAAGTGGAGACCTTCGACGTACTTCAAGCAATTTACAAGAGACAGCTGGTTAGCTTGGGTTTCATAAGAAAGATTGTTGGGTTCTGCATAACCTGAAATCTAAGCAACAGGATGACTAAACCACAAATTGCAGCCTTTTGCTTTCCTGGTGCAAAAATGACCCATTCTTGACACAAATTGTAACAAGAGATGAAAAGTGGGTTATGTACTGTAATGTAAAGCATCATAGGCCTGAGCGTCACCCTTCTGATCTGCCTGGATCGACTTTGTAAGCTGAACTTCATCCCAAGAAGGTGTTATTGAGTGTGTAGTGGGATGTGCAGGAAATAATTCACTGGGAGATCCCACCACTCACTCAAACCATCAATGCTGCCTTCTACTGTCTACAGTTAGACAGGCTGCATTCAAAATTGGTAGTAAAGCGACTAGGTCTTCAACAATTATCACACACACACACAGTGTAATCCTTCATCACGATACTGCTGTCATCACTCTCCAAAAGTTAATGGGCTTTGTTTGGGAAGTTTTGCCCTACCCTCACTATTCTACTGACTATCACCTATTTGCCATTGAACAACTCCTACAGTCAGAAAATTTCTGATGATCTTGATGCTAAGAAAACTGCCATACAAGACTTTCTTTACTTGAAACTGTCAAAATTTTACTACTGTGGAATTAATCTCCTACCAAAAAGATGGCAAGAGGTCATAAATAGTAATGGGGATAATGTACAATCTCAGATAATGTTCATTTTGCATTTATTTGCTCTTCTTTATGGGATATAAAAACAGGTAGAACTTTTGCACTCACCCAATACATCAGAAAAATATACATAAAATTTATTACACATAATATTTTAGAAAAATACATCGAAAAATGAGTGTGTTTCAAAATGAATATGTAAATTTAATGGAAAGTGGCTCAGAAGAAAGTGACATTTACAGTAGGGATCCTAAAAATAGTTCAGAAGGTATAACTGTTGATTGGAAGGAGATAAAGAATGTCCAAACAGATCCATCAACTAAAAGGTTTCCAATTGTTGCAGCTCCTGTGGTTAAACTTTTCTTTTGGGGGACAATTTTGATTAATTAGTACATTTCCAATTATTATTTGATGATTCAGTGTTGGATATATTAATTTTAGAAAGAAATAGATATGCTGAAAAACAACCAAGTCATTTCCCCAGTTTTGTTCCACCAGCATAAAAAAAGAAGTTTCCAGAAGATACTGTGCTGTGTGTTTCACTAAAAAGGATAGCAAAGAAAAAAGGAAAAGAAAAGAGTCGTTACATGTGTAATAAATCCAATGTTGGGCTACATGCTACACCTTGCTTCCAAATGTATCACAAAAAAAAAAAGGAATAATTTTTCAAAAATAAATATTGTTATCATCCTTTATGCTGAAAAAAGGATAAATAGGTATTTTTACTGATTACAATTTTTTTCTTCCGAATCAGCAATTAAAAAAGAAAGATAATAAAAGTCGACGTATGTGCAAGATTAATACATCCAGCTCTTATCTGCAATTTGGAGCAAAATCCAAAATTAAAATAAAAATTTTGATGAATATTTTATAATATGACTCTTTTTTATATTTTTTTAATCCTTCATATTTCAGATTCTTGTAAATTCTGTTCGCCAGTTCTTTTTCAAAAAGTGTATGTAATAAGGGGTTAAAATACACGATTCTGATAATTTTGAACCACTTTGAAGATGCATGGTGGCGATGGACCAAGTAATTTTGAATCATGGTCAAGTGACAAGGATGACACCTCACTCTCTAGACTTCCATACACTACTAAGATCAGGACATTGAGCCTCAACAGATTTAACATGCATCAGGACTTGAAAATATGGCGAGTCCCAAATTCAACAGTCTTAAGCAACCTACAAATACCTTATTTACCCATAACAAAATAAAGTGCTATTTATTGTACAATATAATAGAAAAACACTGAATAAATAACATTAAAAAAATTATTTTCCATGAAATTTTACACAGAAAACATTTTAACATTGTTATATATGAATGAAAAAGATTGTTACGCAAATAAAAAGGGAGCAAAACAAACCTTACTCATTAAACTACCATCAACAATAATAAAGAATATTAAAAAATTAAAAAGGATTCATATATTTACTTCATGAGTTCCATATGTTTGCTGAGAATCGGAATAATCCGACTCAGCGAAACCAGTACGAAATCCCTGAAAAATGTTTCGGAACAGTTCATCTGGGTCGATTGATGATGAAAATCCTTGAAATCCACCAGCTGATCCTCTTCCAGGAAAGTCACTCCCAGTGGTGCCAAATTGATCATATTGCTGTCTTTTACTTTCATCTCCAAGAACTTCATAAGCTTCAGAAACTGCTTGAAATTTTGACTCAGCTTCAGGATCACCCTTATTGGTATCAGGATGATGTTTTTTTGCTAACTATCAATATAAAAGAAGATTTTTAAATATGCAACATATAATAAAAAATATGAATATGTTAATTCTACAATTTCAAATAGGGTTTCTAAGTCTTCAAATACAGGAACACTAAAAAATAATTCAATCAATTACATCAGTAGCAGAAAATTTCCCTTTTTTTGATAATTAACTCATGTTATTTATTTATGACAGGAGAAAGGAAGAAATAAAGTATTGAATAGAATAAATTATTTGACAATGCCAATATTACAACATTTACAAATTACAACAATAGGACTTGTACTAATTAGATTACCAAATGCCAATGTTAAACAATTTCTAAAATAACTGAAATTGGATGGATGTGAATAGGAGTTCCCAATTAATAAAGAAGTTTAAATTACAAATTTCATACATACTACAATCCTTTTTACTATGAAGTAAATAAAAACAAGACCTAAGAATTAACAGATACACTTAATTATTTTGCTCAACTACTAATAAGGATAACCATGTTGAATATTTAATTCATTTACTGTGCTAGGTACTCAATTGTTCAGAATTTAACTCTAAATCAGTAATTCCCAAAGTGGTCTATATAGACCCGCAGGGGTCTATGACGACCTGCAAGAGGTCCACGTCAGTAAAAAAATATTTTAGGGGTCCATGAGGTGTAAATGGGGGTCTATGATAGTGACACTCATTAAACCAGATCGTGACTTTAATTTTAAAAGAAAATGTAATCAAATGGAAAAAAGATTTTACCTTTTTTAAGGTATCCGAATAAGTTCGGAGATAAATTTTTCAAAAATTGATTTTTGAATAATTTTATTGTTTTAAAGAACATAAATAAGCTTAAAAAGTCATAACTATTAAATAACTAACATGTGTCACCCTTTTTTTGAAAAAAATTTTTAGGAAAATTTTTTAAGTTAATAAAAATAAATTGCACATTTTGCAATTTTAACATCATTGATATACTTCTTGATCCCTCTGAAGTGTTACAAACTGCAGGATAAAAAATAGTTTAAGAAATAAATATTTTATTAGCATTTAAATTTGATGGTCATGATTTTCCATCAAAATTACTGCATGATCTAAGCTAAAAATGGCTGTAAAATGTGATTGAATGTAGCTGTCTTAAAACCTGCGGGTTGTTACACTTTGAAGGGCCCGTAGCATATATGTTATAAACTTTATTGCATTTGATTGGATTATTTAGAAGATATTCTGTTTTTCAAGCACAAATTATCATGAAAAGTTCATTCTTCAAAAAACGAATTAAAAAAATTGTTTTATTAGTTATATATATAGATAAAGTAAATGCTATAAAAAGAACTTAAAAAACTCTCTAGTTTTATGTAATAGCCCTTCTTCCTCGTCTGCGATGAAAAAATTGTTGTATATTTAACTATAGTGAGTTTAACTATATTTTTTGTGCTGATTACGGGAAAAATAGTGAAAAAATTTCATCACCCTTAGATAAGTCACAAATTTCATCTGAAATTTTCTTATTTTCAGGGAGTTTCAGGTCCAGTATGCATACAATTTTTCAATATTATAGCCTATATAATTGGTGAATTTAGTCAGAATTATGGATCTTTTATGGAGAATAAGTTACTAAACAATGTATGTTATTTACAAACACAGTTTTATTCTATTTATTTGCTATGACAATGAATCTAAACTCAGAATACCAGTTCCTACTGGAACGAGATATGTCTCATTCTGTCTGCCCTCTCCCCAATCCTACTGGCTGCTAGGCGTTGTGACCTTGGTTGCAGTCAGTGACTCAGTGTGGAGCTAGCCACTGTGGTGTAAACATCAGACAGTTTTGTGCTACAGTATTTAAAAGAAATTGCTACTAGAGGATGTGTTAACTCTCCTAACTGTTTCTGTTATATTTGTGGGTCTTACACAATCAAGAAGCAACAAAGGAACATTTCTAATTTTGTTCAGAAGGTGTATTTTGCATACTTTGGTATTAAATTAGAGGACCAAGATAAATCTTGGGCGCCCCATGTAGTGTGTTCTGTGTGTGTTGAAGAACTGAGACAATGGTTTAAAGGTAAGAAGAATCATTTCGTTTTGCAGTACCCATGATTTGGAAAGAGACTAAAAATCACAGTGATGACTGTTATTTTTGTTCTTGTTCAGTGCAAGGTTTCAATTTAAAAAACAGGAAGGACATTTGATACCCAACCATCATACGTTCGGCTATTCGCCCTGTACCTCATGGACCTGACTTGCCTATTCCTTCACCTCCAAATACCCTGGACAATATTTTAGACGATTTAGACCAAATATCACATATTAGCAGTGACAGTGATGATGGCTATGATCCAGGTACAAATGATCCTGAACTTTTCTCTCAATCAGATTTGAACGACTCAGTATGAGATCTGGGCCTCCCAAAGGACACAGCAGAAGTTTTAGGGTCTAGACTTAAAGAAAGACATTTGTTAAACTCTGGTGTTTCATTTTCATGGTACCGATTTAGAGAAAAGGAATTTGTCCCTTTTTTTACGCAAGAGGGGGACCTAGTTTTCTGCAACAATGTACCTGCAATTTTGGAAATGTTCAAAATTATGTATGAACCAGAGGAATGGAGACTTTTTATCGATTTGTCAAAAAGGAGTTTGAAAGCTGTACTTCTTCACAATGGTAACCGATATGCTTCTGTGCCTGTTGGACACTCAGTCCATTTGAAAGAATGCTATGAAAATCTTGAGTTTATTCTCAATAAGCTCAGCTACTCTGACCATAAATGGACCATTTGTGGTAATTTGAAAGTTATTTCTATGTTACTAGGTCAACAAAGTGGTTACACAAAATTTCCATGTTTCCTCTGTGAATGGGATAGCCGTGACAGGAAACAACACTACGTAAAGCAGACATGGCCAATCAGAAAGGCTCTTATTCCTGGAGTTAAAAATGTTGAAAGACAAAGTTTAGTAGATCCTAAGAAGATCTTGTTTCCACCACTTCATATAAAATTGGGGCTAATGAAACAGTTTGCAAAAGCATTAGACAAAGAAGGAGAATGTTTCAAGTATCTTTGTGAACAGTTTCCTGGTCTATCCGATGCTAAGCTGAAAGAGGGCATCTTTGTTGGGCCTGACATAAGAAAACTTTTAAAAGATGAAACTTTTGTCACTAAAATGGAAATGAAAGAAAAAATGCCTGGAATTCATTTAAACTTGTTGTAACAGGCTTTCTTGGAAACAAAAAGATCCAAACTACAAAGCTTTGGTTGCTGAATTGTTACAAAACTACAAAATATTGGGCTGCAACTTGAGTGTCAAAGTCCATTTCCTCCACTCACATCTGGACTACTTTCCAGAAAATCTTGGGGCTGTAAGTGAGGAACAAGGAGAACGTTTCCATCAGGATATAAAAGAAATGGAGCGCAGATACCAAGGTCGTTGGAATGTCAACATGATGGCAGACTACTGTTGGATGTTAAAACGGGAAAATTCACAAGAACACAGCCAAAAAAGTACTAAAAGAAGCTTCGATGGGAAAAGAAAACGTTTTTACAAAGACTTATAACAGCATTTTCAACACATGTGTATCAGTATTATTCTTATTTAGGCTATTTATCTTTGTTTTTCTTTCTTTTAGTTTGTTAAAATAATAAAAACAAAACCAAAATTTTCGTTTTTTGTACATTTTGCAAATATTTTACCTTTATTTTGTAGGCAAGCCTTACGTGATAGAAAAAAAACCCATGTCATTTTTGAAATCAGCGCAAATAACTAAATAAAGATCAGTTAATAAAATCAAAACAATTTTTAAAAAAGTTTTTGCAGACCTGTGTAATTAATTTCTTTTTTCCCTAATGACCCAAACAACACCAAACATGAAACACCTAAAAAGCACTTTTTCAACCTAGTCGGATACCTTAACACATTTATTTACTAAATTTAATGAGGCTAATTTGTAATGATATTTTATTGAAACAAGTATATATTTTATTAAAACAAGAGCCATCATTTCAGCTTTTCTGGCCAGAATTAAGCTAAAAGAATACAATATTGGAAGACGCGAATTTTCCAGTTTCTCATTTTGTCACAGATAATCTCCCAGGAAGATGATGTTTTAATCCATGTTCAACATTTAAATGCATTCAATTCAAATTTTGAAATTAGGTTTGAAATTGCTTTGATTATAGTAATACCACAGGAGGCAATGAATCATATGATCCCATTGAAGAAAATTAATGTCATATTTTAGGAGGAATTGATAGGAATAGGCACTAACGAAGATCTTAAGGTAAAGTTTAGAAACGGATGTCAGCAATTTTGGTGTTAAAAAGACATACCTGTTATTTATCCTGAATTTTGGAATTGAGGAGATTTAGGGTTAAACTTTACAAGATTGATGGTAAATGTGAAAATTTGTTATCGAAGGGCCACATTCATCCCTCCCATTAAAAACATTTTTGTTTGTTTCTCAATTGTATTATGTAACTGGTATTTTATGAATTAAATTTTAATTTCAAATTAACTAGTAAATGTTTCTTACAATGCACTATATTTCACAAAATCATTATTACTACATTTTGCACAAATTTTAAACACTATATTTCACAAAAGTTAAAAATTTAAATCTTTTAAAGTAAATAACTCTATACCAGCTGTCAAAAAGATATTTAAGTTGATAACAGTACAAAAATTTAATATTAGAAAAAAAAGGGTCTACCCAAAGGCAAAAACATGGCAAGGGGTCTATGAGACAAAAAGGTTTGAGAACCTCTGCTCTAAATCATAATATAGAACATCCAACTCTTTTCTTTAACACAATTTTGAAATGACACTGTTCACCAAAATACTTTTTTTACATGAATTCTTTGTTCTAGCATGAATCTTAAAAAAAAAAAAAATTCTTATTCTACTTTTAACAGTGTAAACAGATGATGGTCAGTTTATGCCCACATATGTGCACATGACTTGGTCTACTTAATAACTTGTTTACTTGGTACTCTGGAGTTATAGGAATACCCAAATCTGATAATCACTTTTTTCCCTTTATGTTGTTGTATTTCAACTTGATGATAAAATTTCGTTTTTCAGTATAATTGCATTTTGTGTTCAGTTCATAGGATGCAATAAATAATTTCAGAAAAGTTTTCTAAACATTCATGTTGAATTAATTCGTAAGTTCAATTTGAATTTTTATATGTTCTATGTACTTATAGACTGAATTTTCTCTGTACTCTAATTAAATTTTTTTTTATTAAAAATGAATTGCTTTTGTTTTATAAATACATAACATGGATTTCATAATTACACTTTTTATACAGTTTTTTGGGAAAACACTTGCATACTTTTTTCATCTTATGCAATTTTTTTAAAGTTGTGGAATGTAGAATATACTTCCAAATTTATCATAATTTGCATGTATTTTTTTATACTCCCCCCACGGTTTTCTATGGAACATATTTACAGTGTAAAAAAAAAAAAAACATTGGGTGTACTTCCTTTAACTGATTCAGTCTTACATCAAGATTATTATTACATAATGCAATCAAACATACTAAAGAAAAAGTATATAAATATATTGCACATCAATATACATACAAACCATTCACATTTTACTTATCTAAAAAACAGACTGTCTTTCCAGTTTGATCTTTAGGGTTGCACAGAAAGCCCTAGTCAGCATATTTGAGATAATTTTGATTTCATATTCTACAGAACTTTACAGTGTTAATACATTGTTGTTATTGATATGTGGAAAGATATTTTATGAAAAAACACATATTTTTGATACTTCAGGACAAGTAGGAGAGAATATTTTTCTTAATTTTTTATAAAAAATAAAATAAAAATTCTACATCAAATGCTTTGAAATTTTTTTTTCACACAATGCTTTCATTTCGTAAATTAATCCTTTTTTTTTTTAACAGTAAAACTTTAAAGCAGTACCACTGGTATTCTTCCTAGGTATAATTTTCTGTGAAGGTTCTTTTTCTATATAAGACCATACTATACATTTTGGGAATCACATGCACTCATTTTGGCCAATATATTTCCAAGTGACAGTAGGAAGAAAAAGCCATGATTGCACACATGAGTAATGATTATAAAAAGCAATGGGAGAAGACAAAATAAACTAGTACATGTGAAAATTGATTTAATTCTTACCTTGTGGAGTTCATGTGTTAAAATATATACAAAACCAGCAATGCAAATGAGGGCTGGAATGCAGATTATGATGCTGTTGGATTTTACAATATGCTTTAGATTTCATGGTGAGATTACAATTTTATTCTGGCAGACTATTAACTTTAGTAATCTTGCTACAATGAAATGCGAACTTATTTGGATAAGATCACACTTGTTCTCTATACTTGATTGTTACTCATTATTTTAAGTTGCCAATTGTTGACAGACAATTCTTTTTATATTAAACATTTCAGTGCCCTTAAGATTTTGATCTTTATAGTGAATTCGGAACTAACTTGATATAGGAGTACTTCGCGTCAAGCCCTGTTTAGTGCTATTTCTTAATTGAGCCAAGAAGCGCTTGCTGTCGAGTTACATGGAATCCAAGATGGCGGCCTAACAGTAAGAAATCCTCAGGAAAATAATTGTTAAGAACTGTTTTGAAAAATATTACAAATAAAGAATATAGGAATAGATTAAAAATTATATATTATTATTATCATATAATATAATTTAATAGTAATTATGACAAATACAAAACATTTTTGTAATATTTATAAATAAATAAAATAAAAAAATAATTATTAAAAATAAATATAATATAATAAATATATATAATAATTGCATTTTTCTATTATATTATAAATAAAATAATTACATAACATGTACTAAAATTAATAATGAATATCAATTAATAAGTGTTGATAACTTGCAATATTCCAAAATCTGTGAATTCCTTCAATGAATTTTATTGAAGAAGGAACATTCAAAAAAGCATTATTAAAAAGTAGAATAAAGTGGAAATGTGCAACTTATAGCAACAATTAAAACCACAGCACTCATTCTTTAAAAATATGTCCTGGTACTCACTAATGATATTATATATAGAAATAGCCATATTAAAAAAAATAGCACAAAATGCAACAGAAGACTGTAATAGTAGTGCGAAATGCAATGGAAACAGTTCAATTTTTAAAGAAATTGAATTAAAATCATCTGAAATTAATAGGGTTACCATGAAAAAACCAATAAAAATTAGCTCTAATATACACTATCCCCATGGCACACAACCACATAACGACTCGATAAAAATATCAAGGTAACCATATTGTAATGTTATTGCCCATCATGGCAAACATAAACAACAACTTGGTATGTAGCACTCCTATATCAAATTAACACTGTGAATTCATATTTTTTCATTATTTTTAGAACTTGTCTTCAGTTGTTTCCCTTAACACTATAGCTATGATGCATAATTTACATTCCATTTAAAAATGATTTTTAGCGTACAAGGAGAAAATACCTATGATACAATGCTGCATTGCTAAAGATCAATTTTAATCACTACTGTGTGAATGTTGAGTTTTCTAAAATGACAAGCACTTGATTAAATTCATTTGGAAATACTACAAGAAAAGATTGAATAAGCATCATATTAGAAAGCCTGCAAGAAAGAACAGTTGAAGTAAATTATGCATAATTCAGATTTTAAAGACAATCAATAAATATGTTGAATATGCAGATTCAAAAAGTCAACTGTGATTTCTCATTTCTTTTGAAATTACTGTCCCAAAGTACAAGCCTTTTTAGAGCAACCAAAACTCACAAGTCATTTCATTTTAGATTCAATTCTATTCTAAATTTCCGATTTCATATGGAAAAAAATGCACAAAAACACCAATTTATTAAACAATATTGCATCTTTCATTGTGATTTTAGAAAGATTTATTTTTTTCCTTATAAAAATTCCTAACTCTAACAAAGTCTTTATTTATAGAAATGGTACAATTCTCAATATCAAAATATTTAATTCATTCAATTCCACTGATTCTCTATTCTAAGCATTGAAATATCTACTTCACACTGTTTTTAATTCATTTGGAGTTTCCTACTATATTATCTGTGAACAACTATCAAAATATAGATAGTCTAGCAACTGCTGAAAGTGGTCACAGAAAAAGTCAACTTTGCCAAGGGAAGAATTGGAAGAATCTTTGTGGAAGAATATAAATTTGAAAAAGTTAGTCTTTATAACTAAGTGTCATATACTTCTTACATATTAAAATTAGTAACATAAAATGCCAAAATCAACAATTATATCTTGAAAATTCTGACACTTTTTTTACTTTATATTGTTAAAATGTATTTATACATATTGCACATTTTAGTTGATATCAATAGTTAAGTCAACTATTATTGTAGAGGCTTCCAAAAGAAAAAAAAAATACTTTGCTTTACCTCATAACCATCAGCATCAATAAGAAATAACACATACATTGCACAAAATATTGTTCAAGTTTCAAAACACAGTTATTATTTAATACATATTTTGATATTTTAGGAGTTATTTAAAACTTAGTTTAAGTTATATAATTTAAACAAACCTTTGAGAAACTTAAATAATTATATAAAAAAAATTTTTAATTCAAACCTATAATTTAGGCTTTTTTACATTATCGATTGAGAATGAAATTTCAAACCCTGTGACAGAACCCACACACAATACAAAAATAACAAACTAAAAACCTCTACAAAAATGAAGCGTATGTTTCCCCTGTTAAAATTAGAAGGAAAAAAAAAGTACAAAATGTTCTTAATGTATGTGTGTGATTGTGAAGTAATACGAATTCACTTTAAAATAATTTTTACAAGAATATCAATACTCTGATATAGTAAACTCAACTCACTTCAAGGTCAGACTGGAACTTAGAAAAAAAAATGACATGAGTAGAAACTTACATCGTAATAAGCCTTTTTAATTTCTTTTTGACTTGCATTTCGAGGTATCCCAAGGATGTTGTAGTAATCTTTTGCAAAATAATATGACGATGTGTGGATAGCCAGTTGTTGACTTGAAGATTCTTTTTTGAACAAGGAGACTGTCAAAAAAAATCAGATTAAGGTTTATGCATGCACCTAAAATTAACAAAAAATTTTCTTTAAAATGTAGATCATACCTTTAAATTTATTAAATTCTGGCTTCGTTTTCACAATGTTACTGAAGTTCCGCAAATTATTTTTCGATAATTGTTCATCGGCGAATTTTAACAAAATTGCACAGATTTTTATGTTCCGTGTTCGGATATTGGCTAACATCATTTTGCAATATAAAATAAATGTTAATACTTCATAAAACAATTATTTAGCGTTGCATCTATCATTTCGTGCTAAGGTGGTGAAATATGTGGAAATATTAAAAACCATGCTTTAGTCAAAAGCGGTTACAGACAGAAGTGATCCCTTGAAAATATTACCCAATCATATTACGAAATGAAACAGCCAACCACAAGTTAGGAGGTTGTAGACGTATCCGCAAAGGAAAATTTCTTCCTATATTATTCTGTCGTAAATGAACCTCTTCTGACTCTATCTTAAAAAAAAATTGATTCATTCTAAGGAAAAATTTTCAAATTGATCATAGATCGTCTTTAAATACCTAACGCGTAATTTACTGTAATACAATGAGAAAACAATAAAATCAAATAGATTCGATTTCGCCGTTTCATTTTCTCTTTCTTTTTATAAAGTGATTTTTAGATCTTTCCAGAAAAATAATTACCAATTTAGTTCTATACTGAACACCACCTTAAGGATATCTAGGATGATTTCTGCAGAAATGATCCGTTTTCTTTTTCTTTTTTAGAATTACCTTTTGAAATTCAGATGAAATAGATGATTCTCTAGGTTCTACTAAAACTATTTCCACTAAAAAAAATTATTCAGAGCTTCAGAAAATGTAAAAACAAACAAATAAAGTACATACAAAGCAGACACTGGGATAAATTTCTATTCACGTCTATATCTTCAATCAAAATACAGCTGAACATATACCTATGAACAAATGTTCGAAATTTAATAAGAAAAAAGAGCTAAAAAAATAAATACATAACATCGCTTTAAACAAGAATGTTATACATGTATAAACTGTATTTGTGTGACCTATTATCTCACACGCTTGTCCTTATACTATCATTGATTCTACCAGTGGATGCACTTGAAGGATATGTTGCGTTAATGTTCAATCAGGATGCAATCGGATAAAACTTAACAACTTTAACTTTATTGTAGACACATGTTATTAATCATCTGCGTGCTTAACACTCTAGTAGAGAGAGAGAGAGAGATTACCCATGAGCACAACGTATATATATACTGCAACCCTAGCGGAGAAAACTAGTACTATTCTAGATGTACACTTCATTGTAAGGTGCTACCATCTAGTGAGTTAAAATATAGGATATGCTACAATAGTATCCCCCCAGTGATGGAGAGAATCGAAAGAACGATATATGACATGCTCATGAGCAAACAATCTCAAATACAATTATTTGAAATATGCTTGAAAATTATATTGAAAAGAAAATTATATATACATATGCTTGAAATTACGTTGTAAGAAAATATAATGTGCATACAGATATTTGAGATTACATTACATAAATATACATAATATGAAAAGGTATGAAAATCATAAGATATGAAAAGTCAAACAAATTTCCTTAGAAAAATATATATATGTCCATCTGGTACTTGAATAGTTTATTTAACTTCAGTTATTAGTCTCTGAGGAAATCTTACCCGTCTACCTGATTTGGTAGTTTGCATGTTTGTTGTCACTGGATGGCGATGTGATGATTCTGCACTAATGATAGGATCAGGAATGGTATCGGGCAAATCCTTGAACACAAATGCTGGTTTTACTCTATCAAGTGATACACAACTTTTTCTTTCCATTTATATTAATGGTTATGTGTTTGTCATTCCTTGATAGGACTTCGTGTGGCCCTGTGTAAGGCTGAGACAATGATGGGGAAACTTTGTCAACACGGAGGAACACATGAGAACAGTCATCCAATTTAGGGTGCACAAAAATTTTTGAAAATCCATGAGTGGATGTTGACAAGGGTTTTAAATGATTCATTTGGTTTTTCAACTGTTGCACAAATCCGTAGTCTAGTGGCATTGAAGATGTGTCAGTGCATATCTCGGCTGGTAATCTGAGGGAAACACCATACACTAATTCTGCACTTGAAGCATTGATGTCGGGTTTCACAGCTACTCGCAAGCCAAGAAGAACTGCAGGTAGGGTCTCAGTCCACTTGATATTCTCATGAGCCATTAAGGCGCTCTTTAGCACTCTATGTAAACGTTCCACTAAACCGTTTGCTTGTGGGTGGTATGATGTGGTCCTGATGCGGTTTGTGCCCAGGAATTTCGTTAATTCTTTGAAAAAAAAGAGCAGCTTCAAATTGTCGGCCTTGGTCAGTCGTTAGGTAAACTGGGCAACCAAATCTAGAGATCCAAGTGTCAAAAATGGCACGAGAAACTGTTTCTGCAGTAATGTTCTCTATAGCTACTGCTTCTGGCCACCTAGTGAATCGATCGACAATTGTTAAGCGTTGTTAAAAAAGATTTTCCTTCTGATGATGGTAAAGGACCTATCAAATCCACATGAATGTGTGAAAATCTTGCATCAGGTAAGGCGAAAGTGCCCAGAGGTGTCTTCGTGTGTCTGTGCACTTTTGAACGTTGACAAGCAATACAATTTTGGACCCAATCTTTCACTGTTTTTCGCATGTTTGGCCAAACATATCTGGATGCGATGAGTTGGAAAGATGCTGCAACACCAGGGTGAGCTAAGTTGTGAAAATGCTCAAATATGGTCCTACGAAAATTATGTGGTACAAATGGTCTGGGAGAGCCAGTGGAAGTATCACAGATAAGTTCAGTGGCTGATACTGGAGATGGCACACGTTTAAAGACAAGGGAAGATTTCTCGTCATTTTGGAAGCTTTGTAATTCGTTGTTTTCTACTTGAGCCTTTGAAAGTGTCTCGAAATCTAAAAATGAATTGGATATTTGATTCACTTCAATTCTTGAAAGTGCCTCAGCGACTGCGTTGCGGGTACCATTTATATGACGAACATCGGTACTGAATTGAGATATGAAATCTAGATGTCGCCATTGCCGTGGACTGCACTTATCAGGATTTTGCATAAAGGCATACATGAGAGGCTTCTGGTCTGTGTAGATTATGAAGTCTCTTCCTTCGAGCATGTGACGAAAACGTTTGACCGAAATATACATTGCCAGGAGTTCTCTGTCATATGTGGACCATTTCTGCTGACTTTTCGAGAGTTTCACTGACAAAAAGGCAACAGGTTCCCAATTGTTTTGGCAAAGTTGCATAAGAGAACCACCTACGGCTTTTTCACTCGCATCAGTCCAAAGGCTTAATTTTGCACCTGGAATGGGATGTCGAAGAAGAGTTGCGTCAGCTAAAGCGTTTTTGGCATCATTAAATGCCTGCTCTGCCTCCTCAGTCCATTGAATTGAGTCACGCAAATTTTACAGGAAACTTTTTTTTAGACTTTTAAAATTTTTAATTCCTTCCAAAAATTTATTTAGTGGGGCTAATAAATGAGCAGCTTTGGGAAAAAGCGTCGATAAAAATTAAATAACCCGAGGAAACGTCTTAATTGCGTGAGTGTAGTAGGTTGAGGAAAATTTAAAATGCAATCGACGCGATCCGACAAGGGTTCTATTCCTGATTCAGATACTTTAAAGCCTAAGAATTTTATTGAAGTTACACCGAAAATGCATTTAGAGGGCTTTAAAGATAGTCCATATTGTTGTAAGCGTGTGAATAAAATTTGTAAATGTTGTAAATGTTCTTCGGGTGAAGAAGACGCGACCAGAATGTCATCTACAAAAGCGAACACAAATGGAAGATTTCGCAAGACTTCATCTATGAATTGTTGAAATGTAGCAGCGGCATTGCAAAGACCAAACTGCATCCGAGTGCTTTCAAATAACCCAAAAGGTGTGATGATTGCACTTTTATGTACATCATCTGGGTTAATTGGAATTTGACGATATGCCTTCACGAGATCAATGTGAGAATAAATTTTTGTACCGTGAAGATTAGAAGTAAAATCTAAAATATTGGGAACGCTATAATTATCTTTAATAGTTTGAGCATTGAGTGCACGGTAATCACCAACTGGTCGCCACTCTGTACTGTCTTTTTTAGGAACCATATGTAAAGGTGAGGCATAATTACTTTTAGAAGGTCGCATATGACCTAGAGTAATCATGTTCTCAAATTCCGCTTTTGCGATGCGGAGACGATCGGGAGCGAGGCGGCGAGCTTTAGCTGTTACAGGTCGACTATTTGTTTCGATGTAATGGACTACGGAATGTTTAATTTCTTGATCAGGCCGGGGAGGTTTTGTGATGTCAGGAAATTTTCTTAAAAGTTCATGATAAACACTATCTCCTGACACAGTTTTAATTGAATGAATTCTACTATTGCCTAAAATACAATGACATTTAATATTTGTCACCGAGTCTAACAATGCTTGCTTACTTATATCCGGTACTAAACGGAAGTTGTACAAGAAATCAGCACCGACAATTGGGGTTGAAACGTTACCAACTAAAAATGTCCATTGGAAAATTCTCCTTAAGCCTAAATCCAAAGAAAGTGTTTGAGTTGTGTATACGTGTATGGGTGATGTATTGGCGGCAGAAAGTGTCATTTGTGAATTATTTTGCCTTTGTGTTTTTGTTGCTGGAATTATGGACACATCAGATCCCGTGTCAATTAAAAATGTGACATTAGTACGTCTATCTCGAATAAAAAAAAAAAAAAAAAAAAGGCGACGAGAATTTCTTGGCAAGGCAGTAGTCGCCATTATACCTAACCGGACTCGTCTTTTGAGAATTTACATGGAGGGTGACATTTTTGAGCTGCTGAGCCAAATTTGTAATGGTACCAGCACTGCTCGTATGTTTTTGATTTAGAGCGATTACGTTTATGAAATGGGAGATTACGACTACGACTTCTGCTACGCGAAATTTCATCAATGCGCAAATTTAATTTTTTATTTCTTCAAGTACATGGCTTTCAATGGAATTTTTGTCTGAGGAAACGGAACAGGCACTTACCGCAATTGGCGTCACCTCCATGACTCGATCGGCTACTTCGGCAGCTTTCTCCAATGTCAGCGGGCTTATAGCTGCAAGAATGGATTGTACACGAGTGGGCAGATGCTGCTGAAAAAGTTCAAGCATGAGGTCATCCGGAACGCTATGAGATTCCGCGCGCCTCCTCATGACGCGCAATAGTTCGCTGGGACGTCTATCTCCGAGTTCTTCTCCGATGAGTAATTTCCTGATTTCTTGATGGGATGATTCACCGCTTCTTTTTATTAGCTCCATTCTCGCTTTTTCGTAAGGCTCCACAGGGTCGGGATTCATAATGACGTCACGAATGATCGTTGCGGCTTCCGGTGGTAAATGTGCGATGATGTAATTAAATTTTGTTTTGCTGTCTGTTATTGCTTTCGGACATCAAGTTGGAATGTGCTATCGCACATTGTGAACCAGAGAGCAGGATCGTGAAAGTTATATGCCGGTATCTTGACGGCGCCTACGTCATTCATTTTGAAGCTTACACGTGGTTACCAGTTCTTACGCAATATTTAGTTATTTCGTGAAAATTTTAAAAATAAAGCATTATTTTAATGCCATAATATCTTATTCATGCAGGTCACCATTGAAGGATATGTTGCGTTAATGTTCAATCAGGATGCAATCGGATAAAACTTAACAACTTTAACTTTATTGTAGACACATGTTATTAATCATCTGCGTGCTTAACACTCTAGTAGAGAGAGAGAGAGAGAGATTACCCATGAGCACAACGTATATATATACTGCAACCCTAGCGGAGAAAACTAGTACTATTCTAGATGTACACTTCATTGTAAGGTGCTACCATCTAGTGAGTTAAAATATAGGATATGCTACACACTGAATAAATCTCTCTCTCTCTCTCTCTCTATATATATACCCTATATATAAAATCCGGCGTATAACTCGCAACCCCTTTTTTACGAAGAAGTCTGAAATATTAGTATACATTGCTCTTACGTTTTGAATTTATTTAATCGAGGTATTAACCCAGACGTTTGAAAAAATAGTATACTTCTAGAACTACAATTCTTTAGCTCCTAAAGTAAGTCTTTTCTTTTAAATAAACAGTATTTCGAATCATGTAAAAGAAATTTTTTTTTATACTCATCTCTTTTGTTATTTTTAAAGCTATTGCTTTTATGTCCGGCGTAAGACGCACACTGTTAAGTTTCAATCTTATTTTTGGTGTTAAAAGTACGCGTTATACGCCGGATTTTACGGTATATATATATATATTTCTTTTTTAATTTTTAATCCCAACTACTTACATGCAATCAAAGAAGGCTTGTAAATGTTTCCCGATAAATAGAGGCCTGACTGCATATATATATATATATACAGGTGTGCAAAAATTAAGGACGAGACGGTTTTTTCAATATAACTTTGTACAAAAGCTTTCCAAATCAACACGTTTAATACCGTAAGATCCCCAATACGTAAGGACATGTGTAATATGTAAGCAACACTTACTAAAAGAGAAATCAGAGGGATAAAAAGAAGCTTGAATGAAAAAGTAGCATGGAGCGCAATGCGACTGAAGGCCGAAACATCCCTGTGATGGGTGTCCAGCAAGAAACATCCGGTCTTTAGTAGGGGATATGATCTCCCCTGACTGCTAGGCAGGTTTCACAGCGTCTACCCATGCTGAGAATGAGGGTGTCAATGAGTTGTTGAGGCATTGCTGCCCATTCGTCTTGCAGCGCCAATCGAAGCTCCCGAATCGTTACTGGTGGTAAGGTACGAGCTGCCAAGCGTCTGCCTAGAAAATCCCATACATGCTCGATGGTATTGAGATCCGGAGATCGTGCCGGTCAATCCATACGTCCAATATCCTCACTCTCTAAGAGCTGTTCGGCAACTACTGTGCGATGACATGGTGCATTGTCGTGCATGAAAAGGAAGTGCAGACCCATAGCGCCTCTAAAAAAGACGCACATATGGAAGAAGAATCTCGTTACAATAACGGGTCCCGTTGACTGAACCTGCGTCGAAGATGTGAAGGTCTATACGACTACCAATCATGATGCCTCCCCAAACGAGAACACCGTGACCTCCATACCTGTCCCTTTCAATGATGTTCGAGGGATGATTGAGGCTTCCCCGCTCTATCCAGATGAGTATGCGATGAGAATCGCTACTCAAACTGAATCTGCTCTCATCTGTAAAGAGTACTCGTCCCCATTCATTGTCTCTCCAATTCCGGTGATCCCGGCACCACAGAGAACGCCTTCTCCGATGGGCAGGCGTTAAAGGTACACACCGTACAGAGCGTCGTGCAAACAGACCACCACCGTGCAGTCTTCTGGCCACGGTAAAACGCGATATCGGTC
The DNA here is from genome assembly GCA_019973935.1 of Trichonephila clavipes. Classification (NCBI taxonomy): domain Eukaryota; kingdom Metazoa; phylum Arthropoda; class Arachnida; order Araneae; family Nephilidae; genus Trichonephila; species Trichonephila clavipes. The sequence continues at coordinate 559,386 of BMAU01018525.1, forward strand.
GTCCAGTCACCTGTGTCGTGTGTCTAGCAATTTCTCCCGCTGTCTGCCGCCTGTTTCTTCTGGCCTGTAAGACAATTTACCGGTCATCTGCGGGTGTGGTTCCTCGTGGACGACCACTACTGAGCCTCCGGATAGCTGTTCCTGTAGTTTGAAATTGTCTCCAAAGTCGTGAAACGATGCTGTGAGCAATTCCGAATTCTGCAGCCACACTTGTCACACTGCGGCCTTCCTCCAACTTCCCAATGATTCGACCTCGGGTAAAAGCATCCAGATGTCGTCGAACAGATTGATTATTCGTCATTTCTCGCTGAGGCAGCAACTCGGTGTGATTTTAACTGCTATACGGCGTGCAATCTCTTTGCTAGAAATACTGATCTTACACCGACAACATGCTTTATACTACTCAGACACTCCCCCATTACGTCTACCTGCATATCTGCGCATGTGCTACCGTACATCACCTTACTTAATCTCCTGATTGGTCTTTCTGTCCACTCTGCCTCTTCGTTCAGCTGATATGCTAATTTTTCGACTTCGTCCTTAATTTTTGCAAACCTGTGTATATATATATATATATATATATATATATATATATATATATATATATATATAAGTGACCTTTAATTTATTTATATTTATAAGTGACATTTATCTCTTGTAATGGATTTAGGTATTCTATCCATTATTTTCAATAGGTTTTTACTCAGTATTATTAAAAGGGGAAGGTTGGCTGGGGCCACAAAATATGTTCAACCCCACTTGTATATAAATAATTTTATATATAAACTGTCCTAACTCAGCGATGTTTATAATACTGTAGCATCCCTTTTTTATAATTTATAAACCCCACTTTTATATAAATTATTTTATATATAAGCTGTCCTAACTCAGCGATGTTTATAATACTGTAGCATCCATTTTTTATAATTTAAACCCCATTTTATAATTTTAATTTCTCATATATCATTCAATGTCTGGCTATCTTGAAATTTCATTTTTTTTCAGTTTTGCTTGTTAAATTTTCGTCTCTCATTAGTAGAGAAATTTAGACTATATATATATATATATATATATATATATATTAGGTTGGGGAAAAGAAATCCATTATTTTTGCAGGAAATTCAAGACTTTATTTAACATGCTTCAGATTGACCGGTTTGGGTCAAATATGCACCGTTTTGTTGTATAATTTGTTGCCATTTTAAAGACCTCTTCATAATGACTCTCTCATAGAAATCTTGTTCCTTATTGGCGAAAAACTCTAGTAATCGATTTTCGCAATCTTCTCTTGAATCTCATTTCTTATCACTCAGGAAGTTTTGCAATGCGAGAAAATGGTGTTAATCACTTGGTACCAGGTCCGGACTATATGGTGAATGCATTAAAACTTCCGGACCAAGCAACCAGAGTTTCTGGCGAGTCACTACAGATGTGTGTGGCCTGGCGTTGTTGTGATGGAATACAACACCTCTTCTGTTGGCCAATTCTGGCTGTTTCTGGTTAATCGCTAGCTTCAAACGGTAAAGTTGCTCACAGTAGATATCTGAATTTAGTGTTTGGCTGTACGGAAGTAACTCATAACAAATTATTCTTTTCCAATCCCACCAAATACAAAGTAGAACCTTCCTGGCCATTAACCCTTGTTTGGCCACCGTTTGAGGTACTTCACCACGCTTTGATCACGATCGTTTTCGCATAATATTGCCGTATGTGACCCATTTATCATTCCCAGTTACCATCCATTTAAGAAATTTGACGATTCCATTCCGTTTGGCCAGGGTTTCGCAGATGGAAATTCGATCCATCATTTTTTTTGGTGTTAATTGGTGTGTCACCCAAACATCGAGCTTCTTTTTGAATCCAACTTTGCGCAAATGGTTCAAACTGTTTTATGGTCGATCTTTAGCTCTTGGGCGATGCTACGACTACTAACATGCCAGTCAACTTCGATTATTTCTGGGATTTTATCGACAGTTTCGATGACAGGCCTACCTGAGTGAGGTGCATCTTTAACATAAAAAAAATGCCTGAACGGAATCGTCAAAACCAAAATTGCATGTAATTAGCTGTTACAGTATTGGCACCATAAACCCCTTTCACAATTTCAGCTATCTGGCTTGCATTTTCGCCTTTATCAAAGAAAAAATGTAAAATGTACCGAATTTTCTCTTTGTTGACCCATTTTTAACATCCTGTAAGTCAAAACTGAATGGACCAAACAAAAAACAGCAAAAGAATTTTTTTAGTGTGAAATGTGACCTTGGCAACGAGCATAAATTTTATATTGTTTGATCAATACTTCACGAGATATCGACACTTCAACCACCTAGCAAAAGGATAATGGATTTCTTTTTCCCCAACCTAATATATATACATATTATTTGTTAATTTGGGTTTGTTCACAATATCAGGGCCACCCCCCCCACAAAACTGCTGTAATAAGCAAATTAATTATAAGGAATATAACTAATTCCAAGCAACGACACAAAAAATATTCTTAGTGGATTTACGCATCAGTTAATCAAAGTTATTAATATACATTTTAATTTTTCTAATAGATGGTTGACATTCTTTTTGTTTCCTGATTCGAAAGAGTTATTTTTCAACTTTATGCAGAGAAGAAAATACTGCATCATTTAAATTATAATGTTTTAAATTGTTTCCATAGTTTTCAAACAATATAAAACATTCGAAAAGTAACAGTTTTGATAAGAGTTTCATTATAAATTTCAGCATCAGAATCACTATCCATTGGCTCCGACAAATAATCAATTTCCTCAGATTTAGTTGCAGAGATAGGCAGTCCATCATCAATTGTAACATAATTGTTAAAATCTATCACAGAAGAGATTCCTTTCCATATGATTTCTTCATCGGGGCGAGATCTTTTTTTTTATGCGAGTGTCTGAAAACCCTGCTTTTTGAAAGCATTTTTCAACTGTATTTTGGCCGCGGTAGTCTAGTGGTCAAGGTATTGGATCGTGGCGGGCGTGTTATGAGTTCGAGCCCAGTGCCACTAAAGACCCACTACTACAATGGAAAGGAGAATATCACATTTTTTCGGACTAGTAGAAGATGTAGAATCTACAACTAACTCACTATACAGGGTATCCCAAAATTAGCTCGCAAACTCTACACAGCTAGATTCCTCGTTAAGAGTCTACAAAAAATTGACGAAAGAACTGTGCCTGTTCGATTCATAGTTTACGAGAAAAATACGGAAAACAGAGCATGCCTGTGTAAGGAAAAACTCCGTATTGACACATCAACAACATTGTTTTCAAATCTGCGCGTAGCGAACATGCGCTGGTGCCCGAGAGATATAATTTCAGTCAGGTATTTGCAATAACTTATAAAGGCAGATGGTCAAAGTGTCCCCCATGCATATCATGGTATGGTTGAACGTACTGGGGAATGGATGAGTACACACATCGCAGCAGCAAGGTGACCTGCGTATTGCTGGTATTTCGTTGAAATACAAGCAATATGCAGACGAGTAACTAAGTCTGTTTGTTTTGTGACTACGTCTCAATGCGCCAAATCCTTGAGATTTCTCCACAGGAAAAAATCCAACACTGTGATAGCTGGTGATCATGGTGGCCATAGAACCAGTGGCCGAAGTATACCATATCCAGACAATCACGTACAGGAGCACAGAAATGCGCCGGAGCCCCATTATGAACTATCGTGCATCATCATTCCTTTATCGTCATTTGCCGTATTTTTCTCGTAAACTATAGATGGTATAGGTACAGTTCCTTGAGCATTTCTTATTTATTCTCAACGAAGACACTGGCTAAGTAGAGTTTGGGCACTATTTTTGGGGTACCTTGCAAAAACAGGTGAAAGACTTTTTCAACAAAGTAGGAATCAAATTAGGAAACTGATTTGCTATTGGACTGATGAAGCATCTAATCTTTGTGGGGGAAAATTGAAGAGATTTTTCTTTAATCAGAGGCTTGCTATAGGCTATTTTCCTAGCACGAACCATGTTGAACCATTCCGATAAAACACATTCAAGAAGAGAAAGAGGGACTTTCAATGACTTTCTTATTTTCTATGATTTTTCAATACATTCAGCAAGAGCCTTTTCAATTTTTTTTCCACTTTTTAATTATTGCAGCTAATGTCGACGTTGAAATCTTAAGACGTTCTGCTAAAGGTTCTTGTGGTCCAGAGTTTTTGTCAAATTCGTGCAAAATGTTAAGCTTGCCACCCAAACGAAAACGTTTTCTTTTCTGACGATTTGCGACACTTTTTATACTATCAAAAACAAAATTTTCTGTAAAACCGTACGCATAGTAAATCTCACTTCTCTCAAGAAAGAGAGCAAGTGGTAAAAACTATTAAAATATCCCATGCGTTCTGGAGTGGAATAAAATAAAAGAATTGCCTGTCATATATATATTCAAAACTCCTTTGATAGGTTACATTCATGACTCATCTGCCTCTGTAAAGCAAAATAACGGGTTGCAGCCTTTCCCGTCGAAATTTGATGCTTACAAGAAAAATTTTTCTAATTCAAACTTACAAATTTTTTTCGGCTGCTGAAATAACTCGTTAATTCGGGGTTTATTATTTGTTAAACCATGTTTTTTTGCCATCATTTTATTTGATGGAAAATAGAAATTCCTTTAAATTTCGGAAAACAGGAGTTAGGTCAATCGGAGTCCGACTGTACACCCCTTCCACACTCACACAACTACTGCAAATCTAAAATAAACAAGCACAAAGCCACACATATTCAGAAAGATTTTTCGATTATAATTAAACTATTATATATGCTGGGTTTGATTTATACTGACTAAAAATAGATCTCTCAGGTGTATGAGCGCTTATGACCAGAAGATTTATACTTGCTGTTTCACTGCTGGGATTCACTATGCTTCACTTTTTCACTTTCTTTCTACAGAGTGTTTTTTTTCCAGGTATAGAAGTTTAAGTTGGCATTACTTTCCAAGATGGCGACCGATTTAACAGCTGTCAAGTGATTTATTCTCAGTTTGGTTTGGCAATTCATCATGAATAGACTCACGCCTGAACAACGCTTTCAAATTGTGCAATTTTATTTCGAAAATAATGGTCGATTTTCATAAGCGAATTTTGTTTAGCAATGAAGCGCACTTCTGGTTGAATGGCTACGTCAACAAACAAAACTGCCGCATTTGGAGTGAAGCTAATCCACAAGTGTAGGTCGAAACACCGTTACATCCAGAAAAACTGACTGTTTGGTGCACTTTATGGGCTGGTGGAATCCTTCTTCAAAAACGATGAAGGCCACAACGTTACAGTCAATGGTGATCGGTATAGAGCCATGATTACTAACTTTTACATTCCTGAATTGAACAATCATGATGTCCAGGAGCTGTGGTTCCAACAAGACGGCACAACATGTGACACAGCTCGTGCCACAATCGATTTATTGAAAGACACGTTTGGTGACCGCCTAATTTCACGTTTTGGACCTGTGAATTCCAAGATCTTGTGATTTAACACCGCTAGACTATTTTTTGTGGGGCTATGTAAAGTCATTGGTCTATGCGGATAAGCCACAAATGCTTGACCATTTGGAAGACAACATTCACCGTGTTATTACCGATATACGGCCACAAATGTTGGAAAAAGTAATCGAAAATTGGACGTCCAGATTTGGACTACATCCGAGCCAGCCGTGGCAGTTCTTTGCCAGAAATCATAATTAAAATGTAATGCCACAAGAATATCTTTCGAATAAAAAAAATTCATGTCAATCGAATAATACATCGTTGTTTTATTGCAATTTAAAGTTCTATACCTCTCTAAAAAACACCCTTTATTTATAAACTATTAACGATTAATCTAATTACTATTTTTAGCGTTCTATATTGTGTTCTTTACTTTTAAAAGATCCGAGAGTGCCTGTTTGGCTTGTGTGCTCTCGGCAAAATTAAAATCCTAAGTACGGTTGCGCATCGACAGAACTCAGGTGCCTCCCTTTGTGGAAATTACCTCCCAAAATTACCTGTGGTGATTGATATCCACCTACATGGTGCCGCACTAAAAAGAGAAACTAGCTCCCGGGGAATGTAGTAGACCTCTAATGGTAAAACACCACAACCCACAGCCCGTTAGAAATAAATTTTTATTGATTTATATAAATTCTTAGCTGAATAACCCTCAAAATATAAATACTATGGTCTTATTTTTTAATCTGTTTTTTGAGTTCCTTTCAGTATAAAGAGAATTTGCATTCTTTCTTTTTCTTAATCTTCATAGTTTTTCTTGATTTGGGGAAAATGATAATTTCTTTCATTTTTTAAAAATATTTTTACTTTACTTCAATTTTATTCCCCTTTTTATAGTTGTGTTCTGACTTCTCTCATGATGGAAAAAACGACTCCTCTTTGTAAAAAACATCCTTTTTTAGATGTAAGAAGTCTGTCCCCATCCGCTATTGGTGTGGAAGAAATACTTCTGTTTCCCCTTATATTTTCAATCAAAACTAAATATAAAATAGACTCTACTGCTTTTTTATACTATTTCCTTCACACTGGGGTGATGGATGTTCATCAGACATTTGTTGAATCATTGTTGTTGTCGTTTCCTTCCCAAAGGAAGAAAGGAAAGTTGCCAGAAACTGAGACAGGTTGGAATTTTACACAACAGATGGCGATACCACCTATCTCCACCTCCACAATTCAGGCATGGATTAGAGGGGAGAGAAATATTCTCTGAATCATTCTTCTCTCAAATAAGCAAAGATATTTTTTCTATATCCCCATTGGTTTGGGTCGGGATTCCACTAAAGGCGTGTCATATAGAATAAGGAGAATAACTCTGAAAATGATCCTCAAAATTCTCACGTGATTCAGCTTAGGAGGCTTCATGGAAGCTTAAAGAATACCGTACCAACACAGGTGATGTTCTTGTCACTATGTTCCAAAATGTAAAGTAAATCACCCATTTCTTTTGACTTGCTTCAGTGTAAAATGAAAACTTATTTCTCAAGGCAAGAACTTTCTTCAATATGCATTTTTGTCTAAGAAGATCACATAAATTGAAATTTTTTGTACACATAATTTTCTTTTACCTCTTAAGCGGCCAGTTGTTTTCTTAAAATGCTTTAATAAATTAAAAGTAAAATTTTTTTTTAAAAAAACAAGCTTTTATTTAAATGCTCTAAAAAGAATAAAATAAACTTTTCTTTTGAAACTTTTTTTTTGCTATCAACTTATAAAGTCGTTACACAATTTATGATATAAAAACTTGTCGCGAGATTTAAGTACTCGTATTTACTTAGTTTGAATATTTTAAAAATTAAAATCAATCAGATCAAGTTATTTAATTTGCTGATTTATTTACACAGGTAAATCTCGCGACAAGCTTTTATTTCATAAATTGTGTAACGACTTTATAACAAAAAAAAAAGTTTTAAAAGAAAAGTTTATTTTATTCTTTTTAGAACATTTAAATAAAAGCTTGTTTTTTAAAAAGTTTTTTTTATTTTAAATTTATTTTTTACTTCTTAGCTATCGCTAGACAGAGGTTTCTAAGTCTGTTAATCTCATTCAACGCATCATCGTTGCGAGGTCATTTGCCAGTTAATTTTGAACAGTCCAGCTAAGGGGTACTCAACATTTTTCTCGCCAGGCGACATATATATGATAGATATTTCACTCGGGCGGCAACAAGAGGATAATGGGAAGGGGGGGTAGGGATAAACACGGTTAGACAACAAAAAAAAAAAAACATTGGACAAAACAAAATTAATTAAAATACTAAAACTCTTTTTTCTTCTTTTGCTTTTACTATAATACACTTATGGACAAAAAAATTTGCGCACCATGAAGGAGTCGTCAACATGAAACAAAATTTTACGTGCGCAATGACTACTTTAAAATAAGTAATAGATTAGAAAATCAAAGAAAATAGATCATTTATTTCAGAGAAAAAGTCAAAAGAGTAGATGATTTAAATTCCTGTTGAACCCCCTCTAGCGTGAATGCAAAATGCAAGACGATCGGGCATTGAGGCCTTCAAGTTCTACATGATGTCTTGAGACATTTCATTCCATATTTGCTGTAGCCTTGTCTCTAGTTCGTTCAAACTCGTGGGATGCCCAAATTGCCATCCCAAACGTTCCCAGATATGCTCGATTAGAGACAAATCTGGGGATCGGGCAGGCCAAGAAAGGGTAGTAACAGTGCGGAAAAAGTCTTGTGACACCCTTGTCATGTGAGGTCAAGCATTATCTTGTTCAAAAATGGCTCGTGGGAGAGTGGCAATACATTTGGTTGTAGGATGTCATGGACAAGACATGGCACCTCATACCATCACACCAGTTGTGGGAGAGGTGCGTCACTGTAAAGCAAAGGCATGATTGAGGCGTTCATCCACGAATCTCCACACACGAACACAATTGTTATCACTGCTGAGATTGAATCTGGATTCGTCACTAAAGACGATTTGCTTCCATTCCGCTGCAGTCCAGTTTCCTCGTGCGCGGCAACACTCCAAACGGAGGTGTCGATAGGTGGGCGTCAAGGGTAGCACACATAATGGGCTTCGTGATCCCAAATGTCCTTCAGTCAGATGCTTTTGTATGGTTCGAGAAGACACAGGGGCCCCTACTGAAAGTGCTATCTTTGCCTGGATGGCGGCTGATTAAGCAGTTGTCTGTACGCGTGCGTGCATTTCTTACGATGTGGCGGTCTTCTCGCTGACTAGTCTGTCGCGGGCATTTTGAGCCTGATCTTCGTGTAAATGACATCCCTCGGATACACTGGTCCCAACAAAATCAGTGCGGCCTACTTGACGATCTACTCGCCAGCTGAACACCCAGCTTCCCTCATGCCGATGATTCTCCCCCTCTCAAACTGCGACAGCTGCTCATATTGTCCTTGAAATTGCGTAATGACATGTCTACCTCAGCTCTTCCATTGTAAGCGATTCAACACACTCAAACAAGCTTTGGTTACCTGTTTCATACTCCATGTAGAACGACGTTAAACGTATTCTACCAGCTATACGTAATGCGCAATCACGCTGCCTTTCCAATCATTTGCATATCTTCCCGAGATGTATTTTCATGCCAAGTTTCGTTACGAGCTCACAATTATTTCTTGGTGCGCAATTTTTTTTGTCCAACAGTGTACTATATTAATGATGAAGAACATATTCTTTTTCAATCTGTAATTTTGAACCAAATTTTTTCACTTTTTGTGCAAAATTTGGATAATACTATTCTACAAACGAAAAAATATTTTCGTGCGATTGTATTTAAAAAGGAAGAAGTTTTAAAAGTTTTATTAAAAATTTTAATATTTTTGAAAAATCGTAAGAAAAAAGTTTCAGGCATTTTATTTTTTAAATGACTGAATTTAAAAGAGAAAAGTCTGAACTTTCTTGGTGCAGAATATCGATTCAATAACAAGAAAAAAATAAAAATTCATACGGAATGTGATTTAGGAATCATTTTTATTAAAACGCATCGATTTTGACTCATTTTAGAAAAAAATTGTAAAAAATAGAAAATATCATTATTTTTTAAAAGATTTATACCATATCGTGGCGAAATAAAGGATCTCTTCGATTAGATAACTATTATTTTGCTTTCGTTTGATAGAAAGAATAAGATGGCTTTTGAAAAAAGGTCGAAAAATCGGAACTTCTTTAAGCTAAATCCCATAAGCTGCTTGGCAGAATAAAAAGCTAACAGGGTTAAAAGGTTTTAAATTAATATCTTTTTAAATAATTGCAATATCGGAATATAAATAATCAAAACATGAATTGTCATCCACACTAAAAGAGTATACAAAATTTCAGCTCAATCGGTTGAAGACATCAGCTCTTTAAAATTGAGTTGCAAGATTCGACCCGAAAAAGTTACTTTAATTAATATCTACTCTATTGAAATTCGAAGGTAAGCAAACGTATGCGACTATACGACTAGGTATATATTTTCATGAACCGTACGACGCACAATCTTGCCGAAGCTACCAAAAGTTCGGGAATGATCAGAGGAATCCGTTTTAACCATTTATATCCCGAAAGAGCAATTAGTTAAAAAGATATTAATTAAAAACCTTAAAATGCAGAATTATTGCCATTTTTCCCGTCAGGTGGCGAAGTTCCAATTTTCCGACCTTTTTTTTTATCCCAGACATTTTTAAAACAGGATCTAATTTTTTTATGAGATTCAGACAAAAAATAATTACAGAATCGGAAGGATCATTTACTTCGCCCCGATACGGTATAATTTATTTTACAAAATAATGATATTTTCTATTTTTTACGATTTGTTCTAAAATGAGTCAAAATCGATACGTTTTTATGAAAATGATTTCTAAATCGTTCCGAATGCATTTTCTTTTACGTTAATGAAATGATACTCAACACTAATAAAATTCATGCATTTCTTTTTTCAAATCAGTCATTTAAAAAATAAAATGTCAAAAACTTTTTATGATTTTTCAAAAAATACTCAAAATTCTATTTAAATGCTTAATAATTTCTTTATTTATAAAAATAATCCCATGAAACTTTTTTTCGTGTGGAAAACAATATTATCTGTAATCTGTACAAAGATTGAAAAAAATTGCTTAAAAATTACGGTTTAAAAAATTATGTTTTTGGTTTTATACCTTTTTTGTGAGAAATATTTAGGCATTATTTTTGTTACATTTTTTTGTTTAAAAATTACCGTTGTTTGCATCGATGTATGAAGTTTGAAGGCATTAACTTAAAAATGAAGTCTGAAAATTTTTTTAAAACTTTAACAAATAACGCAATGCCAAATTGAATATCTCTTACTTTTATACATTTCAGCGGTCTTTTATTTCTTTTCCCCGAAGATTTCGTGGATTGGTCGCTTAGAGCACTGGATTAGTAACTTTTGTACCCGGGTTCGAAACAACACCATCGCTTAGTTTATATGATTTTTTTAAAAAAAATACTCAAAATTTTATTCGCGCTTTTAATAACTTCTCGCCAGCAATTTTGTAATTGAAAAGAAAAATTTATTTCATCACGACATAGTATTTTTTTTTTTTTTTACAAAATAACGATACTTTACATATTTTATGATTTTTTTCCCCAAAATGAATCTATATTTAGGCGTTTACATGAAAATGATTTTTAAAAAACTCATACTTTGATATTTTACAGTTAGTGATTTAAAAAAATTAAATAACGAAAACTTTTTTTACGAATTTTTTGTGTGCAATAATTCATTACTTTTTGCTCCACCATATGGTTGCACGTGTCAAGCTGCTTAAGAATCGATGAATGTTCACTTACCCGAGAGCTCTGATAGCGAGAGGGGAAGGGTAATTTTTTTGCATGGCAATATCTAATACGTTTAAAAGTTTTGTGCAACGCCGGGGGGAAATAAACCTGTCTGACAAAGAAAAGATGCGAAGATATTTCGAAACAGGGAATTTTAAGTTAAACACTCGTTAACAGTTCGAGCAACACTGGGCTAAGCGAAGGATGGGAAGGGGGTAGAAGTCATTTTGAAAAAGAGTACTAGAAGTGCTGATTTTGTGTAGGAAAGGGAAATTTTTAAAAGTCGAGAAAGCCCGTGTAACGCCAGACCATGCAGCTAGTCTTTTTTACTAATTGCGATATCAGAATATAAATGGTCAAAACATGCATAGTCATCCAAACTAAACCTATATACAAAATTTCAGCTTAATTGGTTGAAGACATCAGCTTTAAAATTGAGTTGCAAATTCTACCCGAACATTTTACATTGCAAGTTAAGTAAGAGCTTGTAAAATATAACATACTTTGTACGTATACAGAGTGGAAGTATTGTAAAATATATCTCACACATTGCACAAATCAAACGAATTTCAAAAACTTTTACATGAATAAATGATAATTGGAGGCGTGGGGTATCGATCCCGATACCTTTCGCATGCTAAGCGAAAGCTCTACCATCTGAGCTACGCTCCCGGTCGACACCCCTGTTATTGTAAACATGCTAGCCTTAACACCAGTATAAGATTTTTACAGTAACTAGGTCGATATCGGAATATAAATGGTCAAAACATGCATTGTCATTCAAACTAAACGTGTATACAAAATTTCAGCTCAATCGGTTGAAGACATCAGGTTCAAAATTGAGTTGCAAGATTCCACTCAAACATTTTACATTGCAAGTTAAATAAAAGCTTGTGTGTGTGTAAAAAATGGCATATTTTTTCATTGTATATAAGAATAATACTTAACAGAATACAGAATGGAAGCCTTTTATATTGATTTTCGATTTTAAAGTTTCACGGTATTTTTTATTTTGTGATTGTGGAACACAGAACACCTTAAATGTTTGCTTTTTATAAGTACACTCTGCTTGCTACGAAGAATTTTTGATTTATCCTAAAAGAATTTCTCTTCTTCCTACAAAGAAATTTGTGTTCGTACCTCTTTTTAAAAAGGTTGAAGATTTTGTGTGTATGGGTGCATATATACACTGCTGGCCACGCAAAATGCAACACCCTGAAGGAAGCATGCAAACCATGTGAAACTTACATCATGCGTTGGCGGCGATGAAATATACAAATTATTAGCATTATAGCTCAGATGCGCATCACGGGTAACCGTAGCGTCAACCGCAAGAGCTATGTAAGGGGAGAACAGATTGGAGATTTGAAGTACGGTAATTGTTTTTTGGTGTTTTTTATGTAAGATGTTTACCTATGCCTCGGTAAAGACATCGAGTACCTATTGTCTATGTTTCTGAATTCGACTGAGGAAGAATAGTACCCTATAGTGTGTGATTGCGGATTATTCTTCAAAGAAATCGGTCAACGTGTTGAACGAAACCAAGCAATTGTGATGCGGATCTGTCATCGCTGGATGCAGGAGGAAACGACGGACCCACGGGGCCGATCACACCCACCTCTTTACACCACTGCTAATGATGACAGGTGGATTGTGCGCATGACAGTGATGGATCACGCAGCCACATCATGAGCCATGACACAACAGATTCAGTCTGTTACGCATCATTCAGTGTCCGGAGTGGAATGTCCTTAAGGCGTTCATTGTTTCTTTTACCCTTGACTGGAAATGGCAGGTGTTTGCGCCACCTATGGGGTGATGGATAACGGAATGGAATGACATAGTGTTTGCTGATAAATCCCGCTCCTGCCTACAAAATCACGATGGTCGGATTTAAGTTTAGAGACACTGTGGTGAGAGGCTACTGAACTGTTGCGTTATGCATTCTCACACTGGTCCTGCGCCCTGTATCATGATTTTAGGTGGTATTGGATTTCACTGCTGCACCCCTCCAGTACGTATTGTCGGTACACTGAACAGCCCGCTCTACATCTCTCAGGTGTTGGAGCCTATGGTCCTTCAATAGATTTAGGGCTTTACGTCAGCCATATTCCAACAGGATAAAGCGCGATCACACGTGGCGTGCAATGTTCAAGAGTTCTTTATCCATCAGCTTGAATTGCTTTCTTGGCCTGCTTGTTCTCCAGATCTATAGCCATTCGAAAATGTGAGGTACATGTTTGCTCAACGACTGGCCCAGGATACATTATTCACTGTTTCACCAGATCAACTTTGGCACTATGTGAAAGCCGCATAAAATGCTGTACCCCAAGGATGCATCCAAAACCTCATTGATTCTGTGCCGAAGCGTGTGGTAGCGATTATAGCCAAATAGTGTGGCTACACTAACTTCTGATTTTGTCATCATCCGCGCGTCACAAGAGGCTGCAATTTCAATCATTTGATCTTTTTACAACACGTTATCTGCCAAATAAATTTCGCTGTGATACCTCTGGAGCTTCTTGGTGTTGCATTTTGTGTGACCAGCAATGTATAGGCACACACAATTTGAAGCACGGTGTAATACTAAGTCTTACAATGCAATGGGGACAAAATTATATCAGCATTTTTGGATATCTTTCCATTTTCATTTCTTCTCAAGCAACAAATTGCACATTTCCTTGCCAATCCCTGTTCTTTATCGAAAAAATGAAAAATTCTTAATGACTGCCTTCAATGAAAAGTTCCGGTCTTCACCACAAAGAAAATCCCGACTGAGAAATATTTCAGTAACATGAACAAACTGCCTCTTTTAAAAACACTAGTACTAATAATCTCACTATAAAAATTAAAAGTATGTACAAATCAAAGATAGAAAGAAGAAAGTATCATGGCCTGTACAGCGTACGGGCAAACTGGTTGCGGCCATCTTTCGGCAGCCCTTACGGTGTACCTTTAAAGGATTAAAATAGAAATTTTATGCATAATCTTATTCACAACAGCTTTTAAAACTTCAATCCTAAATAAATACTTACGCTCACTTATTTTTAAGAAATCCTATTAACATTTTTTTTGCGCAATCCGTTTATTAAAAAGGTTAACACAATGAGCTTGTAGAGAATTATTATTCTACAACTTTAAAAATTTCAGTTGTTCCAAACGTAGCGTAAAGCTACGGTCATATATATATATATATATATATATATATATATATATATATATATATATATATATATATATATATATATATATATCAATTTTAAACCTCTATAAAAGTAAAACTTAGGTGAAAGAGATGCTTGAATGGCTAGAAAAAAAAAAGATGCCGTCTGTCTGGGTCTAGGATTTTATATTTGATGGATGATTCGTAGCTGTAACCTGTGTCTAGTCTCGAAAGTAAATAGAATGGGGAAAAGGGACTTTTTTAGAACCAACTCACAGCAAAATCTTGAAGAAATGAAAATATTTTTGCTATTTTGTATAATTCAGAAAAAAAGGGAAATTGATGGTGCACAGACGGGAACTCTCTCTCACTCTCTTTTCAGTTTGGAAATGTTTGTCCCAGTTGATTTTTAACCAGTTTGAGTATTGACATTTATTAATAAAACTATTATTAATGAAGTTATTTTTGAAAATGTGTAACGTATAAGGAGCACAGATAACAGAATTAAATTCTTGTTCCTTTTTAAAAATTGATTGTATGTGTATATCATTATTTTAATGAATAAAGCTGTAACGAGTTCCTTTCGAGATCTTCAACTAATCCTGAAGGGAAAATTCTTTTCATACTTTATTTCGAGGGGGCAAATAGCGGCCCTGAAAGGATTCTTTTGCAACCCACCAAAACAACAACAAAAAAACTTAATAAACAGGAAAATGTTCTCTATGTTTAGGTCAACCTATATTTTAAAGAAAATATTTTCTTCCATGAAGATCAACAAGAATAAATAGAAATACAAGTTGGCGGACATTAAATTGCAGAGTATGATGAGAATTTCAACGAGTGATCTTACTCCTGATTTAAAAAAAAAGTACAAAAGTGTGATAGGGTGCATTTGTCTCCTTAAACTGATTTTAACTTAAATATGTTTATAGCTATATATCGTGGGCCTAATTATCAGACTGCGTAACTCCACCGGTATAACTGATTTGATATAGGAGTGCAACGCGTCAATCGCTTTTTGACGCGATTCCTTAATCCTTTTGTTTTGTCTACGCCATGCCTCAGTGCGCGCTCCACTTTAAATTTATTCCTCGATCAGTGTATAATCACTACTTTTTTTATTTCATAATAAAATTAGATTTTGAAGGGAGAGGTGGTGGCAAGATTTTAACATAAAATAAGTACAACAGAAAGTAATATTAATGTATTACACTTTCAAATATAAATTATTTACACTATTTTAAGCGTTTATTACACAAAATTTGTAACAATGGGTTACTTTTGCTGAGCAGAGATCCCGCAGAAAAAAAAACCAAAACAAAAAAAAAACTAATACTAATATACGTTATCCCCATTGCAACACATTATCGCACGATAAAAATATCAAAGTAAACCATATTATAATATTATCGCCTATCTTGGCGAACATAAGCAACAACTTGGCGCCTAGCCCTACTGTATCAAATTAGCATCCCAGATGGAGTTACGCAGTCTGATAATTAGACTAACGATATATTAAATTAGACCATCAAGTAAATTGAACAAATTGCAACTATCATTAAATTCTTATTTATTCAATTATTAATTTCTACTTTTTCTGTGATGCAAAATTAACTAACGAATGCTATTATTTTAAAAAGGTGCTGCCCTCCGGTATCCTCCACTTCCCATATGTGACCCTCGAGCCAAAACTATTCCCCACCCCCACATTATTTGATTCAAGAACCTCATTCTGTAAAAGAACCGTGATTTATACAAATAAACATTATTATTTATTGTCAAGTGAAACGAGGTAGCACGAGATAGAATTTAGAAAATAGGTGATAGAAGCTAAGTGACAGAATTTAGTAGAGAAAAAGTTAAGTTAGTTAGTGAAAATGCGTTATAGTTAAAATATGTTAAAATAAATTATATTTAAATCGTCGGTGATCCTGAGGAAAGGCATAACGAACTAAAGGGGATATAATTGCATTCAGTTAAATATTTGTAGTTACCAATAAGCAACAATAATTCATTATAAATATTTAAATTATGTAGAGATCAAATCTGATTTGCTTCACTTAGCTCATTGAGATTTAATTGAACGATAAAATTCCAAAAAATTCGGCGTATAAAGCGCACTTAAAAAATAAGATCGTTAGTTAGAAATGCGTTTGATATGTAGGTATAAAAGTGATAGCTTTAAAATTAAAAAAATAATAAAAAAAGTGTCGAGCCTTAAAAAAAAACAATAGATCTACGTTCATCGAAATACTGTTTATTTTTTAAAGAAAATTACATACCTTATGAGCTTAAAAAGTTGTTGCATTATACGTGTAATATTTTTCCAAAAGCCTGAGGATAGAGAGTGGATTACATTAACGTGTTTCGTTGTTGTTTCTAATGCCACCTGTCTGACGTAGTCAGATCGAGCCCCACGAAATTCATCGTGGCAAGAAGTACGTCTGTCGTTGACCTTGAGCACCATACAGGCGACAGTACGAATTAGCTTGGTGAAATTCCCCGAAGGGACGAAAGATAGCGACACTACCTATCTCCACCTTCACAATTTAGGTATGGAACTGAAAGGGAGGGAATATTCTCCAGTCCCCTGCACTTGTGATTCAGCTCTCAAGGCTTTCGAACCCACTGATTTAACGAACACATACTCCGTGTGTACTCGGAGGGTATTTGGTGGCATCGGGTATTGAACCCAGGCCTTCCGGTCTGGAGTCCGATGCTTTAACCACTAGGCTACCCCCATTAACGTAGAACTATAAAGCAACATCAGGGTTATCGGCGACGGCCCTCTTAATTTTTAACCTCGTTCAAGTGACATGGACGACACCTGAGCTTGCACCTCCTTTCCTAACATCCACATCAACTAGAGAATATTTAGCCACAATAGAATTAACATGCATCAACTCCCTCTACACGAAGGGTCTTCAGAGGCACCAGGACTGGAACCTGTGACACTTCTTCCACGAGTTCGTGACCATAACCACTAAGATACCTCGAATAAATGACTTGAAAACACAAGAGCATTGTATGCATGCATTTCAGGCTTTTTCGTAAAAAAAAAGAGAGTGCGCGTTATACGGTGACCTAAAAATTTTTACCTAAAAATTAATAAATGCAGCTTGAAAATATAGGTGCGCGTTATACACGCCGGATTTTACGGAATATATTATTGTTTGTTTTAAATAGGGCTCATTCTTCGGTAAACCCTACCACACACGGGAGCGGAAGTTTGTTACAAACATATATGGTATATTGAGCAAAAATAGCCTTGAAAAATTTATTTCACGTATTTTTAAACAAAAAATGCATGTGCAGAAAATCGATTTAATTATGTTTAATCTAAATTATTAAAAATATGACAATATTATATTTTTAATTATAACTATTACTTTTTAATATTTTAATTATTAAATTATTCTCGACTTTTCAACATTGTTTAAAATGGTTACATTTATAGTTAGTAATTTATTATATTGTGCAAGGGTGACCTTTCTTAATTAACGTATCTAAAATAATTTAGAGTGCGTGATGATGAGCATTTGAGAAAAATACATAATGAAAAAATTTTTCCAAATGCACATTGTCTGATAACATATATGTAATATATATATATATATATATATATATATATATATATATATATATATAATTCAGATCAGTAGAGTTATTTCAAAAAAAATTTCTAAGGGCAATAATATAGGATAAAGAGGACTGTCTTGCATTTGAAGTCAAACATAATCTCAATATTCACGTATGGCGTTGGCTTAGAACTTGGTGAGTGTGGTGAGTAACGTCCATTTTACCTAACTGTGGTTCTGGATGACGAATTTTGTTGGAAAAAGTTCACTCTAACCATTTTACGAATTCTTTGAAACAGTTCGAAAGAAACTTTAACCAAACTATCCAGGTATAAAAGTAATTCAGAAAGATTCATACATCCATACTCTGGATATGAATAATGTATCAATAATTTGAAAAGATTCTATTTACTTACAGTGTTTGGTTATGTACACTAAAAATTCTAAGCATTCTGTTTTAAATAATTGTATTTTGTTGAATAAAAATAAAAATTCATTTCAAAATTAATACTATGTATTTAAATGAATTGTTTTATTTTACTATATAGAATCGTTTTGTGAAAGGAAGATTCCAAGTCATACAAGCATCGAATGAGATAAGTTATTAGATGGCGAAAAGTTTTAGTGAGAATATTTCTCAATTTAGAAAATAAAGAAGAGAATGATGAAAAGAGAGAAGTAGTTTTCAGGAAGCTTTGAGAAGGCCATTCGCACGTAAAGCAATCAACTTAGATAGTTAATAGACACCTAAACCTCACCTAAGGCTTTCGTGATCCTGCTGGTTATTTTCTTTGCATTTTTTTCTTGCCAATATTCGCATAGCTCTGAGACAAAGAAAAAAAAGCCAATACAATTCTCGAAAAGAGACATCAACTCTAATGGAGAAAAATATTCGATGTCATTCAGGGCATATAAAGGGTAGATACACTAGACGAACGCATTGGAATTCGCTTTAAGATTTTAAATAGGTTCGTATAAGAAGAAAATAATGGATTTTTTGTAAGTTAAGATGAATGTTAGTGACTCGGATTGTTCGAAAACTTTTATTTAAAATATTTAAATAAAAATACTTTTGATTTTGGTACACATTACTAGAGACTAACTTTCAAATATAGGCTTCTGTTTGCTATTCATGTACATTGCTATCATTCTTACTTGACAAAATATTAAATGGGAACTCCAGGTTATCATATTTTTGCGACCGTGTCAATAGTCGGAGGGCTGAAAAAACTCTTCTAATTGTTTTAATGATTTGTCATGAAGTTTTCTTTCTCAAATATTTTGAATGATTAGAACATTTATTAACAGTAGTAAATAGTATTATAGTGTAAAGGGGAATTTTAAAACCACACTACAACGACTCCTTCTCCCACAAGTCGTAAACAACACGGGGCAGGAATAAAAACGCTTAAAGACTAGTCTCAATAAAGATTCCTTTTGTCCTTGTCGTCTAACGCGTGCACAACAAAGCTGTAGACAGGCAGGGTGGTGGTTGAAATAAGCACTCATGCCAAGATCAGCAGCTAAAAATTCTCAGGGGGGACCCTGGAACTGAACATTAAAGGGCAGCCCTGCCTAGCGCTACTGGTTGATTATGCATTCAACTATACCAGAGAGTCCTACATTGCTTACGCTATTTCTATCAGCATTGAGCGGGATACTTTTAAGAAATGTGAAATTGGTTTACTTGCTGATAATATTGTTATATGGAACATTGCTGAGAATCTACGGTTGTTTTCTTTACAACAATAAAAATTATGTTACTATCAACATAATATTTTGTTTAACATCATCTTCTTGAAGTAGACAAACAGCCAAAATATTTGGGTTTTATATTGGACCAAGATAGTGCGCCATAAACATGTCACCCTTCTTCTGCTAAAAGCTGGAAAACGCCTGAACATCTTATATACACTCATGGACAAAAAAATTAGCGCACCAAGAAGAAATCGTCAAAATGGAACGAAATTTTACATACGTAATGACTACTTTGATATAAGTAAGCGATTAGAAAATCAAAGAAAAAAAAGAATTTCTGAGAAAAAGGCAAAAGAACGCAGGATTTAATACCCTGTTGAGTCCCCTCTAGCGCGAATGCACTATGCGATACGATCGGGCATTGAGGCATACAAGTTCTGTATGATGTCTTGAGACATTTCGTTCCATGTTTGCTGTAACCTTGCCTCTAGTTCGTTCAAACTCGTGGGATGCCCAACTCGCCATCCCAAATGATCCCAGATATAATCGGTTGGAAACAAATATGGGGATCGGGCAGGCCAAGGAAGGGTAATAACAGTGGGGAGACACCCATGCCGTGTGAGGCCGAGCATTGTCTTGTTGAAAAATAGCTCCTGAAAGCTGTTGTACGAGTGGCAACACATGTGGTTGCAGGATGTCATGGACATACTGCTGGGCTGTCATGGTGCCACGGATCAATACTAAGGGTAAGCGTGTATTGTAGGCAATGACACCCCATACCATCACACCAGCTGTGGGAGTTGTGTGTCACTATAAAGCAAAGGCAGGGTTGAAGCGTTCACCACGGGGTCTCCACACACGAACATGATTGTTGTCACGGCTGAGATTGAATCTGGATTCGTCGCTAAAGACGACCTGGTTCCATTCCGCTGCAGTCCAGTTTCTTCGTGCGCGGCACCACTCCAAACGGAGGCGTCAATGGGTGGATGTCAAGGGCAGCACACGTAATTGGAGCCGCGATCCCAAATGTCCTTCAGCCAGGCGCATTCGTATGGTTCGAGAAGACACAGGTGCTTCTAGTGAAGGAGGTACCTGTGCCTGGATGGTGGCCCATGAAGCAGTTAGCTGTACGTGTGCATTTCTTACGATGTGGCAGTCTTCTCGACGACTGGTCTGTCGAGGGCGTCTTGAGCCTGGTTTTCAAGTAAGTGACATATCCCGGATCCACTTGTCCCAACACCTCCTCACAGCACAATCAGAGCTGCCTAATTGACTAGCTACTCGCCTAGCTGACCAACCAGCTTCCATCATGCTGATGATTCTCCCCCTCTCAAACTGCGACAGCTGCTCGTATTGCCTTCGAAAACGGCGTAATGGCATGCCCACCTCAGCTCTTACTTTATAAACGATTCAGCACACTCAAGCATGCTTTGGTTACATGTTTTATACTCCACGGAGAAGGACGTTAAACGCCCGCTACCGGCTATACGTAATGCGCAATCACGCTGCCTTTCCAATCATTTGCATATCTTCCCGACATGTACCTTCATGCCTAGTTTCGTTACGATCCCGCAATTATTTCTTGGCGCGCTAATTTTTTTTGTCCATGAGTGTGTTTTAGAACGCGCTGAACGCACTCTCAGAAATAATTATATTTCATTTAGATCTATTCTGGACTATGGTTTTCCAAAATACTGCTGTGCAACTAATATAATTTTTCAGAAACTCTAACGGAATTCAGCTTAGTTCTGTTCGAATTACTACTGGTATTCGAAATACTTGTCCAAATGACATAGTGCTCTATGAGGCTGACCTGCATCCTCCGAGTCTTAGAGCAAGTTTGGTGAGCTATTAGAATGGAATTTGGAGTCTTGGATCCAAAAATCATACGGCTGCTTACCTGAAGGGTTGGTGCAGTAATCAAAAGCTTAAGATATATAATTCATTCATTCAGGCGAATTCTAACAATCTTATTGCTAATGCTATGGAACAGCATCACTTTGTGAAGACAACTTGGATCTCATCCTGGACACCAAGATTAATTTGAAGCAAATAATCACTAAGAGCCATTTTGTATAATAATAATTTGTATTTATTATCTCCAGTCTAAAAAAAACTCTAAAAACATAATATTATTATGTTACGTCAAATAAAAGGGATTTACCTTTTATATTAAATTAATTTACGAATTATGAAATTAATTAATAATTATGCTCACGATCAAGTAAGGTCTACCGAAATAGGAGGTCCGAGAAATACACGTACTTGAATTATTAGCTTTCATTAACTTTAACTAATTTTGCTAAACTAACGCTTATTTTAAGCGTTCATAAATTATATTTACCGCTGGCTATATCAGCTTTCTTGTTCTTCCGTAGAACAGCAGCAATAAGTCTTCACTAACGTAATCTCCTGGAATCATCTAAATTTGAGGTTGCTGGCTCAATAGCCTTCATTCCTGCTAGCTTACAACGCTCGACTTAAATACCCTATGTACTTTGCATATCCGTTCACCTTTTGGAGTTGATTGTAAATATACGCGAATTTATTATCCCCAAAAAGACGCCTAAGAATATTAGTGGAAAGGTTCCGTACAGATTCGTCACAACTTGTGACACAATATATTGATCCCTCAGAAAGTTTAACAGGTGTTTCTTTTGCCATTGACCTCTCTGTTTAGGGGAACAAACAAACGAACAAATATACCTCCCATTCATCTAAGGGAATTGGCTGTGGAAACGATTACTATTACCCCAGTTGAAACTGTACAGGTGTATACTGATGGTAGCAGTAATGATAGCGATAATAAAATCAAAAAATCGTGTCATAAAGATCCAGAAGAGGAACCCTGACGTTTGTTTTGTTTTCATCAGTGAGTTAATTGACATAAAAGAAGGTCTTGACTCTGTTGGAGTAAAAGTTCTATCCAATACTTGGACAATTGCTTCAGTATGAGTGATAATATAAGAATAACTATTATAAATAAACTAAAATGACTTTCCTCATCTCATCGGATTCCCTTCCAGTGGATCCCTTCACCTTTTAAAGTGGAAGACAATGGGATTGCATACTGGCCAAAGCTTGCTCTTTTCCAGGTCAAAGTGCAAAAATAAAATTGCTTGATCTGTTCCACCACATCACCACTGATAATAGAGCAGTCGTCATGGTGCCTCTCTGAAACCTGATTGCAAAAGGCAGAACCAAATCACTTACTTGATTTCTCAGTGGTCATCTTAGATCTTTGACATATACCGATGGGGCCAAGAGCTAGGCAGTCTGCACCAAGTGAACCAATGGGCTTGCTTCTCCGGAATATATATATATATATATATATATATATATATATATATATATATATATATATATATATATATATATATATATATATATATATATATATATATATTAGAACAGTGCACCTCAACTTTTTTATCACCACGAGAGGTCAACGTTTGATGATTTCATAGCAGCCAGCTGAGGGTGGGACGTTGGTTGTTTTTATTTTAATTTCATTTCATTTAAATATGCCATCAGAAAAAAGTACAGTTAAACCAAAAAATGAATATAAAATGATTTCCATGGAAAGTCGCAAAAACCAGAGAGAAATACACCACAGTAAATAAAACGGAAATAATTTGTTCATTGGGAAGTCCGGTATCATTTGATCCAGGTCCGCTGCCCGGGGGTTGGAGACCACTGTTCTGGAGCACTTAGCATTATAAAGTAACACGAGGGCTACTAGAGACGAATCTCAAAATTTTGAACCAAGGTAATAAGATGAGGATGACATCTAAGCTGATGCCACGTCAAAGGGACGACTTTGAGCTATGACAGGTTTAATACGCATCAGCCCCTCTACCCGGCGAGTCTTCAGTGGATCTGGAACTCGAGCTCATAACACGTTGGCTATGAGTCCATGTCTAACGACCACCAATAAGCGAATGTAATAACAAACGAAATAAATTTGTTGAGAAGATAATTCATTTTTATGTTTTATCTTCTTATAAAACGATAAAAAGTAATTCCAAATTTTTGTAAATAATACGTCTTAGATTCAAAGCATAGTGTGAACTGTTAAGCTATGTGTAAGGAACCGCTGCCTGCTCCTGGCAACAGGTCGAACGAGAGACGATATAGAGGGAAGGATCTGGCAACGAGAGAGGAGAAAAGCTCGGAACGGGAGAGGAGAGGGTGGCGAAGAAAGCCGGGGTCGTGAAAAGTAGACACGGCTGGACGATGTATCTTAATCTTGTAACATCTCAATATATTCTTTATTTTAAGAAATGTCCCATAGAAGGTGTGGAATAAACACAGTGGGACAAAACCCTGTCTGCAATTATTTTCAATTCACAATGCGAACACGATCAGAAAAGAACCCACGAGTTTACACTATGAACTGCGTTGTCCAGTTAAATTTTAGTCGTACGGAGTTTCTTCGGTTACCTTCCAAATAAATGCTAAAGGTCCCTAAAAACAGATTAAGCATTGAGAAGATTTTTGTATTTCAACGGGGTAAAATTGCATTTCACAGCTTGAAAAGAATATAAAGATAAATCTGGCTATAAACGGAAGATAATGAAACGTAACTCATGACAAAAAATATACGAGCTTAAACTGAAATTTAAATAATATCTAAATCTTAATCTATTCTACGCATTTCCTAATTTTTCATTTCAGCAATTATTTGGCTGGATTTAAATACGTTGAATACACAGCCTAAACTCAACTCAGCTTTTCCTTCAATCTTTGCACTCGTTTGAATCTGAGAAAGTTTAAGCAGAAAAATTGGAAAAGGCAATTCATTTCAATTCGTACTCTGATTTGCATAAACATCAAGAGATTAAAGCAGGATTTGTGTAGTAGAATAGACAAAACCATAGAAATTTACGGAAAAGTGAACCTCACATTCTTAAGACACTTAACCAGAGGTAATTTATGATCATTATTAGCAGCAACAAAAATTTTACCAAATATTGTTAAATTGATGATTTACCACACGTCTAATTCCTTTTTGATATCTTTATTGTTTTTTATATATATATAAAAGGATGTTTATTTAAATATAAATTAAATATCCATAGAAGCTACGGATTCTAACCTTATATGTTTTTTTGAACCCAATTCAGTGGGTCAGAAAAAATCTGTGCGAGCCTCGGTCAGTAAAAGTCTGCGTACACTCGTAACAGACTAAAATAAAAATAGCACTTCATCAATACTGAGACATGACATTTCTGAAGAAGTGTTTCAGAAAATAAATCCAGTAAATTTCGTGTGTGTTTGTTTCTTCTTAGAATCATCAAAATAAAAAGGGGAGAAAACATTTTTTTATTCACTTGATAGGATTTTGGAGGAGTGTTTCTGTTTTTTCTCGTTAAATAAGTATATTGATCTTTTTTAAGACTATATAAACTTGAAAGTAATCTCTTAGAAAAGTTCTAAAGCTACTTTTCCGAAAAGTTCAACAATAGCACAAGAATTTAGTCTTTGAAGGGAATCCCTTTATCGTTAGTTTTGAAAATTCTATAAGATTCTATAGCAGACTTGAATAGAAGTTTACTCTGCAGCTGATAAAGATGACGAAACACAAAAGGATACGAGCTAGTTACAGAGAGTTTCAAGCATTTGTAACTTTATATTGTTTAAAAGGTTTATTTGTGTGTGTGTGGTGGTGGTGGTGAAAAATTCTTAATATCTTTGATTACAAAAGGCTAGTGAAAAATATATCGATTAAATTTTTAATGCGGTATTTTACATAGGATGTTCAATGCATCCTTGAAATATTTAAGAAGTGTAGGAGTTTTGGGTAATTGACCAAGACATTGAAACCTTATCCTTCGATATTTTGCAATCAACACACTCAACATTTGATACGAATTATAATGAAGTTAACCCGCTATCATTTACGCAGTGAGACGCAAGAACCGTTACATCGATGTCTGAAAACCTTGAAATTATTAAATTAATATTAAGGCTACCTTCGGTAAAAGTACGAGATCTTTTGAACTAAACGCGAAGCACATTTTCAGACAGAAAATGCCTCAATTTCCATGGAAATTTGCAGTATCTTAGCTCATACTTCTCTTTTAACAATATAGTGTTTTTAAAAATTTCAAAAAATATTCCATTATTATTTTTTTTCATTTTAATACGTGAAGGCCTAGTCCATTTAGCATTACGATATAGAAGAAAAAACACGAAACACATTTTATGCCAGAAAAAAATGAATCAACTCGGTTAAAAATGGGAAGTATGATAAAAAACACTGCTCTTTAAATGATAGTGAAGCCAGAATAACATGTGTTAATTTTTCATTTCTTTTATATCTGAAAAAAATGTTCCGAATTTGGATCCTATTCTTTAACATTAACCGAAAACAGCTTTAAAAGAAACAGTTAAATTCCCAAGTGAGTGAGTGAATATTAACGTCGCACTGTTCAGCTTCACGAGAACTTTTGGCAACGGACTACGTCATTTTGAACCATGGTCAAGTGACGTGGATGACATATGATCTGGCATCCCCTTCTCCTAACTTCCACGCCACACCAACGGGAGGACGTTTCAGCTCTCGACAGATTTAACGTGCATCGCTGCACGGCGGGTCTTTAGTGGTACTGGGCACGAACTCAAGACAAGCCTGCCATTATCCGATTCCTTGACCATTGGGCTACCGTAGCCCGTTAAACTCCCAAACTTAAACATATTAGTCCCATTTATTCGTATTAACTTCGTAAAAAACAGTCATAATAATAAGCCTTCAATCTCTCGAATCAGAAGATCACATGCATTTATATATTAAAGGAAGAACTGATGCCACACACATAGGAGAAAGGAACTTTATATAAAGCTTTATTTAAATTAGATACGGCGCTCAATGGCGGTATGATTAGATAGCATTACAATCTGCTTATACTTTGCTTAGCGGAAACTAAAGGTGAGATGGAAAATTGAAGGAAAAGCAGGTTGAAGGTTTAGTTCCAACAATATTCTTGTACAAATTCAAAGCATAAATGAAAGGAATATTGAAAAAAAAAAACAGTCTTGAAAGTGCGAGATATAAACGTAAAATCTTTTACTTCTCTACATAGTTTAATTAATTTCGAGTCACGTAATTTCAGTGTTAAAGGAGTTTTTGATATTGTTGCCTGATTTAGAATATTACATCAATTTTTTAGAGAATTAACCATTATTCTTCACCCTTGGAGCGCTGTGTTACCACTAGGGGATACGGGCTATATATATAGGGGAAAATCCCATTATAACCTCATGTGGATACATGATTTATTTAGGGGTACAGCCAGTGTAACCAGCACAGGAAACCTTATAAGGCAGATTTTCTTTTATTGGAATTGAATAAAATTACAAAAGTTAAGTCACAATTGTCAGGGTCACAAATATTTGAAAATAGGAGAATAATAATTAAAATTACAAAACTGCATGAAATTGCTCGTAGTGTTCCTCTAAATGAAAAGCTTTTTCACATGCGTTACATTAGTGTATTTTCATTTTTCTTCCATTTCTTCATAAATAAATAAATCTATACCAGAGTCATTGTCGTATTCCAGTTTCCGGCAAATATTCTCATTCAATATCATTTTCGTTGAAATCCAACGAGAATGGCATGTTAGCAAGAAATAGTAAAGATAAACAACAAAAGTAGTTGTACAAACTTTAGAAAGCAAAGCGCGAAACACCAACGAGCGTGCACTTGTCAGCGTCAAAAGGGAAAACGAAATGTGCTTCGTAGCGTCAAGGTCAGTATCCCCAGAAATTTGGGATTTGTGCGTACTCTGGAAAGCGCAGTCTGGTTGTCAAGGGGCTAACAACTAAATTATATATAGTAATTTCTAACGTCTTGTTCTTAGTTTTGTCCCCTTTATCAATCTAAGTCAGTGCTTCTCAAACTTTCAATACTTGCAACCCAATTTTTTCAGTCATAATTTTCTTCGCACCTCCCCCTCTGCTCCACCCAAAAAATAATAATGTATTGAATTCAATAATAATGAGCTTTGACGTAAATCTACAATACGAATTTAATTACAGACCGTACAGATTATCAAGATAAGTATTAGATTATTTTCTATAATTTTATACATGACAAGTCTATGGGGCTACTGGTATTTGTTAAACTTGTTCTTAACTTGATATTGTTAAATTAATTATCAAATACAGTGTGCAGTACTGATTCATTTATGAATATATTATATCAGTGTAAATGCGTATTTTATATTTTTATGTCAGAATGTATTTTGTTTTGCTTCCTTTCGGTAAATTAATAATGCTTTTAAACAACGTTTTATTTTCGACTCTTTGATATGTTCGTGTCTCTCTGGTTGGGTTATTACGCCTCCCTACGGTGTCCGTCCCACACTTTGAGAAACGTTGATCTAAGTAATTCTGAATAACGAGGTAGAGGGGGCCGATGCACGTTACATCTGTCGAAGTTCAATGTCCTCCCGTTGGTGTGGTGCGGTAGTTAGGGAAGGGGATGCCAGCTCAAGTGTTGTCCTCGTCACTTGATCGAGGTTCAAGGTTACGAGGTTATTCGCCAAAAGCACTCGTGTTGCTGTAGAGTGCGACGGTAATATAATTCTCGCTCTCTTACTGAACCACGGAGAAGAGACAAGAACCCCACTACAGCTGTCACTCTATTTCCCTGCCAACTTGAGTACTTTAACAGCGACGGATTTAACTAGCATCAGCCTTACTACACGACTCAACTTTAGTGCCATCAGGAAAGGAGCCTACCGTCAGACCGACGCCTATCAGAATGTCGCAAAGCATTCGGCTACTACGGCCTTCACAAATTTAGAAGAATTACAAATATTTCCTTGCTTATTTTGAGGATTTTTCACTGAAGAAAAAAGTTCTTTTATTAGTTTAAATTAGAAAAAAATAAATTTTCTTCAAATGACACATATATATATTCTCTATCCGGAACAGTAAAAGACATTTCTTGCCGACCACAAATTTTAATGAAAAAATGTGTAGTCTATTATTAGACTTTACAGGTGCAGATAAATCCCGAGTGTAACCTATTGCGCGAGTTTTGAATAGGGCAGGAAAATCTTTTTTTTTTTTTTTTTGCTCATCCAATAGTATCAGTACTTTTAGTAGCTGAATAAAAAGTGCGCAAGTTCTCACTATGGATGTTTTTTGTGCAGTTATCAATTAGAGAATTTCCAAAAGGAAATTGCAAAAAGTTGGGGGTTTTTTGGACCCCGATACAGCGAATAACCCCAAATTAACGAATAAATTATTCAGTCCCAATGAATTCGTTAAATAGGGGTCCGACTGTATTTGTTATATTATGAATGTTTATATTATACTTATACTGAAAGTAATACTGAACATGAATATTGATTACATTTTAGGTATGTCGATTTATGCCCTCTCTGTGGATCTCGGAATACTATTCGCATAAAAATAATGACGCATTTCGGTAAAATATTTCGTTAAAGAAATTGCTTATATTATTTTATATACATTCTGCTTTTTATAATTTATAAACCAGTGGTCGCAACCTTATAGCTGTGATATGCCAAATCACTCTACCAATATGATTCAGGTTGCCACACAGTATGAAATATTTGAAATAATTCGATTACACGGCAATGCATGTAGAGTTAGGGAATAGACGTCAAAAATACAGATTTAGAGTTTTATTATATATTAATTACGCAACATTTAAGGTATCCGACTACGTTCGGAACCGTGATTTTAAAAAAGCGCATAAATGGATAATTTTCATGATATTTATTGTCACTTAGATTAGAATACATGTAAAAAAATATTGTTTTAAGGATATTTTGACAAAACAATTTATTTAAACATAATATTTTGGCAAACAATTAACTTAGAATGATCTTTTTTCAAAATGTTCTCCTTTTATAAAAAATGCTTCTAAAATAATAATATTTTGAAAATATAATTTAAAGACTTCTCCAGAGAGTCTGAACTGGGATTTTTGAAAAATTCACATTATTTTCAGAGTTACCACCAATTGAAATAATTATCGGCGTTTTTTTCTTAAAATTGCTCCCCTCTGTTGTCGTAAAATAAGGATAAATCTACTTCTAAGTAATATATTTCAAAAATTCTAGTTGAGCCTCTGTATATAGGTCTGATCTATATAAAGGCAAAATATTGTTATAATAGAATCATATTTCACAAAAGGAGAATATTTTGAAAATGGGTCATTCTGTGTTTTTTTTTGTTGCCAAAATATTGTACTTAAATAATTTTTTATTGTAATAACATTCTTAAAACAGTTTTATATACATTTTCTGATCTAAGTGACACTAAGTATCATAAATATTATCTATTTTTAGACTTGTTCAAAATCATGGTTCCGAACGTAGTCGGATAACTTAAAGATATTTACTAACATAAAATAAATTAATAAATTAATAAATTTAACCATTCTTTCAACATAAATAAAAAAATATAAATTGTACATATACTATACATATTTTAAGAATATTTATCAAAATAGGAAATAAGCATAAAGTATAAGTATTCCTGCCATATAGTGAAATAAAAATTTTAAATTTTAATGCGAATCTCTTATCCTTGCAAAGCTCTACTTAATATTGCAATATCAGGGATATAATTTGTGACTTTCTCTTTGACACATGATTCTGAATATTCAGCTGTTAAACAACATATTTATGGTCTCAAAATATATTTCATATGAGAAAAAAAAAATAGCTCATATATAGTATATGCAGAACCAAAAGTGGAAAGCGGAGCATATGCAATTTCCTCCACGCATTTAAATCACTCCGGCAATGGCTTACAAAAATTAAAAAAAAATAATTGTGGATTTATCTAAAGTTATTTCAATTTTTTTCACGACACAGTAAAAAGAGATGCTTCATTTTACAAATATTACATTATCGTTATGATTTATTTTGAATATTAAACGCTAAGAATAAATTACATTTAAACAGCAGAATCGTTTTCAAAAGAATTTTTTCACATAAATTACACAAACTATTCATGGTCAAGCAGATTCAGCAGAATCGTTTTATGGCAAAAGAATTGAAAGTGAGAAGTAGTCTTTATGGTGAGGAGTAGAGAAGAGAAACTAAGAGATTTAATTTAATCTCAGAACTTTCTAGAGTGCCACTGAGCCATGCCGTAGGTTGCCAAACAATGTTATAAACTATAATATAATTTTGTATTACATAATAATTTTATATCCCTTTATAACTATAATTTATAATTTTATGTTATTTATTTAAGTGAGTATGATCTTAAGTATTAAAGAAGTTCTGCTTACATCTTGGTTTAATTTCTTTAGATAGTTGCTACTGTAATAATACAAAAAAGTGTTATAAAATGTTAGTGTCTATAAAATGAAATGTGCTCAAAAAGCTTTCTTCACTCTTTGTTTAAGTTGATTAAAAAAACTGTTAATTAAATAATTAAGTTAGCTAAATAATTCCTTCTTTTAGGAAGAAAAAACCTTCATATTAGTGAAAAATGCACCACAGTTTATCTTTTTGGAAGATATAGCTCTTATAATTATTCCGATAGCTAGTTTAAAACGCTTTGTATTTTTTTCTGTGTTCTTTTTAAAATATTTTAATTGTTGAACTTTTATTACATTAAATTATACATACTTAGAACACATGAACAGATCTCCTGCTTGAAATTAGTTATTCTTAAGAATTTTTTTTATTTTATGTTTTTTTTTATGAAATTTATTTTTTATTTGTTGAGACATTAATTGGAAGAGGGATTTATTTCAGTTTATTTTTTCTCTACGATGCATACGTTGCCAGTAACTCACATTTTAAAAATTAATTCATGCATCAATATAAAATATTTATTATTGTAGCACAAAATATTTCATTCTCTTAACCGAGTGCGGGAAATAGGTAAGTGCATTTTATTTAGGTGATGGAATACGTCTATAAAAATATATACTTATTTTAAAATTATAAAAAGAATTTTGTTTCTTTCTTTTAAAAAAAATAAATACGTAAAGGTTTTATTGATTAATTATTTCATATTTTAGTAAAGACAAATAGTATTTTAGAAACAGAAAAATGTATCAAGAGCACATACCGAATAAATTATTCTAACAGCTGTTTATGAATATATTTACTCTTCCGTTTAAACTTATTTAAAATTATAGTAATTTAAACGATTAAAGAAATTAAATTTTTTAAACATGCAAAGAATTGCATTTTTTTATAAAAAGAACAAAGATTTGTTTAATTTTTACTGAATAAGCACATAGTTTTTTTTAAAATTATTATACATCTCCAAGAAAATAAACCATTGTAATAGAAGCACTAAAAGCACATTTAGAAAAGTTTGATCATGTTAATAGAATAAACAGTTAGTTTTATCTCCGTACTCTTATGGTATTTATTTTTTTATAATCCAGAATTTATAAATTCATTTTTTTAAACTATATCACGTTTTAGTTTACCATTTGATCAATAGATGGCACCAAGCTATTTGATTTTCAACCTTTTCGAATTGCAGAGTTGATCCTCATTTTCATCCAGTACTGGTCTTTCCGTGATTTTTTTTTAAATTATTATTTTGCTCCTGCTTACACGATAAGTTATATATAAGGACAAGCTGTTTTCAATGCATTAAAAAAAATTAGAAAGATTGCGAGAATCACGGAAATACTTTAAAAAAATAAAGATTTCTTTTCTTTTTCTTATTCAGCAGACAAGAAAATGATTAATGCATTTTAAACAATACAGAATATTAAAACTTCAATAATAAAGTTCTTTTTAAAATTTGATTCTTGAATAAAAGAGGAAATTAAAAAAAATCTTTTTTCATAGCTCAAAATTAGCAATAAATAAATAAATAAATAAATAAGATTAATATCTCTCAATTATCTACAAGGGTAACAGTTATTTTTCATATTGATTCGGAAAACATACTTTAAAATCAATGTAAGTCCTTTTTACTTGTACATTTACATGATCATTATATGAAATTAAAGAAAATTATAACTACATTTTATAAGGATCTACATTTATGTTCTGCATTTCATTTTAGTTTTTTTTAAATATCTCATTTCTTTGATTGAGATTGAATACAAGAAACATCAAATAATGAATGTTAGATGTATTGTCTTTTTTTCTCACTAAATTTATTTCAGGAAATTTCATTTTTCTTTGAAGTTGATCAAATTAAAGATATTTAAATAAAGGCTGAGGAGGGTTTCTCTTAGCATTGAATTCGAGCTTTTTTTTCATACGGTATAAATCACCAATTCTCATTTTTATTTAGAAAAATAAGATGAAGATCATTATATATCAAAGAATAATAAATTTATGTATGATGAGTGAAACAATGCACAAAAAAAAGCCCTCTTTTAAGCTAATTGAGTTAAAACATTTTTGTGTTAATATTTTCATTTAAGGCTTAAGAAGAGTATTCAAAAGTATTATATGAGTATAATCTATTCTTTTGAAAGTAAATAAGAGGTTCTGTGGTCTACACAAATACATACGCGGTATCCCTTTAAACATAAATATGAATTCAATGGAAATATATCTTGAATTGGTGAAATATCTCTTTCTTTATCCGGAAAAAAATATTGGAAACGTAATTTACTATCGATTTCATAATCATCATTTATTTTCGAGAGTTAACCTTGGAAATCATTACTTGATATTTTTTTCTTCCAAAAATTGAATCCTGATTTTTGAAAAATTGATTATAATATATAAATACACACTCGTACGTTTCTGTTCTATTCTGTTTTTAATTTTTAGTACTTGAGTGTGGTTAAATCTATGCTAAATTAAAATTGAAACTTATAGAATTTTTGACAAATACAGTGAAAATCATTTAACACGAAATAGAAGGGGCTAAAATATTTCTTTGTGTTAAAAGAATTTCGTATCGCGCAGCCAGTATGGTGGCTTTGTCCCTCGGCTAGTAACCGAGTGGGTTCGAATAAAGAGTAAGACTTGGTTGTATCTCCTCCGGGAAAGAAGTCGGTCTTTCGCCTGAAATGGATTCCCGTCTCGAAAGGAAAAGCAGCGCACCTCTTCTTGTTATATGCTGGGATCATCATTTGCAATAAAATCAGTATTCCTCTGTGGATGTGTTATATGTTACTGTTCTTCTATCTCACGTCTTTCGTATGTATCCCAGTAATAAACACACAACAACAAAATTTCGTATTAAATAACATTGCAAAAAAAAAAAAAAAAAAAAAAAAAAAAATAAGAATCCACAACATATTTTTCCAGAATAAAGTTTATTATAGCATATTTTTTTAACATAGATAAGCATATCTGAATGTGTTTAATAAAAATCAATGAAACCAAAAGGTCTTAACGACAGTTAATACAAAATTTTCCAAGTTTTTGAAAAAAAAATAACATTGCTCGAATTTTTGGAAAGTAATCTGATATTTTTCTTTGCATTATGATATTTCTGATATTTTTGGCATCAAATTGTCAACAAATTGTTCGATGCCGTCCATTTTGTTGTTCAGTTCACCATTGGAATGCACATCTAAATAACTGAATATACTTTTCATGATGTTCCTCATTTCGAGGTGTTTACAGTAACAGCGGAGCACCTGATCTCCAAAGAGGTCTAAATCTCCTATCGAACACTTGGGGAGTAGCATTGAAAATCTTACTTGCCCTTGTTAAAATTAAGTAGGAATAAATAGTACTGGATTGCAAAAATAAAACGGGGTCGCTTTGCGACCGAGGATCAGAAAAGTGTCTCGCTTCGACCAATGGCCGGGGGTTTCTGCATTATTCATTTCTTTTTCGTCGTCAGAATCTGTATCAATGATATTTGTTGAACTTTGAACAAACTCCAAATGTCTCTGTCTGCCACAATTGGGGCAGTACACACATTATCATCATTTACTGTGTGTGTGTGTGAAACGAATCCTTCCAATCATACAGTAGGACAGTCCAATCTAGCTGGTGTTTGCCGTATTTTGTTCATTTCCAGAAGGAAAATCTTTTCGCGTTAAGCAATTTTTGTTTCGTGCCAAGAGAAAAGATACTTAGTTGTTAGTCGGGACCGAAGTATTATTTCGTATTAACCGATATTCCGTCTTAAGCGTTTTCGTGATAAACGTATTTCACTGTATATGTATATACACATACTTCGAAAAGGAAACCGTAAAAGGATACCAATTTCATGAGATATATTTTTTGAGCATTTTCAGTTTCTGAATTGTAGCCAAGAGGGAAGGAGAGGGTTCTTATTTTTATTTTTCTGCAATATTCAAGAAGACCATTATTAATAAAAAATAAACACTATATCCTAAGCATTTGTCTTAGTCACTTATTGATGCTTATGGATTTAGAAGATGTGATTCAAGCGAGCAAAAATGAAAAAAAGAAGAAAAATTAATTAAATTTCAGCTAAGAAATACCAATTTAAGTGCCCCCCCTAACTAAATATTACTAAATTTTTATCTGTAACAAATTCTAAGGGATATGGTGTATTATAAAAGCCAATTAAATCAGAATGCCTGCCTTTTGGACGTCTTTGGGCACTTAACAAGACAGCGTAATTTAATGTTGGGTTTCAATGATTGATTGCTTTTTAGGAAACGAGAGGGTTCCAAGACGAAAATGTTCGTCAGAATGCTAGTTTCTTTCTTTTTATCATAAGTGGTTGCTACCATTTGTTGTCGAAGAATAGTAGCAAAACATTGTGTTGATCACTTGCTGAACAAAGGAGATGTTCGAGGTTCAGAAGTCCCTGAAGAACGAAGAGTTTCCGTGTTTTTAGAGCAACATTCTTTTTAAAACGCATGTGATAACTATCTATTGATTTCAGTACAAGAAATTTCCAGAAATCTTTCCTAAAGAAAAGGAGACATATCCTACCAATTTCAGCTACTTCCAAAATATTTCTTTTTTCGCTATTATTTAAGGTACTGAATAAAATAGTTTACAGATTTATATAACATTGTATGAAAAAAATTAAAAGCTTATTTCCTTTTAGTCAATGGTAAAGTAACCAATGGGAAATTTAAAGGAATTTAGCAAGGTAAAATTAACATCTTGATTTCCAGTAAATTCATTAAAATATGTGTGATGGATCTATACGCGTTTTTCCATCTAATCCTTTTAGGAAATCTTTGCGTTATCAACTCGCGTTATTCACAACCAACCCTTCTGAAGTAGAGAATCGTGATATGTAAATTAACTTACTATAAATAGGCGAGGTTTTCTAGCTTGAAAGGAGGAGAGAAGATATACTCGAGCCAGGTGAGATTGCTACTGAAGGTATAATATTAGAATTATAGTGATTTGATTCTTATTAGAAGGAAACTTTAAAGTGAGAGACGATTGTTCACTAAGATTGAATTGAGATTAGATTAATCGGATGTTAGGCTAGATCATTAATTAAGATAAAGATCAAGTTTGATAATCACCTAATCGCTCACGTTTTATTGTCGTTTTCCACTTTCGCGGTTATCATTGAGACATTCTCTTTCTTTTATTAATTGAAATTGTCTCTGTTCTTAGTGGGGAAATGAATTGATTAGTTGAATCATGTGCCGAGTGTTTCTTCCCTTACCCCCCACACACCTAGGTGCCCGCTAGAGAGGCGCGAGTCTCTTGCATATGTAAATATTACAAATTTATTTTACATTATATAAATCAAATTCTTAAATTTAATACAAATGTCTTATGCTGGTGTTAAGATTTAAATTGATTAGTTAAATTTAAGAAAAAAATGTAATGCACACACACAATTTTTTAAAAAAAGTTGGATGACTGCTCTTATGATCAAAAATGTAAGTTGAAAGAGAAATAAAAATATTGAGCAATCTCTCTACTTTATAATAGAGCCGCGGCATCCTAGTAGTTATGGTCACGAACTCGTGGCCGGTATGTAATGGGTTCGAGTCTTAGAGTCACTAAAGATCCACCATGTAGAGGGGCTGATGCACGCTTAAACTTTCGAGGCTCAAAGTACTCTCGTTGGCATGGTGTGGTAGTTTGGAGAGGGGACACCAGCTTAGTTGTCATCCTCGTCGCTTTACCGTGGCTCAGAATTATGAGGTTCATCACCAATAGCCCCCCTGTTACTTTATAGTGCTACGTTCTCAAGCATTCACTCATGTTGTTGTTACCAATGCCACCTGATAGGCAAATGCCAGTTCAAGGCCCACGAAATCCATCATGCCAAAGGGCTAAGTGACGCCTGTCATTAGCTGTAGCTTTGAGCACCATACAGGTAACAAAGCAATTTAGCTCGGTTTCACCCCAATTTTGATGGAGAGCACCCTGGGGTGGTCAGGGCCTCCCACCTCTCTTCCCCCAACATCACGAGAGGACTTGTGGCTCGACGGCTATTTAAAGTACCCCCATGCCACGAAGGCACTATACATTTACAAGCATCCATATCTTCTCCGGATTCGAACCCAGTCCAAACGGCACAGCAGTCAGCGTCGCTAAACAATATACCGGATGGGCAATGCATTCACTTATTCTGCGTCATAATATAAAGTTCAGATTGTCTTAGGTGCATAATAAATATTGTTAAAAAGTTAAAACTTGAAATAAAATTTGCTTAGGCACATACTTAATACTTTAATAAAAACCTACTTTAAATATGTGTAATTTTAAAAAAAAATTACATAAGTTTCCATATACATTCCTCTGTTTCCATTATATAAGTTCCTCTGTATGTCAATAGACATCATATTGTAGAAAATAACTGTAATTTTTAGGCAATTATATAATTAATCAATTTATAATTATTTTTCAATTTATACCAAAATAAGGCACTTTTCTTTTTCTTTCTTTTTCGAAATGGATGAAACAATCGATAAAAGTAATTTCTCTGAAAAACCGCTTCTTATAACACTGCTTCTATAATTCCTTCTATTTTGCTGCATTGTATTAGCACACAGGGCTTTTGTCCTCGTTACTTGACCATCATTTAAATGAAGAGGTCATTGTATTACTTCGAAATAAGACATTAATATGTTAACGATTAACGTGGGCATTAAGTCGATCGCGATCGACCGGTGGTCCGCCAATACATTTTGGGGTAACCGCCTTCACTAAGACATAATAATCTTTTCATCTTACGAAGGTTCAGAAATATTTTAAAAATACGGAGAAAAAAAAATCGAATCATACAAGAAAATTTAGTCAAATAGAATATGTACTTCGCTATTTGGAGGTTATTTTGCGAAGGAAATCGTAAAATGTTCTTGGTTCCATGTAAAAGTTCGCTAAATGCAGAAATTAGCAAACTAGAGGTTCG
Source organism: Trichonephila clavipes (assembly GCA_019973935.1). Classification (NCBI taxonomy): domain Eukaryota; kingdom Metazoa; phylum Arthropoda; class Arachnida; order Araneae; family Nephilidae; genus Trichonephila; species Trichonephila clavipes. The sequence goes on from BMAU01018525.1 coordinate 597,339, forward strand.
AAAAATGAAGGTCCGACTGTATTGTACACCTTCTTTTAGCATACTGCCCCTATGCCACTGGGTGGACCGTAACACCTTGAAAATGTTAGCAGTAGCCCGTGCCCTAGAAAAGTCTGCCCACTCCTGATTTACAGGTTCTTGCAAACCGATCCCTTTTAAAATGCTTTGATTTTTAGAAAAAAACTTGAGTAGTAATATGCAAAATATAAATTATCCTTAGACAAAATTACGGCTTCTCCATATATTTTATACAAAGAGAAGAAAGTTCATAAATTTCAATGAACTCGTCTACGTTCTGAATAAAGAATTATTATTTATATTTAATTATGTTTCTTTTGGGAGTAATATTGCAAAATCTTGTGAGTGTGTTTTATTTTTTTACTTTTTCTTTTATAAAAAAAGGTTATATACCTAATAATTAACAGGTGCTTAACTTTTTAATATACGCTGGTATGCAAAACTTAAGCAACAATGTAAAAATTAAGCAGATAATCATGAAATTGCAGAAAAGGAGTTCTGGAGATCAGTACTGTGAACACGTAAGTCAGTAGAAACGTCATGCGTATGCAAATATCAGGAACGAAACGTCAGAAGCGACGTGAGCGTACGCAAAACTCGTGATGTCGGCGCGTGCTGTTCAACAGTAAAATAAAATGAAGGACGCAGACGCAATTCAACATATTCGTTGCAAGTGCCAGTGAGTCAGTTCGTGAAATATGGCTATAAGAAATACACCTGGACGACTTCACACGTGGAAGAATGATCGGAAAGCTGGAGGAGAGGCGTACCGTCACCAGAGTAGCTGCAGAGTTCGGAATCAACAAAAGTGTCGTTTCGCGCGCTTGGAAAGCGTTCCAAACCACAGGTACAGCTGTTAGAAAGGTTGGTGGGAGCCACCCGAGGACGACAACTGCAGGGAATGACCGATATATCATCCTGCAGGCGAAAAGAGGCCGACGGCAGTCAGCAAGCGTCATTGCTCAGCAACTCTCTACAGCAACGGGGTGACAAGTGTCGCGGTTTACTGTGGCCAAACGCCTTCACAAAGGAGGCTTATTCGCCTGCCTCCCGTTGAAAGTTGACCACCGACTCCCCCGTTTACAGTGGTGCAGAGAGCACAAAAATTGGACAACTGTCAATGGAGTCGTGTCCTCTTTACGGATGAGAGTCGGTTCAGTACCAGAAGCGATTCTCAACGCGTTTTGATTTGGAGAGAGATCGGGACACGGTTTTATACCAGTAACATCAAGTAACGACACCATTACTGTGGTCCTGGAGTTCTTGTCTGGGGAGGCATTATGCTGAACGGGCGAACTGAGCTCCACATTTTCGATAGAGGGTCTGTAATCGGTGATCGCTATTGTGAGGAGGTACTTCTTCCCCATGTGTGTCTGTTCCGAGGTGCCATTGGGCCAGACTTCATTTTTATGGATAACAATGCACGGCCACATCGGACTCTTGCTGTTGAGGAGCTCCTGGAAAGTGAAGATATCACTCGAATGGATTGGCCAGCGTACTCCGCAGATTTAAATCCCATCGAACATGTGTGGGTTGCTTTGGGGAAACGTATTGACGCATGCTTACATCATCCAGAGAACACCCAACAACTCAAACAGATGCTGATTGAAGAATGGGCACTCCTACCGCAAGAAATGTTGCTCCAGCTGGTTCTGAGTATGCGGAGACGGTGCGAAGCAATCATTGAAGTGAGGGGAGGGCACACATACCATATTAAGGAACATCTGCTTGTTGTTCTTCCTGTTAGATAGACCATCATAAGTCACGATACTATGCGTTCAATAAAGCTTGTTTTTGTTTGATTCCATACTGTATGCATTGTATTCCTTTTTCAGCGCCGATGCTTTCATCATCCTTTACGTACATAATACTCTCCCTCATTTCTGAATTTCATGTCTCTCAGATGATTTTTTGTGAAGTTATGGCAATAAACCCACCTGTTGCTTAAGTTTTGCACACCAGTGTATAACACACCACACAAGTAAGTTTCAATAAAGCTACAATCGTTTTTATGATTCTGATAGAGTAATACTGCTTATATTTTAATGTTATTCTTTTGACTTTGTGCAATAAAAAAAAGTGGGCTGCAGTAGCCCAGTGGTCAAGGTATAGGATCATGGCTGGCATGTCATGTGAGTTCAAGCCCAGTACCACTAATGACCTGCCGTGTAGGGCAGCGATGCATGTTAAACCTGTCGAGAGATGAAACGTCCTCCCGTTGGTGTGGTAGTTAGGAGAGGGGGTGCCCGCTTAGGTGTCGTCCACGTCACTTGACCATGGTTCAGAATTACGTGGTCCGTCGCCAAAATCCCTCGTGTAGCTGTATAGTGCGATGTTAATATTCACTCACTCACACAATAATAATAAAAAAAAAACTTATGTACGCAATTTGAGGGAAAAAAGTGCAAACGTAAATTCAACTCTAAACTTTTGTTAGGAAGTATGATATTTCAATAGTTTTAAAATGGACAGCTCAGAAAAAAAAATGAATCCAAACAAAACATAAATCGAAAGATTATTTTTTATTCTCTTATCAATAAAAACTTCTGTATAGAAAACTCAATATGAGATGATTTTCCTCGTTATTTGGTAAAGAAGATGCACTCCTCTTTTTAAGACTGTTTTCGGCAAATGCACGAAAGCCTGAATTAAACGCGGAGCACATTTCCAGACGGAAAAATGTTTCAATTTTCATAAAAATTTGCAATATTATAATTCCTACATAAAGTCAAAATATTTTTGTTTTAGTTCATGAAGAAGCAGCATATCATTTCTAATAATCGAATAAGATGCTGCTTAGGATAATTCTTCTGGGAGAGTTCTTATAAGAGAGTATTTCTTCATTTTCAAAAGACTTTATTTCTATTTTTATAAATGAACTGTGCTTACCTTTAATTATAGAAAAACAGAACTATAATGAAATAACATATGTTAATAGCAGATTGGTTAGAGACGAATAAAACCATTCAAGCCAACTCAGATGATCATTTCGGCAAGTAGCTGTTTCATAAGAGATGTCTGAAGTTGAGATGTATCCTCGACTTCCAGACATAATATAAAGCAGCATACAAAAAGCTTAATGAACGTAGGTATTGTTACATACAACAAATATAAAGGAATATATGACTTTACAAACAAAGGTATTCTGTCAGACAAGAAAATATTTCCATTTGGCATAGTTTGTGATTTAGTATTTATAACGTGTAAAAAAACTAGGCACAATATTTAAATTTAGGCATCTAATGCTTTTCCAGAGAGCAAGAGTTGAGAAGAAATGACCTTGCGTTAGAGATATCACACAACAGTTACAATTTTTTTCTGGTGAATAACTTTATTTACTTACTGAATATCTTTTGTCTTTATCCCTTATTTTCTCAATTCCTACTAATAATTCACACTCTCCCTATATATATTTATATATCTTGCTCAAATTTGAAATCGTTAATAAAATACTTTTTATTTATCCTCTCAAGTTCAAATACATTTTTTTAAAAACTTGTAGTGGATGGCACTTGATGTTAATAGAGTTTATCAAATTTTAATGCATTCGTTAAGTTAAAATAATGAATAAATAGTAACCAGCAAAAAATATTAGTCCAACATCATATATAGAAAGGAAAAGTGCTTGTTGTGTCTATGTAGTGCAATGGATAGCACGTTGGACTTCTAATCACGAGGTCGTGGGTTCGAATTCTACCTGGGATTACCTAATTTCACGGAAAATATGATTTTTTTTTACTATACTATTTTATTAGAATAATTTAGTTAAAATAATTAATAAAGAGTAACAAACAAATAGTCCAATACCATATATAGAAAGGAAAATAGAAAGTTGCAAGGAAAATCGCTTTCTATTTTGTCACTTAATATTGTGATTTTGTCATATGTATATACATATTTGCATTAATTTGTATAATTATTTAATAAATTTAACAAATAAAATTTTTCTTTGTTAACCTAAGTAGGAATTGACTGAAATTTTTTTTATATTATTTATTATTATGAAAAGGCTCAAACTTCAGTGCTTTGTTGCAAATTCTTGACATAAAAAATTTAATTTTTAATTTTATTATATTCTGCTTCATTTTTATACCAGAAAATACCTCTTCCGCTTAGGTAAGTTTCGAAATACTGAAAAAAAATCAATCTAGAAAAAATCAATGTACAATGAATGTTCACAAGATATGAGACGTAATATTAGTGTTATACGAACCAATGTTTTTGGGTTTCGTAATTTGAATGAATATCGTGGTATTAGCCGACATCTTAGTTTTCTTGGTGTTACAAGAAAAAAAATGAGGGTTAAATCATGTATTTACCGTAACAGAGTTAATAGCCATAAACTTTAGACCTTTGTTAAGGCTAGTTATCATAAAGGCTAGTTTTTCATTTTTCTATAACTGCTGCAAACGAAATTCTCGGTTTTTGTGTGACTGTGTTTTATAAAAAATGTTGCAAAGTGCCGTATAGGGGAGTTTCATATTCATCTCTACTGTGGATTTCCTGTGTTAAATTTCGTTTAAACAATGGCGTCTTTATATCATTTTCTTTTTCAATAGGGCGAAGTGCCGATTTCATATTTCAAGAACTAATAAAAGGAATGAAAGATCCTTCTTCTCAATAGTTTTGTCCTTCGACATCTCTCTCTCAGCTCTTTTATTTTCTAGAGCTGGACCAAGAACCTTGGCTATGGTGGATGAGAGCATACAGTGAATCTATCATTGCAAGGAATTTATTACGTCTACCTTCACTTTCATTCTGAAATCATCTCTTTTACAAATATTCTCTCTCTCTCTCTTTATACGTGTGTGGGGGGGAATTGATTCACTTAAATTTTCTATCGAGGGATTTCAATTCATAATAATCTTAAGCCCTCCAAGACTTCGCTTGATAATTAATTTCTAGTTTATCAGCGTAATGGGAAATAAACATAATGTTATCTTCCCGAAATTAAAACCAGCTTTTTATAATCAGGATAATACAATCTTGCATCCCTCACGTATGCAGACCAATCAGAAGAGCCTTTACCGGGAATCATATGATTTAAATAGCTTCTGGTTGACCATGATTATAAATAGACGAGATTTCAGGAGCAAACAAGGAATGTTTTTGTGACTGTCTTAAATGTTCGCCTGTTCGTCTGTTAGTGTTTGTGCTGTATCTTTCATGTCGCCACTTTGCCTGCTTTTTTTGTCTATAAAATATGAATGTTTAACGTCTAAAAGTCCCCTCATCCTTTCCCCGACTGCATCAAAACCATAAATATTTGAATACCAAAATGCTTTATAATGACAGAATCACTTAATATACAGGGTGGACATAATTAAACTGCAAGTGTTCAAGAGGTACTGGAGAGGAAACTACCGGGAATATTCCAGTGAAATTTGTTATGTACAAGTTTAAGAGAACATGCGCAAGTCAAATATGCATTATAAAGAAATCGCCATTTTCACCCGATAGATGGCGCTGTGCCATGTTTTAATGCTTATCGCCGGCTTATATACAGATTTTAAACCCATTGAACAGTATAAAAACAAGACCACATTGAGTAGCGATGTTGAGAGAACGATTGATTCCAGCATTGCAAGAGAAACATTGTTTAGAAACCACGGCATTTATACAGGACGGAACCCCCTCACATCTCTAACCTCGTTAAAAAATTGCTACATTTTTGGTGCGGACCGAGTCATAAGCAGGGGCTTCGAAAACGCCTGGCCTCCACGTTCACCGGACCTTACTCCTTACGATTTTTATCTGTGAGGACATCTGAAATGGTTCATAGATAACCACATGCTTCTGTTGCTGAATTGAAATCTAGTGTAACGAGACACGTGAAGTATGTTACTACAGAGATTTTAAATGCGACGGAGGACCATGCTGTTTTGCGTTTTCAGCATGTGGTGGTTCGCATATTGAGCACATCATGTGATAATTTCCATGAATAAATAATGGGTTAATTGTTTTCCAAAGCATCTTTATGGATTGTTTAATTCGTGATCTTAATTTACGTTAATTTTTGATTAAATGATTTAATAATATTACTGAAGCGAACAGTAAGGAATTTTGATGAACTGTAAGTGATTTTGTTTATTGCTTATATGCCTCTTAAAATGTCATTATGCTTGGTCTATCGGTTTTGGAAGTTGTACATGCCACCAGTGAATGTTGAAATACGGTGCAGCGCTATCTATCGGGTGAAAATGCCGATTTTCTTCCTTTGCATATTTGATTTGCGCATGTTCTGAAACGTGTAGATACCAAATCTCACTGGAATATTCCCAGTGGTTTTCTTTCCAGCACCCCTTGAACACTTGCAGTTTAATTATGACTTCTTTGTATATATACATATATTGCGAATGCTGTTCAATCATGAGACTGAAAATTGGGTGTTTGGTGTTTTATCTATTTTTTACTAAATACTCATTTTCAATGCTGTAGGTGCGAATATATATCCCACTTTCTTCCAAGATTAACATACAGGAATATAAAGTAAATATTTTTTAAAGAATTTCCACAAAATTCTGTGTGAAGTCAGTTGCTTTTTAATAAAACGGGGACGGGTAATGATTATTATTAAATATCTAAAAGGAGCGTTGCTCAGTAATATAGACTTCCAGTTGCAAAAGTCTATCTTATGGATTTGTAAGCAATGTGGCAGATTTTTACACATTTGAGTCCTGTATATATAAAAGAACTTAAAGAGGTCACGGCAGCGTTCAAATAAATATCTTCGAATAATCTATGAGGCGCAGTAAAATAATACTTTAATTCAACAAAATTAAGATAAAATCTATAACTAGATTTAAAAAAAAGTCCCCACTTAATATATTTATTGCCAGTGAATATATATATACAACTCAATTCTGAATGCAAATTCTTGCTTGTCTAAATGAGAACAGACTCATTCACATGAGTTTGCCGATCATTTTTCAATTTCAACAACATTTCAAAGAGAACAAAGGCCAAGGAGTACAACAGCCACCATTCAGAAAACCATGGGCATGAAAATCGTTCTCCATAGACTTTGATTAACGGCTCTATCATTTCTTTTCTATCGATCTTCCATTTTTCTTGTTCAGTAAAGAAATGAACTCTCTTCTTTGAAACTGGTAGTGGATTTTTCCTCAGCCTTTCTATCCTCCTTTTATCTGTGTTTTTTCAGATACTCAGGAACGCCTTTTGTGAGTAAAATGTGCTACAGGTGAGGTTCTTAAGTTGATATATTGATGTAACATCCTCACCTTAGGTAGAGTTATTAAGTATATTAACTAAATGTGACAGTCACACAGATTTTAATTTATGTCATGAACATTAGTTAACGGGGACCATTGAAATTCTTAGATAAGGATTATATTGACATTTTCTTGGACAAGCACTGGCATTTCTTATCGGGGATTTGTATCTGTATTATTGCATATGTTCACAAATACATTCATTGATGAGGGTCCAATTTTGATATATTTATACAGTAAATTAGCAGAGCTCTAAGCAGAAATTGTTTTAATTCTAAGCGATAAATGACAAAATAAAAAACTAAATAGTATAAACCCCAAAGTAATTAAAAATAAGGCATTTCAAAGTATAAATAACAAAAAGGTATCCCGCTGACCATTCAAAAAGTAATACCATGAATGAAGTAACCAATATGTGAGAAATTTGTATCATGCGTAGATCTGGATAAAACAAACATATTATTATAACAGCAGCTTACATGCTAACCAAGTGCGCATATAGATTAGATGATTACATTAGATAGAATTAGATGTGTTTTTAAACTGTTTTTTGTATTAGAAGCTTCATTATACCTCATTGAAGAAGTATCGAAGTTCATTGGAACATGTCGTGTCTTATAGAGAGAGAGTATCATCTCTCTAAAAAATCAATAAATATGCTGCACTAAATCAAGTATATAAGATAAATAGTAACATAAATATCACAGTAACATAAATATGGAATCATGTAGTACATGAGAAATGGGTGCACAAAACGGGAAAGATTACATCAGATTTGTCACGCCAACAGGCATGGTGAATGACTACAACATCAAAAGCTCCAGGAAAATAATTAGAGTTAGTCCATACAATTTGATGTTCTTTGCAGAGAATTTTAGCAAGGTGTCCATAACAGCAATTATTTTTTTTCCTGTGTACCATAAGTATAGATAATACAATGTACGATGTATAGGGATGTAATGTTGCTGGGAAAATAAACATAAAGTGAATATTACTTAATTATCTTTCACTCGAATCATTATTCCAATTACATCCGGAGACAAAATGGTGTGAAATTATATGATTGATGCACTATACATCAACATACAGGCCTTTAAATGATGTTATGGTTTTGGATGTCACTGGTTCCAGTTACCAATGTACCCATTCTAACACGCATTGCTAGTACCATAAACAACGGTCACTACATCTGAAGCTTAGAAGACTGTCGTCGTTTTTTACCTTCAAAGCTTGCTGTAGCCAAATTTCAACAGGCCAATGCAAGACTGTACGTGGCAGATAACGTTTAACATATCTTCATTACCCATCAAGTTGCATTGTTTCAGCTACCTGATTGGGCAAGCACTCAGTTCCTCTAAGCAGTATAAAACTCGACCGTTTTGGTGATTTGTTTCACAGTCGGAAGTCGAAGGACGAGGTGCCGGATTCTCCCGGCTGCCGAGCGAGTTGACCCGACAACAAATGACTAAGTTGACCGTTCGCTAGCCACTGGTTACGGAGTTAACCTCGGTCAACACAGATACAATGCTTATCACATCTCAACACAAACAAAATCAGCTCCAGCAATTTTATTTTTAAATTCTAAAGGTCACAATTATTAACTTTTAGTTTTAACTTTTAGTATTCTTTAAATTATTTTTAATATTTTTTGAACCATCCAATTAATCATGGCAATTTCTATCATCAATGCTTAACAACAGCCTTAAAGATAATGGATGAAGGCCTCACCTGAGATCAAGTGCCACCAATGACCATTCTACTCTCAAGTAACACTCTCTTTCTCTCTCTGATGGCTCAGTTCACCACTTTTCCTAAGCTGTCTCCTATAGAACATATGCTATTGGTGATTGGTCTAATATACACCCGTTTTATACGCTAGATGAATTTTAACAATGCGTGGAGGCAGCGTAGACTGACATACTAGAAGGACATAACTATAGTTGCATTTTTCAATATCGAGTCATATCAAAGTAATTATTATCAACTATGGTGGCACACAAATACTGATTTTTTAATGTTTTTAAAGTCAAATTTCAAACTGCTATTCCAAACACATTCAGTAGGCGATATATAGAGTGAAAAGGTAGGCCAGTGGAGAAGCCTCATTTGCTGTACTGAAAACGAGGCCCTAAAATTCTCCTAAAATTTTATGGACGAGCATTTATCTTTTGAAATACAGCTTCATGAATAATTCATCGAGAAAAGGAAATGGCTTCGTACATAATTTCTGTAATGCAAAGCTTGTTGTTAAGATGAGCACAATGTCTAGCAGTTGAGAACACCCTAGACACTCAATAGCTCCCTAAACCAATACGTTTGGTATTGTAAAACGCAAGATAACGCACTCCAGAAAATAATGTTCCCTGATATAACTTCTAACATGAATGATGTACCCAAATTAAAGCACTTTCAGAAAAAACGACTTGCTTCCAATCGACACGTGTGAATGCTTATTTCTCTCTCTTGCATGAAACTCACGGTGAGTAATGATACATTGCTAGTAGTACTGCAATCGTCCGTCAAGTGTGAAGATGAAGCTGAACGGTCAATCACTGGTATATGGAGGAAGTATCTATCATCTCATGTGCTGAGAAGTATTCTATCGTCTGACACTACCAGATTTTCAACTTGTCCGGTTCTCTTTAGTCCATTTCCACTCTCATGACAAGGCCTATATTGCGTGATAAGAAAAATCCCTCCCATCATTAAGGCTGGTCTTTGGATCCCGTTAAAAATCAGTAACTTAATTATATGACGTCTATATTTGGCAAGGTATTGCAACTTTTTTTGAGGGGTTTGTCACGGGTAAGTGACTGTGGAATGTATGAAAAAGCTTTTGTTACAGTTCTCTAATTTTACTATTAAATTAGCAGATCATTAGGATGTGCTCAGCCTATGTATGCTCAACTATTTAAACTTCTTAAATCCTAATTTGTATTTTTTGGTAGTTTCAGCATATCCACATGATTCCTTTAATTGTCGCATTATATATATACAGGGTGTCTCAGCTAAGGTGTTACAAACTTCGAAATGTTCCAGTGGATAAGGTGGACAGGTTTCGCGACCCAAAGTTTCTCGGGAGACTGTATGGAAATTTCTCATTGGAGAGTACGGTAGAGGTACTTTTAGTAGAACACGAGGAATCATTAATGAAATCAGGATTACACCCAACAAACAACGTGTGGAGGATTATGAAGATGAATGGCATGCACCCATACCACTTATACCGCGTCTAGCCGCAACCTTTTTTACTTCTATTGGTGACCTTCCCTTGTGTTTTATGTTAAAAAAAGTTGCATAATGAAGGTTTAAAACAAGCATGCTCGAAACAGCCACGCTAACTCCATACCTCCTACTACGGCATCAGGAAAGTGTTTCGGATACAGCTTTTCTATGTGATTCTGAGTCATTTAGGTACATCATAACTATGACTCTCTCTCTCTCTCTCTCTCTCTCTCTCTCTATATATATATATATATAGATGTTTTTAGACTTGTTTAAGGGCGCAATTAATTATTGAGAGATGGTTTCTGGTTGCTATCATGGACCAGTTGAAAAGGAAACATCTTGATAATTAGAAGTCCAAATTTAATTGCGAAAAAAACCCAACACAAACATAAAACAAGCAGCAACACGAAAAACATTACACGCGTGATTTACAGCACTTTCACAAAAGCGTTCTTATTCCCTCCCGAAATCTCAGCTTCTTATAATTTTGATCAACTGGAAGCTGTTAGAATTATATGATTTCCTGTAACGGCTTTTCATATTGGGCTGAATATGAGGGATTGCATCATCCTATTTCAAAAACACTAATGTCTCAATTTTTTGGAAAATAAAATTGTTGTTATTTTCTGTTAGGTGGATAAACTAAAAAATTTCTCGTATTCATCATGCGAAGTCCTTGAGAGTTTAGGACTATTGTGAATTAAAATTCTTTTGAGAGAAAATGCAAGTGAATCACACACACACTGTAGTCAGAGGTACTACTTTGGATTCATCGTTTAAATAAATTGTAAAATTTATTTTGAAATGTTATAATTGTATAGAAACACATACACAAATAAAATCAAAAAGCTTATAACTGAACAAATTGAAATTAGATGAAAATAATTTTTTAAGAGTTCATGTGTTTTATACAATTTCCAATTTTAATCTTGAATTTTTGTTCAGAATTTCTCAAATGGTGCCCATGATTGTTAATTAATTATAGGTTATTCGTACAGTAGAACCACAACGTTATGCAAGGCCACAGCGTTACAGTCAATGGTGATCGGTATAGAGCCATGATTACTAACTTTTTCCTTTCTGAATGGAACAATCATGATGTCCAGGAGCTGTGCTTCCAACAAGACGGCTCAACATGTCACACAGCTCGTGCCACAATCGATTTATTGAAAGACACGTTTGGTGACCGCCTAATTTCACGTTTTGGACCTGTGAATTGGCCTCCAAGATCTTGTGATTTAACACGGCTAGACTATTTTCTGTGAGGCTATGTAAAGTCATTGGTCTATGCGGATAAGCCACAAACGCTTGACCATTTGAAAGACAACATTCGCCGTGTTATTGCTGATATACGGCCACAAATGTCGGAAAAGTCATCGAAAATTGGACATCCAGATTGGACTACATCCGAGCCAGCCGTGGAAGTCCTATGCCAGAAATCATATTTAAAATGTAATGCCACAAGATTATCTTTCGAATAAAAAAATTTATGTCAATCGAATCGATCATGTCATGTCATCGTTGTTTTATTGCAATTTAAAGTTCTATACCTCTAAAAAAACACCCTTTATATATTATTAAGGCTTATATTACGAAGTTTTAGCTATCACTTGGGAGAAATACATTCTAGTTTCCTCGATATAATATATATCAAATAAATATTTATTTCCAATTTTATTTAAACGCATAATATCTTTTAAAACATATTTCATGTTAAAAGGAAACACATTTGAAAATGCCTAGCAATTCAATTAGTATTTTCTCAAAGTGTAAGCATGTGCTTGCACGTATATTTGATATTATTAATGAAAACAATATTTTTTAAATGTTTAATAAAATGTTTTTAAAAATAGTTTGCCCAGAGTAAAAAATGTTCCTATTATTTACTATATAGCTATTACTTTTCATTAATATAATGTACTTATTTTTGATGATGGTAGTGGAAGTAAATGATAAAAGATATGCATTCAGGGAATATAAAGAACCCGCGATTTTAATTTTAAATAAAAAAATTTTAAAGCAGAAATTGTTTTAAGTACAGGAATAAAAACCAGAATATATATATATATATATATATATATATATATATATATATATATATATATATATATATATATATATATATATATATATATAAATGAGGAGGTTTTTTGGATTAAAGTGCACAAATGCTTCACATACTATCTTATTTTCTCTTCTCCTTAGTTGAAAGTATGTAGAATATATGTATTGTTTTTAGTTCCTTCTTTGACTTTAAAATTACATTACCATACCAAACGAAAACAGACAGTTGAAAAAACGAAGTCAAAAATTTCTACTTTCGATTGCTTCAAGTCTCTACGGACTGTCTGTTTCTGTTTAACTACAGTCAGTGAAGTTTTTATATGAAGTTTAGTTTATTCTAGCAGAAACTATAAAAGTATCATCTAAATCTTTTTTAAGAAGTCTATCTCCAGAAGTCCTACTCTAGTTCTAGACAGGATATTAACTTAATATGTTTACTGGAAATTAGATATTAGTGAATATCCAATTCTCACAGTAAAACTATTAACTTATTTTGACTATCAAATTATATACAGTTATTCATATTAAGTTTAATATGTATATTAGGATGGATCGATAATTTTTTTTTCAGAATTTCGAAATCTACCTATGCGGAAAAGGTGTTCCATGGTATATACGTGACGGGAAAAATAAAACACAGAATTAATCTTTATGTCAAGTACCCCACAAGAGGATTGGAATTAAGGAATTTGAGCTTTTTTATGGTAAAAAGCAAAGAAAAATTATTGTTGAAGAGAAAAACGCAATCTAGTGCTTTTTAACATTCATTACGATGGGTGAAAACATACCAAAGAGTTACGAGTGAAAAATACATCATGTAAACTTAACAATCACAAAGCTTCTTTAGTATTAAATTTTTTTTAAAAAAAATTGCAGAAAATTGCGTGGCAAATCTGAAAACGGAGAAACGCTTAGATTTGATTGATTCGGAGTTGAGGAGAGAACATCATACAAAAATAATGCGACGTAAATTATGTAACTGACTACTCAGTATTCACTTATGAGTAATTAGCTCTTTTAGTTATTTATATTGTTGAAACATAATTTTATTTTGAGTCTAAAATCATTTATCCAAAACTACGTCTTTTTCTAATTTTTTTAAAAAAAGTCAACCACCTTTGGGGTCTTTCTCCTTTAGATGAGTACGGATGTTACAATCATGAGATGCCCTAGTGATCTTATCCTTTTTCTAAAGGGTTTACTGTCTAAAAATCATTTACCCAAAACTACGTCTTTTTCTAGACAACAAATTTTATCAAAACAAGTCAATTTCCACCTTTAGTAAACATAATTTTTTTCAGGTTTTTTTCTCCTTTATTGCATTTCTAAATCATTTTGATTATTTATTATAGATATTTTTTGTGCATTAATTTGTTTTACAAATCATGATAAAATTGGCTTTTGGGATGCCCTAGTGATCTTAAATCCGATGAAACATCTTTTTCTTCGATTTTTTTTTTTTTCTTTAAAGGGATGAAAATACTGATGGCCAAAGAAGTTACACAATACTTGTCTGACGACCCATATTTTCAATTGTCTTTTTACATTGGCTACCCATAGACTTAAACCCCACGGACCATCTTTTTCAACCCTCCTTTTTGTCCTCCATCTCCTTCCAAGTTATTTTTTTCTATTCCCGTTTAGAAAACAAATGTTTGGTACAAAATATATATTTAAAACAATGATATTTTGCAATTTCTATTATTTGCCACACAGCACAACGATGTTAAGTTTTTAGTAAACTAAAAATAAATAAAAATGAATTTTTTCAGGTTTTTTAAATGAAAATACCTGTAGTAATACAAATAGTTGTCCTTCCTTAACTTTTTTTTTTTTGCATTTGTATCCAAATCATTTTGATTATTTATTAAATAATTATAGATATTTTTTTGTGCATTGCATCATCCTATTTTTCTAGAAGTGTAATTTTACATTTTTATGACAAAAATGTTTGGGGTAGTAAAGTAAAAATATCTTTTTAAAATTTTTTTTCTGGCGTTTTGGCTTTTGGGATTATATCTATTTTTTTCATTTTTGAAGCTGATTAAAACCATTAATGCTTCTCATCAAACACACATCCTTCTTATCACTTATCTCATTCTTTTAAAAACTATGATTTGAACAACGATATTATTTTTATAACAATATTAAATCTTGAAATAATAATTTTTAAAATTATTTTTATCCTACTGCAGTGGGTCGATAAATGTGCTCTGGCCTAATGGGGACTTAAACACTGGGGGTCTCACTTCAGACTAAGCACCTAATCGGGACATCTGCCCAATGATTGCGTTACTGGGATGGGCACAGTAGGCTCTGGCCCTAATGGGCAGTTGTGCTACTGAGTTTGAGTGCCGTTCCCTAGACCAGAGGCCGCCAAAGTGGTGGTCCACGAGAAAATTTCACTAGTCCCTAGAAAAATGCGGAATATACTCACTCATCACGTTAAGTTATGTTTTAATATTCATTGATTGTGTTCTTGGTTACAATTTCTTTTATAAATATATTTAACACTTAAGAAATCCTCTTAATGGTGCACGGGATTTAAATTATGAATTTACTGATCCGTGAGATCAAAAATTTTGGCGACCTCTGCCCTAGACAATCTTGGGCATGGCAGTTAAAAGGTTAAATTTTCTTTTGGTTCGAATTAATGTCAGTATTGAGTACTCATAAGATTTGTATCACAGGATATTTCGAATCTTGTCTGTTTTATTCTATTCATATGAAAAAAGCACCCAAAGCGGGATTTTAAATAAGTAATATATATGATGATCATTCCCCACACTAAAACCTTCATTTAATATGTGTGCAACTCAGGATCTTTCTATTCACGCGCTCCTATTGGAATAAATCAATCCGTGTCAAAGAGGGAGAGAGAACAACAAAGATGGGTCTTAACTCAATATATATGATACTCACGTTTCCAACCCAGTAGGCTATCGCATTTCTTTTCAAATACGCAAGGCTTTCTTCCCAAGACCGCTAATAGAGATTGATCTTAACACAGCATACGGTCTCCTTCTTTTTTGTATTTAATTATATAGGTATTTGCTAAGGGAGGCCAATATCGATTCAAAATCGCGTGAGCCACCCAAACACTTTTGCCCGTAGAAGACACTATCCATCTAACTTTTTCTAGTGTTTAATTTTCAGCCCCAGATTTATTGCATGTCACGCTCTGAATTTTGCGTTGTTCTCATTAAATTTCTTGAACTTATAGACAGTAGAATGATCACGTGTGAGTAAATATTAGGGTTTCCTCCGCGATTAATTTGATTTGTCTTATTTTGTGGTGAGACCGAGTATTGATTGAGGTTTAGAATGCCTATAGCGCAGCATAATCTTTATCAACTTAACAGGGTTTCGTGTAGGAAGCAAACACCGCCTGAAAGTGAATCGGCTCTTTTTCTGTCCCAGTATTTGCCTGCAAGTAATGATTATACCATTAACTGATGAGGAACTGAGTTTTGACACTTCGTTAGAAGCAGTAATATATGTTAGAAGAGTTGAGTTTATTATCATTTAAAGTGGGGTGTGAAAATGCTAGAGGCTGCTTCTGACATTTTGTGCAATAAGGTTTGCTTAATTACTTTCGACGGGAATTATTTTATTGAAAATTCTCCTCTTCTCTTTTACTGAAATTTCATTTACGAAGAGAAGGAGATTTGCATTGAGGAAATAAAGGGGATTGTTCTACGCTTTAATAAAATAATGTATGCTGTTTCTAGGAAATAGAAATTAATAAAATTTTAATTATTCAGATAAAGGTCTGTAAAAACGAAGACTCATCAAAGAGGTTCATGTGACGCCTGCAGAAGATGTCTGTGCAATTTTGAACCATGGTCAAGTGACACTTAAACTGGCACCCACTCTCCTAACTTCCATACCACGTCAACGTAAGGACTCTTAGCGACAAATTTAACGTGCACAACGGGTCCTCAGTGACACCTAAATTCGAATCCATGGTGTCACAGGGCCAATGATAGTCACGAGGTTATGATCGGGACCACTCGGCTACCAAGGTCACAGATCACATTTTGAAAAACTAAATTTCATAGAGAGGAATTTGAATTCGATAATTTTGAACTGGAAGCGGTAAAAAATTATTAAATATGATTTATCCTAAAACGAAAATGATTTGAGTAAATTTAGTTTACACAAAAAAATTATTAAATATGATTTATCCTAACACAAAAATGATTTGAGTAAATTTAGTTTACACAAAAAAATTATTAACTCCTTGTGTACCAGATTGTGCTTTTTAGTATCCCCAGAAATCCCTGATTTCTGGGGATACTAATCTTAACGCTACGACACACATTTTGTTTTCCCTTTCGACGCTGACTGAGGCGCACTCGTGTTTCGTTTCACTTTCTAAAGTTTATATAACTATTTTTGTTGTTTATTTTTACCTTTTCTTGCAACATGACATCATCGTTGAATTTCAATGAAAGTGATACTGAATAAGAATATTTGCTGGAAACCGATGAATACGATAGTGACTTTGATACGGATTTATCTGTTTCTGATGAAGACGAAGAAATGGAACGAAAATGACAATACACTTATGTAACGCACGTGGAAAAGCTTTTTGTTTCTAGGAACATTTCGAGAAATTTCACAAGAATTTGTAATTTCAATTCTAATTTTCCTATTTTTTCAAATTTTTGTAACCCGAACATTTTGTAACTTAACTTTTGTAATTTTATACATTCCGAATAAAAGAAAATCTACATTAGAATCTTTCCTGTGCTGGTTACACACCCAAATAAGCCACGTATCCACATGGTAACATTGGGATTTGGCCCTATACACAGCATCTATCCACTACTGGTTACAAGGGGTTAAATATCTAGTTTCTCGATGGCTGCAATCACATTGAATTATGATCGTGAAATGTCTTTCAATATTCTCGAATGTGAATCATGAAACATGATAGTGATGATTAAAAACATAGTACATACATATTCATAAATTATGTTGAGGATTATTCTTGGATATCAAGTGATGATTAGAGTGATATGATCAGAGTTTAACAGTCTCCATATGCAAGACATAGATAAAATAATGTATGATACATTTGAAGACCACAAATGACACTCAGAAGTAAACTCATGTCCAAAATTAAGGTAAAAAACACAAAAACTAGTAAAACTGATGAACTATTCGCTGTGTTATGCAGAAATTCAGCACAGAGACGCATTATAGAGTGAGAAAGAATATAGCAACAAAACCACATGAAAAAGATTTCAATTTTTAATTAAGATACAAAATATATCAAAAAATGGGAAATCAGGAATCAGAGAGAAAACATTTAACTCTCTAAAAGTCTGTCTAATTTGAAGTATGACCCTTTATGAGGGTGTCAATAAATATTTGTGGCAGCAAAGCCCATTCTTCTAATAGAATGACTTTCGACTTCCAGGGGCTTCTGGGAGGGGGGTTACGTTAAGAAATGGCTTTTCCTAGACGATCCTAAATATGTTCAATAGGATTTAAATCCGGAGACATCAAGGGCCAATCCATATTGCGGGATATTCCCTCCCTAATGAAATTCACCAACATTGTTATTCCTGTGTGACCGCTTATTTTCGTCCATAAAAATGTAGTCTGGGTCTATAGAACCCAGAAAAAACTTATATAGGCTTCCAGGATCTCCTACATGCAGTGCTGTGAGTTGATAGTACTCCCTTCGAAAACGTACAGGGGTGTACGACTGCCCAACATTCTGTTACCACACACAAGGATTCCTTCACCATAAAATCTGTCGATTTTTGTTACGACGGAGGGATGAAAGCGAGTTACAGTTTCTCTCCAGATAAAGACTCGATGAGAATCACTTTGTTACATTTCGACTCATCACTGAAAAAAGCACGCCCCCATTGTTGTCCGCGACTGATTTTTTCAGCTCCACAATAACTGGTCTTTCCTATCGGATGCAGTCCCAGGGATATACAAGACTGGATGCCGGGCGTACAGGACAGTCTCTGCAAGACGGCTGAGGAGCTTTTGCCTGAAAATTCTTCTTCCAGTCACAGAAGAAAGGCCACGAGCAAGCTGGAGGATTCCTTGGCTACCTATGTTGTCATGCGCTTAAGGCCATGCAGTGATTCTGTGCAGATGTTAATACTCTGTGGTGACCTTGGCTGATCTTCCTGGTGACAGTACCACTTGTTTGGAATTGATTCCACAACCAGGGACCACTTTAGAGCCACTTTTAATGATCGAGCCACCTCCACTTGAGACTGTCCAAACGGCTTTCCATCTCAAAAAATCATCTAAATGGTTATGGGAATTCATCGTCCCTGCTAACAGGCTAACTTGTTTGTTTTAATGCAACATTTACAAAATTGGAGGAAAAAATCTCATATACGCTTAAATGGTCTCAATCCAGTAACTCTGCAAAAACTAACACTGAAGAACATTTTTTCCCATACTAAAGGTTAATATTCTACTACACGTTTTTCAAAATATATAAAATACAAATTCTAAAAACTTTCTTTAGGCAATTTAAAATTATGAGGAAAAACTTGTTTGCGATCTTAATTTTGAACATGGAACAAGGAATATCGTATCAAATCTCTTAATTCTATGCCACGATCAAGTAACGAGAACAACACCTGAGCATACATCTCACTCTAGGAGCATCCACACCACGCCTCATCTCTTTGAGCATTGACAAACTGAATGCGCATCAGCCCTTGAACACGGCGGGTCTTCAATGGTACTTGGACTTATAGCCACGATTGGACAAAAACAACGCTGTCTATGAGCTCTCTGCCATGGCCATAAGTTTACTCATGACGCCATTTTATTATCTTTTAAAAATGATCATGCAAGGATATTTAATTACATAAAAATATTACCTAAGGTATCCGACTACTTTCGGATCCGTGATTTAAAAAAACCGTATAAATGGATGATTTTCATGATATTTAGTGTCATTTGGATTAGAATATATGTATAAAATTGTTTTAAAAACATTATTAGAATAAAAAAATTATTTAAATACAATATTTTGGTAAAAAATGAACTTAGAGCTATTTATTTTCAAAATATTCTACTTTGATGAAAAATGCTTGTATAATAATAATATTTTGCTTATATAAAGCGAAGATTTCTCCAGAGGGCCTGAACTAGAATTTTTGAAAAATATACATCATTTTCAGAGTTACTACTAATTGAAATATATTGGTGTCTTTTTCTTAAAATTTCTCTCTCTGTTGTTTTAAAATATGGATAAATCCCCTTCTAAGTTATATATTTCAAAAATCCTAGTTCAATCCCTGTGCAAGAGAGATATGAGCTTTATATAGGCAAAATATTATTATTATAGAAGCATTTACCATAAAACTAGATTTTTTTGAAAATAGTTACACTGGTGTCCAAAAGTTAAGCATAAATAGTAAAATGCAAAAACCATGGAGTAAATATTCGTAAAATTATTCCAAATTTCTTGCGGATATTAATTGGGTGAAGAAGAAACATTGGGTTTATGCAAAACTTTTCAGTCGACTACGTCCTACGCGAAACATCGGTGCATGTCGGTACGCGGAGAAACCGATTCACGCAGCATAGGCAGTTCAGACAAGTTTCATGCAACTGCTGTGCGAAGGAACGTTGTTAATCATCAAACAAGGTGAATAATGGCACAAAGACGCCAATTGGACATGTTTACGAAAGGAAGAATCGTTGGAATGATGGAATCCTCACGATCACAAACCGAAGTGTCTCGAATTCTGAATGTGGACCAGTCTGTGATCTCAAGACTGTGGCAGAGGTTTCAAAGATCGGGAGATGTTACCCGACAATCAGTATCAGGTCGACCAAGAGTCACAACCTCTCGTCAAGACCGATATCTGGTATTAAGTGCGTGACGTCAGATGGGCAGTCCTGCCAGAGCACTGGGTTCGGCGCTCACAGTCACCACAGGAATACGAATTTCGAGACAAACTGCTTACAGGAGACTCAATCATGCTGGCTTGTATGCCAGAAGACCATCAGTTTGCATTCCCCTCACGTCTGCGCATAAACGCGCTCGTTTGAACTGGATTTTGAAACATCAACATTGGAGTGTGGGTGAGTGGGCCAAAGTGATGTTCAGTGACGAGTCCCGGTTTAGTCTAAGTAGTGATTTTTGGCGGGTAACGACATGGAGAGAATGTGGAACACGTTTTGAACCAAGAAACATAACGGAAAGACATCATTTTCCATCAAGGGGAGTAATGTTATGGAAAGGCATCATGATGGACGGCCGCACAGACCTCCATTTCTTTAAAACAAGGTCTGTGACTGCTCAAAGATACACAGACGAAGTTCTTGAGCCTTATGTTCGCTTGTTTCGAGGTGCTGTTGGTCCTGACTTCATATTCATGGATGATAATGCGCCATGTCACCGAGCGGTGCTGATTGATGAATTCCTTGAAACGGAAAACATCCAGCGCACATGTCGTGGCCTGCGAACTCCCCTAATTTAAATCCTATCGAGCATGTATGGGATATGCTCGGGAGACAAATTGCAGCCCTTTCGCACCCACCAAACTCCGTTATAGAACTGAAGAGAGCTCTCCAAGAAGCTTGAAACCGTTTGAGCCCACAGCTCATTCATCATGTCATAGCAAGTATGGTAAATCTCTGTGCAGCGTGCCTGGCTGTCAGAGGTGACCACACGCTTTATTAAAATGAAGCATCAGTATTTTATTTTATGTTTTCTTTCATTTTTTCTTTAAAGTGTGAATCCTTGCTATGCTCAGTTTTCTTTCAAATTTCTACTTTGGATAATAAAATTCATTATTATCATTCTTTTGATTTGCTTCCTTATTTTATAACCATTTTACACTCGCATACCACGTTTCCCACCATTCTTATTCATATTCCTTCTTTATTCACATAATTATCAATTATGCTTAACTTTTGGACACCAGTGTAATTCTATGGTCATTTTTTGCCAAAATATTGCATCTAAATAATTTTTCATTGTTCTAATATTCTTAAAACAATTTTATACATGTATTCTAATCCAAGTGATACTAAATATCATAAAAATTATCCATTTATACGCTTTTGCAAAACAACAGTTCCGAACGTAGTCGGATACCTTAAAGGCATTTAACAGAACAATAATAGCGCGTTTAACTACTTAAAAAGGCACAAGACATTTGGTAATTTTTATGTGCATGGATATCATTCATGGCATCAGAATGAAACGTAACAATTTTAGTTTTATAATAGGTGTTATATATTCATTTTTTTATAAATTTATTTTTACTTGTTTGTCACATTAATATATGTTGCTCTTAAATTCATATACCGCATTCATACATTGTGCATTTAATTGAATCGTTATTTAATTCTAACACATATTTTCATAAAATGGGATAATATCACTAATCTACATAAAGAAATTTGTTCTTTTATTCTAAAAGGTTGTAAACTTTAAGCTTCAAACGTTCTTTTCAGACAGTTAATTACACTCTATTGTACGCTGAATGAGACAAGAATTATTTCATTTGTATTAAAATCATATTAAAATATTTAGTAGAATTCAATAGGTTATAGACGATGGTTTTAAATTTAGCTTTGAAGACCACTCATTATTTCAAATGTTGCTTTCATGAAAGGTTATAAGCTGCCTTCAAGAGAATTTTGCAAAGGAAAAAAAAGAGGGAGGTACAGATTTAAGTATTTATCTGTATAATTGATGGTACTATATTTTGATGAACAAAAGCCAATAGAAAGCACAATTTCAAGTAAAAGAAAGAAGATGCTATGCATTTGTATGAGGCGTAGAAAAAAAGTTATCTATAGGGTGCTATTGATTATTGTTGCTCTTGAATAATATCATAATTAATAGGTAACGGACCACTATCAATAAATAACTTCCATGTTTTCAATTATGTAATTTTTTGCATAATACGAACATTTAGGAGAACAAAAGAGGAAAAATTTCCCTGGTAATGATTAATTATGATTGTAGGCAATTAATTATGATATATAACTATTAAGAATTATTAATGTCTATGCTAAAAGAAAGAAAAGTAAAACTGAAAAAGTTCTTGCTTCCTCTAAAGTTACAAGCAATTTGTGGTTTTAAAAGTATTTGTAAACAATGAAAATTTTTATCTGTAAGGTTCTGCTATTGTTGCTGTTAAATAGTATATTAAAAGCTCTTTTAATGAGACACAAATGCATAGAATTAGATAGCTGGGATTACCGAATTATCGGAAAGAAGTAACCACATCTGAAAGAAAGCAAAAAAATTGATTATATTTTTGGCTAAATGTGTTAGAACCCCCCTGGATTCCACCCTGGACACCAAGATTAATTTGAGGCAAAGAATCACTAAGAGCCATTTATATAGTAATAAATTGTATTTATTATATTGATTCAAATATCAGAAACTCTAATAACATATAATATTTCTATGTTACGTCAAACAAAAGGGATTTACCTTTCATATATTAAATTAAATTACGAATTATGAAATTAATCAATAATTACGCGTAAGATCAAATAAAGTCTACCGAAATAGGAGGTCCAAGAAACACACGTAACTCGAATTATTAGCTTTCATTAACTTAAACTAATTTTATTAAACTAATGATTGTTTTAAGCGATAATAAACTACATTATATCACCTGACAATACTTAGGTATCTTCACAAGATGTCTTCGTAAATCTAAACCATAGAAGAATGCCTTTTTACAATTGTTTTCTCCCTATTTATATAAAAAATTTACAAGACAAAAGCTTATTTTTCTCTTCTAGAAAAACGCACTCATTGTAGTGTCCACTTTTTCTTGGCTTCTTAAATTTTAAACATCCGCCCGTGATTTGCTTCATTGCAATAATTCTTCCGACCACTTGCTCGAAAGAATAAAAAAAGAAACGGTACAACCTGATGTTTTTCTTTGTCCTTTATTCGCTCCTATCCGCCGGATCTCCGTCTGAGGCTTCCATGCCCAGGCTCCTTCTCCTGAGGCTGTTCTGCGGTAGACTGTTGAACTGTAGACTTCTGCGGTAGACTGCGGCTCCTTTAAGCGGCTCCGTAGGTAGTAAGAACAAGGTCTCACTGTTGTCGTCTGTCTAGACCGGACTGGTCTACCCTCAGCTGCACTGTGTCTTTTGCTATGTGTCAACCTGGTTTCCCGGGCCTTGTCATACTGGACTCTTGCTCCTCGCCTGCTCTCTTCTGTAGGTGGATGTAACTGCCTTATCATTTGTTGATGTGAGGGACCTGCAATGGATTCTGTTCCCTGTGAAGAATTAAATTCCTGTCTTCTATATTTATGGGTTTTAGAAGTTACAGTGGATGGGACTGTTCTCTTTATCCCCTGTGGTGGTACAGGGGTTGGTCTTTTCTGGTCCCCATGTTCGGACCCCTGCAGAGATCTTTCATGCATATTTTGGATCGCTTTTTATCAGTCCTCTCCACTGACCCATTTGACCTTACTTTACGCTTCAATCCCAGACCCTCCAATCCGGCAGTTCCCTTATTTGATTTACGACCCTTACTCTCATCACTCGAGGTTTTCCTAGAGCTTTTGGATTTTCCCGGGTGCGACCTACTCGACTCATTACTAGACCTCTTTCCTTCATATAGAGTCTCAACATTACTATCAAAACTAATTGTATCGGACTGTCTTGGATGGTACACTCGCACTTGATCAATATTAACTGTGACCCTTCTTTCCTTTTTCCAAATGATCAAATTGTTATTCCGAACTTCCAACATTTTATATGGCCCTTCAAACTTAGGCATAAACTTTCCGACCACTCTCCTACCTGCAGCACTAATAAAATGAGTTTGTACCAACACCAAATCATTGACTTTGATGTTAGCCTCTCTCCTTTTCCGATTATAGTATTTTTCCCATGTCTTATGTTGTCTCCGCATATTCTGCCTTGCCTCATAGAATAATTTCTTAATATTTCCTCCCACAAATTCAGCACCCTCCGTTACATTTATTAATTTATGAAAATGTGCTATAATTTTTCTACCTAAGAATAACTCAGCCGGAGTTTTACCTGTCGTTTCATTTACTGCTGTACGCAGCGCGAAAAAGAACTCATGGAGAAATCGGTCCCAGTTATCGTGATTTTCTTCTACAAAATAG
This sequence comes from Trichonephila clavipes, assembly GCA_019973935.1. Taxonomy (NCBI): domain Eukaryota; kingdom Metazoa; phylum Arthropoda; class Arachnida; order Araneae; family Nephilidae; genus Trichonephila; species Trichonephila clavipes. The sequence goes on from BMAU01018525.1 coordinate 622,000, forward strand.
CTATCATCTGCACTAAAGTGCGATTTTCGTTAAATTTGCCTGCGGCCGATATGTTACCGTTTTAATATGTTTTATGTCCAACCTGTGATTTAGATGTTCAAAGACCTCGGATATAAATTGGGGAACATTATCACTAATCAAAGAAATAGGAGCTCCATATAGCGAAATATAATTTTCAAAAAGGGCGTTAGCTATGGCCTGGGCCGCAGCTTTTCTCAAAGGTATAAGCTCACTCCCCCCACTTAGTGAAGTGGTCAGTTATTACCAATATAAATCTATACCTTTCGGGTCGGGATGCGGGGTAGGGACCTAATAAGTCTAACGTTACGATTTCTTTGGGGTAATTCGATACTATTGCAATTAATCGACCAGCTGGTAGCGCGTTTTTATAATTAAATTTTTGACACCGGTCACATGTTGATTCATATTCTCAAATATATATTTACTCATATACGGAAGATAACATGTGTCACGCAATTTTAAATAAGTTTTCCTCTTTCCTAAATGGCCTGCTAATGGCAGATCATGAAATTAATGCATTATTGTTTCGCGAAGAGATTTGGGAATGTACACTCTTAGTTCTCAAGAGTTGTAGAATATTTCGCGTAAAAGAGTAGACGATCTATTAACCCTCCAACAGGACAGCACGGATTTTTCTGCCCTACTAGAGAGGCTTCGAAAACGGACCACACTGAATTTTTCGTAAGGCCGGGGACTCACCAAAAATGAACCAAACTGATTTTTTCCTCCTCAAGTAATGAGTTCAAAAACGGTAAAGTCGTGTTTTTCCGAATTCTTTTCCCCCCTTTAAAGGTTTAGTATCTTGAAAGATAATTAGAAACGGTCGGGGAGACACAATGGGCATTGAGGGGAAGTTTTATGGCTCACAAGGGAGACCAGTTCTTCCCCTGTAGCAATAGTAAAAAACTGGGCAGAATTTCTTTAAACCCTAAAGTGTACGGAAATAATTGCAAGTCAACGAGTTGAGAATTCTCATTTTTTTCTTTACCTTAAAATTCTCAAATGGAATTAAGTTTTTATAATGTATGTCTAAGTTTTTAAAAAATATCTGTAGTATTTAAATTCAAATTGTATATTAAAACATTGAGGATAATTTACTGTTTCATTTTTCTTATTTTAATCAATACTTTCAGGGATTTTTTTTTTTTAAAAATGATTATTTTGTTATGTGTCAAAAAAAAAAAAAAAAAAGGGTTCAAAATTTAAAATCTTTTAAAATTTCGGACACTTCTAAACATGAATAATTTTTAAGCTTCTGTATTACATTATTTGCAAAAAATTTTTATGCATTGTAAAAAAAAACCCTATTTAAATCTTTTAGTTTTTCATAATTTTAAGGCCAGGTATTCAGGGCATCTTACATAGAATCCCTTGTTTTGTATTGTTCAGATAACAAATTATATTTGAATTTTGAATGTCTGAACATTAATTTCATTCAAGGAGAACTTTAACTACAAACATATATTTTTGAACTTGAATCTTCAAATAAAGAGTATTTAAAAACATCTGGACAAATTTACAGTTAACATTTGCGCATATAAATAAATATAAAGACCCTTTAAAAAATATATATATATTTATGCATAATCCCTCATCATTCATGTTCCATTAGTGGTTGACTGAAGAAAAGGTTATTAAAATTTGGACATTTTTATAATCTTAACCATGCAAAACTACGAATTTTGTATTAGCTCCTCTGAAATTCTGCATTGGAATTTCGAAAAAGATATTTATACCTGTCTCACATACTCAGTTGAAAAACATATATTTACCATAAATACTAATAATTCTTTGGATATTTAAAAGTATCACTAGATTAATTTTTTAAAAAATATATATATATATTCGACTTCTAATATTTTTTCAAGTATTCCTTAAATTTCATATAATTTAATTAAGTGAGGGGATATTAATGTCGCACTCTCTCTCTCTTCTCTACTCAACTACTTGAGGGCTTTTGGCGACGGACCTGTGGCCGGGGTACCAGGTTGTCAAGGTATGGAATCATGGTTGGCATGTCTCGCGTTCGAGCCCAGTGCCACAAAAGACCCGCCGTGTAGGGCAGCGATGCACGTTAAATATATAGAGAGCTGAAATGTCCTCTCGTTGGTGTGGTAGTTAGGAGAGGTGGTGCCAGCTCAGGTGTCGTCCTCGTCATTTGACCATGCTTCAAAATTACGAGGTCCATCACTAAAAGCCCTCGTGTAGCTGAACAGTGCGACGTTAATATTCACTCACTTGGTAACGGACCTCGTAATTTTAATCCATGGTCAAGGGACGAGGATGACGCTTGAGCATCGCTCCCTTACACGGCGGTTCTTCAGTGGTGCTGGGGTCGAACTCATGAAACGCCAGCTACGAATCCGTTACTTTGACCATTAAGCTACCGCGGCCTCACAATGTGGTTGAAAACTGCATGTTATGAGTAAAAATATGCTGAACCATTTGATGAACTTATAACAGATTTTTGCATAGAAGATAGATGTGTGATATGCTAAAATGACAATATGTAAAAGTTATGAGAATATCGATGACAATTTTTTAAAAATTGAATTTAAGTTTCAGTTTGAAACTTATTCGTTTTTTTTTCGCATTTAATATTAAATAGTCGTGATAACAAATTAATAGTTTAACGCATTCATAGATTATAAAAAATAAAGGTATAAATGACATTGTTGGGAATAATAATTTTTTATAGTTTTGAATTCAGACTTCTTTGCAGGAGTGTAGACTATTAAAAGGCTGATGTAGAAGTTAGAAAACTAATATTTAAAATATATGGAAAACAATATCTGCAATTCCATGATCTTGACGAGCAGAAGACGGCATTTTTATTTAGTAGGGCAAAGTAAGCATAAGGTAGGAGCTTGTGGAAGTAAACAACCAGGCCTCTGCAGTTTTGGCAGGTAATGAACTCTCATTTGTTGCTTTCTCTCAGTAAGGAATATAAAAATAACAAATACAAAAATAAGTCATGTAAAATTTTATATATTTTAATAACAATGAATTGTGAACTTAATTTCCAATTCATTGTCACGAGTTGGCAGTAACTACGGTACTCTATCGACCGTACTTCTTACATATATATATAGATATATATATATATATATATATATATATAATATTTATAAAAGAAGTACGGTTGAAAGAGTACCAATAATTTTAACGCAATTTTATATTTCGTTCTCGTAAACTTTACTCCTTTTAAAACATGTATTGCCAAAATACTCTCCTTTTGTATATTTATAAAATTTTAAAAATATAATGGTTATCTTACCCAACATTTTAAATCAGGGGCGACACTGTGTAGCTAAGACGTGCCAAACCAATCTGTCAGTATCATTCAGCGTGCCACATAGTAGGAAATTTTTGAAATCCTTCGATTCTTACGGTAATATTTGCAGATTTAAAGAATAGAGGTAAATAATTTAGATTTACAGTTTTATTTTATATTAATTATGGATCAATAAAATACATTTATTAACATAAAAATAAACAATATAAAATGTTACTATTTCTTCAACAAAGATAAAAAAAATTATAAATGTATGTTTCCAACATATTTATTTAAATAAGAAATAGACAAAGTGAAATATAAATGATTTCCTTCATTACAGTTAAATAAAAATTGTAATGCGAATTAACTCTTTCACCACTCTTCTTTCATATCGCAAAACCAGGGGTATAATGCGTGACACGATTCTGAGCATTCAGTTGTTAAACAATTTCTTTGCGGAGTCGAAATATTTTTCATATTAAGAATGATGTTTTACTTTTTAGTATGCCGAATCATAAGTGGAAAGCAGAGTGCATGCAATTTTTTTTTCAACAATTAAATCCCCTAGCAATAACATTCAATTATTTACAAAATAGCTGTAAATTTATCCTTAGAATTATCTTTCAGATTATTTTGTAGTTCCATAAATGTCCATAACTCAGAAGATGTTTGTCAAATAAGGTCTATTATCAACTTCCATCCACTCAAGAATTGACAAATTTGTAGAGTAGTGCTGAGTGCCACTAAGAATTGTACCACGTGCCACAGGTCCATAGATTGCCGACACGTTTTAAATGTTCTTATTAACTAACCATCTCCTATTCAAACACAATTTATATGATAAAAAAGGGTTTTCATTCATTTTGTAGGGAATTGTATTAGATTCAACCATAAGTAATTTTGTGTATAAAAAAATTACATTGTTTCGGGGATCCCCTTAGAGCAAAATGAAAGGAATTTGACAAAATTATAGTAATTTTCTCTAAAAGGGAAACGTTCACTTTCAAAATACACTGCATAAAGTGGTTTTAGGTGTACGAAGTTATATTCACTAATATTCATAAAATAAATTTTGATATTTTGGTTTTTCGTTAAGTTTTGAAGTTATTTCTTCAAATATACTTCTCCTTTTACATTTCTTTCAAACTTGCTATTTTTTTTGCGGCCACGGTAGCCTGATGGTCATGGTTATGAACTCGTGTCCAGTGTTCGAGCCCTGGTACCACAAAAGTTTAGCGTTGAAGAGGAGCTGATGCACGTTAAACACGTCGAGGTCAAAAGTCCTCACGTTGGTGTGATGTGGAAGTTTGGAAGGGGAGTTATCAGCTCAGGTATCGTCCTCGTCACTTAACCGCGGTTCAAAATTACGTAGTCGCTCGTCAGTAGCCACCGTGTTGACTTAGAATGCAATATAAACCCTTGACGTGTGCACTTGAGTTAATTCGAGTACGCTAAACAGTTCCAAATATGCACATTAGATATAATTCAAACGAGGTCGTATTTTATGCTGCTGTAATTTTCTCACTCAAATATCAGCGAGCGCCGTCTGCACTCGTGATATTTGACTGTTGTTTCTTATATTTACGATTTTGTCGTGAAACATCAAAAACTTGGATAAAATATTTGTATAAAAATTAAGGGAAAAGAAATACTTAGATTTTAGAAGCAAATTACTAGAAAATATGTTAGGGAATATTTACAAGATATTTCACGACTCTATATTGAACAGGAAAAACGCATAAGGGATTAGAATACACTCTCATCTTCAAAATTAAAAATCTGAGAAAAACATATTTAAAATTTGTAAAGGCATAAAAAAATTCCAATGCTTGTAAAGCTTTAATTTTTAATATATTACTATCCAACTTATGTTCTACATGAAAATTCTACTTGAAATATATAAAAATATGACTGAAAATATCTTTTCTAATTCAAAATTTTCTTCGACATCATATTGATAACAATTCTTAATTTGATCAATTATTCCGTTTTATCAGAACCTTATATATTCTCAAGAGTTTTAAATGCAAAATATTTATACAGAAAATAGTAGTGATACAAACGTAATCTAGAAATCACCAAGATTGTAAATAATATTTTTTTTCTCAGTTCCCCATCGTGGCAGGTAAGCAAGTTTAAGTTTTTGTTGCATGACTTTAAAATACTGTAATGTAGTACTACAATATATTTATTATAATGTAGTTTGTGGTACGTCAGGGAAATATTTAGTTCATTCTGCAACATTTGCATTCTGTAGTCTAATTGTAATATCACCTGAAAGCTGGATTTTAGAGATTTACCATTTTCAGTCATATTCCATCCCTTTCAAGTATTATTTATCACAGTAGCCTGCGTACATTTTGGTCATGGCATTTTTCAAAAGGAAAAAAAAAATAATGAAAACAAAGTAAAGAGCTTTTAAATTATATAAACTATGTGTCAAAAAATAAATTGGTCTTTAAATCAATCTTAATTAAGTAAATGTGAGAAAACTCAAAAACTTAAAAACATAAGCAAACAGAAAGGATTTTAGAAATTAAAATTGCAGTTAATAGACATTTCACACGAAATAATGGATTGTGTTAAAAAAATATTTTTAATTAATTCAATCTAGGAATTCAAAAATGCTTTAAAATGAAACCGAATTTAAAATCAAAACTCAGAAAATTAAAATTTCTTAAAACCTAATTGGTTTTTAGATCAGAAATTGAGCAAGTTTTCCAAATATATGAAATATATATTTGCAATAAATTGGGAGAAGTTTCTGTTGGCCGTGAAGTGGAGAAAATGTCCATTACACAATCCTCACCCTAGGCCACAGCTGTGAATGAGAAACCTCCCCTTTCGAACAACACAGAAACCGAAAAGCAATAAAATCATCCCCTGCAAAACCATTTGAGGACCTCCCGCAGTTTTAAGGGGGGAAGGCATAAAACTGCGGTGCGCTTTCGAAGCAGTTCGCGAAATTCATCCGAAACATTTTCGCTACCACTAGCTTTGAAAAAGTAGGCCGCTTTCGAAGTGAAATTCAATTAGCGGATCATCCACTCAGAGGGTTAATTTAAAATCCTAGGACTAACCCTCGCATACAGTTGCATTAACGGAACCATCGTCCGGATTTTCTAAATAACGATAAATGTGCCCTAACTCAGGATCTTCCCGTTGTTCTCGAATGAGTTGTTCTCTGGAATTTAAAGCTAAGGCTCGAAGAGCTGCGCACGAAATTTGTGATTCATCCATATTGCCTATTGGATTCCTCGATAATACGTCCGTGACAATGTTCTGGACACCAGGTCGATGTTACCATTCAATTTTAAACTCTGATAACTTGAGTGCCCATCTAATCATCCGACTAGATAAGTTTTCCCCATTCGTGTGTTTTGTTAACGCCGCGTGATCTGTGATTACCTTCACCGGTAGTGATCCAAAATAAGTTTTAAACTTGTCCAATGCCCATATCACCGCCAAACATTCGCGTTCTGTAACTGTATAGTTTCTTTCGGCCTTACTCAGGGTTCTAGACGCGAATGCAATAGGTCTGTGACTTTGATTCAGCGCAGCACCAATTTCGACACTAGTAGCATCCGTAAATAAGTTAAACTGTTCCTGAAAATTCGGCAACTGTAAAACTGGGGCCTCTGTTAATGCTCGTTTTACTTTCCTAAAAGCATCCTGTGCTTCCGTCGACCAATTAAATTTAGCCCCTTTTTTCTTTAACTGATATAATAGTTCACATATATCTGCATAATGGGGTATGAATTTTTGATACCAACCCACCATCCCTAAAAACTTCGATACTTCTTTATTATTTTTGGGTGGCTTCATTTCTGTGATTGCCTTTACCTTATTATTGTCGGTTTCAATCCTTTCTTTACTAATAATGAGACCTAAATACTTCAATTTTTCACGTGCGAAGTGACATTTGACCTTATTGAGTGTTAGACCTGCGTCTCGCAACAATGTAAATACCTGATTCAAATGATCGATGTGTTCATTAAACGATGGAGATGTAATAATAACATAATCCATATATACCATCACAAAACGTCCTAGAACCGGTTTTAATATCATGTCGATGGCTTTTTGAAAATTTGGCGCCGCCCCTGAAAGGCCGAATGACATTCTGAGGAATGCAAAAGTGCCATTTCGTGTTATAAACGTGGTTTTCTCGATATCTTTCGGACTAATTGCCAACTGAAAGTAGCTTAATTTTAAATCTAATGTCGACATGATACCGGTATGCGGGATAGTTGTGATCAGGTCATCAATCATCGGTAATGGATATCGCGGGTACTTAGTAATAGCGTTTAGTTTGCGATAGTCAATCGCGAATCGATACGCCTTTGGAGAATCTGGAGGGAGGCCATTGTTTTTGCGCGTTAAAACCACCGGTGACGCGTATGGGGATTCAATAGGACGAATTGTACCCTCCTGTAACATTTTCTCAATGTGATGGTAAATTATTCCTTGTTTGACCCTGTCATAGCGGTAGGGTCTTGAAACTACCGGCCCCTGGTTCTTAGTGTCGATTTCATGGTATAAAACATGAGTTAACCCCGGTTGTTCTGAAAATAGTCGCTTAAAACTATTAAATAAATCCTTTAATTTTTGCTTTTGCCCTTCACCGAGCTTTGTATTGGATAGATCAATCTCGACTGGCTTTTCCACTTTTGGCAACTGTTTAATTTGGTCATCTGGAATGATGAAAGATTTCTTATCGAAATATAAAGTCAATTTGAACTCCTTCATAAAATCAATGTCTAAAATGAATTGGTATTGCATATTGTTAAGAATGTGAAATTCCCAGGTTTTCTGGAATTCTCGGATCAGAATCTGTAATTCGACCAGACCTAAGTGACAACACGGGGCTCTTTGGGCCGTCACTACTCTATCTTTAGTCTTTTGACTCGATGGATAAGAAACATATCTGAGATAGACCTCCTCTGATATAAAAGATTTCTCCGCTCCCTTGTCCCAAAGGGCTGTAATGAATGTTTCATTTAAAAGAATGAACACATAAGTCAGATCCACTGGAGTCATTTGCAGTGAGGATATCCTAATAGTACGGTGTTCCGTATCCGGAGGAGTTTCTGAACTTCGCGATCGATCACCCCCAGACTCGCATCGATCGCTAAAAAGTTTAAATATCTGTTTTGATCATTCTGACACCTGAAAGAACCGTTCCTCGAACCACTCTGTCGACCGCCTTGATTATGGAATCTATGTTCAGATTGACCACCTCGGCGTCGACTATCGAACCTCCGATTATCCGAAACACCTTGACCTTCAAATCTGTTGAATTTTCTCTGTGGTCTGCTATTATCAGATTATCGGTTGTTACCTCTTGCATCCCTCCAATTTTCCTGCCTATTCCTGTTCGCGCTTTGGTTTGTATCCCGGATTTCCTGAATCGAACCCCTGATCCTTCTATTTAGAAACCTTTCCTTGATTTGTAGAAGGTTAGATGTGGTTTGCGGATGCCGAACCTCCACATAATCTAAAATCCGAGGTTCTAACCTACTAATAACATGATCTAGCAATTTTTCCTCCGCCATTTCTAGTTTTAACTGTTTGTGTATTTTTAACAAGTCATGCACAAAATCGGAAGGTTTTTGGTTGTGCTTTTGAGATGATGCATAGAAACGTGTTTCGAGAGAGTTCCGACCTATTCCTAACCACGAGGAACTGTTCTGTCAAAGCTTGCTTTAAGTGCGCGTAATCTGTCGCCTTGACTTCTACAACCCTATAACCTAGAACCTCAAGCCAATCTAGTGCCCGTCCTGTGAGATGACCCTTTAAATATGCACAAGCCAGTTGTGTGGTTATCTCGTAATATGTTAAATTATAATCAATATTCTACAAGAACTCTGCCACATTCTCCATCCCCGAAAAATACTGCTCGGGGATGATTCGAAAATTAGATTCGACTCTAAACTCGGGATTTATGCATTAAGCGCCACTGTTAGAACCCCCCTGGATTCATCCTGGACACCAAGATTAATTTGAGGCAAATAATCACTAAGAGCCATTTTGTATAGTAATAACTTGTATTTATTATATTGATTCAAATATCAGAAACTCTAATAACATATAATATTTCTATGTTACGTCAAACAAAAGGGATTTACCTTTAATATTAAATTAAATTACGAATAAGGAAATTAATAAATAGTTACGCGTAAGATCAAATAAGGTCTACCGAAATAGGAGGTCCGAGAAATACTCGGAAATAATGAAAATTATGAAAGCTAATAATACGTAACTCGAATTATTAGCTTTCATTAACTTTAACTAATTTCATTAAACTAACGATTGTTTTAAGCGATAATAAACTATATTATATCACCTGACAATACTTAGGTATCTTCACAAGATGTCTTCTTAGATTACTAACCGTAACTCTCCAATATTGCAATTCAATTGAATACTCCAAACTTGAGGCTACTGCTGCTGGCTCAATAGCCTTCATCCTTGCTAGCTTACAACGTTCTACTTAAATACCCTATTTACTTTGCATATCCCGTTCGCTTTTTGGAGTTGATTGGAAATATACGCGAATTTATAATCCCCAAAAAGACGCCCAAGAATATTAGTGGAAAGGTTCCGTACAGATTCGTCACAAATGTTCCTCGAATGTTTCATTTATGTTGCATTTCCTTATTTAGGCTCCATCTCCTTTATCACGAGTTCATGAACCTGACCACTTGGCTACCGCGACTATAAAATATATCGGGAAAAAACGTACATTCTTAAAACAATGAAATACACATTAAAACCCTATTTATGTAAAATACACATTCATAACCAAAAGTGGAAAAACGACATAATTAAAAACGAATTAGATAAATCAAAATTGCCCAAAAATACTTGAGTTAGGTCCGAAGATATTAAGAAAATAATAACAAAAAAGTTTCTTTTTTTCACACAGTTCAATAAATCCTAATCAGAAGGATACTAAGACAACATTTTCTTTATTTCTGAAGTTTAAAATTGATTACATTTCACTTAAACAGCTAAGCAAAAAAAAAAGCAACAATTAAAAATAATCTGAAAATAATCAATTTGAAATAAAAAAATATCTTTTAAAAGTCATTATTACATGGTATTCATGTATTGATACCTGGAATTTAATTTTAAATGGGTCAATTCAATTTACAAATGCACATTAAAAATCATTTACCGTTATTTACAAAATATTTACAAATAATTACCTTCACCATTGCATTGATCAGTGATTCTCAATCACTGTGCCGCGGCACTTTTGTGTGTGCCATCAATTTCTTGAGAGTGCCGTCAATTTTATTTAAAAAAATATTAATTATAATCTGAGAAAAAAATAAATCCGGTACTGAATCATTCGGTCGTTTTGTAGAAATAAACTAAGAATATTCGTGCTATATTTAGTTTATCCTTTCGTGGATAGATGGATATCAAAAATGTGTTCTTAATCCGTAATTGATAACGCATATATCTGTGTATGAACTAAATTTGAGTGAATAGGTAAAACCTTCTCACTCTGTAATAATCGAGATTTAATTTCAAAACACTCGGAAGAGTCAATTAGTTCGTTTTGGATTAAAACTAAAAGGTGATTATCTCATAATAGCCAAAAAAGTCTTAGAAATATTGTGACATTTTTCAACATCTTATTTGCGTGACTTCAGATTTTCAGCATTAACAAATATAAAAAGGAAGAAAAAGATCGAGACTTATAAATGTAGACAATGAATTGAGAGTGGCATCATTTTTACGACCCAATAAAAGCGAAATTATCAAAAATCATCAAGCTCAAAATTCGCATTAAATGTATTCTTATAATTAGTTCGTAATTAATTACTCAATAAACATTTTGTTGTCTTTGTCTTACATATTCTTTTATTTAACATTAAAAATCATTATAATAAAGTATTTTGCATAGTGTTTTACAGAGTAAAATTCTTTTTACCTTATTTTATTATTAGTGTGCCGCCAAATTTTGAAATTGTTAAAAGTGTACCGCAACAAAAAAAGTTGAGAATCACTGACATAGACTCTATATATACTCTAGTTTTATCTCCCTAATTGAAACAAGATAAATTGTAGTCAAAAAAGAATTACTTTTTCCTTCTAAGTTAATTATTTTTTTTATTTTAGTCGGTTTTATATTATAACAGAATCAGTTTTCCCCATTAAAATTTAATTAATGTTTTTTACAAATTATCTTTTATCTTGGTAAGGTTTTAACTAACCATTCACACATGGAAAAAAAAGTGAGGATCGATTTGTTTGAGGGCAAATTGACCCTTCGAAACCTCTTCAACTCATGTAGAAACCAATTAGTTCTATATTAACCCCAATGCTTTTGTGCTACCTTGATGTTGCCCTTTATGAGCTTTTCTGCTTTTGATACATCGCACCAAATGTATAACACATAAGACGAAAAAATGGGTAAGTTCCTTTCACTTGAAAATGGTCAATTTATCATTAAAGCGTAAGCCATTTTACCAAAAAATTGTGAGTTGTTAAATAAGAGAACACCATAGATAAAATACGATACCGTCTCCAATGAGTACATCTTGATTTAATCCAGCCGATGATTTAACTGCAATAAGTCATCGGAGCGAGAATATATAATTTGTCTTGTTAAATTTGTATTTAATGAAATTATGTGGCTTATGGTTGCTTGCATTATTTTATGTTAAGGTACATTTTTCTTGAAATAATTGTTGCTTGCATAAATTATTTGGAAAATATTTATCTATTTATTATACATTGGTAATATATTGTAACAATTTAAAATACACGTTATATTTCTTTGTATGATTGTGTATATGCTTTTCCACCATTTTTATTTGTAACTAAATCCAATGGCTAAAACTATTGGCTAAGGTTTGTATTATTTGCATACCTAAATTGGGGAGGGGTAAAAGTTAATCATCCTATCCACAGGCTTATGTAGCGTGTTCTGTTGGATTTGCAGGCATTAATATTCAACATTGTAATTATATATTTTCATTATGACATCCAAGTGTGACATAGTTTTCTGATTACTGGATAGGATGTATTCAAAATCGTTAGATTAGACAATCTACATAGTCTTATAAACGATTATTTCCATTTGAGATAATAATATACAGTGATTATCTGCATTAAATCAGTGGAAATTATTGAATACAGCTTTTGACATAAGGAGATTACTCATAGGACGAGAAATATTGCATGCGAATAAATATATCGAGCGTACTATTTTAATAGTTACATGCTCTTTGTCTCAAATAATGGGCAATAAAAAGATAAATCTTCTACATGTGTAATGGCTTTAATTTTCTCTGTGATCTCTCGCAATGCAAGCGTAGGATAAGATAAGAATTGTTGGGGTTATGATTTCTAATTAGTGTGTCCGTGGCTGATTATTATACAATACAATAATTTTAATGCGACTAAGAACTAATTTTCTTTTATCTCTTAAGGAAAAGGACTGTTTATACATGGATTTGGAAATAGCTCAGTGTATTAGAAGAAATCCACCGAAATAGAGAAAAAATATTACTTAGCCGTATCATGCACAAGAAATATTGATACCCAAAAATGCTATTTAATATTCATCAAATAGTAGAATACCTTTTTTTGTGAAAAAAATAGAACACACACACACACACGAGAATTTATTTAATTGTAACCATGGAAAATATTAACTTATTAAAAATACCACTAAATAAAAATAAAAAAGTTGTGTACGAAAAGGATAGAACATTTATGTGAAAATAATAGTAATAAAGAAGTTCGATATTCGTTAAGGTTTCAAAGGGAGTAATAACTTGATGGAAGAGAAACGCATTTGTGGCTGGAAGATCATTGATCGAGTTTCAATATAATGGAAAGGCTTCGTATCGATTGATTGATCGATTAACTTATTAACATCCTACTTGAAGCAAACTGATGGCTATTGACAATGGAACTCACTGCTACGATCAATTGATAGGAAGATATCTAAACTGGCATCCGATTCTCCATATTCATGCCATGCCAATATGAGAACTTGCCGAAAGCTTCAAAGAGAATAAACCATCTACACCGATTATTAAGAGTGTGACTCGGAAATTTTGCTTTCCTCTAGATTAATGCAACAGTATTACAAAATAATGCTATGTATATATATATATATATATATATATATATATATATATATATATATATATATATATATATATATATATATATATATATATATGTTACCGTTAAAGTGTAAAATTCATTATTTCATAGAATAACTAGGTATTTCATGAAATAACTAGACAAGTCAGTTAAAGTACATAATGTTATTGAATTCTACGCTTTAACTAGGTATTCTATAGGATAACGATTGCTTGATCGTTAAAGTATGAAGTACGGCATATGCTTCGCGTTTCAAAGCAGAGACTCAAAAATCCTTGGAGAGATTGAAATGGGGGAGAAAAAATAGGATTATTGCAATGTGGAATTATATGTGCAGGAAACTCATAGGGATATCTATGGAATCTGACAGGTACGGAGGACAAGGGGGGGGGGTCTAGGACTCGAGATATAAAGGAAATAGCCCTGTAGGAGGGGGATACACCTGTAGGGGGTTACGTCACAGGGTATCGGAATCATAACATTAATTAAGTCGATCACCCAAATATCAACCTAATTCCATCAAAAAAGTGGCACCATAGGATTAACATGGAGAAATGATATTTTAGTGCTAAAGCCCTCCACAGCTCCAAGCAGGTTATTATTAGTAAAGAAACTATGAAGGGAGGGACAGGCCAGTTGTTACACATCAAAAATAATTATAAAATAACTTTGAAATTGTTTATTTTTCTCTTTAACGGTCAATCATTATTTATTTCATAGAATAATTAGATATTTCCTAAAATAACTAATTATTTCATTAAAAAAAAGCTAATTAACTAGCTATTTCATTAAATAACTAGCTATTTCATTAAATAACTAGCTATTTCCTATAATAACTAGGTAAAGTATGAAACTTTTCATCTATTAAACACTTTAACTGACTTGTCTAGTTATTTCATGAAATACCTAGTTATTCTATGAAATAACTGAATTATTAAATTTAACGGTAACATCTATATACAGACCATTGTAGCCCAGGTGGTTATGGTCACGAACTCGTGAACGGCATCATCGAGTCGCGGGCTCAAGTCCTGATACCACTGAATGAAGACTCACCATATAGAGTGGTTGATCCACGTTAAATCTGTCGTGGCTGAAGTTCTCATGTTGATGTGGTGTGGAAGTTAAGTGTAGAGTGCCGGTTCAGGTGTCGTAATCGTCACTGAACTACGGTTCAAAATTAAGAGGCTCGTTGCCAATAACCCTAATTTTTCCATAAGGGCGACTTAAATAAAAACTTCGTCTGTGCAAACGGTATCGTCACTGAACTACGGTTCAAAAAATTAAAGAGGCTCGTTGACAAATGTAAAAACCTAATTTTTCCATAAGGGCGACTTAAATAAACACTTCACCTTTTTTTCTTCAATGAATTGTGCACGATTTTATAAATGTCTTGCTTGAAAAATGCGGTTTAAAACGGTACATATTTACCTTTATATTTCGAGTGTTTGAAGCCTGATTTCGTCAGTAGTGGTTTTGATGCACATTGCATATATCTCTCAAAAAAAATATATGCACACACTACAATCACACAATCTTAGAATTCAAAAATATAACTAAACTGGGTTACTAGATTTCATGCTAAAAATGCTAGTATAAAACAGACAAATGTAAAATTTCATATGAATGGCTACACCAACCAGCTTGATTCGAATGAAACACGGTGATTCAAATGGTTGTCTATTTTTGGGACCATGGCCCCTAGGCTATCATGGTCTATTGCTAAATTTTCATGCTCTTTTGACTTCTTCACATTCTGGGAGGCGCACCGGCCAGCGGTCCGATTTTTATTTACGTCAATGAATTCACAAGTGTGGGGAGCAATTTCTTGGGGAGTAAACATGACAGCTCGCAGATACGTGGACGATATTTAATATAAATGTCTTGCCTTGAAAAATGCGGTTTAAAACGTTTTCCTCCTACATATTTACCTTTATATACCCGAGTGTTTGAAGCCTGATTTCGTAAAGCAGTAGTGGTTTTGATGCACATTACTGATTTTTAACCTTTTATACTGTAACCGCTTAATAAAATGATATTTTGTTATTTTTAATCATTTGTTTATTTTCATATACTATGCATACCAAATTTCGTGAATGTATATTTCTTATATATATATTTTTTATATATTGAGGCTCACAGTTCTCAGGTTGGAGTGGAAGGAAAGTGGGATGTAAGCTCAGATGCTGTCCCCGATAGACTATATATATATAATTTGGTTTATAATGCTCCCTTAACCTCCTTCGAAATCGATTTAAGCAAAATTCATTCTTAACTGATATTTACTCAACAAAAGAAAAATGCTTACGAAATTTCAAGTTTGTAGATCTAATAGTTTAAAAATGATACATATATATATATATATATATATATATATATATATATATATATATATATATATATATATATATGTACAGCTTCTTAACACCTCGTAAACCTCCTTGGGGATCAATTTTTACAGAGCCTCTTTTGTAGCGAATATCTACTCAGTGGGAGGAACACGTATGCAAATTTTAAGTCTGAACGTCTAATAGTTAAGAACTGAGAATATTTATCTATAATGACACTTAACCCGATGGGACCCGAATTTTGCAAAATTCGTTCGTAGTGGATCTATTCTCCATGAAAAAAACATACATATCAAATTTTTTGTATGTAGGTCTAACAGTTCCGATGATATTCTGATGCGTGAGCGTGTGAGTCGCTTTTCTCCTTGATATACAGGTGGTTATCAAAATAATGTAAACACCTTAGATTTATATAAAGAATCTTTTATAAGTATTGTATAGGACCACCTTTGGCACCTAATACAGCTTGGATTCACCAAGGAATCGATTTATACTCACTTGATCGATTCATATCGATCTGAATAGTGTTCAGAGGAATATAGTACTATTTTTTATGGAGGTATTGGGAAAATTCGGGGGAGAGATGCAAGAGAAGGATATCGATTCGGCTTTGAACGCTCTGAAATAGACCATAACGGTTCAATTCTATTTAGATGGGGCGATTTTGTGGGCCAAGGTAGATACTTAACTTCATTCTCGTGTTCATCAAACCATGATTGGACAAGTCCCGAAACATGGATAGGTGCAATATCATCCTGAAAAATTCCATCTCCTGCAGGAAACAAAGTTAGCATCACAGGATGGACCTAGTCTGTAAAATTTCTCTGTGCTTCTCCAGAGTGATCCTTCCTTTTAGACTGACGATTGATCCAGCAGATAACTACAAGACAGCTGCCCATATCAAGCTTGGCAGTTGGAAGGAGACAGTCACGATCATACGCTTGTACAGGTGTCCTTCAAACTTGCACCCGTCTTGTTGTAGGGAAGAGTGTAAAAAAACGATTCGACATATATTACTTTTTTGTCCACTTATCAATAGACCAGGTTTGGTAAATTTGACACCTTTGCAGACGACGTTTGACATTAACATCAGTGACAAATGGCTTGTGAATAGTTGCTTTGCCATAAATGTTCTGTTTATGAAGGTGCCTTCTAACTGTAATCATCGACACTGGATAATCCAGATGCTGATTCAGATCTGTAATCACTTTTGCTAACGTTGTTTGCTTTTTAGACATTTCAATCCTCTTCAATACCCGTCGATCTCGTTCACTGATCTTCTCTTTCCTTCAACTATTTTGCTTTGTACAGCCTGTCTTGCGACTCTGTGTGTATATTGACTTGACTTTAGACACCGTACTTCTAGAAACGCCTAAGAGTTGGGATGTTTCGGTCACACACTTGCTCCAGCTAGAAGGGCTTTTACAATTTGGCCTTTCTGAACATCTGAGAGAGGAGGGGCATTTTACTCTTTTGAAAACAGTTCAAAACTTACAGAACTGCAATAAAGCTATTACATACTACCAAAATATATACATTTCTATTTATAAAAAACAACAACTGATAGCTATTATTATATTTTAATGCTTACGAAGCGCATACAAAAATGGGACTTTGATTCACAGGTGTTTCAATTATTTTGATAACCACCTCTATATAGAAGTGAAATTCATATAGAAGAAGTAAACTATACATGGTAAAAGATCATGTGCCTAAGATGTGGAGCAAGTAGTTATAAAGCAAAACGACGTAATAAAGAAACGATTTTTTGAATAGGAAAATGATCACAGATAAAGACAAACAAAAGGAATAAAAAAGAGGGATATGAGAAATAAAAAAGAAATAGATACAGTAAGACGACGGACAAAAACAATGAAGGAAAATAAAGGGATTAAAATTGTCAAAAGAGTTTTTAAAACAAGATAAAGGAAAATGTAATCAGAACAAGATGTCTGTGAAAATCAAGGAAAGTGAATTGAGGACAAGAGAATAAAAAATAAATTCAATGACAAACTAGTTAAAAATAAAAAGATTCAAAACAAGACAAGACATTACCATGGCCTTAACGATAGCGACCTTGAAAGATTGGAACTGGAATGAAATGCTTCAGCTTTGCAAATATTTAAAAAATAATAATAGTTAAAATCTTTAATCATATATATGAAATTTAAAAAAAAAGTAAAACCGTATTAGATGAATTCATAGAAAAGAACAAATATATTCAAGGGAACGAGAAAAAATTTACTGATTTGGTTGAAAATTTGAAGCAAGAATAATTGCGTGGGACTCACATTTTTACATGGCTGTGGTAGCCTAGTGGTAAGGATCATGAATTCGTTGTTGGTGTGTCGTGAGTTCGAGCCTAATATCGTTGAAGACCCGCTGTGTAAAAGGTGCCTTTGAACATTAAATCTGTCGAGGCTCAAATGTACTCCCGTAGGTGAGGTGTGGGAGTTAAGAGAGAGAGGGAGGGGTCTTCCTCGTCACTTGACCGAGGTTGAAAATTATGAGGCTCATCACCAATAGCTCTGGTGTTGATTTATAGTACAAAACTTAATTTCCCTCTCACTGATTTCTGCATAAGAGTAAGCCATGATTCGGCTGGTACAGGCTGACCAAGAAAAAGCCATCTTACTTTTGGACAGACATGGTCAAAAGAAAAACTATATATATATTTAATTTCATTTATTTAGCTTAAAATAGAATACCTATTAGGGTTATTCGAAATCCCCCCAGAATTTCAAGATCTACCTGTGCGAAAAAGATGTTTTCTGGTACATAACGGAAGAAAAAAAAAATAAAATAAAAACATTATTTTTGTGTTATTGCCACAAGGGAAGGGAGTTTAAGTATTAGAATTTTTTATTGTAAAAAAAGTCAAAGTAATTCTTGTGAAAGTGAAACACGGGCATTTTTTGTTACCTTTTAACATTTATTGGGATTATATGATACCTACTAAATAGTTACGTGAAATAACAAGCGTTTTCATTTTTAAGGGTTTGCACCTTTTTAAGGGGTAGGGTCTTTTAGTTGCGATATCTGGAATTAGTCGCCAAATTTGGAAATGGAGTATGGAATTAGTCGCCAAATTTGGAAATGGAGTATGGAATTAGTCGCCAAATTTGGAAATGGAGTATGGAATTAGTCGCCAAATTTGGAAATGGAGTATGGAATTAGTCGCCAAATTTGGAAATGGTATATGCAATTAGTCGCCAAATCTGGAAACGATATAATGAATTAGTCGCCAAATCTCAAAATAATTAAAATTGTTATTTTTGACGATCCTAATCAGGACAATGAAACAAAATTGTGAAATTATTGTGTTGTCATCGGTCCTTGACAAGTGGGCAAAATTTCGTATTAATCTGCCTTTTAAAGTGGGTAAAAATCGAGTCGAAGATTCCATTACATACAAGTGAAACTTATAAAAGCGTGTTAAAAACCACATATCAGGTACATTTAAAGCAGCATTTCTCAAACTGTGGGGCGCGTCGAACAGTTTGCATACATCAAAACTTTGTTAGTCACAGTTTTGGTGCATGTACCTAAGATAAAGATTTATTAGATGGAAATAACATATTGGGGATTGTGTGTGTATTAGATTTAAAAAAATAATTTACACCAAATTGGTACCTCGGTTGGAATTATAATAGATTGCTTACCTAGAAAAATTCATCAAATATATAACTACTACAACATTTACCGAAACAATTCCCCAGATTAATCTAACTTTGCAGGAAAATTATCCTTATTTGAAGGTCAAGGATTTAAGAAGTGTTCCTGTGAGCAATTCAAATTACAAAGATGTGCTTGGAAAAAAAAATAACTTATTTTGTAACTCGAGATGACCCACATCAACAACATGTATTAACAAAAACGAATAGGCCTTTTTTAACACCCTTTTATAAACTTCACTTGTATGTTACGGAATCTTTGAATTCAATTGTTACCCATTTTAAAAGGTCAGATTAATTCGAAATTTTGCTCACTTCTCCAGGACCTATGTCAATACAACAATTTCATGATTTTGTTCCATTGTCCTGATCAGGATAATCAGGATTATCGATTTCTTACTTTCGGATCCCATCCTTCATCTCGCGACTAATTTCAGATCCCATTTCTAGATTTGGCGATTAATTCCAGATTTGGTGATTAAAAGATTAAGTTGCAACTTAATTCGATTAATTATAAAAGGGTATTCTTTTTAGTTTTTTTAAACTTATAATTTATTCATTAATTATATTCAGGAAATAAATGTTTGAAACTTTACTACAAATATCCTTTCTTTTAAAAAAAGTACCAGCCTTATTATCAAATTATTTTGCTAATTAGTTTCGAATAAATAATTTGCATTTGAATGACTATTGTTGTATTACTCTGCATTTAATAATGTGCCCCATGTTTGTTAAATAAATACTTTTAAACTCTTGATAATATTATTTCATTATTTCGCTGAAACAATTCAAGGATTTGATCAAATCACTTATTTTCATCAGAGAAATGACCTTAAGGTATCCGACTACGTTCGGAACCGTGATTTTAAAAGCGCATAAATGGATAATTTTCCTGATATTTAGTGTCACTCAGATTAGAATACACGCATAAAATTGTTTTAAGGCCATTTTGACAAAAAAAATTATTTATTTGCAATATTTTGGTAAAAAATTAACTTAGAATAATCTTTTTTCAAAATGTTCTCCTTTTGTGAAACATGCTTCTATTATAATAATATTTTGCCTGTATATAGCGCAGACCTCTCTACAGAGGCTCAACTAGAATTTTTGAAAAATTCACATTGTTTTCAGAGTTACCACCAATTGAAATATTCATCGGCGTTTTTAATTGCTCCTCTCTGTTGTCGTAAAATATGGATAAACCCACTTCTAAGTTATATATTTCAAAAATTCTAGTTCAGCCTCTGTAGAGAGGTCTCTATATACATGCAAAATATTATTATAATAGAAGCATTTTTATCAAAAGGAGAACATTTTGAAAGAAAATTATTCTAAGTTAATTTGTTTTGCTAAAATATTGTATTTAAATAATTTGTTTTGTCAAAATGTCCTTAAAACAATTTTATACATGTATTCTAATCTAAGTGACACTAAATATCATGAAAATTATCCATTTATGCGCTTTTGCGAAATCACGGTTCCGAACGTAGTCGGATAACTTAAAGAGACATTATTTTAACATCTCTCGTTAATTGATCATATACCTTTCGGGTTTGATAAAATTCCTCATTTCATTATTTCCATGCGACCTTGCCACTAGTTAATTCATAGCTCTCGTAGTAGGAAAATAATTGTTTTGTGTCAAAAATCATCTAACTAAAATTTAACATGTTCGTGGCAAAAAATTAAGCTTTTAAACTATTTTTGTAATTATTTTTCTTCCAATATCAATACCACAGAACACATCGTTTCTACATATGTTAGTGCTGATTAATAATAATTCCTTTTTCTCCATGTAACTTTGACGAATTTTAACGTCTACGCTCTTTAAACGGTTTCCCCCCCAAAAAAACTCAATTTTTTTACTAATTTTTTCTACTCTTGTGCATGTATTTAATATTATAATTATCCTATTTAATGAAGTATATCCAAAAGAAGTTTATTTCTTTTAACATATTTGTTTTATTTGTAAGATTCTTTTAGTATAATGTGTATAAGAACTTCTTAAACATCTCTAATAAAAATTCTTGATCATTCATAACCCTTAATAAATAAGATTTGCTAAAATTCTCGAACAATTTTAAGAAAATTTAAATCTCTTTACACATATTAATATAATAAACGGTGTTGAATTTTAAAGAAACTTCATTTCTGACTATTATTTTCTAAGCAAGAAATTTTGTCCTTAAATATTTTTTCCGAAAACTCATGAACTTGCAGGCAAAAATAAATCTTGTAACAATTCTGCTCCTGATAAAATTATATTACTTATATTGCCTTCCGTAATACTTACTTAAGCTTATCTCACCAAAATGCCTCCTCAAACCGCCAATTAGTACCTAAGCCGTTAAGTATTTCGAGAAAAAAAATTGATGAGAATTAATCTTCATGATTCTCAACGTTTCCCTGCAATCAATATAATTCATTTAACAAGAGGTTATCTTATAACGTAAAAATGAAATGCAATAGAATTGAAAGAGAAAGGGAGTAAATTGAGAAAATATTTCAAGTTTATATAGTCAGATCCCCAAATTATGAATTAAAGGTCCCAATTTCGGAATGAATAAATATTTTTGATTTATTCTCTAAAAAAATCAGGATGCAGTTCTAATATAATGCTAATCGACAGACAATCCATCATTCGAGATAAGTATGATCGATTTATTGTTCAATCTAAGATTCAGTTTGTTTTAAAAATAGCTTCTTCACCTTATTACAAATGCTAGTTGAGTTTTTTAAAAGGAACCCCCTTTTTTATGTCTTAAGGTAACTACAAGCCCTTTTGAGTCACGTACTAGAAGGATGATGTTGTACTGGTGATAAAAAAATAGAGATAATATTTGGAGGGTTCTTTTTACCTTTGTCAGCTACTTTTTATTACAGACTTTAAGAAAAATATCAAGCTCTATGTTTGGATTAAAATTATTTTTTGTTAGATTTTAATACAACGATATTTGACAAAGAGTTTCTTTTTTTAAAAAAGTTTTAGATTTAAAAATTTTATTAATGAAAAATCTTTTCGTTCCATTTTTGCTAATGTGTTAGCAATTCTTAAGATTTACCATCAGATGTTGCATTTATCTCTAATTTAGTTTTGTTTCGAAATGCGCAGATCTCGCAGGTAAATTTTTTCAATTTATTTATGCTTTGCTTCTTCTCAAATCCTTAATTAGTGTTTTTATTGCATTCGCTTACACGAGGATTTACGTAAATATATATATATATATATATATATATATATATATATATATATGAAACGAGTGCATATATATTTACATATATAAGACCTAGCAACCATAGTAAACACACTTAAATCTCAGTTTTCTAACTATAAAAACTATTAATTATTATTTTTTGAGATATTATATTACTTATTTCGCTCTTTATGTGTGTGGGCATCACATATTGTATATCTCTTACAGGTTACTCATCTGTTATTGAGTTTCTTATAATTTAGTGTAGTTGAAAGCTCTCTTAAAATATGGCAGATTTAATTATAGTCTTGGATAAATACAACAAAATAGTTCCATCGCTTCAGCCAATTGCGTTGCAATAAATATATTCTAATGATTTGCTCAAAATAGGTTCATGTATTTCAACTGGTTTTGATGCGAATTCTTGTTGCTGTTTTTTTCTCTTTCTCTCCATGCGCTAGCCAATGAATTAGAAACCGAATATCAATATCTTATTGGACCACCTTTTAGACGAATAACTGCTGTGATTCATTTGGACACCGAGTCAACATGCTTCTAGAATTCCTTTTCGTCCAGAGAAGATCATGCATTGACAATGAAAAATTTTAAATATTGTAAATTAGACAGAAGAGGAGAGTGTTGTCTGATGCGTCTTGCCACCATATCCCAAAATTTTCTATAGGGTTAAAGCACGGGCTATACGATGGCCATTGAAGTTGTTGTAAGTCAAACTGATGATAGCGAGCCAATTTTGAACACTTCTGGCACGATGTATAGTTGAATTATCGTCCATGAAGTAACCGTCGCCATTAGAGTAAAAATGCAACACATTGCAGGATGAACCTGATTTGCCAGTATATTTAGTTATCTCATGTGGAAGATTGTTTACCTCTAAAGTACCACTTCCATGCCAGCTGAACATGCCCCATATCAAGATACTCCCACCAGATACTTACACAGTGCGAGTAAGGCAAAATGGATTCATGGCTTTGTGAGGTTCTCGCCAAATTCGATATTTCCCATCAGAGCAAAATAAGGTGTAGCATGGTTCATCAGACCACATTACACGTTTCAAATCTTCAGATGTCCAGTGTCCTCTTTCTGGACACCACTTGAAACGAAGTTTTTGCATTTCGGGCACAGAAATGATTGGGTTTTTTCACATGCACCCAACTGTATATTGTATCTAACTGTGTAGTATTATATATATATATATATATATATATATATATATATATATATATATATATATATATATATATATATATATATATATATATATATATATATATATATATATATATACAGTCGGGTCTCTTTTTATGCGGATTGTTTTTATGCGATTTTGAAGTTGTGCGGTTTGTATTCCAAACATTTCTAGATTTTTGTTATTATTATTTTTTATACTGAGACGTAGATCGTAGTATTCCGAGAATTTCCGTATCTTTTTGGTGCTTACGTCTGCGGTTCGGCTGTGACAGTCTTAGATTCGCATTCTTTATTTCAGTAGTATTTCTGTAGTATACCGATACGATATCATTATTTCGAAATTATATTTTCTCTTAGCGGTGCCTCGTTTATTTTTGTATAAGTTCCACTTTAATAAGTGGCGAAATTAAGTTGCAATATAATAAGCAGCAAATTTTGATTTCTGAATTTAAAGTGAGTGTCGTAAAGTTTTATTTTTCATTAGAAAATCGTAAGTGTAATTTTTTAAAATTTCTTTTCTAAGATTTTATTTGGCCCAATTGAAAAAAAACACATCAAAGACAGTCAATTTCGTTGGAAACGGAAATTGCAATGTTAGATCGCTTAGGAAAAGGAGAAGGATCTACGGCTGTTGGAAAACATTTTAATTTAGGCGAATCTACTGTCAGAGCAATTAAAAAGAATGAAGCTACAATAAGAAAATCGGTCATTTCTGGTACAAAATTAAGCACGAAATTTGCATCGTACACAAGGGATGTATTATTAGAAAGAACGGAAAGAGCCATCGCAATTTGGATTCAGGAACAAGTTCAAAGAAGGATTCCTGTAAGTGGTTATTTAATCCAAGAAAAAGCTCTTCAGTTTTATAAGTCAATGAAACAATCAGAACCATCAACTTCTACTTCCCAAGCTAAGCTGGAAAAGAATTTTCAGCTAGCAAAGGATGGCTAGCCGGGTTCTTAAAAAGAAATACACTTCATAATATTAAGATAACAGGGGAGAGTGCGACAGCAGATGAAGGAGCAGCAAAAATATTTCCAGAGGAGCTAGCGAAAATTATTGAAGATGGGGACTATTCTGCCGATCAAGTATTTAACGCTGATGAAACAGGACTTTATTGGAAAAAATTGCCTAACCGTACTTACATCGCAAAGGATGAAAAAACTGCAAGTGGACATAAAGCAAGTAAAGATCGAGTCACTTTATTACTTTGTAGCAATGCATCAGGATATCGGATGTTGAAACCTCTCTTAATAAATAAATCTCTTAGATCACGCGCCCTTAAAGGTAAAGATTTAAAACAACTGCCCGTGCATTGGATGGCTAACCCGAAAGCCTGGATGACAACAGCTATTTTTACAGAATGGTTCAGTAATTGTTTCGTACCAGAAGTGGAAGCCTATATGAAGGAAAAATCTCTCGATTTTAAAGTTTTATTAATTATTGACAATGCAGCAAGTCACCACAATTAGAACATCCAAATGTTCAACTAGTATTTCTTCCGCCCAATACAGCAAGCCTTATTCAGCCATTAGATCAAGGCATAATTTCAACTTTTAAAAAATATTATATTAAGACAACGTTCAAATTCATCTTGAATAAACTAGAAAATGAGTCCTTAACAGTAAAAGATGTGTGGAAACAATTTTCTATTTTTGATTGTTTAATTCATGTTGCATCTGCTTCCGCTCAAATAAGACCTAGAACTTTAAATGCCTGTTGGAAAAAGATTTGGCCAGCATGTGTGACAGACAATACAACCACTCAAACATCGACACTATCAGATGAAATAATTAATCTGGCACATGAAATTGGAGGAGATGTTTTTAATACCTTCAGCCACGATGATAAAGATGAATTGCTTGTGGATGATGCATTCTGACAATGATATCATTGATTTAACTTTAGATCTAACTGTAGACGACGTCGTAGGTCTAGAAGGTGATAATGATGAGGAAGAAAAATCAACTCCCCTCACTGGAAAATTAATTCAAGAAGGTCTTCAACTTTGCAGTAAATTAGAAAATCTTTTTCTTATTAATGCCCTCCATTCTGAATGAGCCTCTAAATTACAACGTGAGCTGCAGAACTGCATGTCTAGATATCGTGAACTATATAAAAAAATAAAAGAATCCATCGTTTCTGGTCAATATCTAACTTCAAACGATCCAATTGTTGACAGTAGAGATCAGAATTTCGTATTAGGCCATGTGGAAGCAACACATAATAAATTATTCCTTTCCAGTTCCACCAGATACACTGTAGAACATTCTTTGTTTCGCCACCGTTTCAGTTGCTTCACCGCGCTTTGACCCCAATCGCTTTTACACAATGTTGTCGTATGTGACCCATTTCTCATCCCTAGTCACTATCCATTTAAAAAAAAGATCTATTTCCTTCTGTTTGGTCAAGGTTTCGCAGATGAAAATTCAACCAATCATGTTTTTTTTGTGTTAATTCGTGTGGCCTCCAAACATCCCTTTTGAATTCAGTTTTGTGCATAGTTTGACCCTTTATCGACCGACGGTACTTATAAGTACCACTCACTTTAAAATTACATAGTATAACCGTTTTTACGAATACTCTCACGATACTTGGCAGGAATATTCTTTGAAATCCACTCTTCCAAGATATATGGCAGCACGGGTTCTATGACGAGCATTTTAGTGGTGAAGGTGAATAGTATTAAGCAGAAATTGCGTTTTCAGCGGATAGCGAGGATTGTCATTTTTGTTCAGAAAAAATAGTTAATGTCAAAAGGTAAGATTCTTATTTTTTTGGTATGTTATGAAGACCTTAGAAAACGATTCGACTCTTTATTTTAAGTGGACAGTGTGTGTAATTAATTTTACAGTTGTATATATTGTGACGGGCTCATCGAGTTTTCTACTAAAAACTCCTCTTGGGTTCTTTGGAGCCGTAAAAGGCAAATTCTTTCCAACCAAATCCAGAAGCGAAGCGTGAATATGCAAGTTAGAAACCTTTTAAATAGCAGAAGTTTAACGTAAGCGTATGACCTATTGGGAAGTGATTATGCTAGTCTGAGTTTAACCGCGTGAACTGAAGGACGAGAAGAAAGCCGTCATTGAGTGTGTAGCTATCCCTGATAGTGCGATCAAGCCAAAAAGGTGGATACTATTCCTTGCGAGATAAACAAAATATATTTAGGATCCAAGAAGATTGCTGTCATATATAAACAAGAGATTAAGGTAGGATAGTTCTGTTATCTATTAGGACTGTGTATAAGTTGAGATTAGGAATAGGCGGGAAGAAAGTGATTAAAGTCGCGCTTATTTGGTAATATGTATTGTGTGTTTTCTCACCTCAGAGCCTCTAAGTTATAATATAAATATTATCATTGTTAGAGTTTAAGTTAAGATCTTAATAAAGACATTTTAAGATCATGGCAACGCATGGTTCTTCATTCACTCCCACACCTCTAGGTCACGAAGATAACTTAGGAGTAAGGTATCACCCCCGGGCGAATACCTCTCAATCTTTAATTAATTATCTCTAATTAAATTTCCCAAAGTTGAGTATTTTGTTTATGTATATCCCTTAGTTTTCAATGTAGTGATCCAAAAAAAAATTGCATTAAAAAAACTGCAGTAAATCATAATACGGTCGATAAAGCGTTAAAACTGTTTTATGTAAGATTTTTAGCTCCTTGGCGATACTACGACTACTAACATGCCGGTCAACGATTATTCCTGTGATTTTATTGACATTTTTGATGACTGGTATACCTGAACGGAATCGAGGGAATCAAAATTGAATGTCGTTGGCTGTGTTACAGTATAGGAATCATAAACACCATTCACAATTTCAGCCGTCTGGATTGTATTTTCGTCTTTATCAAAAAAAAAAATTGTAAAATGTACCAAATTTTCCCTTTGTGGACTTCCATTTTTAACATCCAGTAACTAACTACTGAATGGACCAAGCCAAAACAGCATAATAGTTTTGTTTAGTGCGAAATGTCACCTATCCAACGAACCTAAATCTGATACTGTTTGAGCGATACTTTACGAGATATAAGTCACTACAGCCATCCACCAAAAAATTATGGCTTTCTTTTTTACCATCCTAATATCTAATGTATCATTATGCCAAACAAGAAATATAAAAACTATTACTTGTTAAATTTTTTGATTGCTTCCCTAATTTAGTTGTTTTTTCGGACAACCTGCTGTGTATATACTTTACACTAGGGGATTTCAATATTTCACACTCAAGGACTAAATTTATAAATTTACAATGGTCCGTGGACCCCACGACTGTCAAACAAATATTATATTCAGGAAATTTATATAAAAAAGTGAGGTTTGTTTTACAAGGCTACAACTGTTACTCTAAGACAAGACTTAGTTTTTTACAGATTTATAAATATATATAAATCGGTTTTAAATAAATTAAGTGGAAGTCGAATTATAAAATGCTTTGCAAAGGATAAGAGTCCACCTTTCTTCCGAAAATTTCAGAGATTTTATGCATATATAATATCTTCAGATTTTCTTATATTTAAAATTATTGAAAAGACAGGGAAATTTCTGAAAAGTTCTTTATTTTAAGAAAAATTTATCTCAAATAAATATCAAACACATCAGTGAAAATGTTTTAAATATATAAAGGATAACAGAAATAATGTTCTCTTTGAGGCAAAAAGCAGACAAGGCATTTTTTTTTCAAATTGCTTCAAATTCAAATGATGGGGCACTAAAATGCCTTCGGTTCACTAAATGACATTCGTGGCTCCCAGGTCAAGGGTTGAAGATATCTACACTACACGATAGCGCAAGCGTAAAACCACGGACTTCAGCGTAGAAAGAGATTAAAATCGGAAATGGAGCGAGATCGTTTCGAACAGTATAAGTGATGCTTATTTCAACACAATTCAACTATAGATTAAGCTGCACCAGGTGATCAATAGTTTGTATGTCCACCGCAGGCAGCAATATAGGCTACAATACGAGGTGGAACAAATTGAATGAGCGCGTAAATTGTAGACTGAGGGATAGACGACCATTCATTCTCAACCATTCGGTACAGTTCATCCTCCGATTAGGCCCGTGGCAGCTCTTGTAAACGATAGACACACCGGTGGTCGATGAAGTATCTAAATACCTTGTGGCCGGTGTTTTTTGGCTGTTGCATACCGTAAGCGGTTTGACATTATCTTTCTGATAAAGTACATTGAATGGGGGCTCATAAACTGGATTTTAACATGACAACACTGGATTAAACAGGTCAAATTTTCAACATGAATTCAGATGTTTAACCGTACGAGGGGAACATAGTGTTTGATAATCCCTTTTCTTGTTCTGATCTGTAACCCTGTAACCTTTTTTTTATTTGTATTATGCGGATGAGCCATGCGTATAATCAAAAAAGTGTCTATTATTCTATGGTATTTTTTGTATTATATCGACTTATGAGCAAAGCTCATTTCATCAAAATTTGCCCATCATCTTAAGATAATTATGTGTATAAACTATAAGTGAAAATTATTTTCATTTTGAAGGCTAGAGTAATTTAACTTTTTGAACCAGGCATACTTAAATATTTGCAAAGTTTCTATTTTAGAGAATTAGACAAAAATAGGAAATTTATTTTGGCTTCTTAAGGTCATGTATGTAATGCATTAGATGTATTTAAATATTTTGAAAAATTAAAATTAAAAAAAAAAATTGAATGCATTTTGATTGTTAGAATATTTTTACCTCTAAATACAATAGAGTTCTCAGTACATGATAGCATTTAAAAAGCTATGCTGCTTTAAAATACATTTATTGTAAGAAAAACTAATTGAAGAATAATTTCAAAATAGTTAGTTCGTGATAACTATTACTAAACCTTTCATTCGGAGAGTACTTATTGGATTTCATAATCCAATAATTTTAAAGAAAATGAATATAATATTAGAAATATATGTGTATTTTTTGTGAAATAAGGGATTCTCAGTAGGATATTAATATTCAATATATTAATAACCGCACATAAATAATTAATACACTTCTTTATTGTAATATTCTTTGGAATAATCTTAATATTAGTTATGAATCAGAATATTATGTTATGAATAAGTGTTAGAGTTAGGACTGGATATGGGCTCAAACTTTTTATATGTATAAGGGGACCTAATATATCTTTTTATATCTAAAGGATGTATATCATGTTTCCAAATGCTTAATTGTCACTACTAAGTGATTTGACAAATTTTTGTCTAATTGTCTTTGAAAATTAATCTTCTTTACTTTAACGCCTGATTTAGCCGATCCATGGATCATCGCGGTGAATATATAATTATGATCAGGGCTTCAAACCGTACTTTTTTCTCCCTCTCGTTCTGGTTTAAGGGGTGTTGGAAAGCTAAAATCTTATTTTTTTGACAATTTAAGATTTTTACAATTTCAAATGGTATAGATTTTAATCTTTCTAAAAATACCTTACTTTAATCTCTTCGGTATTTAGAAGCCCTTAAAACCTATTTTTAAATAATCGCTGAAACTGGACCACGCCCATTTGAATGGCGAAAAATTTAAACAAAGTACTTCGTTTTTGCTTAAAAGTTGAACGTCTAATGTAAACCGAAACATGTATTTTTTATTGTAAATTGAGCCTTTTATTTTTTATTTCCTAGCCGATTAGACGTCTCACTGTATACATTAAAATCAATTTATCTCAAAACATAAATTTTGATGTTCGATGTACCTTTTCTGCGAAACTACTGTTCACAGGTATGTAAATTTTTTATATGTTTATAATGATGGCTAATATGTACTAAAATGAGCTTTTTGTAAAAAACTCGAAAATTTATTTTTTACAAGTTTTTATATGTGAAAAATGGGTCAAAAATTTCACTGTGTTTCATAAAATATTTTATAAATTATAAAAATATTCAAAATGAGAGAGAGAGAGAGCTAAAATCTCATTTCAGTATAATGAGAAAGGTATACTTTAACTGTAGGAAAAATTTCAAACATATACATATAAAAAGAAAAAGTACATCGAAAACAGTCAATTTCACATTGTCGGTATGGAGGTTTCCTACTCCATTTAAATAAAAAAATATGTCGCTCCAGCGTCGGGTTGCGTTCTGCTAAAAATAACGGTTTACTTCCGAATCAATAATTTCGTTTTATGTATGATCTCATTTAAACTAAAAATATAATTCTATCACAAACAAAAAAATGTAATTCTATCACAATTTAGATTTTATTTATTTTTTAATTGGCACACTATGTGAATTGATAAAATTAACCAGCATGCACGATACGAGTGGTGAGCAGAGAACGATGAGTATTGACAATATTATCCATTATCACAATCGCATTCGACAACTAGGTTTATGATTATGTTTTGATTATGCATAACTTCGTTGTTTGATTCTTGCCGCTGACATCATGCACTGGGCCTTGCAATAACTATGTAAAAATACGTTTATTTATTTAACATATGGAAATTGCCTATAATTATTAATATATCTTCTAACGTAGTTTTACCGAGACTGCTTCTGTTGTCTCGGAGAATAAATTTCAAACCTGAGACCTTCGAGAAACAATGTACATGTAATGTTGATAATTATATAGTTGACGCGTTAAATTAGAAGACATTCATAAGTTGTTTACAGTAACAAAATGATTGAAGATTTATATCGAGATAACCGAAATAAACCGATATTTTTTTCGGTTCAGTTCCGGTTCGAAGCTCTGATCATAATATAATTTTTAATAAAAAAAATCAATATTAACATTATGAAGATAATGTAAATTTGGTTTCACTTTGTCATGGATAGCACAGAAGCCTTACCTAAAGGATCATTCAAGATAAAACTTTATCATTTAGAAATTTAGTCGTATATCGAGGACGAAACTACGAAAACAATGCTTCAACTCAAATGTATAAAAATGCGCAAAACATAATATAACATATTTATAACATAATCTCTGACGTTCAGTACTACTGCAGTAACTATCAATATTCCACTCGAAGGTCTTCGATGAAATTGAGCTTTGCACGTATATATGATCCATGAATCATGTAGTTTGATAGTTTAACAATACAGTGGTCTCAAAAGAAAATTATCAATTACGTTAACTATGTGAATTTGCATGTAACTAAGGATTGCAATCCCGGTATACCGGGATATCGAATACCGGCATAATGAGCCTATTGTACAATTTCGTTATACCGGTATTCCCAAGTTTAAATACGGTTTTTCGGTATTTACTAGAAATTTTTAAAATTGTTTCCAGGCATTGCCAACGCAGCAAAATAGTATACGTTTTCGTTTTTATGTCTCCCTAACGGGCGAAATTTAATTAATTTCTTGATTGTACGATGCAACTTTATATTCATAGTCTTATGAATATAAAGTTGCATCGTACAATAAAAAAAAGTGACAAAATATGTGAATTATCCAAGGAGGTAGGCCCAAACTATTCTATTACAGCTCAGAGCGATACTGCATACGTGCAGGATTCGTAGTCTGATATTCGTATCTGTGAAAACAAGGCTGTAGTTCTGAAGAAAGTGTGTGCATAATATTTCGATATTTTTAAATTGGTCAGTGTGTTATTCACATTGTGTTTGCATACTGTTCTTTTGTATTTACAAATCATCATGATTTTAAAAATGAAAATGGAAAAGAAGAAAAGAGACTTAGCAATTCAATTTTAATCAAGTTTATTTTTAAATTCTCTTAAATTTTTTTTCCTGCAAACCTTATTCACATTCAGAAGAATTTGGTGCAGTCTACGAATATGATTAATGTCGGTAGTGAAAAGGAACTGTCTCTAGAAAAAAATTAGAATTAGCAATAAATAAAAAAAAATTCAATAAACCAAATTACAATACACAGAAATGAGCTATATCCAAAACCATTGGACGAGAAATCGATTTATTTGAAGATGAGATATTTAGAGGTAAATAATTGGGAAAAAAGTATATTGTGCGTATTGCTAACAATATCTCCGACTAGTGTAAATGCCGAAAGAGTGTTTTCGACAACTGGTAATTTCTGCATAAACTTACGTTCCAGGCTTAATGACAGTACAATTAATGCAATATGTTTTTTAAGATACCATTTAAAAATTTGAAATAGTACCACAGACTAAATAGTGATAGTTACACTTTTTTGTGATTTAAATAAGTAAAATGTTTCTTCACTTTTTTGTGGCTCTTTGTATGCTGTTATAATTTATAATTTACAAATTAATTTTTTTGTGATATTTACACTCTCTAATAAAACTGGCAAATAAAACAAAGAAACACCTCTGTTTTCTTCTTTATTTCCTAAAACTTATACTACCGTTATTAAAACTGGTAACCCGGTAGTAAGATCTAAAAAATACCGAATATCGGTATTGTGTGAACTTTTGGTTCGATATTGCAACCTCTACATGTAACTGAAGTTATCACCATAGTGAGAGAGAGAGAAGACATAGTGCTGATTATACATTTCTTTTTTATGAATATAATGAGAGGTCTACGAACGATTTTAATTTGTCAAAAAAAATGTACGTTTTCTAAAAAAAATTAAGGTGACTGCCTACCTTAAAAATTTCTTTTTTCATCTACATAAGACAATTTTTTTATTTCAAAATTTTATAGTTTAAATATTTTTCTTCCCAAAACAGTTTTTTTCCTTTACGTGAAATAAAAATAAAGTTATAATGATTTTAAAAAAACATCACTCTATGCAAAAGGGCACTAAGGTAGAACTTTAAATGAGTTTTCTCCAAAATTATGTTTTCGAAAGAAACTCTTTACCAGATACATGATATCTTAAGAACGAAACCAGATAACTTTTTGAAATTTTGTGTGGGAATGTTTATTATACAATTTTTCATAAAGTGGATCATATGTTTTGTTGTAGGCTAAATATTTTTTCTTTTACGGTAGTTTTTATAAAGAAAAAACTTTAAAAATATAAAAAAATTCATATTATTATGTATAATTGCCTGTGACTTTTTTGTATTTTAATATTTCTCTTAAATTTTGGTTCATTTTGAAGAGCACCGTAATATGTATATTGCGTATAAAGGAAATTATGATAATTGTATTAGAAATTTTTATGCAGTGTTACCCGTTTTAGTAAAAATTTGGTAAAATTTCCTTCAAAACAACCAATTTTTCTAAAAGTACAATATTTATTTAAAAATTTTTATGTATTTACATATTTTTTTAAAATTTTTCTTCCTAAAAAAACTCAATTTGTTTCAAAAATGTGTTTTTATTGAAAAAATTGGTTCCGAAGGTAGGCAGTCCCCTTAAGATAGAAAAAATATTTTGTCAATTACAGGAACTCTAAACTAAGTTTGGATCGTGGTAGCTGTGTTGTCATGATTGCGAACTTCTGGGTGGAATTGTCGAGAGTCATGGGTTCAAACTCTAATGCTGTTGAATACCCTCTGTATAGAAGGGCTGATGTACATTAAATATATCAATTCTCAAAGTTCATTGGCTTGGTATGGAATTTTGGAGAGTGAGATGCCAACTCAGGTTCACACAATTACGAGATCCATCTCCAATAGTTCTCGTGCAGCTTCCAACCGTGATGTAAATAAAATAAAATTCGAATTCCAAATGTTTACTGGAATGAAATTCCAATTTTTAAAGAGATTTGCATTTAGACACGGCATTATTATAAAGAATATGATGAGAGTAGGCTGGTGTGGGTTGCGATATTTTTGTTATATTTATTACATTACGAAAGAGAGAAATGTAAATATTCTCCTATTCAAAATTATGTTGTATTGTTTATCATTAGTTTATTATACGTACATACCAAACATGCAGATATGTTATTTAACTATAATAAGAATGTTCAGTCAGTTACGTTAAGTACACTAAGTTTTACATATGTGTCAAATTATTAAACAAAAATGCTTGTTCCATAATTTTTTTTAGAAGACGTTCTGAACTTTTTATTACTGTAATGAGACATTTAGGAGAAACAATATCAATTTAAGGTATATTTTTTCCCAATATATTGCATTGGTAAGGGATTAAAAAGGGTTGTCTCTTAGAAATTCCACATAATGTATTCTCATTTTACTTATTCAGATGCATTTAAAAATAGATCTGAAGTGAAGAAAAGAAAAGCGCTCACAGAGAAGCTACATTATTTTTCACATAAAACAAGTTTTCAAAAAATAAAAACATGCACTTTTTACCTTCTGAAGCTAAAAAAGAAGACAAAGTACCAATGTCAAAAATGTGGAGTAGCAATTTACTTACAATGAGCAATAAAAAAATACATCTCGAAGCTGTTTTATTGATAAAAACATGAAATTTCACGAGAGAGAAAAAAAGTGGTAAAGCGGTTTTCACATTTATTTATAGCATTCCTTTTAAAACTTGTAAATGATCCGTAGTAGAGGCTCTTAGTATTATTTTTATTTACAGTGCGAGATTAATTTCTTTTTAAAAGTCGATTGCCTAGTACTCCTATAAATGTATTCATATATATTATTCCTGTTTCTTAGTTATTGGTTTGTCTGTGATGTAGCTTATTATATATATACACTGCTGGACAATTGCTAAGGACGGATAACACTATCATCCGTAGCAACCACAAAATGAAAGGAAGCAAAATGTGGAAAATTAGAATAAGTGCGGGATATTAGTAAGAAGTATGAGTATGCAAATTTTTTTTTCCACGTCTGTTCATCACGTGATAGCGTTCATAAGAGCTTTTGACGCGTGTGAGCAGTTGTTGTTTCAAGTCAAAGTTTTACAGGAAAGATTTAATAGACGAACTTAAAATTTTTGGCATGTCTTCCCGACATCACATAGATGATTTTATGCGTGACCGAATTATTGGAAAGATCGAAGAAGGGCGAAAAATAACAGATGTTGCCAGGGAGTTCGACATCGCTCACAGCGTTGTTTCACGGCTGTGGAAGTCATTTAAAACTACTGGAATGTGTAGTAGACGGCACGGGGGAGGTTGTGTTAGTAGTACGACACCTGCAGAAGACAGGTATATCGTCCTATCAGCAAAAAGCAACAGGCGCACCACAGCTCAGCAGGTGGCAAATCAGTTTCTTGCTGCCTCAGGAAAGCAGATCTCCCGAAAAACTGTTGCCAGACGTTTGAAGGGAGGAGGACTATACGCACGCAGACCTGTTGTGTGTGTCCCATTGACCAGACAGCACCGTACTGCCCGTTTGCAATGGTGTCGTGAGCATCACAATTGGACTGAACAGGACTGGGCATGCGTACTATTCTCAGATGAGAGTAGGTTCAGTCTGTCATCGGATTGTAGACGCCAATGGATCTGGCGCGAGAGTGGTACTGCTTATCGTCCAGAAAATATCCAGGAAAAGAACCGATATCTGACATGCAGTATCATGGTGAGGGCCGGCATCATGATCAATGGCCGCACGCGCCTACATGTGGTTGCGAATGGGACTATGACGGGCCAACGATACATTGATTAAGTTCTACTTCCTCATGTTCGTCTTTTCCGTGGTGCTGTCGGTGATAAATTTGTTTTTATGGACGACAACGCAACATGTCATCGAACACTCGCTGTTCAGGATTGTCTAGACAGCGAGGGTATTCAACGTCTCGTATGGCCTGCGCGTTCTCCAGATCTAAACCCCGTTGAAAATGTGTGGGAAGCTTTGGGGAGGCAAGTTGCTGGTCTAAACTATCCTCCGACAAACAAGAACACCCTCATCCGCGCACTCACAGAGGAATGGGATAAATTGCCTCAACAGCTGCTGGATAATGTTGTGCAAAGTATGGTACGACGTGTGGAATGTTGCATCACACTCCACGGTGGACATATCCCGTACTGATACCTTTCTTTAAGGTGCCTGCTGACTTTTAGATGCATTGTTCCATTTCTCCGTACGCAGATCAAATGAACATTTTTTTTTCCTTTCAGATGTTTCACAGTTTTGTACTTTCCAGAACAATAAATATTCTTTATTCTAATGTCTGAACAGTGTGGCAACTATATTTTATCCTACTAGGCCTCATGTCTCGCTTAATATTATGCTACATAGCAATTTGTGATCCGTCCTTAGCAATTGTCCAGCAGTGTATATATATATATATATATATATATATATATATATATATATATATATAAAAGATGTACTTTAATTAGAGACTATACTGATATTCTGAAATAAGAGTACATTTAAGAATAATAATAAATAATATGCTTTATAAATAATAGCGTATAATGCATATTTTTAGCAAGTATAATATGTACTTTTAATATAACAAGTAAAAGCTACCTCACCAGGACGCTCACACAGACACACAAGTGGATATACCGTAAAGTTTGAGAGTTATTATTAAGAAATAACCAAGATATATATATATATATGCATAAAATTTATTCTGCACACGAATGTACTCTTACACAAATAATGTTGTAAATTGCAGCTAGTAGTATTGCTTTGTTTGGTTAAAAAAAGTCTTACATTGATGTAACCTGCGTTATAGAGAAGAGGACTCGCAATATGGCTCGAAATATGACTGAGTTCTTTAAGTTGAAAGATTACAGCACGCGGTAAATCCACAATAATAATAATGCCTGCGTATGGAAATGATAGCCGGTTATATGGCATTGTTAAGAGGTTAGAAAAAGAATTTTCAAACTTTAAAAAGCATTGGGACCTTCCGAGGAAGATGTTGCTTTTTTTGAAGAAAGGCGAAGATGAATAGTTTACGGCAGGGATGGCGAACCAGTGGCACCACGCGACATAATATTTTGAGCACGTCACCGTTTAAAACGGTTTGCATTTTAAGTCAAAATAACAAAGTTCAATATGAAGTAATGCGAGTGATCGGTCGCAGTTTTCAGCGTGATTTTCTCAGTTCAAAGAATTATTGGAAACGCTCAAGCTTTTTGTGTACCCTGAGGTGACTTCATTTAATAAACTGAATTCGTCCCGATTCAATTAGTTGTAAACTTAAAAATTTTAATTGCAACAGATTGATTTCCAGTCTAGTTCGATATGGATTCTAAAATTTGTTGAAAAAAGGAGAAAGTTGGAATTGATTGAAATAGAAATATTAGAAAGCAATATACACTGCTGGACAATTGCTAAGGACGGATCACAAATTGCTATGTAGCATAACATTAAGCGCGATATGAGGCCTAGTAGGATAAAATACAGTTGCCACACTGTTCAGACATTAGAATAAAGAATATTTATTGTTCTGGAAAGTACAAAAGCTGTGAAACATCTGAAAGAAAAAAAAATGTTCATTTGATCTGCGTACGGAGAAATGGAACAATGCATCTAAAAGTCAGCAGGCACCTTAAAGAAAGGTATCAGTACGGGATATGTCCACCGTGGAGTATGATGCAACATTCCACACGTCGTACCATACTTTGCACAACATTATTCAGCAGCTGTTGAGGCAATTTATCCCATTCCTCGT
Source organism: Trichonephila clavipes (assembly GCA_019973935.1). Lineage (NCBI taxonomy): Eukaryota > Metazoa > Arthropoda > Arachnida > Araneae > Nephilidae > Trichonephila > Trichonephila clavipes. The sequence continues at coordinate 660,269 of BMAU01018525.1, forward strand.
TGAGTGCACGGATGAGGGTGTTCTTGTTTGTCGGAGGATAGTTTCGACCAGCAACTTGCCTCCCAAAGCATCCCACACATTTTCAATGGGGCTTAGATCTGGAGAACGCGCTGGCCATACGAGACGTTGAATACCCTCGCTGTCTAGACAATCCTGAACAGCGAGTGTTCGATGACATGTTGCGTTGTTGTCCATAAAAACAAATTTATCACCTACAGCACCACGGAAAAGACGAACATGAGGAAGTAGAACTTCATCAATGTATCGTTGGCCCGTCATAGTCCCATTCGCAACCACATGTAGGCACGTGCGGCCATTGATCATGATGCTGGCCTACACCATGATACTGCATGTCGGATATCGGTCCTTTTCCTGGATATTTTCTGGAAGATAAGCAGTACACTCTCGCGCCAGATCAGTTGGCGTCTACAATCCGATGACAGACTGAACCTACTCTCATCTGAGAATAGTACGCATGCCCAGTCCTGTTCAGTCCAATTGTGATGCTCACGACACCATTGCAAACGGGCAGTATGGTGCTGTCTGGTCAATGGGACACACACAACAGGTCTGCGTGCGTATAGTCCTCCTCCCTTCAAAGGTCTGGCAACAGTTTTTCGGGAGATCTGCTTTCCTGAGGCAGCAAGAAACTGATTTTGCCACCTGCTGAGCTGTGGTGCGCCTGTTGCTTTTTGCTGATAGGACGATATACCTGTCTTCTGCAGGTGTCGTACTAACACGACCTCCCCGTGCCGTCTACTACACATTCCAGTAGTTTTAAATGACTTCCACAGCCGTGAAACAACGCTGTGAGCGATGTCGAACTCCCCTGGCAACATCTGTTATTTTTCGCCCTTCTTCGATCTTTCCAATAATTCGGCCACGCATAAAATCATCTATGTGATGTCGGGAAGACATGCCAAAAATTTTAAGTTCGTCTATTAAATCTTTCCTGTGGAACTTTGACTTGAAACAACAACTGTCCACACACGTCAAAACCTTTAAAGCTCTTATAAACGCTATCACGTGATGAACAGACGTGGAAAAAAAATTGCATACTCATACTTCTTCTTACTAATATCCCGCACTTATTCTAATTTTCCACATTTTGCTTCCTTTCATTTTGTGGTTGCTATGGATGATAATGTTATCCGTCCTTAGCAATTGTCCAGCAGTGTAAGTAAAAATGAGTAATGAAATTTTGAAGCAGGAATTCGATTCCAGATACATTTAGCTGTTTAAAGAAACTGTGTGTATCATGCTATTTTAATCATATTTTCATGTATATATGCCTGCGAGTCATTATTTCCAGAGATAAATAGAATTGAAGACTCATTTAGAAACCGTTTGGCAGATGACTCCAATTCAACTTGCATTCTGCTAAAAGTAACATCTTCAATCTTAATACAGGTTATTTGTCTTCTAATCTGCCACAACAGAATTTACACTAATGTTACTTTAATTTGAACCACACGTATACATAAAACATTTACTACTATACAGTGCAAAATGTATTTTTTGATTGTAAATAAAGAGTTTTGAGTTGTTAGTATTTGGTTTTTTTTATTATTTTCTCAATATATAATCACAAGTCCAAATTATTTGACGGCACGTCTCTACCTCACTAAACGTTTCTTAAAGAAAAAATGGCACGTTGATCGAAAAAGGTACGCCATCACTGGTTTACGGTCCCGGAACTTGAATCTATCAATATCTAACTGAATTTTGAATCTATCAATACGATACAGAAAACAAAGATATGAGTGAGGAGTGGCGATTCATCTTCTTTGAAGAAAACTAAGGTGCCCTTGTCTGCAGGGATGGTTTTTGGACAGTTGTGGAGTCATCTGAACAAGCTACCTTAAGAAGAGCCAGACCATTTATCTTTCTAACTAGGACCTACTACTTTATACTATTGAACAAATCGCGTGATGCTATGATCGTGAAAAGGTTATATACGATCACCAAAGGCGTCCGTTTGTGTGTGTAACTTTTTACCAATAATGAACATGTTCTATCATCTCGAGATGCGGCTGAGGAATCAAAGTAATGTGGTTTTGAAATTTTGCCACATCTAGCCTATTTTCTGGATCTCCCCCCATACGATTTTTTCTTATTCCTAGAACTCAAAAACCAGCGTGGAGTTGAATATTTGAAAACACAAATGATCTCATTCACAAGAGGCGAAACAATGTGTTTAGACCAGGGGTGGGCAAAATTTTCCAGGGTACGGGCTACTTCTAATTTTTTCAAGGTGTCGCGGTCCACCATGGTGTGGTGAAGTAAGAAAAAAAGTCTACAATATTTATTATATCTTAATAATAAATACAGAAATATCTACTTACCTACTCACATAGGTTAAATAATAATATTAATATTATTAATAATAATAATAAAACTCACACTTTTAAAACCACGGTTAAAACACAAAACGCAAGATACAAAGGTAATAATAAAAGTCACAAGTATATAATAATATAAAACGATGTATTTATTATCAAACAATTCAAAATACATTAAAAAATAAAATATTTTCATCTAAAATTTGTTTTTGTAGTTATTGTCTACATACTGTCAGCCAATCTTGAATATTTTGGTATATAATTACCAACTGTTAATCTTCAGGCGGTCACCTCAAAAATCTTGGCAGTCCACCGGACAATCGCGATCGACTTAAAATGTCTACTCCAGAGATTTATATCTAACCTACTGATTTCTACAATGGCAGCCTTTGAAAAGTAAATAAATCCTGGAAGAAATGTGTGTATGTAGGGATATATATATGTAAGGATAATTAAATTAGATTAAAAATTAAATTCCCTATCTAGCACTTGATTTATCTTCAAGTATCAAACTAATCACCCATTTGTTTCTTCCGAACATATGGCCTAACCAATAAACATGTCTAATTCCAGATCGTTAGATTTAATAGTCAACATATGTCAGCATTAACTTGCAAGCACCATTTTCAAAGCAGCGATACTTACCATATGTTTTTCAAGTGTTTTCCACTTGAAACCACCACCATGGCGTGCTTTTTCCTCCCTGCTCTCAGAGTCAGAACAGATGTACAAACGAAATAATAAAGGTCGTCTTTTCACTTCTCTAACTTTTAATCTGATTCTGTCTTCAAAATCATGACAGAATTAAAGCCGGCAGGATCTTGGTCTGCGATCTTAATGTAAAAAATAAATCTTTTTATAAAATAATTTTAAAATAAAAACGAACGCCGACGACCGTAATAACTGATATGGAGAATATTATGGAACGTCGACTACGCCGTATGCCTGTATATGAAGACGTCGGATTGCCGGAATAAAAAATGGTACGAAAAAAAAAAAAAAACAAAAAAAAAAAAAAAAAAAAACGCACTATTATTCCCTGGAAGAACATCGCTCTTAACCCCCGAGAAGAATGCAGTGTTTACCGCCGAACGTTATTTCTACCGTTGCTGAAGAGACCAGCAAGTTTGCCATGAAAGAACCAACTTTCGAATGACGAAAAAAGAAACAAAACAAAAAGAGAAGCGTGAATTCCCCAACTCAGTGATGAAAGGCGTCCAATCCCTTCCGCCAGAATAATAATTAAATAAAATATGTTCTTCTTCGAATGGCATTACGATTTAGTTCCAGTGATACAATGATGGAAGAACCAACACAGTACCAGAAAAAAATCTTTTTCGCCGGAAAGTCTGCACGGTAATACTGTGAAATAGTGAAGTATCAACATGGAAAAATAAGTAAATGAATAAATAGAATTTTACTAGTGAAATAAAGTGACAACAGCATCTGGATGACCGTTCACCAAGTGTTTCTGACGCTGCAAATTGGAGGTCAGTTAGATTATATATTTCCAATTGTAGTAACATTGAAGTAACTGAGTTTTGTTGAACAGAACTTTACGAAAAAAAGAATAATATATGATATGATATGGTATTTAATTTTTATAATATAGTTGTGTTATAAATAAGATATTTTCTTTATATTTTGATTGAGAAAACAAAGTATATAGGTTTAGTCATACAAAATTTTGAGAAATTTTAATATACTTCTCATAATTTTATCTTAAGATGTCGAATGAGTTAAGAGTTATGATAGAAATTGGTGTTTTAAGGTGAAAGATATAAATTAAGTCTTTAGAAAAATGACTAATGAGAGAACTAATACTAGAGATATTGATTTTTATAAGAAACAAAAGTAAAGTCAAGTTGTATTCTTTTCTCTCCATTGAATTCATTTGTTTTGTTAATTATTTTATTCAGCAGTAATCTTATTACATGTGATTTAATTTTTTTCATTTTGAAATTGTGTGTTTTGATATACCGGCCATATATCAGGATTCACTATTTCTTAAAATTTTCCTTATCTAAAATTAAAATTAACTTTGTAACTTGAAGTCTAAATTTGGATATTATACAGTGGATAAGGGAGAATACAATCATTATAATTTTGTATATGTCTCGAAACATTAAGAGGACAAACTTGTTTAGTTTGATATGTACACCTCTCATTGTTTCTTATCAGCATCCCTGAACATCTGTGAGTTGATGACGCAGATTTCTCAGAGATGTGTGTTCAAAATTAAGTAAAGTGATACAGTTTTATTAGTGAATGTGTGAAGCAAGAGAAACTCAAGAATTTTGTCTATGAAACGTATTTTTAGAAGGTTACGGAAAGATTCAAAACATTGCATGCGATATTAAGTTACAATGAATATTGTGAAAAATTTTCAGAAATACTAAAAGTTATTATTGAAGTGAGTCCACTTTTCCGACTCAAAATAATAAAAAAGAGCTCTTATATTCTTATAATTTTTATATTTTTTAACGCATATGAAATAAAACATTGTTTATTGTGTTGGATAGTGCATAGAAGTTGTGTGTTATACACCGTTTTAATATTATTAATAATTTCATTTTATTAGTGTCTATATTTTTTTTTTATCTTTTTAAAAAATGTATTTCATATATCCAAAATGTGTGTAACAATATAAGGTATTACTACGATGGCGCCAGTGTAGATTTTTATACAAAATTATTATTTTAACATTTGTATAATTTCATGTATTTTTATATTTACTATCTTATTGTTTGATATATTATTTTCCAACATAATATTTTTTGAAAATAATACCTACCAGCTGTAATACGAATTTATTATTATGAAGGAATAGGAGGAAACGCGTGCTCTTTTTCTGGATGTCGAATAGATTTAAAGAAGCTAATCTTCAATTATATGTATGGAAATTCATTTTTATCAATTAATATGTTGGAAGTGTCCTTACTGTGTTTGTTGTTATAGTTTCGTTTATTGTATTGCTTTTTGATTTCAGTATTACTATTGCTTAAATATTTCTACTGTGTGTAATATGTCTTTCTAAATAACTATGCATTGTTTTGTGTTTGTTGAAAATTGATTAAGTTTGTAAAAAGAGAAAAAAACCACCCATGACTCCCTTTTAAAATTGGGGGGCAAATGTAAGGATAATTAAATTAGATTAAAAGTTAAATTCCCTATCTAGCACTTGATTCATCTTCAAGTATCAAACTAATCACCCATTTGTTTCTTCCGAACATATGGCCTAGCCAATAAACATGTCTCTAATTCCAGATCGTTAGATTTAACAGTCAACATATGTCAGCATTAACTTGCAAGCACCATCTTCAAAGCAGCGATACTTACCATATGTTTTTCAAGTGTTTTCCACTTGAAACCTCCACCATGGCGTGCTTTTTCCTCCCTGCTCTCAGAGTCAGAACAGATGTACAAACGAAATAATAAAGGTCGTCTTTTCACTTCTCTAACTTTTAATCTGATTTTGCTTCAAAACCATGACATATATGTATATATATATATATATATATATATATATATATATATATATATATATATATATATATACTAACTGCATGGTCTGGCGTTGCTCGGGTTTTCTCTACTTTTATAAAAAAATTTCCTTTCTTTCACAAAATCAGCACTTCAAAAACTCTTTTTCAAAATGACTTCCACCTCCCCTCCTCCACTTAGCCCGGCGTTGATCGGGCTTTTACCGAGTGTATAACTTAAAATTCCCTGTTTCGAAATTTTTTCGCTTCTTTTCTGTCAGACAGGTTTATTTCCCCCCGGCGTTGCATGGAAATTCTCCTTCCCCTCTCGCTATGATAACTCTCGAGTAAGTGAGCAGTGGGACTTAAATATTCACTGACTCACTATGCAACTTTTAAGACCCGGAAACGAAAATGTACCTTTTTAAAAATAGTCGTATGTTGAGAAAAGTAGAAATTTTTATAATTACAAAATTTCACAACTGTATTAAATGTTGAATTAAAATTATGAGCATTTTTTGAAACGTTCGATACACGGAAAAAAAGTTAGATGCAATTATTTTTATAAATGAAGAAGTTATAAAAACTTTGAATTTGATAAGTAGTTATTAAATATTTAAAATCTGAGTATATTTTAACTGATGCAACATATTTAAAAAATAAAATACTATACAGAATTAAAATTTATTTACGTAGTTCCCAGTTGAATAAAAATGTTACTTTGGTCTTCTATTTTTTAAAAATATTAAAACTACTTTTTTTACTAGTTATTATAATACTTATTATTACACTTTCTTGAAAGGTTTAGAATTATGCATTTACAGACTTGTAAAACCTTTGATATACATCCAGTATCGATTTTACTGTAGTTTTGTTATAGGTTAATAATATTCCTAACTATGCACCGTTCTTCAAGTTTAGTGAAATGGGTGTCTTACACTTGGCCTTTTTCAACTAAATTTGTTTTGTATTTAAATATTATCTTTTGAACTGTAAATTTGTTTGAAATTTTTTTTGAGAGCCACTATAAATAGTATTTAAATTTTAAATTATCGCCTTGCTTAAGGTGTCCGACTACGTTCGGAACCGTGCTTTTAAAAAAAGCGCATAAATGGATAATTTTCATGATATTTAGTGTCACTTATATTAGAATACATGTATAAAATTGTTTTAAGGATACTTTGACAAACAAAATTATTTAAATACAACATTTTGGCAAAAAATTAACTTAGAATAACCATTTTTTATATAAAAAATGTTCTCCTTTTATAAAAAATGCTTCTAAAATAATAATATTGGGCTTATATAAAGTAAACACTTCTCTCTAGAGTGTCTGAACTATCATTTTTGAAAAATTCACGTAATTTTCAGAGTTACAACCCATTGAAATAATTGTCGGCGTTTTTTTCTTAAAATTTCTCCTCCGTGTGGTCGTAAAACATGGATAAAACCACTTCTAAGGTGTATATTTCAAAAATTCTAGTTGAGCCTCTGTACAGAGGTCTGAGCTATATACAAACAAAATATTATTACAATATAGAAGCCTTTTTCACAAAAGGAGAATATTTATGAAAATGGGTCATTCTATGTTCATTTTTTTTTCAAAATATTGTACTTAAATAGTTTTTGTATTGTAATAATATTCTTAAAACAATTTTATAAAGATTTTCTAATCTAAGTGACACTAAATATCATTAATACTATCCCTTTATACGCTTTTGCAAAATCACGGTTCCGAACGTAGTCGGATACCTTAATGGAAATTGTTATTACAACTTTGCATTCAAATGGAAGAATCGATCGTACGTTGTATTTAAAAGACATTTATTGAGTGTAAGGACCTGTTAATATTTAACTTACAAAATAATTTCACTAACGTCATTCAAACTATTCAAATATCGTTTTTTATCAAGTTGTGTAAATCGAAAAGTACACCGAATCTTCAAATTCTGTGTAAGCGACGTTAAATTATCATAAACGGCGTAAATCTATCTTGGTTCAAAATGCATTTTTTTCAGGTCGACTGATTCGAGACATATTCGTTTTTGCAAGGATTTTTATATAATACTTGTCTATGTTTTGTCTTTAGAATTTCAGTGAATTTTTGCTTTAATTAATATTGCGCAGTCCGTAAATAGTAAGATTTTAAATTTGGCGAACGTAACATATACTCGAAATTTTCTAAAGTCATAAGCAACTAAACAATGTTCTTTTTCGATTAAAATAGTATAAACAATTTATATCTGTAAGTGTAAAACGTTAATATTACTTTTGTTGTATTTATTCTATGTTAAAATTGTAATCAGCCTCACACCCCGCCTGTTCAAGCTTTCGCAGCTCCTGGCACCTGGCGTAGACAAAACAAAATTCAAAGGTTTGCTTCACATATAAAAGATAGATATTTGCTGTCGCGGGATTTTTTGCATATGGCAGAATGTTTTCCTACTTACTTGACTACTTGACAATTATTGTTATATTTTGCACACTTCACACAATATCTTTATATATTATAGTCTATGTGTTATTCTGATGTATAAGCTATACTATTGTAAAGTTTCATTAAAATCCATTCAGTTGTTTTTGCGTGAAAGATTACCAAACATCTCCTGTCAAATTTTCACGTTTGTAATATATATCCATTCATACAATTCTTCTAGGATTTATTGAATTTTCGCTCAATAGTAGTGTAGGTAAGATGACTTGAAAGCTGATGCCTCGGAAAATATTCTGGGTATTGTTGTCCTATTGTCGTGCTTAGGTTTTTTCCCCATTTGCTTAACATACATTAAATGCTTAGATGAATATCTGTCAATTCCTTGTATGTTTAATCCATCATAACTTCTATGAAATAATTTAAGATGATGTTATCATGGTATTAAACCAGCATTGAAGACGTGTTGCTTTTAAGGAAAAACTCTTGCTTTGATGTTTTCCTTGATAAATCAATTAGTTGCAACAGTAGATGATACCTTTTCTGGCTAACATTTACATGTATTCAGTACTTGACGGAGATGTTCTGGAATTAAAGAAACTACGGCAAACTTGACAATTAGTGCTAACTAGCAGTATTCCGAAAGCACTCTCTTGCTATTCCAATATAAATGGAGAATTTTAGTATTGGTATTCTTTTCACTGGTAAGCATTATAGATCTTTGGGGGTTTACTGAGATGCGAACGAAAAGCCTGATGCTTTGAAGCTCAGATGTTTAATCTCTTTGACATCAAGGCCTTTCTGCTATTCAGTGGAATGCGACCCAAGGATTTCATAACAAAATATCACAATGAATTTTTTATGTCCTGCTGAAACATTTACGTTGAAGAATGTTTTATAATTAGTGTAGAAGAGTGATGAAAATGTTTTGCAGGTTTGACACATTTATTAAAATTGTCTGGATTATCGGGTGACAATGACGTGATTTGGGAACCAAGATTTAATAATCACGAGGCCGGGAATATAAGATTGATGAGTAGGACAATAGGTGATGACGTATTTTAAACATGATAAAGCCTCATAATACTGAAGAGGTTTTGGATAGGAAACTTGAATGAAGAGATACCATCGGTCAGTATTTCACACATTACCAAATTTTTTAAATTTATTCCAAAAGGCTTTTCTTCTCGGGAAGCCATTGTCAAGAGTAAAATCTATGTTTAAAATACACTATTAACCAAACTAACCTCAAGAAGGAGTGTATTATATTTTTTTGTTAATTTTTTAAATATTTTTTAGTGTGTGATTTCGTCTATAGAAAAAGAAAGTTATATTCTCAGAGAAAATATGTGATAAAATACTTTTGTATTCTACAGAAAATTCTGAAATAAAAACTTACAAACACACAAAAAAAGTCATTTTTATTCATAAAACTGTCTAAATTGGAAAAAAAAAAATCAAGCAAATTATCTGATAGGGCCATCTTTGACTGAGTAAAGTAATTAATATTTGTGATGAAATATAAACTAAGAAAAATATATAACAAACCAATAACATTAAACTTATTAACAATGTATGTATTGAAAAAAATTAGTAGGACAATCATGTTCCGAAAGGTATTTTGTTAATTTTTTTTGCTAATTTTATAACTGTATTTATTTACTGAACAAAATGTTATGCTGTAAATAATTAAGAATATTTTTCCGATAAACAGATACATGGATGTTATGGAACTTATGGGAAAAAGAACTTTGATAATGTTAAAATTAACCGCCTCCATTTTATGAAAAATACTACAATTAAATTTACGATCCTCAAAATATAATCTTGAACCTAGGTAGTCTATAATAAATCACTTATTGGGAGTTTTAATAAGGTTTAAGTAATTAAGATAAAGTAATATATTATGTACAAACTCACTATTTTTACCAAAAACTATTAGATCATCATTTATATAAATGAAAATTATTATACTAATATAATATATTGCTTTTCATAGTAATGTAAATATTTATTAGCTAAGTTATATTTGTAGCAGGTCCACCTTGTGATAGGCCTTTAATATTTATACATATATTTCCACTATATTTATATATAATGCAATTTTATTTAATTACTAAATAATTTAATGTGTTATAATTTAGAATCGTTCTAAGTAATTGTCACAATTTTCTTAGAAACCCTTCCTAATACCATTAATATCTATTGAGTTAAGGAGATCTCATAACTGCCTAGTGTAAATATTTATGTCTTTTAAATAATTATAATAAGATTTTTAATGCTTTTTTAATGATAGTTTTTACATTGAGAAATTATGAATAATATTTTATAAAATTGATTGTAATTAATTAACAAAAGTAGTGGTAATGTAAGCATTAAAAAACCATTGATATTACCGTGAGATTTGCATATATGTACAATATTATCTTATTGTATTATAATCATTCATCCTTGTTACATATTACGCTGGATATTTCGGTAAAATTGATTTTAGAATTTGCTTCCTTTTCACAAAAAAAGTAAGCTTAAAATAATTGAGAATAATAAAAGAGACTAATATTATTTACATTTGTTATCTATTTTTCACTTAGCGGTATTAAAAAACGAAATGTTATATGGACATTAAGACCTCTCAGAATAATATTTGAATACAGAAAGTTAAATATAATCAATCGAGTTGTGCAGGCAATTTAAAAGTTAAATACATAACATAGGTTTTTATCTTTCACATGTTTTTATAACATTGTTTTGGGGAAAAAATGTACAGGTGCTTATCAAAATAATGGATACATCTGTGAATAACAGTAACATTTTTGAATGCGTTTTGTAAGCATTAATATATAATAATAGCTACTAGTTGTTTTTTTTATAAATAGAAATGTATATATTCTGGTAGTATGTGGTAGCTTTATTGTTCTGTAAGTCTTGGATTGTTTTCAAAAGCATAAAGTGTTGGACCTCTCAGAATTTTAGAGGCCAATTTGTAGGATCCCGTCTAGGTGGAGGAAATGTAACCAAAACATCCCAACTTTTAGGCGTTTCTAGAGGTACGGTGTTGATATAGCGTTCAAGAGAGCATACACACAGCGTGGCAATAAAAGCTCGGCAAAGCAAAATCGTGGACGGAAAGAGAAACCGTGAGAAAGACATGCATTGAAATGGATTGTAATGACAAAAAGCGAACAATTGCCGGAAAAGTGACAACAAAGCTCAATCAGCATCTGGAGTTTTCAGTGTCAATGATTACAGTTAGAAGGAACCCACATAAACAGAACACTTATGGAAGAGCAGCAACTCCTAAGTCGCTTGTCACAGATGTTAATGCCAAACGTCGCGTACAGTGGTGTCATACTCACAAAATGTGGTCGATTGATAAGTGGAAGAATGTAATATGATCCGACGAATCGTCTTTCACACCTTTTTCTACAACAGGACGGGTGTACGTTTGGAGGACACCTGCACAAGCGTATGATCGTGACTTTTTCTCCTTCCAACTATCAAGCATGGAGAAGGATCTGTTATGTTGTGGGCTCCTTCCAACTGTCAAGAATGATATGGGCAGCCATGTCGCAGTTTTCTCCTGAACCAATCGTAACTCTGAAATGTAAAATCCCTCTGGAGAAATACAGAAAAATTTTAGTTGACCAGATCCCTTCTGTGATGCAAATTTTATTTCCTGTATGAGATGGAATTTTCCAGGATGATAATGCACTTGTCCATACAACGAGACATGTCATGGTTTTATGAACACGAAAATGAAGTTAAACATCTACCTTGGCCGGCACAGCCAACCAACCTCAAGAGTATTGAACTGTTATGGTATGTTTTAGAGCGTTCAATGCGAAATCGATATCCTTCACCTGCATATCCACCCGAATTCTCATAAAAACTCAATGAAAAATGGTACAATATTCCTCTAAACTCTATTCAGCACTTGTATAAATCGATTCCTAGGCCAATCCAAGCTTTATTGCATGTCAGAGGTGGTCCTACAACATACTAGTAAAGGATTCTTTAAAAATTTAAGGTCTTTCCATTATTTTAACAATCACCTGTATCTCCTTAAGTTTTTCTCTTCGAATTGTTGAAACAGTTTCTTCACTGTAGAAATGCAACTGGTTTTTCCGAAATATTATCTCAAATGTAAGTAAAAGAATTTAGCACGAGACATTAATTTCTCAAAGTTACCTGATCAGTAAATGGTATATAGGGATTCATTTACACTAATATAATCTTACGTATAAAATATTTTTATATATAATCGGTCACATTACAATGAAAAAATATTGTGTAAAATAAAACACTTTTTTTAAAAAAAGTATGTTCACATTGCAAAATTTATTGATTATGCCTATTCTTAGAGCATGTTTTTAAGCTATGAAAAAGGTCACATAATCAATAATTTAAAACAAACTGAATTTTCGCTTTTTTTTGTTCTCCTAATGTAATACTTGTAAATGTTCTGGATCTATTTTCTTCCAGAATCATCATAAGTTTCGGTATTTTAATCCAAGAGAAGATAGAGAGAATACCTTTCTTTATCTTCAGTTTTCTTTGAAACAGAGAATAAAGCAAAATAAAATGAGAAACTATTTTTAAAAAGAAATAAAAATGGAATAGAGAAGAAAACAAGTTTTGTCAAGAGGGAAAATACCACGCACAAATGAGAAAGAAAATCAAAACAAATATTCATCGTAACTGTGAAATACTGAAAAAGAGACTCCCAAGATATTTCTTTTGTAATAGCTAAAAATAACAGCCCATGAACTTTGATTACAAACGTAGTTTTTCCGTGTAATTTCAGATAAAAGTTCGTAACAGCTGGATGCGGGTTTACAAAAAAAAAACATTTGGTAGATGTTCACCGTTTTTTTTACTATGTACGAACGAAGAAAATATTATATTATTCCTTGAAATTTTGGATTTAGAAATAAAAAAAATCTAGACATTTATAATTATATCTTCTATACATAGAAACATGGATAGGTATATTGAGAGACGTCTTTTTATCGAAAAGAAGTCAAAGTCGAAATTGACATGACTACACCATATTTATATGATTTAATACATTACGTAGAACACATGTGCTATTTGTCTATGAAATGAAATATGCAGAACACGTTTTCTATTTTGGTCAATTAAGAAATTTGAAATATGTATTGAAATACACTACTCAAAACAATTAAAGGGTATGGAGGTTGTTGATGAATCTTGTAGCTGGGGAATTATTTAGATGATTGATATATAATTGACAGTCGTGGTAGGCTATATGAGAAAAAACTGACACATGCTTGGCAGAAAAATGTATATTTTATTAAGCATTTGGGTACAAAAGGAACTTTGTGCATATAAGTTAAAACGAACTGCAACAAAAAAAGTATTTCCTAGAAAGAAAATCGTTTTAGAAGGGAGTATGGTTTCTCTGGACGGTTAGAAACCTTGAATATCTTTGAGGTATGCAGTCAGTGAGTCTGTAATGAGGAGCTGGGTGTTCTGTCATATTCCTACAGAACAGCCCCTTCCAGATCTTACACAGTTTGTGAGGGGTGGTAGGAGGTCACCAACTCATCTGCCTAGAATGTCGCAAACAAACTCTATAGGGCTATGTCCGAAGAACAAGTTGTCCATTCCAGTCGAAGGATTCTTTCCTCGAAAAGAAAATCATTCACAAAGTTAGCCCGATGTGGCTTGCAATTGCTGTCCCTTAATAAGAAGTCCTCTCCAATTGCTGCCACGTAAGGGACTACAATAGGTTTGAGAATCCCAGCCCTATATCAGTGACCGGACAGAGCTTTAAGTCGAATGATGTAGAGATCGGTGCACCCATCAATGGAGATGCTAGCGTCAACCATCACTTCTCCACCACCAAATCGGACACTTCTGAACACGAAAGCAGGATTGTTCCTTGCGACACGTTCCCTCCAGATGAATATACGCCTATCATCAGGAGTATCGAAAAATTGGACTCGTTAGAGAAAAGAATAATGTGCGCCATTCATTTCTCCTCTAGTTCACATATTCTGCTGCACACTCCCTGCGGGTGTGACGGTACCCTGCTATTAGTGTAGTGCATAACATTTGTAGGCAAGCAGAGAGACCTACTGCGTGGAGCCGGTTGTGGACAGTTTGTGTTGAAACTGTGGTGCTAGTAGTCGAACGAAGGTGTTCTTGAAGAAGAGTGGAATTCTTATTTTGGTGTCTGCCAGACGTTAGTGTTAAATATCGATCTTCTTTAAACATTGTTGCACATCTACAACATTGCCCTGGTCTTTGGCTTGCATTTCCAGTCTTCAACGTTTCCAGATCCTGGACATTACACTTTGTGAAACTCCAGTAGCTTCATCTACTTCAGCTAGTATTTCGCCCTCCTCTAACCGACTAACAACTCTCTAAGATTCTGATTCGGTTAAATGACATCATTGAAACATCCCACTCCTGAAAACAACGCGCTTGCTAAATGTCGATCATTCTTTTCTGCTTTGTCTTTCATTAAGTTGAGAGCCAAATTTCCTTCGCTGCCCCACAGTCAAACTTTGCATACTCCGAAGTTGCAAAATGAGGAAAACTAGCATTTATGCTCTCCTCTTCCATTTTGTGCAGTTAAAAATCGTTTAGAACGCTTCTTTTTTATGTGACGTTTACAATATACTTTAATTGTTTTGAGGAGTGTAGATCATCCCGCATTTTGAAGTGGATTTTGATGTAATCCTATTAAAATGCAAATTAACGATTTTTTTGGTGGAGTTGTAAGAATGGGCTGTCAGTGAGATCTATCATTTCAAATTGGAGGTTTCTTCCGTCCAGCTAAATTGGCCCTTTAAGCTAGAGAACGTCTCAATACAATGGACGTCATGACTAAATAATATATAAATAGTCAGCCATATGGGAGATATAAGGGAGATAGAGAAGAAATTGTAAATGTTTGTATGGACAATATTGCAATATTGATTCGGGCCAAAGCAACATAGTCGTATTTTTTGGTTTTCAAGATTACGGAGATTTTTGTATTGTCAAGACTGAAGGGTTGTATCTCATTAATATGCCTACAAATTGATTCTTACCCTGTAATGGTCACCCCGCGACGTCCATTAGTTAAGGAGAGTCAGAAGGAAGATTAGCCACATTCAAAATAACTACAATTTATTCACAGTAATGAACAGCAACACAAATTCTATTAACTAAGTTATGAGATGCACCCAAATACTAAACAAGGAAAGCAATAGCGAAGTAGGCAAGACACGAGAAGTCTTAATTAACTGGATCACTTATGTACAGACAATATACCTTCTACTTCAAAGCGTCCTAATCTAATTTAATTATTAATTGACAAATCGTCAATCTTTAATATATTACGCTTCAATATATTACTCTACTCTTCAACTTGAAACTCTAAAGTATATATACAAGTCTTAATTTACAAACTCACATCTTCATCCGGGGAAGGTCTATAAAAGAATAAATTTTAAAGACTCAATATTTCTCAAGAGGATTAGTTGAAAGAACGTGAATAGACCCGTCACAACCCTTTAGCTTGTTTTGTTTGAATATTCCTTGATCATCATCACTTCAAGTTTGATTCAGTGACGTCTTCACCAATGATGGGCTTGGATTCTCTCTGGAATCTCAATGATGACAAGATCTCCACTTCTACCAACATGAGGAGGATGTACGACGATGGATTATGAAAACAATAATATTTATTTAAATGAAATATATACATATATAAATATATGAAACGATTTCATAGGAATTGTATTAAACATTTCTTTTTTATTATAATAATCTGTTCTAGTGTCAGATATTGAATGGATTAACGAGGAGGAGTTTAAATCCATATTTTATTTAACACACAAAAAACAAGTAACACAAACAGAACCGCACAAATACACGAGAACCTCTAGGTTAGGACACAAATGCGTTCTTCGTTCACTTCAGAGATCTCAGCTTCTATAACTTCCTCAACTGGAAGCTTTGATTTTTGTTAATGACTTCTGTGATTTGTCAGAGAAATTGGATAATGCAATATTGCATCATTTGTTTCGAAAAGTGAGGTTGCAGTTTACTAGGAGATAAAGTTGTGGCCACCACAATATTTTCCGTTAGGTGGTTAAATCACACACACACACACACACACACACACACACACACACACACACACACACACACACACACACACACACAAAGCGATGCTCCATGGTTGCCCTTTGCGCGAAGCATTAGGATGGCATTAAAATAGCGGATATTCTAATACCAAGACACAATTTCTACTTCCCTTTCCTTTTTCCCAACTGAGTACATTTGGGCTTTGATAAGAAGGTGTCTTTGACTGACACGGGATAACTCTAGTTTAACTCGCCATTTGGAAGGTGTTTGGCTAGCGATGGCAGGAGGATAGTAACTAATTCTACTAGTCAATGCCCAGATGGGTATAACAGGTTCTTCGTATCCATTATTGCACCAACATTACATTGGTATTTTTTGCTCTGGTAGCTGAAAAAAAATTTCAATTTCTATGATACTGATAGCATTTCGTTTTCAATACTTGTACATTACATCCATCGGTTTTTGTCCTATTTGGATAATTCCTTCTAGTTGCGCCCTTTTTAATGTTCGAGTGTATACATATATACATGCGCGGATAAAATGAGAGAAAAATATATGCTCTTAATTTTGTTGACAGAAAAATGCTTTTTGGATAAATTTCCGTGAAATTAAAGTGGCTTACATAATTAAAAGAAATTTATCATTGTTCTTAAAAAAATTCTTTTTTTTAAGAACAATGATGGATTGTTCACAAAAGTTGGTTTTTTTGCAAAAGTTAAAATTTTTTTATATAATAAGTGAATATAACGAGGAATCAACTTGAATTAGCGGATTGTTTTTACTCTAAGCAAAATCTTTTTTCGAACTTGTCAGCTTATTCAGAGCTGCTTGTTCTATGTCCAAAAATACACGAGGAATATAAACCAGCGACTCAGAAACACCAGTCACGATTCCCCAAAGGTAAAAGAATAAAACTTTGAAATTCTGAATAGAAAAACAAGCAGTGTCGGTAATTTTCTTAAATAAGATTGAATTATAACTAAAAATTATTTGAAGTTTTTTTAAAAAAAAAGTGCACATTAATCAAAAATTTTTATTTTGTGTTTATTTCTCTCATTTACATAATAAGGTTCAAAAAGAACTTAATTAAGGAGTACCAGGGAAGACACAGGAGATGAATGAAATAAAAAGGCTAGTATATATTTCAGTATTTGTCTAATATGACTTATGATACTTGTGTGTACGTAACAAATATAAATATATCTTGCTTTTATACTCAAAGCGATTCCAAGTCTGTTTTCTAATTGTAATATTATTTTTCTGTGTTTTTATTTATGCAAGGTTTTCTTCACGTCGAATTGAGTTTGATACTTATCTAGAAACGTAATATATATTTCATTTGCATTTAATTACTTTCTATGATTTGTACATTCTTGTACTACATGGAAAAGTAGTTTGTTTGTAGAAGTAGTCTACGATTGATCGGTGGGTGATCGGTTAACGCATACTTTCACGAAAGATTTTTGTGTTCGGATAATGAACACTTTCAAGAAAGATTTTTGTGTTCGGATAACGAACACTTTCAAGAAAGATTTTTTTTGTGTTTGGACAACGAACACATATTCGGAGGTGATCAGGAAGACACCCCTTAAACTATGGATGAAATTTTGACAACTGCTAGAGATCTGGAATTGGAGGTGAACGAGGATGACATAGAAGAGCTCATAATGGGACATGAAGATGAACTGACGATAGAAGAACTCCAAGAAATTTTGAATGAAGAACACCAAGAAACACAACGAAATGTGTCTCCTTCTGAACAAGAGGAAGACGAAAGAGGACCAATGCCGACATCTGCCATTAAAGATCTTTTGAAAAAGTGGGAGGCTGTCAGAGCAATGGTCTTAGAATGGCACCCAAACCAAGCTGATGTCTGTAGGGTTGGGGATATTTACAACGACAATGCTATTAATTACTTCCAGAAAATCCTGAAAAAGAGAGAAAAGCAATCGACATTGGACATGTTCTTCAACGCCCCATAAGCGAAAAATGAAAAGGACTGATTAATATGCAAGACTATATGTATGTATTATTTTTTTAAAAACTTACTAAGAAATTATACATTTTTTAAAATTTAATTTTATAGGGTCTCCAGAACGAATTAATTGATTTCACGCAGAAGTCTATGGTGAATCGATGATCGGTTAACGAACAATTCGGATAGCGAACAAAGTCTTGGAACGGATTATGTTCGTTAAGGGAACTTGGCACCCTTTGAGCAAAGTTCTTTCTTTACGTATTTAAAAATTATATTTTAGTATTTTATACAATGTTTCTATTCAAGAAAACGTTACCAAATGAAAATTTTCATATATTATTCACACAATTTTAAAAATTTAAATTTTTTGAAGAAAATTGGGAAAATTTTAAAATCCTACTCCTTTTGTAAAAATTAATTTTTTGACCTGAAAATTTTTATAGTATTCTTATGGATGTCCTGAACAACTTTAGGGATCGATTTTAGAATAACTTCATTCGTTTTTGAGAAAAAAATAAAATGTTGATATACAGGCTTAAAATCAACGAAAAAGCCAACATGTCTTACATTTTATTTTTTTTAAAAAAAAGTATTTAGTTTATAGCAAAACGGATCCCTAATTTTATTACATGCTTTATTTTTAACATGCAGGAAAAAAAATGGAAGTGATTGGTAAATAATTGTCGAAGGAGTAGCATTTTGAATGCATTAAGGTTTCGAAAAACACAAACTGAGAAAAACCACTTTAAAGTTTATAATTCTGAAAAAATAATTATTATAAGCTTAATTAAACTTAAAATACCACTTTAAGATATTAGTTATACGTTTTCCTTTAAAATAATTGCATTTTCATATTTTTCAACCCACACATTTTTATAGATGATCAACTTTTAGAGAGTACTAATTGCACAAGAAAATTCAAGAAAAACGTTAAAAAAAATTTTTTTCTGTCACGACAGAAATTTTAGCTGTTTTTCTTCTTATAATATTAAATTATTACATTTGTATGAAAAATATATCAGGAATAAGAACTGAAATTATAAAATTATTAATATAAAATGCCTTAATTTAAAAATTTTACACGCACACATTTCACAAGGAAGAAAAATTACATTATTGTATTGTCTCGGAAATATTCTGCTTTTAATACTATACATTCTTTTTTAGAGTTATTATTTCTATCTATAAAATAGATTTTTTTTATCATAACGCATTTTTTAGCTTTTTTTTTCTAAAAAGGGGGTGTGGCTGAATTGCCTAATTTGTTTTCAAATGAAGTTTTATTCAACTTCTAACTTTCCGACATGCACAAGTGATATATCAATCGAAAGATAATAATGCAAAGAATAAGATTAAATGAAAATAAAAAAAACGATAGGTTTGTGATTTTTAGGGTACAAGTCTCTTTAACCGATCACCCACTGTACACTATGCTTCTTTATGCTACTATTAACTCTTATGGACGAAATGCCACCAATATTCTTAATGAATCTTCTATGTTTGCTAGAATAGTGTCTAAAGCATCACTATTGTGGGAACAAAATGCAACCCTATACTTTGCAAAGATTGAGAGTCAATTTGTCATAGCTAGAATTACACTGAATTAAAGTAAATATCATCATCTGATTACTGCAATTGATGTCAAAGTCCTGGTACAAGTTAAAGAAACATCGTGGTGAACATTCCTCTCACTGTTAAGTCACTCACTGCCAAAAAATCTCCTGGTAGAACAATTTCAAGATTTTGAGACTCACAGATTGTAGTTGCTGCCAAAAGAAGCACAACTAGGAGATGATTGCTCCAGCTAGTTTATACAAAAGAGAAGAGATCTATAGCATATCTAGGCCATCTTCTCCGATGTCTGTAGATGCAATAGCTGTAGATGGCAATATCACAGATTCTTGCAGTGTGTTCAGAAAACTTAGAATCATTATCTAAAATGGCTAAGTAAGTCTTTAAAATCAATGATTTAACAGCTGTCCATTCAAAATAAAAGGCTTTTTTTTTACAAAAACAGGAAATTATGTAAGCACATCACGTTTATTCCCATTTCAGAAATAAAGTTTTTAAAAAAATGTATGAACACTTATGTGGTTTTATTTTCAATTCTAAGTAATAAGTATTCGAAAATAAACTTAAGAAAAACAATTATTTTAGCAAAGTATGTTTTTGTACTTGACTTTTTTTTTAATTTTCTTTCATAAAAAAATGAAAAACGAGCAATGTTGTTAGAGAATTTAACAGAAGAAACTGCATGGAGAAGAAACATCAATTGAGAGATTACACGTAGAAGGAAATTAATGATATATTGTTTACTCATAACTATTGTGTTCTAAATTATAAAGAACAGTTAAAATGCTAATGGTTAAAGACAAATTGAACAATATATTTATATATATACTTATATATCCAAAATGAAGGAAGCACCAATGTATGCGAAACTTTCGTCACGTTTAGTCACGCACTTGCAAATAATTAGAACTTCCTTACACATACAAATCAATGGTACGTGGAGTAGTCATGAATATTGTAATTTTTACGTGAGTATGCTTTAGTCCAGTGTTTCTCAAACTTTCAATACTGGCTACCCAATTTTCAATTATAATTTTTGTCGCGTCCCCCTTGTACAGCAATAATGTATTTACGGCAATAAAAATGCACTTTGACGCTAACGCTACAGTGCGATCTCAATTATAAACTGTATAAGTATTAAATTTTGTATATTTTGCTTTTAAGTAATATATATTTTAAGAAAATTACTTAAAATACACTCTGTCGCAAAAAAATATATGCACCCAGAAGAAATTGAGCTACATTCACAAAATTTGATATGCATGTAGTGTATATGAAAATAAACAAATGATTAAAATTTCAGAACAAAATATCATTTTATTAAGCGGTTACAACTTGCAAAAGGTTAAAAATCAGTAAGTAGTAAAGCCACCTCTGGCAGCTATACAAGCCGAAATTCGGCGTGGCATCGATTCAATTAGATCACTTATGACCCCCTGTGGAAGATCCTGCCATAGTCTTTGCATCTGCGCAGTTAATTCTCCTGTATCTCGGGACGGCTGCAGTTGCCTTCCTAGCGCGTCCCAGACATGTTCTATTGGCGAAAGATCTGGTGACCTGGCAGGCCATGGTAGGACGTCATATCCTTCAAGACATTGTTGGGAGAGTCGCGCAGTATGTGGACGAGCATTATCCTGTTGATAAATGGCACCTGGGCGACTTGATAGCATGGGTAGCACAATCGGCGTTAAAATATCGTCCACGTATCTGCGAGCTGTCAAAGTGCCTTGAAGGACCACTAAAGATGATCGTGTGTCCCAAGAAATTGCTCCCCACACTGTCACACCTTGTGAAATTGCTGTATGCCGCTCGACAATAAATGCCGGATCGGACCGCTGGCCGGTGCGCCTCCAGACACGTGTGCGGTGGTCATCAGCACTGAGACTGAATCGGGATTCATCACTGAAGATGACACGTCTCCAGTCTGTCACACTCCAAGTTGCCCGAGGTCGGCAAAAATCCAGTCGACACTGCCTATGATGTGGGGTCAGTGGTAAGCGTCTTAGCGGACGTCGGCTCCTCAAGCCAACTTCGGTCAGTCGTCTCCTTATGGTTTCTCTTGATGGCACTGGATGTCTGGAAGGAGGTAAGTGGCGTTGAATCGATGCTAGCGACGTTGTTGGTGCCGAAGTGGCCACTCTTCTGATTGCACGATCCTCGCGATCATTTGTGTTCCTGGGACGTCCTGACCCTCCGCGACGGTACACTCTACCTTCTGTGATCCACTGTTGCCAACACCGAGCAACTACCATATCGCTCCGACCGAGGTGGCGGCCGATACGTCTATTCGACCAACCTGCTTCTCTGAGGCCTATTTTACGGCCCCTATCAAAGTCCGTCAGCTGCTCGTACTGCCGCCGGTTACGTCTTAGAGGCATCCTAAGTCTCAATATCGTCTATCAAAGTCATCAGATTCGTTTGGATAGCCGTACGGCGCTCGTACTCATGCTTTTAAACTCTCCCAGTTGCGCAACTAATATGCGCATAGCACACTTAGCCTTGTCTCATTGGCTTCGAAATTTTAATCATTTGCATATCTCTTACCAGACTACATTCTTGCCGAGTTTCGTGATTGTAGCTTGATTTCTTTTGGGTGCATATATTTTTTTGCGACAGAGTGCATATATTACTTACTTATATATATTATTGTTATTTTTTTTTCTAAATCTTAATTGAAACAGATTGCAAAATGATATATTTAATTAAAGATATATTTTCTTGTCAAAAAACACATGCCATTAGAAAAATAGTCTAGTCTATATTGCTCTCTATCATATCCATCACATTTGGCATTATCGGGTACGTTTGCGTGAGTCTGGGCAACCTATCGGACGTCTACACAAAACGTGTAAAAATGCTTTCCCTCGTACAATTCCAGTCAGTTTTGGTCTACTCGATACTTATATAGCTACCGAATCTAGCTTGAATATACAATTTTTAAATTTGCACGTTAATTGTAATTCACGGTAATTAAGTATTAACGGCAGTAGATTAAAACAAAATCATACATACATTTTTAAGTGGTAAGCTAGCATTCAACGATAATAAAGGATCAACAAGTACACAGACGAGCATGGTTTCGAAAATTAAATCTAGGAAATAATCTCAAAAATACTTAAATTTTGGATTTACCACTACTGAAGTAAATGATGAGGAAAAACGCCCCAGCTCGTTATGTGTTAAAACTTATACATCTGAAGAACAGCATGTGAAAGTTGTTTTTAAAACCATGTAAATTCATTTAGCCATGTTGGCAAAGAATTTTAAAAAGTATTTTCTTAATGAGGACAACTTGGTAGCAAGTTACGAGTGGATTAGAGGTCTATTTCAAGATACTCCAGAATGGCTCTCAACTTCCGAGGAAGAAATTTTCATAGATTTCACATCCAGTGAAAAATTAAAAGCCAATTTTGTAATCAATCGCTTTGAATTTTGGGTAGAGATGGATGGTGAATGTGTTAACCCGGGAGCAGGCGCACACTCGATACTAACGCTAATGGTAGTGCGGGGGGACTCAGTCACCCCAATCATTTGTTCATAATTATTTTTACTCTACACGATACAAATCAGAATTCCAGTGAATAATTTAATTAAGAGAAAGTATACTTGCCGGCTTTCAAGGAATGTTCAATTTTTCTTTGGTGATTTGAGAAAAAATCCAATAAAGCACTGAACTAAAATGATTCAAAAGTGCAAGACCTTAATAAAGGACGCAAATCAGAGATACTTTTCACTAATATTACAGAAATGTTATTTGCTAGCAAAGCTGTCATTTTTTGTTCAAGTAATTGTAGTTTTAATGAGCTTTCATGATCGAGTGAGTGAATATTAACGTCGCACTGTTCAGCTACACGAGGGCTTTTAGAGACGGACCTCGTAATTTTGAACAAAGGTTGACGAGGACGATACTTGAGCTGGCCTCTTTTAACTACCACACCACTCCAACAAGAGGACATTTGAGCTCTCGACAGATTTAACGTGCACCTCCCCCATACACGACGGGTCTTTAGTGGTACTGGTCTCGAACTCCTGACACCTTTGGTGATCAACAAATATCAAGTTGATCTTTTTCTTTTTTGTGTCTTTTTGACAAGGCGAACTGAACCTTGTGGTACACTTATGGCTTCATATTTCAGTTGATGGAGTTCTTTGGGAAGCACTTGAAAATTTTCCTTTCGTTTCATGTTCATCGTGTTTCTCAATCATGAATAATATGCATTCTTTTGCTTGATCAGTTTCAACTTCCTTCAATAGAGATCACAGATACCCCACACCACCGCTCCCGGGTTAAAAGTGTATTCAGAAAAAAATACGGATGTTCTAAAATGGATTTTGGCGTTTTTCACTATGCTTTATATGTTTGAGATTACTCTTAAAAATAAATCTTAGCCAAATAATCCTTCAAATCAATCAATTCTTTTCCAAGTATCGTAAAACTCTTCATTATTTACAATTTCCCTAAGCGAAAAACAAATACATAAAAGATGGGACGGAAGTAATGTAGAAACCATACCACACACACACACACACACACACACACAGTAAGTTTGAAGATCAATCAAATGATCAGCAAATGTATTATGCTGCCTGGCTGAAAAGTGAATCATGTCTTCCTTTTCTTTCTACAACTAATGTACGGTATTTCAATAATAATTACAATGATGAAATGCTTATCTTCTTAGAATTTTTCTCAGGGTCTGCGTTTCGTTTTTTCTTTTAACGATTAATATTTTATGTTAAAAAAGAAAAACGCCAGATGAAAAACATAAATTATATCAGTGTTGTGTATTTTTATTATGGAAAAAAGTATTTTGTTTCACTTCTTTCCGGTTATTTTTTTAAAAAAATCTTTAAATTTTCGATATGCTCGCGCCCCCCAGGAGGCGCGCCCCACACTTTGAGAAACACTGCTTTAGTGTGTCACATCGAAGAATACAGAAATCCGTGGAACAGGTTTCTGAAATTTAAATAAAAATAACTGATAATTAAAATAGCTTCGAAATCAATCCAAAGTAATGAGAGTATGGAATTGGTGAGTTTGAATCGAATGGATCTTGTCAAGCGTAAAAGATTGAACGAACCTCGTCATACCATCGAATATCAGCAAAGAAATGGCAATGGTTGATCACTTTTTGCAGCATCGAGAACCCTAAATCAAGAATTAGGGTCTTTTGCACAATAATTTATGTCTGCCCGTATCATTCAAAGTCGTTTATAACGATAGGACTTTTAAGCAAGGTATCCAATTACTTCTTATTAGACACCATAGATGTATGAGGCTGGAGAGTTGCTTGGAAAATGTATATAGACATGCGAATAATAGGACAACTTTTAGACGAATCGTGATTTTGTGCATACTATTAGGATAGTCGTAGAATCTAGGGATGTTTTGACGAGATGTTACATGACTTGAATCAGGCTTCATCATATTGGTTCTTTCTCTGATGATATTACTTATGAAATTAGATTTAAATTCCATACTTTCCTAATACGTATTGTAATACACTCAACACATTAGCCACCACTAAGACTCTGAAGTTTTGAAGTCTGTTGTCTCCTCCATCACTTCAAAACTTGATTGTGATAAAGTTTCAAAAGGAAAGTACGAGATCACACTTAGCCCTTAATTTTTACTATTTCTTCTATGCTAATCAGGTTGCTTTGCAATCACTGCATGAATTATAAACGGGAGAAACATCTATGAAGACATACTTGCAGATTAGGTTACGACAAAAAGAGAAAACTCCCCCAAGTGGTTATTCAACATTTTTGAATGGATGAGGCGCACTTCACAGTATACAGTGATGTCAACACCCAGAACATTCGTATATGGGTGACGTCGAGACTCCTCGTGAATACATGAAGAATTCACTGCATCCCGTCAAGTTGACAGTCTGGTGTAGCGTCATCTCGTCTATCATTATTGAGATGTTCTTTGAAGAACTATTTCCTAAATTGGGTCGGAAAACGTGCAAAGTAAGCGATGAGCGGTATCTTACTATTTTGATTGACAAAGACATGCCCATTTTAAATGAAAGAGGTGTGTTATCAGTAATAAGTTTTCTACAGTATGGTGCACTACCACACAGTATCAATCTAATAAAACATTTCCCATTGATTACCTTTGGTGAAAACAGAATGTTTGGTCGAGATTGCAAGATTGAATCCACGATCAACCAGAATCACTCTGGTCAACTTATGATTGTGAGGCTATTTGAAATTACTTGTGTATAATACGGGAGAGACATTGCCCTAACTCAGATTCTATCTGTTGTGAGGTTTCTGAAATTTATTTTGATGTTTTGCATTAAGCTGTAATGGGCGTTGTGAGTCATCTTTGTTGCGTTGTCATGTTGAACAATTTCTTATAAAATAAGAACATTAATGATTAGAGTGTACTGTTTTCATGTCCATTGTATTTCGGACCGTCAGTGTGTTCTAAAGGTGACATGTATTTGTGAGAGTCAGTTATTATGGAATACCATCTACATTTCTAAAAATAACAACTAGTTTTTGATAAAAATCTCCAAATTCATCATGAATATTTACTATAAACGATTGTAAAAAATTATCACTTGTCAAAAAGTATTTTTTTATTATAAAAGTTTTATTTAAAAAAATGATAAATGGAGGGCATCCTGGAATAGTCAGGAAATATGGAATAATTGGCTTAACCCTCTGAATGGTTACCTTCCTCCTGAAAAATTATTCCGAAAGCGTTTACTCTTATTTTGAAGTTCGCTTTAAAAATGCAACAAACTTCTTTCCTTTCCCCCTTTTAAAACTTGGGAGGTCGAACGGGGACAATTTTATGACCTAGTTCGGTTCCTTTCTCAAGTAAGAACCAAGAGATCAATCGTTTACAGATAGCTGTTAAGTTGCCTTGGGCAGTCTTGTATGAAAGCTGTAGTGGAACTTGGTGTTTCTTTCTCCTATATGTTCAGTCACAGTAAAATTAAAACAAAATGAAGGGTAAACAAAAAGGAAAAATTGAAATAAATAGTATGTTAGAAGTTGAAAAATAATTATATTTTCTTCAAACAAAATTTATTTTTCTGTCATTTTTTTAAAAATTAATATATATATATATATATATATATATATATATATATATATATATATTTGGTATTGCGATTTGAACCAGAAAAAGCATCCTGTATTCATTTTTGAATATGAGAGTAAGAAAACGCGCTCACTTTCCTGTTTTTTAAAAAAGTAATGAGGTAAAAAGAGCAAAGGCCCTATCTCATTTTTTAAACAAAAAGACAATAAATGGTGCATACGGTGATATACATACGATGATTATATTTATGAAATAAAACAGATCTTCCTCTATTCAGTTATATTTTTAATTAAAATAGCATAAAAAAGTATTTCAATACTTTTAATTTATTTTAATTAAAATCATATAAAAGATATTTTTATGTTAACTGAATATTTTTCGGAAAAAATCTATATTTTCCTTCCTAGTGTTCTCCTTTTCGAACTTCTTGTATTGAATAAAAATTCCTGTTCTACATCGGCATTTGTAATGGATATAACACACATTCAGTCAATAATTTTTAATTTTAATGGGGGATATACTTCTTCAAATGCGCATGACAGTACTTCTAACCATTTTCTACTCAAGTTAAATTTCTTATCTTTCTGTTTCTTTTATTACAAGGAAAAATGTCACACATCGATAACTACATTTTCACACAATTCAGTCATTACAAATTCTATTGTGAGAAAAGTTCTCCCTAATTAATTTTGTCTTTCAAAACAGTACACTTAAAACAATTTTGTTCAGTGAAGTTAACCGACAGTTCCACAATGTATTCACACCAAATTTTAAAAACAAATTTAACACTTGGAAATGTATCCTGTATTAAATTTTTCAGTATACACTAATATTTCCTGCTGTAGGGAAGATATAGTATGAGATGTGGTGTGCGGTTGTGAAAGAATGTTTTCGTACAAGTAGACTATTTTTTAACATTTAAATATCACTGAAGCTGATCATATAACTGCAAATGAGCCTTATTTTACTGTGTGCTGGTATCAAAGTAAAACACTTTACAATATTAAACAGCCTATGGGTTTATACTCAATATCAAACTATTCGCAAAATGGCTTACAACTTCTATTCAAATTGTAAAGAAACTGAAATATAAATATATCTTACTGCAGTCAAAATTATTCATAATATGTAAGTATCCTATTCCTCCACTTATTTCAGTACATTTTAAAAACTGTAGCTGAATGCAATTTTTTATATTTATAAACGAGGCATAAAAGCTCACACAGTCGTAAAAATGTCTTTATAATTTTTAAATATGCTACTATAAAACGTATATGGATTGTAAGATCAGTTGTAAAATCCTAAAAGGTTTTAGAGGAGCTAAAAACATGTAATTTTTGATTGATCAAATTTTTAATATAATACACAAATATACATGTTATTAAGCAAATACATTTGAAAAATCAAACTTCCTTCTGAAATAAACGTAATTGAAAAAAAATGTTTAATTGCAAATGAGTGGAAATACATGTTTATCTAAGGGGTATCCCCAAAGTGAGGTAATCCTCAAACTTAAGACTCAAACTCAGTGGCACAACAATCCATGAGGGCCAGGAACTACTGTGCCCTTCATAATACACGTGACCATTGGACGCTGAGGTGCATGAACAGATGTCCGGATTTGGTGGTTTGTCTGAAGAGACCTTCAGTGTTTAAGACCCGAAGCAAGCTTGGTACTCATTTATCGACCCAATGTAGCGGGGATGAAAGGCAGAGTCGACCTTGCGCAGCCCGTTAATAGAACTCCAGACCTGTGGTGTGGTAGCACTATACACTACCACTCGATCCTATTCGGTGAAAAATAAAATTTAATGTTAGAATCTTATACAAATCCCTAATGAATGAGGGAGTCCAAACTTTTTTTTTCCCATGTAAACTGTTTAGACGGAAATGGTTAATTATGAACATTTCACAAGTTGCATAAATTAAAATTAACCGTTATAGTTTACATAAATTTTTAAGGGTGCAAAAGGTGTATTTCGGCTGCACGAATTAATTTTAAAAGGAATACGGTTACGAAAAAGTAGTACAAATCTATCTAAAGTAGGGTTGGTTACCTTACATATTGTCAAACACAACAATGTATTGGAAGCCAATTCCACAATTCGTTGTTATAAAAATGCATGGAAAATTACAAGATTTATTTTTGCATTTGTAATTTATATATATATAATTTTTCCTGGGAACTTTAAAAGCTAGAGCGGCATCCATCAAAACCGCGGTTCTCTGTCTGTTTTTCCAGATCGCCCCTGACTAAGCCGGCTCTGCCATAGTAATTGAAAATGCCTTATTTTCTTTGTCAAGATTATTTTATAGCAGACTTTATTTTCCATGTATTTTAGATGGTCGTTTTATATTTTCTACATCAATATCTTAATGTCTGAATTTAAAATTACATAAAATTCTTCACATTCGCATCAATGACCATTATAATTTTTATTAGTATATGAATGTGTCATCAAACGATTACATGACTATTTTTAACATATTATTTTAATCATTTAATTAATATTAAGTATAACATAACGCACACAAATTTTCTGAACTTTAAAATAAATATTTCGAAAACTACTTCAGATATACTCAAAATTTTTCATTCCTACGCTTTAGCTTCTCAGTTTTGCTTCTATGTAAGAATTTATTGTAATTGTATATTCATCAATTTTTTTAGTATATTTTTGCTCTTAGCATGCAGTTTTCAACTGAATTGTATGAAATCTTCGAAATATATTAAAAGATACCAAAGAAGCTATATAATAAAATTTGAAATTTTTATTATACTCAAACAATTGCTAAAACTTATTGTAAATAATTTTTAACTGCGCGATGCATTTTTTTTTCGAAATTTCAAATGGAATTTCTAACATAAATTTTCTAGCTTTATACGGTCGAGATTTCAAAACATATCCAGATTTTAATTACTTATTCAGTTAGCCTTTAAAAAAAGATAAATGTTGAGGTATTTTGTATAAATAGATATTTTTGAACAATAATTCGAATGTTTTTGAATAGCTCGAATTTAAAATTGATTTTTATGTTTATTTTTATGCATAAATGTCTACTGTAAACGTTCCCGTATATTTTTGATTACGATTTATTCAAACATTCAAATTATAAAAAAATGTGTGAAAATCTTCATTCCTGTTGTCTTTGAAGTAAATGGAAGTTCAAGCAATTAAAATTCAAATATAATTTGGTGTATTTTAACAATATATAACTGGGAACACTGTACTTAAACTTCCCTGAACACTTTGGCTTTGAAATCTAAAAAAAAAAAAAAAACTAATAAATCTTAATTAGTTTTTTTTTCGTTATTATTTTTATCAAAGTGTAAGAAAATGTTTCAAATGATTTGATGAAGTTTAAATTTATTCATTTTTAGTGGTTGGAAAATTGAAAAGGTTTCAAATTTTAAAGAGTTTGGTTATTTATTAATTTTTTTGCTATCTTATAATAAAATAATCATGTTTCAAAAACTGAAAGCTTTGATTAAAATAAGAAAAATGAAGCGAAAGAATATACTTAAAAAAAGATAATTTGTCTAACTATATAAAATAGCAGATTGCACTGACACGCCCCAACTTGTAACAGTTTCAAATTAATATGAAACCAAAAGGGAATTGTAACATATTTTACTTATGCGTTTTTACTTTTCAAAACTTTTAAAATACGAGGTAACAAACAAACACTTCCTGGGGTCTAAAGAAATTTCCCCCCGATTTTTTACGATTGCCCCAGGGTCAAAACACGGGGTTTCCTGCGAGCCATAAAACTTCCTATCAGTGTCCTGCTGTGTTGCTTCCACCGTCCCTAATTATCTTTCAAGATGTTAAACCTTTAAAAGGGGGAAAGGATTTCAGAAAAGTGCGGCTAATCCGCTTTTGAAAACATTACTTGAAGGCATAAAAACCCATGCAGTGCATTTTCGAAGCATCTTTACACTGACGGAATTTTCCGTGCTATCCGCTTAGAGGGTTAAACCATTAGAAAACTAATTAAGACTTCATAAAATGTTGGTATTTTTAACTATAAAAGCCATATTTTCACATGAAAACCTAAAAATCATTTCTATTTCGAGTCTGCTTACACATGTCACAAGTATAATCTTTCTCTCCCACCCACAGACAACCACAAGAAGCAGCTGAGGAATTGAATCTAAGTTTCCTCTCATCACATCTTCGGAGAATTTTGTGTTACAGGAGATACATTCAGCGTCTTTGTTTTCAGATTCTTTAGTTGATGGCATGACGTCTATTACAAATGATACATCAGAATTAGGGATAGCAATACCGGTATATCGGGATATCGAATACCGGTATTTTGAGCCATTTGTACAATTTTGTAATACCGGTATTCACAAGTTTAAATACCGGTTTTTCGGTATTTGCTAGATATTTTTTAAATTGTCTCCTCTATATGTTCAGAGATTGCCAACTTAGCAAAATAATATACGTTTTAAAATAATATACTAAATTAATTAGACTGTGGATATAAAGTTGCATCTTCCAATCAAGCAGTGATAAAATATGTGAATCATCCAAGTAGGCATGCCAAAACTATTTTATTATAGTTCGGAGCGATACTGCCAACGTTCAGGAATTTTAACCTGATATTCGTATTTTTGAAAACAAGGCTTTAGTAGTGAAAAAAATGCGTAGTATTTTTAATTGGTGACTTCGTTATTCACATTGTATTCGCATATCATACTTATAATGATTTAAAAAATGATTAATAAAAAGGAAGAAAAAAGACTAACCAATTCAAATTTGATCAAGTTTATAGTAAATTTTCTTAAAATTTTTTACCCACAAACCTATCTACATTCAAAAGAATTCGGTACAGTTATCGAAGATGATGATGACATTAATGTCGATAGTGAAAAGGAATTGTCTCGAACAAAAATTAGAATGAGAGATACCTAAGCAAATTTCCACAAGCAAAATGCAATACAGAAATTAGCTATATCCAAAAAAAAAAAAAAAAAACCATCCGAAGAGAAATTAATGTATTTGAAAAAAACGTGGTAAATACTTGGGAAAAAGTATATCGCGCATTGCTAACAGTACCACCAACTAGCGTAGATGCCGAAAGAGCGTTTTCAACAACAGGTAATTTTTGCACAAAATTACGTTCCAGGCTTTATGACAGTACAATTGAGATGCATTAAGTTTTTTAAGATCACATTTCAAAAATTAATAATATTACTAAAAATTGAATTGTGATATTTCCACACTTTTTGTGATTTAAATAAATAAGATGTTCCCTTATACTTTTTTGTGATTCTTTATATCTACTGTCATAACTTATAGGTTACAATTTATTTATTGTGCTATTTACACTCTCTAATAAAACTGGCAAATAAAACAAAGAAGCACATGTGTTATTCTAAAATTTCTAATACCGGTATCCTGGTATTAAGATCTAAAAAATACCGAATACCGGTATTGAACTTTTGGTCCGGTATCGCAATCCCTAATCAGAATGAAACGATTCATTTTGCTAACAATGGAGTCATCTCTAGTAGGTTTAAGTCTAGAACAGTGACTCCCAAAGTGGTCTATATAGACCCCCCAGGGGGTCTATGGTGATCTGAAAGGGGTCCACGCCAGCGAAAAAATAGTTTGGGGCTCCATGAAGAGTAAAGGGGGGAGTCTATGATAGTGGCTCTCATTAAATAAGGTCGTGACTTTAATCTTTAAAAGAAATTTGAGCACTAGAGGAAACCCCCAAATTTTACCAATTTAACGTATTTATTTACTAAATTTAGGGAGATTAATTTGAGGTTACTAGGGGGGTGACAGCATAAATTTCATTAAGACAAGGATAATTTCAGCATTTCTTTCCAGAATTAAGCTAAAGAAGCATAATATTGGACGACACAAATGTTCTCAATTTGTCACAGACGGACATTTTAATCTACGTTCAACATTTAAATGCCCTTTACTCAGATTTTGAAATAAGGTCTGATATTGCTTTTTTTATAGTAATAAGACAGTAGACAATGAGAATTCATATAGTCACATTGAAAAAATGTCATATTACAATAGGAACTGATCAGAATAGTCCCTAACGAAAATCTTAAAATAAAGTTTAGAAACGGATGTCAGCAATTTTGACTTTAAAAACCTATTATTTGTCGCGAATTATATAATATCGAGAAAGTTTTTAATTGCTTTTCCTAGTGAGAGGGAGTTTCAGTGAGTTTGTCTATCTCAAAAATGGAAAAAAAGAAGGAAGGTGGGGAACTCTGGACACACTAACAAAGGAGAGATTTAGGTCTAAACCTGACAAGATTGATACTAAATGTTGAAAATTTGTTATTGAAGCACCATATTCATCCCTCTCATTAAAAGCATTTGTTTGTTGTTCAGTTATTTTACGTAACCGTTATTTTATGTATTAACTTAATTCATTAACATACGCTTCTTAAATTTTAAACGCTAGGCTTCACTACAATTAGAAATTTAATTCTTTTAAAGTATGTAGTAGTATCAGCTGTCAAAAAGACGTTGATAAATTTTCAAAAATTCAATATTAGATAAGCAGGGGTCTACCCGAAACCGAAAAACATGGCAAGGGGTCTATGAGACAAGGGAACCTCTGGTCTAGAAGGTAGGTTTAAGTTTGAATTCTTATAATAAAGGGTCTTTGAATGTTCTTTTTTTGTTTTGGAGGCTATGGTTTCCTCCTTTTGTCCTTTTCTTTTTGTTTAACGCTTTTTTATAAGGAGAATACATTATTATAGAAGATGTTTCAGCTTTCCTGCCTCTACATTTGACTTCTGTTTTTTTTTTGGAGGTGGTGGTAATATCTGTATGGGAAGGACAAAATTTGTTGACTTAGACGTATCGGGGATAACCATATTAGGGCTCTTGAAAAAACATTACTGAGGAGAATCAGAGCTCATAGACGTACATGGAACATCATCATTTGGTGGTCTTATGCCTGAGACAGCAGCCGTGAGTGTAAAAGCAAACAAAATTTTCACTGCTAAAGACATCTCTGTTGACAGGCTAAATACCAGTCATTTTGAAGCCGTTTACGGTTATGTCGTGGTTTAGATGATAGAATAATTTTCAGAAAACAGGAAAAATATGTTTCATTTCTATTCCAGTGCATTCAAATTTTAAATAAATGTACTTTAGGTTTAAAAGAGGTTATATTACTATTTATATAATTAATAACCATTGTTCCGTCATCAATGCTATGCTCAAAACTCATTTTTTAACTTTATTTTTATTCACTATATTTCATTGGGTTTTCTGGAATACTTTGTATTCCAAAATATATTTAGTATCGAAAAATATATTTTGTTTTGATGCGAGTAGAATTGCAACAGAAAGTGGGAAACTCTCTATGGAGTGTATCATGAGAGTCTTTCTCTCCTACAGTTCAAGGTTTTTCCAAACATTAGCAGCTACATGCCTCGAAGAGCCAAAATCTCTGTATTCCATATCACTCGACTTTTCGTAATACCCGTCTCTCAGCTGTAAGTACATTCACATGAAATATTGGACAGATTTACTTGAAATATTGGTGATTAACATTATAATATCATGACTACTTCACCCTAAATCTTTCAAGTACATTTCAATGTAACATAAAACATTCCTTATTTTTCGTATCAGGACTGTTAAAATCTGGCTCGAAAAAGAAAGATCACAATTGC
This sequence comes from Trichonephila clavipes, assembly GCA_019973935.1. Classification (NCBI taxonomy): domain Eukaryota; kingdom Metazoa; phylum Arthropoda; class Arachnida; order Araneae; family Nephilidae; genus Trichonephila; species Trichonephila clavipes. The sequence continues at coordinate 694,909 of BMAU01018525.1, forward strand.
ACTCTTTCGTCTTAAATATGTGAAACCAAGTAATAGTGACCATTGTGTATTATAGAGATAAGTCCTTTAAAGAAAACACATATGACTAAATTCTGCTCCAAGTAAGGATTTAGCGTTCTAAATTCATACCAAGTTCATGACGGTAATTTGTGACGAATCTGTAAGCCCAATTCGTGAATAATTGGCTTGTTTTTGAATAGCAGAAACACACAAAAGTAAGAGAAAAATAAATATATTTTCTATCAAAATTTATCACAAACAACCGAGAATAATAAAATATAGGTTGAAATAAAACAACAAAATTTACTCATTCTTCCGTTCAATTTACCCCCCTCTTGCGTAAATTAAACATATCTCCCCGTATTTTATTTGTAATTTACGATACATAAGTACGAAGTTAAACAGTAAAACCTGATTTATGACTGGACAAACGTGACCACTAAAACCAATCGTCAGTAAACAGAGAATATAAAATACAAGTGGAATTCTCTCCTCACTCGCATAAAATCGATTTTTTACATGGTAGTTCTGCAGAGATCGTAGAACTTGCACCCAAGTAGGCGGAAACAGAAAGTAACAAATTTTTCTCATGGTTTTAGTATGAAAATTTTCCTTGACGACTTCCTATGAAATGGAAGAGATAGGAAGAAAAGACATTCCGTCCATGCATGCACACAATTAGTAACCCGGTATCAGAGATTATTTCAGTGTATTAAATATTATAAAACTGTAATAAAAATCATTGTGAGTCGTCAAGAAATATGTACTCCCTTAATAATTTCTACAATTCTGATCGCAGTTGAACATAATTGATATCAATAATAATAATTTACAAATAATTAACTTATGATGTTAATAGATAAATTAATAACTCAATAAACATAGTTACTTTGTGTGGATCCCCCTGGGTTCCCCCCTGGACACCAAGATTAATTTGAGGCAAAGAATCACTAAGAGCCATTTTGTATAGTAATAACTTATATTTATTCACTTGATTCAAATATGAGAAACTCTAATAACATAAGATGTTTATGTTACGTCAAACAAAATGATTTGCCTTTAATATTAAATTAAATTACGAATTATGAAATTAATCAATAATTATGCGCAAGATCAAATAAGGTCGACCGAAATAGGAGGTCCAAGAAATACACATTACTCGAATTATTAGCTTTCATTAACTTTAACTAATTTTATTAAACTAACGCTTATTTTAAGCATAAATAAATTATAGTTACCACTTGGTATATCAGCTTTCTAGTTCTTCCGTAGAATAACAGCAATAAGGCTTCACTAACGTAATCCAATGGAATCCTCTAAATTTGAGGCTACTGATGCTGGCTCAATAGCCTTCATACTTGCTAGCTTACAACGCTCTACTTAAATACCCTATCTACTTTGCATATCCCGTTGACTTTTTGGAGTTGATTGGAAATATACGCGAATTTATAATCCCCAAAAAGACGCCTAAGAATATTAGTGGAAAGGTTCCGTACAGATTCGTCACAATTTAAGTACTAAAAGAAAATTTTTACATTATGAAATCCCACTTTTTCTAGTTTCTCATCTAAAAATTAGCCAAAATTTAAAATTAAAAAAAGAATACTGTACTTGAACCTTTTTAAGTTCTGAGGATTTAAAAAAAAATGCGTATCTTAAAGTAAAATCAGTCTGTCAAATATTTAACGATAAAATTTTTTCTATTCGACTGTTCTAGAAAAAAAAAGGTTAGCACAAAAATGATTGGGGTAAACATTTTCTTATTCTATAAAACATAAAATCTTTTTTTTTAATATTAATATTCTGAAAAAACTAATTATTGAATACAGTTAAGGTAACAGAACACCTTCGAAGAAAATTTTTTGACTTAACCTGAATTTTGCCTGTAAATGCATATTTTATGACCTTATGGGTCTCTAAAATTAGAAAAATACCCAAGAAAAGTTTTGTTAGTATACATTTTTAGTGTTAAAGGGGTATTTTATTAAAAAATAAGCAAAAATAAGATTTTACGCAAAACATGATAATTGAAAATAAAATAAATTTCTTGACATTTTGTAAATTGAATAATATAGCATACAACCTTATCTAGGGAATAGACTCTTATTTTGGCAACATGACCATTACGTGGGAAGTTATTGTGTTTCGAACTTCTATACGTTGAAATTTTCTTAAAAGCTATTGTAATTTTTACTTTATTGCTATATAAAAAAATTTCTACTCAATACAAAATCTTAAGAATGATCTATTCCCTATATAAGTATTTAAAAAACATACATATAAAATTTTTATTTCATTTAAGCATAACTTTTTGAGATATTGTGTTTTGCGGTAAGAAAAAATGTAAAAAAAAACTCATTTTGAGAAAACGACAAAAATAACATTAAACTATTCTAATTACAATGTAAGCACTTACTTTCTTATTAAAATGCACCAGATTTATAATTCTTCCCATCTTTGACTTCTAAAACACTAATTTTTTTCTTTTTAAGTGCTCTTAAAATTTTCCTGTTTTTCTTTGTTTTGGGGTCTGCATTATGAATTGATTCGCGGATTCTGCATTTATCTAATTTTTTATATCCCCGTAAGGTTAACATCATTTGATAAACCAGCATAATTTTAACACCCCAGGGTTTTCTATATTAATTTTATTAAAAACTTTTAGACACCCATTTAATCCTTCATTGAAGTGTATAATAGCATTATACGACCCAAATTTAATTGTTTTGAGCGAAACAAAAACTTGCTTCGGTACTTTTTGCCAAACTATTCCATTAAAACACTCGTTGGCATTTTGCGTGCGTCCATGCAAGCACTTACTTAATATATGTTTGTCGCATAGTTCTAAATATACTGGTTTAATTTTATTTAAAACATCATTTGATAAACCAGCATATTTTGTGGAACATTTTGTTCCATTTGCCACCCCCCGCTGAAAATAACACCAGCTTTCTTTCCTTATTGGGCATTGACCATGCATCAGTTTCTTATTACTTGATGCACAGTGATATAACGCAGCAATTACATTTTGCTGCATGGCATTTAAGTTACCGACATTGCTGCGAACAGCAATTCCGTAATAGTTTTGAAGTCTGTCAATAAAATTATCAGTTAATTTGCCTTTACCAGACAGTCCTTTAGTTTTAGTTTTCACAGACGCGAACTCACTCTCTTTTGTACATGGTCAATGCACTCAAAAACTTGGTCACACTGTTTAATCCATAAGTGTCTTTCCCACTCATGAAAGCTTTTGAGTTGCCATCCCCATAATATTGAGTGTAATGCAGTCTGCGGTTTTTTTCAGATCGAAGAAATATTCGGGAAGCCCCGACAATTTCCATTTTTGATGAAGAGCCTATGAAATTACATTGACATATGTGGTCGGCTTTTGACGATTCATATTGAAAGTTTCTTGGCATAGTCTGAAGTCTCTTACATGTTGGACAGTAGGACGACATATAACTTCTATGTCTAACACCTTACCAGTATCAACTGATATTGCAGCAACACAGCCATTCATAGATGTATAGCATCTTCGCTGCCATGTGCCATCCACCGATATGCCACATTTTACAATATCGGATGAGAGATTTTGTTTTTTCTCCACAATTTCAGTAGCAGCTTTTATCTTGGATTCCTCAGCTACTTCCTGAACCACTTTTAAAAGCTTTGCATCCTGATTTTTGTAAGCAGTTTTGGTTAGTCAAGGCAAATTTAATGTTGAGCATAATTTAAATGCCTCAGCAAAACCTTTGCCTATCTGCCGCATATCATATACTAGCCTGGTATTTATGACAGGTGCACTTACAACTTTTTTTGATGAAGCAAATGCAAAAAAAAAGTCACAACACTTACATTTTAGTGTAAAATGGGAGCACAATCCATATCTGGAATCCTCGAATAGTTCTACTTTTTCAGCAAAACATTTTGGACAGAAAACTTGAGCAAAAGCTTCCACAATAAGTTCAAGGTCAACGATTCTGTTACCAAACACAGGACCAGGCAATTATTTCTTCTGCAGTTGACAAACTCTCATTTCCCAACAGCTAACAGTACATTCAGGAACTGCTGAAGTGCTATTATTTTTCGAAGTGTTTGTGAATTTATTACCATAAAATTGCCGCTTGCGCTTTTTAGCAATACTTTTAACCATTTTTGAGTTAAAATAAAACTGAATAAAACAATCAAATAAACTTTTTCACGCTGTCAATTCTTTCAGCATGAAAATCAAACGCATATGTAAACAAAAGTCAAAACAACAAACTTGCTGCCAGGTTTTACACATAAAAAAGGAAAAATGTATTTCCAAATACATTTATATTTATTCTTAAATGTTCTATTTTAATTTCTGACTAAATATTTGTATATTAATTATAATATTTCATGCCATATACTATGAAAGAGAAACGTAAACAAACAACTCGGCCAGTTCCGGTTAGCAGAAACTATTTCGGGTCCGAGAAATTTATGATTAAGTAATACTGAAAAATATGTAACTCGGCTTCTAATTAAGATAGAAACAAAATTTAAACAGATTTACAAAGATAAAAGATTGAATTTTAATACATGACCAAAAACGAAAAATCGATATTTTGACCAAAAACTGAGTTTTAATCCTTTTTATCTTGGGTTCTGTCACCTTAAGAAAAAGTTAATTCTGCCAAACCAAAATTCTCCTCATGAACTCCTCATGTCATAAAATATTTTACTCAAAAGTTTTATGCAATTTAACTTAGAAATTACAATCAGAAAAATCTTTAAATTTTAAGAGGTTCGTATTCGAGATTATAAAAACTATTCATCAATCCATTTTTACATGGAGTTAATAAAAAATGGGGAATATTATGAACTATATCTGCGTAAAATTATCTAGTATACAGCCCCAAAGAGTTTTTATTGATTCATTAATAAGGAATAATAAATTCAGAATTAGCAATTTTTCGGAAATTAGCAATATTCGGAACTGCTATATTTAGAGCAATTAACGTAATTCAGTGAGAAAAATTGAGTTCCATTATGAAAAAAGTCTTTTAAAATTAGTACACTATTTTAATTAGGTGAATTATTTCATCCATCTAGAGCATAATTTAGTTTATTTTGAACGATTAACATTGATATTTTTTGGATGACTCTATTTTAATAATAATAATAATTGTAAAGCAATCATATTTACTTGGGTAAAGTGAAGCGTTTTGGAATTTTTACCAAAGAATTAAGTAAGTTCGTGTATAATTAAATGTAAAAATGATTGTAAAATGGAAGGAGGCTGATACATTGTGGAGGCATTGCATTCCTGGTTTTCTCTGTTCGAATTAAATTGTAAATACGATAATATTCTAACTTAGATATCCAAGGTATGTTTTTCTTATGAGTTCTCTACATGTACAAATATGCTTGAAATTCTGTGACTTCAGAATTTTAATTTGTATTTCAACTCACACCAATAAATGATTCGCGGAAAACATTTAACAGTAAGATATTCTTCAAAAGTTTGTAAGAGTTCTGTGCGAAAACACACGAATGCTTGGTAATGCCGTTGCCGCAAATCAACAATTATCTCCATGTCTAAATGTCTTCCGTGAAATCAACGTTGCAGTAAATCTATCTGTTCCACTTTCTGTGTTTCATACTTAATAATACGTTACGCATGCAAAACACCAAAAGTTACTTATTCACGAAGTACATAATATGTTTAGTTCAACTATTGTTTTCTTTGTGTGTAGTATCTTGTATTTATATAAAATTTCGAAACAACATATATATCATTCCCACGCACCAATTGATATAGAAATTTTTTTAAAAAATGCATTATGATTATTTATAAAAAAAATATCAATAATATTTAATTAATAAATTTATGTACTATATAAAAACGAATCGAGAGATAATAATTTTCTGCGTAAAGAAGGAAATAAGTTTTGTTAGAAAGCTTAGGCTATAATTTCTATGATATTGTCATCAGTATTTAAAAGCGATTGTAATTATAAAGTATTCTGAATTGAAATTTTCATATCTCTTGGAAATAGATGGAAGACGAATAGTAATAAGATATACGAAATAATTTGGCTTGACTTAAGTATTTTTAACTTCTAATATGATATTTTCGGATGGAAACAATTAATTTCATTGTAGCAGTCATTGAATTAATCGAAGAGGAAACATGTTGCTGTTTTAACCCATTTTATCCCAATGTCCTATTTATAGGACAGCTGAAAAATATCATGTGGAAATCATTATTGTTTGTTGTGAATATTTTTGTCAGTTGGAACACGTAAGGGAAGAAATAAGTTTCTGCTAGTATGAGTTATTTATTTCTCCCCCTCCCCCTTCCTCTGGATATTTTGCATATTCATCGCATTAGTGGGCATGATTTGTACTATCTCTTAGCGGAAGCAGAATTATTTTTCAGTTTACTTTGGATACTTAGCTTGGCATTTTTTTATGTGATAATACTCTTTTGTTATCATTCTGGTGGTTAATTAGAGTTATATTGTTCTTAGGTAATTTTTAGCGCATTATTTTTGACTGTGCTCTAAATAGGATAATGGGGCGATAAGTATGCATTGACGCTTTCTTCCTCTTTTGATAACTAAGAGTAAAAATAATAATTTTACTTCTGTTTCACCCCTGCTGAGTTATGTCAGTATAAAGGTTTCTGAAGTTATAGGAAGCATTAGAATTATTAAATAGTTTAGATTCAGATGAGAGCAATGTTGAATTTGCTGTGTTACCTATCCCCAGATGTGAGTGAACAAACTGACGAAGATGCATGGGATGAGAATGAAATAAATACTGGTGAGATTATTGGAAACGATGTTCCTAAGTCTCTGGAGATTTGAACTTGAGATAGTTTTCCTCCTGAACCGAGCTTTAGTATTTCGACAACAAATAAAAGAAAAAAAGGCTAAAAAGCATGAGTTATCTTGGATAAAGAGGAAATCCCCGCAATATACAAAATGGGAAACACAGACTGAATCAACTCCAAATGACTTGCTCAAGTAAATGGAAACTGCATTGAAAGATAAAACTCTATCAGAGGTTTTTGAGCAATTTTATTCCAGTCAAATTTACGATCTCATCGTGAAAGAAAATATGTGATATACAGCAAATGTAAAAAAAAACCACACACGATTTCTTGACCATTGCTAACGAAATACTTGTTTTTATAGGAATTTTGCTTCTAACTGTTTATCATTAAAATACCTATGAACGTGACTACTGGTCAGATGTTGAAAACCTTGTCATTATCCTGGTGAAAAATACCATGTCACGAAACCGCGTCCAAAAGTTGAAATCTTATTTACACTTAGTGCACAATAAAACTGTAAGTCCGCATGCCCGAGATCTATCTTTCAAAGTAAAACCTTTGTTTTCCATACTCAATGACAATTTTATGAAATTTGGACATTTCCTGCAAATACCTGCATTGATGAAATCATCATCGTGTAGTACGGTAGGATTTTGGAAAAAATACATTTATTTTTCAACATAATCTCCTTTCAGCTCTATACACTTTTCCCAGCGATGTTCAATAAGTTCGATACCCCTTTTACAGTAAGAACTGTCTTGCTCTTCAAAATAGTCATTAACTGCCGACATCACTTCTTCATAGTTGGAAAATCTTTGACCCTGAGCCATTTTTTCAAGTTTGGGAATAGAAAATAATCTGAGGGGGCTAAATCTGGCGAATAGGGTGTATGAGGTAGCAATTCAAACTTTAATTCATTAATTATGGCCTTTGCAATAACAGATTTGTGGGCAGGTGCATTGTTTTGACAAAACAGTACTTTCTTATTAGCCAAATGCGGCTGCTTTTGTTGATTTCTGCGCTCAAACGTTACAATAAGTTCACGAATTACTCGCTGTTGATAGTTTTTTTTATTTTTAATAAAGTCAATGAAAACTATCCAGCGCGCATCGCAAAAATCGACTCCATGACCTTGCCTGAAGATGGAACGGACTTAGCCTTCTTTGGAGTTGGTTATCCTTTTTCAGTCCATTGTTTTGATTTTTTTTTGTCTCGGGTGTGAAGTGATGGATTCATGCTTCATACATGGTTAGGAAATGGCACGAAAATTCTGCTTCGTTGCTGTGAAACTTCGCTAAACAGTCAATTGAAACATCTCCACGACACTGTTTTTGCTCGACCCACTGTTTAGAGACACCCATCTTCCACGAAGCTTTCTCATGTCCAAATTTTCAGATAATATGCGATGCATCGCACTTTTTGAAATGTCTACTATGTCTGCTAGCTCGCGCACTTTCAGTCGACGACCAACCAGTATTGATTTGTGGATTATCTATACCATTTCTCCAGTCGTCACCTCATTTAGTAAACCAATGCGATGCTCGTTTTGGCAGTTCGTACGGTCTCGTTTAAACTTTGCTACTCCATATTTTACTGTTGATAGAAGGGTAGACTCACCCAGAGTAGAATCTAGTTCAGCTTTTATATTGCTTGGACTGAGGCCTTTCAAATAAAAGTATTGCATCACATAACGATGACCAATTTTCGTCGTTTTCACAAATTCTCTGAAAACGTTCACTATATATATATATATATATATATATATATATTAATGGATACCACGTGGCGTCTTCAAACTTGAAACATATGCTTTATAGATTGCATACTTTTTAATAGTGATATTTTTCAAGCAACTACCATCACCTCTAGGTCAGTCCGGGTATTTCTGGGAGCACCCTCGCCTTAAAATCATAATTTCCAATAAAGGCTTTCTAATTTGTCCCATTCGCAGGTGATGCATGATTGCCACATCCGGATTTAAAAACTCTAAAATTTTGGTTTTTTGAGAGATAAAATCATGGTTAGTTCCCGTTAGGTGGATAAAACAAAATGAATTATGCGAAGACTTGGAGAGCTCAAGACCATTATGAATTAAGTACACTGCTGGACAATTGCTAAGGACGGATCACAAATTGCTATGTAGCATAACATTAAGCGAGACATGAGGCCTAGTAGGATAAAATATAGTTGCCACACTGTTCAGACATTAGAATAAAGAATATTTATTGTTCTGGAAAGTACAAAACTGTGAAACATCTGAAAGGAAAAAAAAAAAAATGTTCATTTGATCTGCGTACGGAGAAATGGAACAATGCATCTAAAAGTCAGCAGGCACCTTAAAGAAAGGTATCAGTACGGGATATGTCCAACGTGGAGTGTGATGCAACATTCCACACGTCGTACCATACTTTGCACAACATTATCCAGCAGCTGTTGAGGCAATTTATCCCATTCCTCTGTGAGTGCACGGATGAGGGTGTTCTTGTTTGTCGGAGGATAGTTTCGACCAGCAACTTGCCTCCCCAAAGCTTCCCACACATTTTCAACGGGGTTTAGATCTGGAGAACGCGCTGGCCATACGAGACGTTGAATACCCTCGCTGTCTAGACAATCCTGAACAGCGAGTGTTCGATGACATGTTGCGTTGTCGTCCATAAAAACAAATTTATCACCGACAGCACCACGGAAAAGACGAACATGAGGAAGTAGAACTTAATCAATGTATCGTTGGCCCGTCATAGTCCCATTCGCAACCACATGTAGGCGCGTGCGGCCATTGATCATGATGCCGGCCCACACCATGATACTGCATGTCAGATATCGGTTCTTTTCCTGGATATTTTCTGGACGATAAGCAGTACCACTCTCGCGCCAGATCCATTGGCGTCTACAATCCGATGACAGACTGAACCTACTCTCATCTGAGAATAGTACGCATGCCCAATCCTGTTCAGTCCAATTGTGATGCTCACGACACCATTGCAAACGGGCAGTACGGTGCTGTCTGGTCAATCGGACACACACAACAGGTCTGCGTGCGTATAGTCCTCCTCCCTTCAAACGTCTGGCAACAGTTTTTCGGGAGATCTGCTTTCCTGAGGCAGCAAGAAACTGATTTGCCACCTGCTGAGCTGTGGTGCGCCTGTTGCTTTTTGCTAATAGGACGATATACCTGTCTTCTGCAGGTGTCGTACTACTAACACGACCTCCCCGTGCCGTCTACTACACATTCCAGTAGTTTTAAATGACTTCCACAGCCGTGAAACAACGCTGTGAGCGATGTCGAACTCCCTGGCAACATCTGTTATTTTTCGCCCTTCTTCGATCTTTCCAATAATTCTGTCACGCATAAAATCATCTATGTGATGTCGGGAAGACATGCCAAAAATTTTAAGTTCGTCTATTAAATCTTTCCTGTAAAACTTTGACTTGAAACAACAACTGCTCACACGCGTCAAAAGCTCTTATGAACGCTATCACGTGATGAACAGACGTGGAAAAAAATTTGCATACTCATACTTCTTACTAATATCCCGCACTTATTCTAATTTTCCACATTTTGCTTCTTTTCATTTTGTGGTTTCTATGGATGATAGTGTTATCCGTCCTTAGCAATTGTCCAGCAGTGTATATGGATTGTTACACAAATGCAGTTAAATTAAGGTGTTGAAGCATAACAGCAATAAAAGAAATTTTCAAATTTCCTAAACAAAGGAGGGAAAAATAAAACAGTTATAACATGAAAAAGATATATTAATATTGATGGGATAAAAATTAAATTTCAGAATTTAATTAAATTCCAGTATCATTTGTTTAAGGTTTGTATAATGCTAATGTAGAAAAGAACTCGTTTTATGTACTAAATGATTTTGATTAACTATGGTGATAATGGTTTCCACGCAAAACGCATCTAGATAAGTAAAATTATTTTTATTAAGATTTGTGTGTGATAATGTATTTATACACGAATACACTCAGATAATTTCTTTATTGTAAAAGCTTTGTGCAGAGGATCATATTCTTTCATCCTCGCTTCAAAATTAACTTTTAATCGACTCTTTAAACGGTGCACTAAATTTTCTGATGCTAAATTTTATTTTCAACTTTCAGGAATTTTGGAGCCTTTTTTAAGTTAAAAGTAAGAGCTCGGTTTACATACGGATCTTCTAACCTTGAAAAAACGTAGTCTAGGAAAATCACAACTTATATATTAAAAAAAACCCCACTTTCCGTTAGCCGTGTGCTAGAGATTTTAATATTTTAGCCCTTTGAGTATTTTTTAATGGAGCTTTTATTAAAAAAAATCTAATAATTCCTTTATAGCCAGTGTCAGAATCCAAGTTTCGAAAGGTTCTAAAAATTAGCATTCACTCAATAGGATGTCTGAATACAAGTAATCATTCAGAATAGTTTTTCTTCCAGGGCATGGAACATAGGTTGACGATCACGCGCCTTATATGAATCTCTCTTCCCATTCATTTTCCAAGCAAAAAAATGGCGTAGAAAGTATTAGTAGCAGAGATAGTCCTCAAGATAACAAATGAATGGAAAAAATCAGTTAGATTCTGCTTAGAAATAAAACTATCGTCGTAGGAATCTACGTCTACTATATAACCTTACAGAAATTGGATTGAAAGATATTCCACCCATTTCACAATATTTTCGCTCTCATGGCAACATGCTTAAAAATTACAGGAATTTTCTCTCAAGTCGGCTTACATACAGATTTTAAATTTTAGGTGAATTTTTGATGAAAAATTGAACTTTCAACTTATACATGGATTGGATTGTGTTCGAAAATATACGATATATTAACCTCTTAAATAGTTTTCTCTTACATTATACGGGTTACCCAAAGCTGGACACAATTAATTTGCCCGTACGCAGAATAAGCAGCATTTCTACTTTCTCTCTTTGATTTGCACCTATTTTTAATTCTTATAGTTAGATTATTATTGCTAGAGTGTTTTTAAGAGATGTATTTTGTCCATGGTACTGAAATACTGGATTTTCTTTGTGGTGAAAGCGGGAATTTCCATTGAAGGCAGGAATATACATTCTTGAAAATATTCGATAAAGAACAGAAATTGGCAATGCAATGTGTAATTTGTTGCTTGAAGAGAAATAAAAATTGAAAGCTAATCCAAAAATGCCAAGAGATTATCTCTGTTCCCATTGCAATGTAAGTATTACACTATATATATATGCCGCCACACACACAAAATCCTCACAATCGTTTGAACAAGATTTACGAACATGAGAATTTTTTTGTAAGTATGAGCAAGTCCTTTTAAGATTTATGAAGCATTCTTCATAGCATGCAGGGTGTACTTATAAAAAGGAAACATTTATGGATTTTTGTGTTCCTCAATTATAAAATAAAAAAGTAGTGTGAAAACTTTAAAATTGAAAATGAAAAAAATTTTTCCATTAGTTACTTTTAGTTATGCTTTTTTGGAACATTGTGGACAAAAAAATTGACCATTTAAGGGATTAAAAACTGTTTTTGAAATCAGATAACAATTGTAAAAACTGATGACTAATATGGATTATTTTTCCATTAAAAAAAAAAGTACTATACCTCCTGTTTGATTAATCCTGGAAGTAAAGGAAAATAAGTATAACCAAGTTCCTCTTTCAAATGTATGATTGCATATCCATTTTCAGTTCAGTTGAGTATTTTTCTGTATAACTTTATATTATGCAAAATTTTCATCATCAATATATTCTAATCCTTTTATTGCGTTTTATCTTTTCTCGAATTTAATTTATGGATATGGCTTCCACATTTAAAATAGTTTCAATTTGTAGTCCTCTATAAATAGAATGAATAAGAAATCACATCCCTTTTTAATTCGCTTTTATAAGTTTCACTTGTATGTAATTGAACTCGATTTTTACCCACTTTAAAAGATCAGATTAATTCGAAATTTGGCACACTTATCAAGCACTGAAAACAATGCTATAATTTCATAATTTTGCTTCATTGTTCTTATCAAGGTCCTCAAAAATAAGGATTTTAAGGATTTCGAGATTTGGCGACTAATTCATTATATCGTTTCCAGATTTGGCTACTAATTGCATAAGCGATTTTCAGATTTAGCGATTAATTCCACATGCCATTTCCAAATTTGGCAACTAATTCCAAATTTAGCGACTAAAAGATTAAGATGCAACCGTAAAACCGAAAATCGGCTTGTGGTTAATACTAATAAAACAAAAAAGCAGTGTTCTTTATGTAAAAAAGGGTAAGGTGGGTGCATAGTTTTTCGAAAAATGGAAATAAAAAAAAGACTCGTGCATGTGAATAATAATAATTTATGTTCTAACTGCTAAATATTTTTTATTTTTATAAAACAATACGTTCAGAAGTGGTGATGCAAATTAACATTACAACACTACGTTTAAAAGGTGATAATACGATTGACATTTAACATTTTTTCTTAACACACTTTTATTAGTTAGATCTGTATCTATAGAGAAAGGATCTTTGAAATATAACAATATTGGACTCATCCGAGGCCCCATAAACGGAGAGAATAAATACCCTTCAGACCCATTACTTAATATCCATTGAAAAGCAAGGCTAATTCCAGCAGCCGCATAATTCCGGCTTCAAATATCAAACTCAAGGATAAATTTAACAAAGAATAAATAATATTTTTAAAAACTAAAAAAACAGGCTTTTATTATACATCGAACTAAAAAATGAAAAATAAATCATAGCTTAAAGAAAACTAAAAAACACACTTTTATAGTGAATTGAACTAAAAAGTAAAAAAGTAATTCTTAATATAAGAATAAAATGATTAACGAGAAAATTAATGTCATTGTGGTAAAAGCGTAGCGTGCTTTGTACTACATTTTTACACTAACTCAGTATTTAGGAATAGAACTAGTAAGAAATTATAACAATTAATATAAAGCACCCAACGCTTTCATCCCAATGACTTTAATTTTCTCGTAATCACATTTTATTCTTATATTAAAAATTATTTTTTTTATTTTTGTTACTTATGAGTTGGATTCAATATAAAAGCCTGTTTTTTAGTTTTTTCTTAAAACTATCATTTTTAAGGGTGTTATATTGCAATGGAAGAGTGATTCGAAATCAATACGAAGATGTAATGCTATTTGAAAAGCACGACTAAATAAAAAAAAAAACATTTTTGTCTGCCAAATATGAAATATTCTCTTTCAAAATGAAATGAATATAATATCTGCCGTAGAAAATTTAAGGGTATTGCATAAAAACAACAGAAACAAAATACCAGAAAGTCTAGAGAATTATTTTGATATGCATTCGATAAGAGTTTGGAAAAGATATTTAAGCATACTATGTAAAGGAAAGAAATAATAATTTGAAACAAATAATATTTAAAAGAAAGTAGAGAAAATGAGGCGACATATATATATATATATATTTATATATATATTATATATATATTATATATATATATATTATATATATTATATATATATATATATTATATATATATATACTGGTGTGCAAAAATTAAGGACGAAGTCGAAAAATTAGCATATCAGCTGAACGAAGAGGCAGAGCGGACAGAAAGACCAATCAGGAGATTAAGTAAGGTGATGTACGGTAGCACATGCGCAGATATGCAGGTAGACGTAATGGGGGAGTGTCTGAGTAGTATAAAGCATGTTGTCGGTGTAAGATCAGGATTTCTGGCAAAGAAATTGCACGCCGTATAGCAGTTAAAATCACACCGAGTTGCTGCCTCAGCGAGAAATGGCGAATAATCAATCTGTTAGACGACATCTGGATGCTTTTACCCGAGGTCGAATCATTGGGAAGTTGGTTGATTGATTGATTGAATATTAACGTCGCACTGTTCAGCTACACGAGGGCTTTTGGCGACGGACCACGTAATTTTGAACCATGGTCAAGTGACGTGGACGACACCTGAGCTGGCACCCCCCCTCTCTAACTACCACACCACACCAACGGGAGGACGTTTCAGCTCTCGACAGATTTAACGTGCATCGCTGCCCTACACGGCGGGTCTTTAGTGGTACTGGGCTCGAACCCGTGACAAAGCAAGCCACGGTCCGATACCTATACCACTCGGCTACCGCGGCCACCATTGGGAAGTTGGAGGAAGGCCGCAGTGTGACAAGTGTGGCTGCAGAGTTCGGAATTGCTCACAGCATCGTTTCACGACTTTGGAGAAAATTTCAAACTACAGGAACAGCTATCCGGGGGTTCAGTAGTGGGCGTCCACGAGGAATCACACCCGCAGATGACCGGTACATTGTCTTACAGGCCAGAAGAAACAGGCGGCAGACAGCGGGAGAAATCGCTAGACACAAGACACAGGTGACTGGACGACCGATATCGCGTTTTACCGTGGCCAGAAGACTGCACGGTGGTGGTCTGTTTGCACGACGCCCTGTACGGTGTGTACATTTAACGCCTGCCCATCGGAGAAGGCGTTCTCTGTGGTACCTGGAACACCGAATTGGAGAAACAATGAATGGGGACGAGTACTCTTTACAGATGAGAGCAGATTCAGTTTGAGTAGCCATTCTCATCGCATACTCATCTGCAGAGAGCGGGGAAGCCGCAATCCTCCCTCGAACATCATTGAAAGGGACAGGTATCTAGGTCGTGGTGTTCTCGTTTGGGGAGGCATCATGCTTGGTAGTCGTACAGACCTTCACATCTTCGACGCAGATTCAGTCAACGGGACCCGTTATTGTAACGAGATTCTTATTCCATATGTGCGTCATTTTAGAGGCGCTATGGGTCTGCAGTTCCTTTTCATGGACGACAATGCACCATGTCATCGCACAGTAGCTGCCGAACAGCTCTTAGAGATGAGGATATTGAACGTATATGGATTGGCCGGCACGATCTCCGGATCTCAATCCCATCGAGCATGCATGGGATTTTCTAGGCAGACGCTTGGCAGCTCGTACCTTACCACCAGTAACGATTCGGGAGCTTCGATTGGCGCTGCAAGACGAATGGGCAGCAATGCTTCAACAACTCATTGACACTCTCATTCTCAGCATGGGCAGACGCTGTGAAACCTGCCAAGCAGTCAGGGGAGATCATATCCCCTACTAAAGACGGGATGTTTCTTGCTGGACACCCATCACAGGGATGTTTCGGCCTTCAGTCGCATTGCGCTCCATGATACTTTTTTAATCAAGCTTCTTTTTATCCCTCTGATTTCTCTTTTAGTAAGTGTTGCTTACGTTACACATGTCCTTACGTATTGGGGATCTTACGGTATTAAATGTGTTGATTTGGAAAGCTTTTGTACAAAGTTATATTGAAAAAACCGTCTCGTCCTTAATTTTTGCACACCTGTGTATATTATATATATATATATATTTCTATGTATATATATTATATATATATATATTATATAAATATATATATATTTATATATATATATTATATAATATATATTATATAATATATATATATATATATATATATATATATATATACATATATATATATAATATACACAGTCCAGTCACATTAATGTGACCACCACGTACTTTCCACTTCAGAGTTAAATAACCAATCACAGAAGGCAGGTGGCAGCACAGTGCAGTTGAGCGTATATAAAGGGTGTGTGAGGCTTCGGAAAACGTTTCAATCGTCGGCGTAATGCAGAAACGAAGCGATTTATCCGACGTCCAAAGGGCATGATCATTGGCTTTCGGGCCAAGGGTGGAAGCATTTCGAAACGGCTGAGTTTGTGAACTGTTCGCGTGCCACCGTGGTAAAGTGTACCGTGCATGGCAAAATTGGACTGTTCAAAATCAGCGACGTGGCAAATGTGGTGCACCACGGGCCATAGATGACAGAGGCGAACGACGGTTGCGGAGATGTGTTCGGGCAGATAGACGGGCTACCGTTGAGCAACTGACCACCAAAATGAACCAAGGGGCTACAAAAAGTGTCTCTCAAACTACTATTCAGCGAACATTGCTGCGTCTGGGTCTCGAAGCAGACGCCTGGTTCGTGCACCTATGCTGACTGCTGTTCATCGACGACGAAGGCTAGAATTTGCACACCAGTACAGCAGCTGGACGTCCACAGAGTGGCGACATGTAGCGTTTTCAGATGAATCGCGTTTTATGCTCCATCGGACAGATGGACGTTGGCGTATAAGGCGTGAAACGAACCACCCTGCAACCATTGCCGGAACGGTCCAAGCTAGAGGCGGGAGCATTATGGTCTGGGGAATGTTTTCCTGGCATTCTCTGGGTTCACTGATCATTGTGGAAGGCACGATAGATCCATACAAGTACGCATCTGTCCTTGCGGACCATGTCCACCCCTACATGCGCATTGTTTTTCCTCAGGATGTTGGCATCTTCCAGCAGGACAATGCGAGATGCCATACAGCTGCCAGTGTACGTGCGTGGTTCGAACAGCACCAGGATGAGTTTACCGTCCTCCCCTTGCCAGCAAACTCACCTGACTTAAACCCAATCGAGCATCTGTGGTATCATCTCGATCGAGTTGTTCGCGCCATGGATCCTCAACCGCGTAATCTAGCGCAGCTGGCGACGGCATTAGAGTCCGCATGGCTCAACATCCCAGAGAACACCTTCAGGAACCTAAGTGACTCTCTTCCTGCACGTCTCACCGCAGTCCACTCAGTGAAAGGTGGTTATTCTGGCTTTTGACAGATGGTCACATTAATGTGACTGGACTGTGTATTAATGTGACGCCTGGTTAACTTAAATTGATTTAATTTATTCTTATTATCCATTTGATAATACCCAGGTTCTAATTTATCATTTGGCGTCACACTATAGCTTAAGTTTAAACATTAGATCTTTAATGACAAATAAAACAGTACACTAGATTAAAAAGGCCGGTTCTTAAAGTAACAATTAATTTATTAAACAATAAGATTAAAATTAAGTGACACATAACTGAATATTACTTAGCTTTGAAAGAGGGAGAGAGCGACGGATGGGATTGACCTCGGGTAGCAGGTGAGCTTCCCGAAAGTGGAGGTTTTTTCTGGCAGACGAAGAAGGAGTAAAAGGCCCCGAGAATTGTCGTGCACGAGCTTTTAAAGTTGACCAGATCACTTCGAAAAGAATCCGCTACGGATTCATTACCGTCAAATCTACCACCCTGATTGGAGCGCAAGAACATAACCTTGCCGGCCATAAGGTCCGTTGAACCTAGACGCACCCACATTCCTGTGTAATCCCTATTTCCTGTAAACAGGGCAAATGCAAAAATAAAACTGTATCTCAGGGGCCGGCGGCCTCCCATCACTCCTCCCTCTTTCAGATTAACAAAACTAGAAATAAAGAAACACAAAAAAATTCATTGTAGTAAATGTAAATACAAAATGCAATAGCGTCAGCAGTTCCAACACAAGAAAAATTCATTGAGGAAAATGTCCGTATCAAAAATGCAATAGCAGCAGCAGTTCCAACAGACCATTCTTCCTTTCAACAGGCACTCACAGACTCCTGGTCACGAACGGCTGTCCACGTCACGAAGGAAGAAAAACAAGAAAAATGATGTCTGGAGCGTCCTAATCTTGGTAAAACTTTAGCGTAACAGTTCCTCGGTCTTGTAGTAGTAACCTGGTGCTGTTTGAATTTTGTAGGGGTTCTTCTCATGGTGCAAGGGGTACATCCAGAAATCTGACTCTCGACGGGGTTAATCTCGTGATACAACTAGATCCAATGCACCTGAAACAACCATGGCTTGATATCCTGAAAGAGAGAAAACACGAACACTCTCGTAGGAGAGCTAGCATCAGTAGTGTATATATAATAGGTAGAACAAAATTTCCCACTCTTCCACAGGGCTTTCGGATACCCGAGGTCCCCATCTCGTCCTCCCATCACTCAATATAAAAAAAAAAAAAATTTCAAGAAGCATTGTCTAAAAAAATTCTACTTTGCACACACAAAAATACAACCAACAAGAAAATTGCATTTTAACCCTAATTCCTTAAACGTTGCGAAAAGGTGGAGAAAAACAAATTAACTACTAACAACTACAATTAAATTCATGCACGAAAAAAATTTGCCGAATGGGATATGGGTCACCAAACAATTCACAAGGACAACATATATAAAATAACAAATAGAAATAATCGAACAATCACAAAGAAACATGTGCCACTAAATAATAAAAAAAAAAAAAAAAGACGAGTAACGCATAGTAAAATCAAAAATTGCATATATAACAGCTTCGCTACTCACAATAACCACACATATGCGCATCGAACAAAATACTTTGTGATAAGAAGTAAGTACTAGTGAAAACATATATAATCAATACAAACATGGCACCCAGAAACAGACACCTCATAATCGTTTAACATCGAAATCCTGACACGATTAATGTGAAGTGCATGTCCCAGACCACCAAACAAAATTACTACTTTAACCTTCAACAGTACTCAAAGCATAAGAAATTGCAGTGGTTCACCAAGAGCATCGATAACAATCTTTCGTAAAAAAGAAATTAATTCAAAGTGAAAAGTTAGAAATTGAAACAATGGGTGTGCATAGGTGAAAAAAATGCTATAACCTCCGAGAATGCTTAATAGCCTAAGAAATTAAAAAATTCACTACAAGCATTGGTTAAAAATGAAAGTTTAAAAAAAATTAACGTAATTAATTCAGATTTGCAAATTAAAATTCTATAAATTAACGAGTAGTATAAACGGTGAAAAAAAAAAAAATTATAACCTCAATGAATGCTGAGTAGCCTAAGGAATTTAAAAATTCACTACGAGCATTGGTTACAATTTGAAATAAAGAAAAAAAATTAACGTAATTAAATTTAGAATTGCAAACGATGAGTGTGCATTTGATCAGGATGCATCCCCAATGTTTACAAAGGCAGAAAGAAAAAAAACCCATGCAAATCCGATTATAAAAAAAATATCTATATCGATTAATACTTTTAAAAATTTGAGAGAGAAAAAAAAACAATTTCCTCTACATTCAAATACATGCGAATTTCCATATTGGGAAATGAATTCCAGAAATCACAAGTGCAGTTGAAAATTTCAGAAAAAAAAAAAAAATTAAAAACATAAAATTGATATGCAACCCAAGTCATATGAGGCAACACATACAGAGTAAAGTAATTTAACTAAAAGAAAATTATTGCAAGTGTTACACAAAATTAAACATAAATTCCAAAATAAAAAAAAATATCGCTTAATTAATCAACATAACTTTTTAACAATCTTCGTAATACAATGTATCAAGTCCAGATAATAAAAAAAACTCTCAAAATGTTTCACTATACGCGCAACAAATATACAAACACGAAAAAAAAAAGAAAAATAAGATCCTCTATTTACAATAATGCCGCTAACTCAATTCGTCGAAAATCCTCGAATTAATAACTCAAATATCATTCTATGACACACAAACCTAAAATTCTCAGTAACCTTAAAATGATTCCTCGATAATCCAAAATTGCCTTTACCTCAGATCGTTCACATCTTATGCCTCAACAACACTAACTAAACTTATCTGCACCTTCCAAATAATCGATTGCTCCACAATACCATTAACTAAAACCATCTATGCTCATCAACTTATTTACACAAGATCTCATATACTCAATAACACTAACTAAACTTATCTGCAACTTAAAAAATAATCAATTGACTTCTCCACAATACCATTAACTAAAACCATCTATGCTCATCAATTTATTTACAAAATTCTCACATAAACCTCAACTCGAACTTTCCTAATTGCATCTCAAAACATTATTAAATATACCACACAATCATTAACTCAACTTATCTATGTTCATCAACTTAATTACTCGAAATCGTACAAAATCCTGAACTCAAATTACCTTCTCTACATCAAAACAACTTTCTCAAATATACCGTATAATTATATCAACTCAATTTCCTTTGCCCAAAATCCTTAAATCAAAATATCCTTCTGTACATCAAACAATTTTCTCAAGTAAACCATATAACTTTCTTTTCAACTCAATTATCCATTTCCACAAAAAAACAACTATCGAATAAACGTACTTTGAACAAACTTATCTATCTCCGTGAAAAAAAAAACTTTCCCAATTATTCAACAAATTCATCAGTGCAAACCCTATCTGTCTCCTTCAAATAACTCTCTCAAATACTCCACGAAATCCCTAACTCAAACTTATCTACTCCTTAAACAATTAGTGAACAAAAAAAAAATTCACACCCAAACCTCTTCCAACATTTTCAAACCAAAAAAAAATTATCAAACTCAATATCTAAAACAAACAATTCTAAATCAAAATTCTCTTAGCCAAAACCAAACTCAAAGCTAACACAACTACGCGTACACAAAACATAAAATTTAACAATACCATTATCTGACTAAAAACTTATTTCCAAAAAAATATGCAAAACTACAATTAAAATCCAAAACCCTAAAAAAAAATTAAATCAACCTCAACACTCAATTCAATAATCTACCCGAGCGCTACCATTAATCAAAAAACAAGTTAACCTAAATCAACAAAAATACTATATCAACATCAACCAAAACATTAAATTCCTAGTACAGTTTAGCACACAACCGAGACAGAATGATTGACTGCATATTAATTTAACCAAACCACAATTTAACTAGAGCCCTGAGTAAAAAAAATTCCAAATCTATAGCAAAACAAACAACACAAAAATTAAATGAGCATTGAAACACCTAACCGAAAAACCAGAAAATTTTAAATCAAAGTTAGCAATCGTCTCACCTAACAAAACAACATGAGCGAAAAAAAATTAAGTTTCAACATAATTTCGTAGGGAAAATATTCAAACAACCATCTCTATCCATATCTTAACAAACATAAATTCCAATGTTATCATCATTCAGTAATACACAGCCACACTTAAAATTAATACACTAACACAAATTATCACTAAAATTGCTTCTGACAAAATACCGCTACCAAAAAAATTAACATTGTATGCAAACTCAAAATTTAACTAGAAAGTACACAGTTATACACAATCAAATCAGCAAAAACTAAGTTATTCAATAAAGGAACCTTTTGTATGAAAAAAAAATTATTTAAAAATACTAGATCGTAATCACAACACAAAATTATGTAATAAATGAAAAAATGTCAAATATGTATGTATAGTAACAACATTCAAATTTCATGACAGGTGTCCATGGACCCCAAAATTTGACCTTTGTCACAAACATGGCTTAAAGCTTAAAATTTATAAAATTAAAATTGACGTGCATACATGAATCGCAAAGCAAAATTAAATAACAATCCTATTACAAACAACAAATTTTACATATTTCATAAAACACATAGCATCAAAAGAATATTTTATCTAGAGCTAAAGTTGATATTAACCACATACAACATTATGTCCTTTAAGCATCAAATCAAAACATGAAACAAACTGCATAAAAAAAAAATTGAGCTAGAATTCATTAAAAAAAACTAAGTACAAAATTTTATCTCACTAAAACATCAAACATGACATGAAACAAGTGCATAAAAAAATTCTGAGCTAAAATTTATTAAATAACCAATTACAACAATGTCTCACTTAAACATCAGAAAACGACATGACACAAGTTGCATAGTTATAAAAAAAATTCCAGCGGAAAGTATGCGAATTAAATGTAAGAGAAAAACCAAAATTTCAATATCCAGTAGCTCTGAGAGAAAAGCAACAAACAACAAAAAAAGGGGGAGAATGGCGACCCCATAGAGAAAAAAGAGAGGCTGAATATCTGATCTCGCAAAGCGCCGGAGTGAACCCACATCCAGTTCCACCCCCTGGACCGCTGCAGGTGGGGGGGTGAACAAAAATGCTCCGAGTAGGAGTGCGCCGGCATGACATGGGCAGAGATGGGACGTCCTCCCCCATCGGCCAAGAACGCCAAGACTCAAACCCCACACAACACCTCCAAATCAAATTTTAACAGAAACAAGGAGAGGGAAAAAAATTACAACAAATCAAGCACATTTACGAAGTCCAATGCCCTAACATGCTCTACATGTCCACAAAAAATCGATATAACCAATACCCACTCCCCAAACACAACATCGCTCCAACAATTAAACTCTCATCTCAACCAGAACAGCAGATTAACAAAAAAAAAAAAAAAAAATTGACAAACCCTAACATCTCAGAAAAAAAAAAAGAAAAACTCAATTCCAAACGCAAACATAATGAACACTTAATAACTATTTCCGTCAAAACTTAACCTTTTCCTTACACTTTAATAGCTCTAAATTCAAATACTGCACAAATGAACATTTAACCAATTTTTCTTTCCTCAAAAACTACTAACCTTTTTTTTATCACTTCAATCTCTCAAATTCCAAGTACTACAGCCATAAACACCTAATCAATTACTATCAAAATTTAACACAGTTAATTTCTCTAACTTAAGCAGCGCAACATCTAACGAATTTTATCGGAAATATCATTACCGTCAAATCTACCACCCTGATTGAGCGCAAGAACATAACCTTGCCGGCCATAAGGTCCGTTGAACCTAGACGCACCCACATTCCTGTGTAATCCCTATTTCCTGTAAACAGGGCAAATGCAAAAAATAAAACTGTATCTCAGGGGCCGGCGGCCTCCCATCAGTATATATATAATATACATATATATAATATATATATAATATATATATATAATATACATATAATATATATATATATATATATATATATATATATATATATATATATATATATATATACTGCTCAAAATAATTAAAGGATATTGCGGTTTTAGTTGGATCTTGTGGTTGGGAAACTTTTTAGCTGATTGATAAATGGTCGACAAACGTAGTAGGTTATATGAGAATAAATTACGCATGTTTGGCAGAAAAAAAATCATTTTATTGCGCATTTGTGTACAAAAGGAAAAAAGCACAATTTGTGAATATAAGAAAAAAGAATAAAAAAAAGGTGTTTTCTTCAAAGGAAATCATTTTCAGTACGGGGTATGGTTTCCAGGGACGGCCAGCAACGTTGAGCACCTTTGAGGCATGGAGTCAATGAGGCTATTAATCACGAGTTGGGGTATTCTGTCCCACTCTTCCAGAAGAGCTCTTTCCTATTCTTGGAGAGTTTGTGGGGATGGTTGGTGTCCAGCAATTTGTCTTCCTAGAGCGTCCCAAACGTGCTCTATTGGATTCATGTCTGGAGAACACGCTGGTCATTCCATTCGTACGATTCCTTCCTCGAAAAAGAAATCCTCCACCAGGTTAGCACGATGTAGCCTGCAGTTATCTTCCATTAAAATGAAGTCCTCTCCGATTGTTGCAGCGTAAGGGACTACAAAAGGTCTGAGGATCTCATCCCTATATCGGTGAGCAGTCAGAGGTCCATCTCGAATTATGTAGGGGTCTATGCGCCCGTCAATGGAGAGATGCGACCATACACCAACACTCCCCCACCGCCAAATCTGACACTTTCGTGCACGTACGCAGGATTATTCCTACTGCAGCGGTCCCTCCAGAATAAAATACGCCTATTATCCGGATGAACAAAAAAACGGGACTCGTCAGAAAAAAGAACATTGCTACATTCATTTCTCCTCCAGTTCACATGCTCTGTTGCCCACTCCCTGCGGTCGCGAAGATGCCTTGATGTTAGTCTGACACATACCATCGGTTGGCGAGCATACAGACCTAAACCATGGAGCCGGTTTATGATAGTCTGAATTGAAATCGTGGTGCCAGTAGCCGAGCGAAGGTGTTGTTGGAGAAGAGTAGCGTTCATATTTCGGTGTCTCCGAGCTGTTAACACTAATTAATGATCTTCATTGGGCGTTGTTGCCAGTCTACGACCTTGTCCTGGTCTTCGGCCTGCAATTCCAGTCTCCAAAAAACGGTTCCAGATCCTGGAAATCACACTTTGTGACACTCCAATGGCCTTCGCTAATTCGGCTTGAGTTTGACCCCATTCTAACCTACGAACAACTCTCCAAGCTTCTTAATCTGTTAAATGACTTCGCTGAGACATCGTACTCATCGAAACAAAGCAGTAATTGAATGCCGATCATCCTTGTCTTCATTTCAGTTGAAAGTCTAATTTCATTCGCTGCCGCTGAAGCGACGTTTTTGACATCGAACTCAAAATTAGCATACTCCACAGTTTGAAAATCAGAAAAATTTGCATTTGTGATTCTCTTCTTCCGTTTTCGGCAAAAAAAAAAAAAAATTCGCTTATATCTTTATTTTATATAAAACTTACAATATCCTTTAATTGTTTTGAGCAGTGTAATATATATATATATATATATATATATATATATATATATATATATATATATATATAATACATTTATAAATATATATAATATATATATATATAATATATATATATATAATATATATATAATACATTTATAAATATATATAATATACACTGCTGGACAATTGCTAAGAACGGATAACACTATCATCCATACCAACCACAAAATGAAAGGAAGCAAAATGTGGAAAATTAGAATAAGTGCGGGATATTAGTAAGAAGTATGAGTATGCAAATTTTTTTCCACGTCTGTTCATCACGTGATAGCGTTCATAAGAGCTTTAAAGGTTTTGACGCATGTGGACAGTTGTTGTTTCAAGTCAAAGTTTTACAGGAAAGATTTAATAGACGAACTTAAAACATTTGGCATGTTTTCCCGACATCACATAGATGATTTTATGCGTGGCCGAATTATTCGAAAGATCGAAGAAGGGCGAAAAAAAAACAGATGTTGCCAGGGAGTTCGACATCGCTCACAGCGTTGTTTCACGGCTGTGGAAGTCATTTAAAACTACTGGAATGTGTAGTAGACGGCACGGGGGAGGTCGTGTTAGAAGTACGACGCCTGCAGAAGACAGATATATCGTCCTATCAGCAAAAAGGAACAGGCGCACCAAAGCTCAGCAGGTGGCAAATCAGTTTCTTGCTGCCTCAGGAATGCAGATCTCCCGAAAGACTGTTGCCAGACGTTTGAGGGGAGGAGGACTATACGCACGCAGACCTGTTGTGTGTGTCCCATTGACCAGACAGCACCGTACTGCCCGTTTGCAATGGTATCGTGAGCATCACAATTGGACTGAACAGGACTGAGCATGCGTACTATTCTCAGATGAGAGTAAATTCAGTCTGTCATCGGATTGTAGACGCCAGCTGATCTGGCGCGAAAGTGGTACTGCTTGTCGTCCAGAAAATATCCAGGAAAAGGACCGATATCCGACATGCAGTATCCTGGTGTGGGCCGGCATCATGATCAATGGTCGCACGCGCCTACATGTGGTTGCGAATGGGAATATGACGGGCCAACGATTCATTGATGAAGTTCTACTTCCTCACGTTCGTCTTTTCCGTGGTGCTGTCGGTGATAAATTTGCACTCGCTGTTCAGGATTGTCTAGACAGCGAGGGTATTCAACGTCTCGTATGGTCAGCGCGTTCTCCAGATCTAAACTCCATTGAAAATGTGTGGGATGCTTTGGGGAGGCAAGTTGCTGGTCAAAACTATCCTCCGACAAACAAGAACACCCTCACCCGTGCACTCACAGAGGAATGGGATTAATTGCCTCAACAGCTGCTGGATAATGTTGTGCAAAGTATGGTACGACGTGTGGAATGTTGCATCACACTCACGGTGGACATATCCCGTACTGATACCTTTCTTTTAAGGTGCCTGCTGACTTTTAGATGCATTGTTCCATTTCTCCGTACGCAGATCAAATGAACATTTTTTTCTTTCAGATGTTTCACAGCTTTTGTACTTTCCAGAACAATAAATATTCTTTATTCTAATGTCTGAACAGTGTGGCAACTATATTTTATCCTACTAGGCCTCTTGTCTCGCTTAATGTTATGCTACATAGCAATTTGTGATCCGTCCTTAGCAATTGTCCAGCAGTGTATATATATATAATATATATATATAATATATATATATATATATATATATATATATATTATATATATATATAATACATAATATATATAATATATATAATATATATATATATATATATATATATATATATATATATATATATAATGTTGTCTTGATTTGTGTATGCTGGCATAAGTAAAAAAAATTCTGCATGGATTAATCTGAAATATTGACAGAACGTTGCATTTGACTTCGGTCAGGATCTTATGAACTTTTATTTCGAAATTCTCTCTAAATTTTTAAAATTTAATTTGAAAATTATTTTTTGGTGTTATGACGTCATTCGATGTCACGATTCGCTCTGAATGCGAAAATTTAAACTTTACGCTTAGATTTTTCCAAATTATTGCATAACTCTTCTTTGGTTATGTTTTTGGATTATCATATTTATCTATTTTTTGTCCTCTGATGCGTAATTGGGATGATTTTTCGAATAAATCATTTTTTAAAAATTATTCTTTCAAAAACTCAAATTTTTTTTTATAGGTTTGGCAACAGTCGGATAGCAATATCGCGGGATGTTTACGAATTTGCTTAAATTCTACATCGTGTTTTTTTCTGTAATTTTGAGCTAAATTTGTTTCTCTTTATTAAGCGAAAATGAAACTAACATAATTAACTTCTGTACGCGCTACTAATTTTGCTACCAAATAGTTTTAGTCAACCATTTACCTGAAATAGAAAGCCTTAGCCAAATGCCGCGATATAACACACACATTCAATGTTTGGAAACAATATTTTTCCACTTGAGATATTTTAATTTGACGAAATTAATCGACGGAGTTTTTAATAAGAATGTTTTTTTAGACAACTTTTTAAACTTCATTTGATTCTTACGTGTTATCGCAACAGTTGCCAACTTTAATGATAACTCGCAAAGTCGGCCATTCCATTTTCGCAGATGTTGTACGCGCGGAATTAGTAATTGTGCTTCGTTTTATACAATATCGCCAATAGGTTGCGATAATACGTAAGTTGCTTTCATTTGATGTTAGTATTGAAATACAAATGTTAAAACTAAGATTTTCTGATTTTGAGTCATCAAAATATTGCACCTTATTTTGTTTTTCATTGCTTGATAAAATTATAACCTTTTTAAACAGATTCCATTAGTAATTTGTTAAAAAAATACTTGAAGTTATTATTGTTTGCTTTTGTCAGGGACGTAGAGCTACAGCTGTATCAATGATGCAGGAGCCCGAACGAATGTTATTACAATTCCACTTACATGGTGCTCGTGTCTGAAAAAGGGCCACAAAGGAATTCGGATACAAGGCCCACTCTGAGCTGTTTTTTAATTTCATATGTTTTTGTTTAAACCTTCACTTTAACTGCAGTCAATCGGCTTGAGTACATAAAATTGTATTGCAGAAACTCGAACTTAGGTCATCATACTGGCCAAGCAAACACAGTGCGATTGATAAATGCTGATCAAATTAGAGTAGGCATCAGTGAATGAGCAAAACAGACAGAGGGCTCAATAAAGGTTGCGGAAGCAGGTGGTCATAAGATTGTAATTATTTTTTCAAATTATACTTTTGCGTTGATAAAGATATTTCAGCTCTTTTTATGTCAATTACTGTTAGTATTGTATATCATTTTTCAATTTATTTTTAAGTGCAGGATATTTACTTTGGATAATTTTTATATACACAATACTAAATTTAATTCTGTACACTATGTTTTTGTTTAGCGAGTAGCATACCGATTAAAATCTTCCACCTACCGTAAAATCCGGCGTATAACACGCACTTTGAACACAAAAAATAAGATCGAAATTTACGGGTGTGAGCTATAGGCCAGGTATAAAAATGAGGGCTTTAAAAATTAATAAATAAATGAGCTTTAAAAAGGTAAACTTCTAAATATTTCAAAATACTATTTATTTAAAAGACATGACATTCTTATTGAACTTAAAAGGTGGTAGTTCTAAAAGTATACTATTTTTGCGATTGTTTAGATAAACACCTCGAATAAATCGCTTCTAAACATAACAGCATTGCATTTGTACATTTCAGGTTTCTTCGTAAAAAAGGGGTGCACGTTATATAGCGAATATACCTAAAATTTAAAAATTGCAGCTTGAAAGTACGGGTGTGCGTTAAATGCTGGATTTTACGGTATTTTATCTTTCTCCAATGAATCTAAATTAAATTAATATATAATTTTTTTTGGTACTTATATTTTTTCTTTAGTCGGCCATTTACCTAAAATCAAAAGACATTGCCAAATACTGCAATATGCATTCAATAAGGGAAGAACATTCTATGCCTGTTTGTGCACAATAATAATACTTTTTTGTACTTGGTAGTGAATTTTTCCACGCAATAGTTATTGTAGTTTTTAATAGTTGGGGCAATAACATTAGACTTACAAAATAACTATTTTGTGTAATTTCAAAATTTTATTAGGTGTCACTGTGAAATATAAATGGGAAAATTAAGGTTCTCTGATGTATATTTTGTGTTTGTTTTGATATTTATGTATTATCGCAACTATATTGGCAACATTAGCACTTAATTTCCAATTCACCGTGCATGATGCGAACAAAATCGGGATTGATATAGTTGCAACAGTATCCAAGTACCTTTGTTTGCAACTTTTTTTTGGTGATTTTATCAAAATGATAATTTGTTGTTAATAATTGGTTTTTGATAGCTTTTTTATGATTTAAGTTTGTTATAGCTAGCTGCACCCAATAATGTTTTCCTGTGGCTCAGTCTGGTTAAAAAGAAAGAAAAGAGAAAGCACACATTTCTAATATCTTTAACTGCTTGCACTTGAGGTATGATTTTTTTTATAAAAAAATGTGTAAATATACATTAACAAAACTTTTCTAAACATATTTCATTTGTAATTTGTTAACAGAATACTCCCAAGTTATTATGGTTTTTTTGTCATGTTATGAATCTAAAATTATTTGCATTGTCTGCATAGAAGAAGTGCCAAGTTTGAAAACAAATTTAAAATGACTCTTCTTGAGGTGAAAGGGTTAATTTTACAATGCTTATGAGTAGACATTTTGTGTTGCTTCATTGTCTGTATGCATACAGAAACTGTCTGTTGTGCCTACTTTAGAGCAGTAGTTGCCATTTTTTCAACACTTCATGAACCACTTAATGTATAACTTTATAATTCGCGTTTCACTAATAGGATTGACCTCTATGTGGTGGAGCACTATAGCTATATTTACGTCTTTATTTAATATTCTATGCCCTGAAAATAAGCTTCATGAAAAGCAACAATTAACAGACTGAAGTGTTTTGCCTACAATTTTCCAAAAATTGGTTGAGGTTACCAAAAATCGCTAACCTCAGGAATTTTGTTTTTTTGTTTAGTTATTTCAGTAACTAAAAGCTTTTAGTAAAGAATAATTCGTGTTACGTAATATGTTATTTTGTTGTTCACCTTTTTTTAAACCGAATCTCTTCATAAAAGTATAAATAATTTCCCAATTTTTCTGCATACCATCCAAAATTTTTCACGCATCACCAATTGGTTACTGCTGCTCTGTAACACACATCAGTAATTATGTATTAGCATCACTGTAACAAAATTGGTGCCATGTGTATCACGCGTAGCTTAATATCTAAACAATAAAGATTCTAATATTTTTTTTATGAAAAAAGAAATGGAGGGAAAATGTTGCGATTTGCATGGCGGTAATTTGGCTGCGGTGATGCTAATATTTAAGTACACATATAACAAATAATTGTCCATGTGAAAAGCTGTCTGTGTCTAGATATAAGCCACTCTGTTTTAAAGATAGGCCCTTAACTTTGTTGATAAGAATTGCTAATGCTAATCGAATTGTGAATTGCAAAGATACTCCATCATTATCAACACTTTGTCGTAGTTTTTTGCTGCAAAATCCGTGTTTATATTAGAATTTTCCTGGCGTATTCGATTAAAAAACCCTTCAGCCTCTCACATTGCGTTGAATTTCAGCTGTGTCAATTGATGCACGTTTAAAGTTAAATATTTCATTAGCATTTTTTTCTTTTTTATTTTTTTTAATGTTTTGGAATTTTATGTTTTTGTTTTTCTTTTCTTTTCTTTTTAAGTGTAGTTTTAAGTTTTTAAGAAATGTTATATGCTTTGTTTGAATTTTTTTCTTTTTAAGTGCAGTCAATTGGCTTCACTAGATAAAAATAATGCCTTGCGGGAAATCAAACTTAGGTTGTCATACTTGCAAAGCAAAAGTACTACAATGAGTGTAATTGCACATCAAACTGAGAAACAATGGATAACAGCAAACGAGAAAAGCAGACAAAGAATGTCACAAACACAGGCTGAGGGCGCAGCAGGGCAACATGCAGCCAGACTTGAGGATGCACATTTGCGAGCACATCATTCGTGTTTTACATCAGAAAGATGTTAACCAGAAACAACACATCTGCGTCAAACATGGCTTTGTGGTGAGCAATCACACAATAACAGTCAACTTGCATTCCGGTACAACCCAGTGGAATATTTTAGGTTCAGGCAGCATGTTCTCATTTACACAATGATGGAAGTGTATCCTTATTGCAATGTTCTGGAATTTATGGGAGAAACCAAAGGAATGTTTTGTACCACTGAAAAAATTAAACTGCCTGAACTCAGAGAACAGAGCCATTACAAATTTTGCTTGCTAGATATACTGCAGAATCAAAACATTTCCTATCTAACATCAGAAAATGCAATTCATGTATCCAAGTGACATTGTTTAGATAAATGTGCATTTGTGAACACACCACTGATTTAATAAAAACATCCATAAGCATTGTAAAATTAACCCAAATCCCTCAATGAATCCAGAGTGGAGCCATGTAAAATTTATCTTCAAACTTGAGGTCGCCACCTTAAAGAAAATATAAATAAATTTAGGTTCATAACATGACATAAGGACAAAAAAAAGCTGTAATAACTTCAAGCATTTGGTTAACACATTATAAATATCAGTTTAGGAAAGTTTTTCGTATATTTATACATTTTTTTTATAAAAGATCATACCTGCAATGCAATTATTTAACATACTGAAAATATGTCCTTTCTGTTTAACAAGACTGAGCCACAGCAACGTGTGGCAGGGTACAGCTAGTATATTATATACATATATATATATATATTATATATATTATACATATAATATATAATATATATATATAATATATATATATATTATATAATATATATATATATAAATATATGTATACATATATATATATATACACTAGCCGTTACCCACCCGCTTCACTGGGTATTTCACGATGTTGCATATATGTATACTGTTTACATATATATTAATTATTGATATCTAGCATTAAGAATTCGATTGTATTGAAAAATATATTTATAGCTGTTACACTCTCACACCTTGATATAAAAAGAACATAAATTATAATATCTAATTTCTATTTATGTATAAAATCGAAGTAGAAAGATTTTTTTCGCTCACTTAACCCAATAATCAAGTGGATTTCCACCAAAGCAAATTTCAGTGGATCTCTACTCCATAAAATAAACATGCGTGCTAAATTTCAAGTCTAAATCTAACAGAGCAAAAACGGAATTTTTATTATCAGAACCTCGTTGGCAGCATTCTTAGCGGATTCCAATTCAACAAAGGAGACATGCAAACCAAATTTTATTATTATAGTCTTAGCAGTTCAAAAACCGGAATTTTGTCTATCAATACGCCCCAATAACTTTCCCCGCTTCCCCCTGGAGTTGATTTCCGTAAAATCCATTCTTAGTGGAACTCTATTCAACTAAAGAAAAAAAAAGTGCTCAACAAATTTCAAGTAAGTGAGTTAAATTCAAAAACAGGAATTTTTCTATAACATGCCTTAATCCCTCGCAAACTCACTCCTTTGGGGGTCCGTTTTCACAAAAATCTGTGTAAAAGGAACT
Organism: Trichonephila clavipes; assembly: GCA_019973935.1. Taxonomy (NCBI): domain Eukaryota; kingdom Metazoa; phylum Arthropoda; class Arachnida; order Araneae; family Nephilidae; genus Trichonephila; species Trichonephila clavipes. The sequence continues at coordinate 727,566 of BMAU01018525.1, forward strand.
TTATTCCATGAACGGAACATACCTTCTAATTTTCAAGCAGGTGGTTCTATTAGTTGAAATGCGGAAATATTTATCTATTATACGCCCCTTAATCACCCTCAGTGACCCTTGGGGATCAATTTTCCCCAAAACTATTTTGTAGCGGATCTCTACACCATGAAAGGAATTAGCTTACCAAATATAAAGACTGTACGTCTAATAGTTTAAAAATGGAAATAATTATCTATAACGCCCCTTAAGTCCCCGCAACGCCACTTAGGAAACGATTTACACAAAACCCATCTTATGACAGATCACTACTCAGTGAATGGAATCTGCTAACTCAATTTCAAGATTTTACGTTTAATAGTTTAAAAAAGGAGTTAATTGCCTATAACGCCCCTTAATTCTCCACAACGCCACTTGGGGTCAACTTTCAGGAAACCCATTCTGTAGGGGATCTGTACTCTAATAAAGGAATCCGCTTACCAAATTTCAAGACTGTGCGTCTAATAGTTTAAAAATGGAAATAATTACGTATAACGCCCCTTAAGCGCCCTCAATGCCCCTTGGAAGTCGTTTTTTGTAAAAATCATTATGTAGGGAATCTCTACTTTATGAAAGAAATCTGTGTACAAGTGTCATGACTTTACATCTAATAGTTTAGTAAAGGAAATAATTATCTGTAACGCCCCTTAAACCCTCGTAACGCCCTTTGGTAATCGAACTTAGCAAAATTTTTCTTAGCTGACGTCTACACCATGAAGGAAACCTACCTACCAAATTTCAAGTTTGTAGGTTTAATAGTTCCGGAGATATCGTGATTAGTCAGTCAGTAGTCAGTCAGTCGCTTTTTCTCTTTTATATATAGATAAATATATGTAATATATATATATATATATATATATATATATATATATATATATACATATAAATATATGTATACATATATATATACATATAAATATATGTATACATATATATATATACATATAAATATATGTATACATATATATATATACATATAAATATATGTATACAAATATATACATATAAATATATGTATACATATATATACATATAAATATATGTATACATATATATATACATATAAATAAATGTATACATATATATATATACATATAAATATATGTATACATCTATATATACATATAAATATATGTATACATCTATATATACATATAAATATATGTATACATCTATATACATATAAATATATGTATACATATATATACAGATAAATATATGTATACATATATATACATATAAATATATGTATACATATATATACATATAAATATATGTATACATATATATATACATATATATATATATACATATTTATATACATGTATATACATATATGAATTAGAGTTATGTATTCCCATGTTTTTAATGACAGTGTCATAGGTACGTAATTTCTGCTTAAATTCGGAAAATGAGGTTGCACCATAGAGGATTATTTTATCTGAACACGAGGCCCATCAATTCCATTAATGACGTACTGGATAATTGATGCTTCGTCAATTTTTGAATCACATCTATTTGCTAATTCACGCATGGAATTAAAATTTTGCATTAAAGTCTCGGTTTTATACATTTTCCTCTTTTCTAATTCACGGTGAATTTCTATTGAAGTGACTGAATCCGAAAATTCTTCAATTAAAGCTTTTTGAATGACTCATATGTATTTAAATTTCTTTGTGAAAAAAGAAATGATTTAGCAGTTCCACATACTAGACGTTTCGCGAAAATTAATTTTTGAGAAGAACTGATAGCTGGGAATAAATCAAAATTTTCTTCAATATCGCGAAAGAAACTATTTACAGAATAAAAATCTTCCCCGGTAAATTTTCGACTAGTCGCCGAAATATCCCGCAATGAATTCCAAAACTGGGTATTCATCTCTGTAAGGGAAGCATCGTTTGAATAGGGAGGAAAAGTATTTTGTGTACAAAGAGATGAAACGTTTTGATGTGCCGGCATGAAAGAATAACCGTGAACGCTGGGTAGGGGAGAATTACTGACCGGATGTTTTTGAAAAGGGGAGTGCTGGTCTGTCCCTTCCGATGAAAAATTCCTTTTTAACGTGATTCGTTTTTGAAACGTGGTTTTTGAAACTACGTTTTTGCCTTCAGAAAAGGATGCCTCCGAATTATTTAATGTTAGTTGCAATTCATCTAAGTTCGTCAAAGCTTTAAATATACTATTGCATAGATTTTGCTCATTTGTTTCTACGTCTAAATGCAATAAATTAGCGACTGAGATAAAATCAGGCAATGAGAATTCGGTTAAAATTTTTTCTTTGTGTTCTTCAACTCTAAACTCATTAGGGAATGTAGAAAAATTTCTTACTTTATTTCGCGAAGAACGGTCAAATTCGGTGAATCCTAATATATAATTTAATGTTTTTACAGCACGAGTTGTACCACATTTCAACGAATTAGCAATTATAGGAATATCGCCTAATTTAATATTTTTACAGGACCTCCTTATATACAAAATTAATCACTCTGAAAATTTAGACGGTGCAAGGTTGTAATCAAAATTTCCCTATCACACTTTGAGTTAAAACTACTAAATACAGTAATTTTAAAGCCAAAATAAACAAAAAAATACGTTTAATTAAATTTTGCTTACCTGGGGTTGGGGAGCAGTCCGTACAATAAATCCAAAACCAGTTGAGGCACTAAATGAATCCAAGAAAAAGAAATTCCAACAGCAACACGTTTTTACGCTTTTTGCAATGTAGCGTCCACTGAAGAAAAATATTAACGCGTCTTAAAAATTTTCTCTCATCTAGAGGAGATTTTCCTTAATATGCAAGAGAACGGTCGAGCCCCCAAAATATGGGAAAATGACTACAACCTAAGGAGGATGAATGCTTTATTTAACAAGATGAAATATCTAGATTATATACTGAACAGCAAAGGAGAACGTCTTTATCCTACGTCTAAAGCTTAGCGTCCCTAACGTCCGTCTACATATTTTCCCGTGTATCCTTTTAGTCGGACATTCCTGACGGGGTGTGTCGTCAATGTGGACTGCTCCACACTGAGTACAGGGGAGGGGTTGTCCATTGCACATATCCAACCCTACATATATATACATATAAATATACATATAAATATATGTATACATATATATATATACATATAAATACACTGCTGGACAATTGCTAAGGACGGATCACAAATTGCTATGTAGCATAACATTAAGCGAGAAAAGAGGCCTAGTAGGATAAAATATAGTTGCCACACTGTTCAGACATTAGAATAAAGAATAATATTGTTCTGGAAAGTACAAAAGCTGTGAAACATCTGAAAGAAAAAAAAATGTTCATTTGATCTGCGTACGGAGAAATGGAACAATGCATCTAAAAGTCAGCAGGCACCTTAAAGAAAGGTATCAGTACGGGATATGTCCACCGTGGAGTGTGATGCAACATTCCACACGTCGTACCATACTTTGCACAACATTATCCAGCAGCTGTTGAGACAATTTATCCCATTCCTCTGTGAGTGCACGGGTGAGGGTGTTCTTGTTTGTCGGAGGATAGTTTCGACCAGCAACTTGCCTCCCCAAAGCATCCCACACATTTTCAATGGGGTTTAGATCTGGATAACACGCTGGCCATACGAGACGTTGAATACCCTCGCTGTCTAGACAATCCTGAACAGCGAGTGTTCGATGACATGTTGCGTTGTCGTCCATAAAAACAAATTTATCACCGATAGCACCACGGAAAAGACGAACATGAGGAAGTAGAACTTCATCAATGTATCGTTGGCCCGTCATAGTCCCATTCGCAACCACATGTAGGCGCTTGCGGCCATTGATCAAGATGCCGGCCCACACCATGATACTGCATGTCGGATATCGGTCCTTTTCCTGGATATTTTCTGGACCATAAGCAGTACCACTCTCGCGCCAGATCAGTTGGCGTCTACAATCCGATGACAGGCGGAACGTACTCTCATCTGAGAATAGTACGCATGCCCAGTCCTGTTCAGTCCAATTTTGATGCTCACGACACCATTGCAAACGGGCAGTACGGTGCTGTCTGGTCAATGGGACACACACCACAGGTCTGCGTGCGTATAGTCCTCCTCCCCTCAAACGTCTGGCAACAGTTTTTCGGGAGATCTGCTTTCCTGAGTCAGCAAGAAACTGATTTGCCACCTGCTGAGCTGTGGTGCGCCTGTTCCTTTTTTGCTGAAAGGACGATATATCTGTCTTCTGCAGGCGTCGTACTTCTAACACGACCTCCCCCGTGCCGTCTACTACACATTCCAGTAGTTTTAAATGACTTCCACAGCCGTGAAACAACGCTGTGAGCGATGTCGAACTCCCTGGCAACATCTGTTATTTTTCGCCCTTCTTCGATCTTTCCCATAATTCGGCCACTTATAAAATCATCTATGTGATGTTGGGAAGACATGTCAAAAATTTTAAGTTCGTCTATTAAATCTTTCCTGTAAAACTTTGACTTGAAACAACAACTGTCCACACGCGTCAAAACCTTTAAAGCTCTTATGAACGCTATCACGTGATGAACAGACGTGGTAAAAAATTTGCATACTCATACCTCTTCTTACTAATATCCCGCACTTATTCTAATTTTCCACATTTTGCTTCCTTTCATTTTGTGGTTGCTATGGATGATAGTGTTATCCGTCCTTAGCAATTGTCCAGCAGTGTATATGTATACATATATATACATATATATACATATACATATATATACATATATATACATATATATATATACATATATATATACATATATATACATATATATATACATATATATACATATATATATATACATATATATATATACATATACTTATATATATATATGACAGGCCCCAGG